>CM039673.1:467390632-467990632 GCA_022496015.1 Hordeum marinum | reverse complement strand
CTGAAATTCCTTGAACCTTTGAAAAGTTTCAAACTTATGTTTCATTAAGTAGACATACTCATATCTACTCAAGTCATCAGTGAGGATGAGAACATAACGGTAGCCACCACGAGCCTCGACACTCATTGGACCGCATACATCGGTATGTATTATTTCCAACAAGTCAGTTGCTCGCTCCATTGTTCTGGAGAACGGAGTCTTGGTCATCTTGCCCATGAGGCATGGTTTGCACGTGTCAAATGATTCAAAATCAAGAGACTCCAAAAGTCCATCAGTATGTAGCTTCTTCATGCGTTTGACACCAATATGACCAAGGCGGTAGTGCCACATGTAAGTGGGACTATCGTTATCAACCTTACACTTTTTGGTACTCACACTATGGACATGTGTAACATCACGTTCGAGATTCCTCAAAAATAAACCATTGACCAGCAGGGCATGACCATAAAACATCTCTCTCATATAAATAGAACAACCATTATTCTCAGATTTAAATGAGTAGCCATCTCGCATCAAGCGAGATCCAGATACAATGTTCATGCTCAAAGCTGGTACTAATTAACAATTATTAAGGTTTAACACTAATCCCGAAGGTAGATGTAGAGGTAGCGTGCCGACGGTGATCACATCGACCTTGGAACCATTCTCGACGCGCATCGTCACCTCGTCCTTTGTCAGTCTCCGCTTATTCCGCAGCTCCTGCTTGGAGTTACAAATGTGAGCAACTGCACCGGTATCAAATACCCAGGAGCTACTACGAGCGCTGGTTAGGTACACATCAATGACAAGTATATCACATATACCTTTAATGTTGTTGTCCTTCTTATCCGCTAAGTACTTGGGGCAGTTCTGCTTCCAGTGACCGGTACCCTTGCAGAAAAAGCACTCAGTCTCAGGCTTGGGTCCATTCTTGGTCTTCTTCTTCCCGGCAACTTGCTTACCGGGCGCAGCAACAGCTTTGTCATCCTTCTTGAAGTTCTTCTTACCCTTGCCTTTCTTGAAACTAGTGGTCTTATTCACCATCAACACTTGATGCTCCTTTTTCATCTCGACCTCCGCTGATTTCAGCATCAAGTACAACTCAGGAATGGACTTCTCCATGCCCTGCATGTTGTAGTTCATCACAAAGCTTTTGTAGCTAGGTGGAAGTGACTGGAGGATTCTGTCAATGACTGAGTCATCCCGGAGATTAACTCCCAGCTGAGTCAAGCGGTTGTGTAGCCCATACATCTTGAGGATGTGCTCACTGATAGAACTATTCTCCTCCATCTTACAGCTGAAGAAGTTGTTGGAGACGTCATATCTCTCAACCCGGGCATGAGCTTGGAAAAACAGTTTCAGCTCTTGGAACATCTCATATGCTCCGTGTTGCTCAAAACGCTTTTGGAGCCCTGGTTCTAAACTGTAAAGCATGCCGCACTGAACAAGGGAGTAATCATCGTAGCGAGAATGCCAAGCGTTCGCAACGTCTTGCTCTGCTGGGAGAAGGGGTGGGTCACCTAGTGGTGCATCAAGGACATACAATTTCTTGGAAGCTATGAGGATGATCCTCAAGCCACGGACCTAGTCCGCATAGTTGCTTCCATCATCTTTCAGCTTGGTTTTCTCTAGGAACGCGTTGAAATTGAGGGTGACATTCGCGTTGGCCATTGGATCTACAATATAGGTTGTAAAGACAATTTTAGACTAAGTTCATGATAATTAAGTTCACATAATCAAATTATTTAATAAACTCACACTTAGATAGACATCTCTCTAGTCATCTAAGTGACACATGATCCATGTCAACTAGCCTGTGTCCGATCATCACGTGAGACAGACTAGTCATCCATGGTGAACATCTCCATGTTGATCGTATCTTCTATACGACTCATGTTCGACCTTTCGGTCTTCTGTGTTCCGAGGCCATGTCTGTACATGCTAGGCTCGTCAAGTCAACCTAAGTGTTCCGCGTGTGTAAATCTGGCTTACACCCGTTGTATGCGAACGTTAGAGCCTATCACACCCGATCATCACGTGGTGCTTCGGAACAACGATCCTTAGCAACGGTGCACAGTTAGGGTGAACACTTTTCTTGAAATTTCATTGAGATATCATCTTATTTACTATCGTCGTTCTAAGAAAATAAGATGTAAACATGATAAACATCACATGCGATCAATATAGTGACATGATATGGCCAATATCATCTTGCTCCTTTGATCTCCATCTTCGGGGCACCATGATCACCATTGTCACCGGCACGACACCATGATCTCCATCATCATGATCTCCATCATTGTGTCTTCATGAAGTTGTCTTGCCAACTATTACTTCTACTACTATGGCTAACGTTTAGCAATAAAGTAAAGTAATTACATGGCGTTTATGATTGACACACATGCCATACAATAAAATAAGACAACTCATATGGCTCCTGCCGGTTGTCATACTCATCGACATGCAAGTCGTGAATCCTATTACAAGAACATGATCAATCTCATACATCACAATGCATCACATCACATCCTTTGTCCATATCACATCACAAGGCATATGCTGCAAAAACAAGTTAGACGTCCTCTAATTTGTAGTTGCAAGTTTTTACGTGGCTGCTATAGGTTACTAGCAAGAACGTTTCTTACCTACGCCAAAAACACAACGTGATATTCCAATTGCTATTTACCCTTCATAAGGACCCTTTTCATCGAATCCAATCCAACTAAGGTGGAAGAGACAGACACCCGCTAGCCACCTTATGCAACAAGTGCATGTCAGGCGGTGGAACCAGTCTCACGTAAGCGTACGTGTAAAGTTGGTTCGGGCCGCTTCATCCCACAATACCGCCGAATCAAGATAAGACTAGTAGTGGTAAGCAAATTAACAAAATCGACACCCACAACTGCTTTGTGTTCTACTCGTGCATAGATTCTACGCATAGACCTAGCTCATGATGCCATTGTTGGTAGACGTAGTAGTAAATCAAAAAAAATCCTACGATCACCAAGATCTATCCATGGAGAAACCAGCAACAAGAGGGTAGAGATTGCATCTTCATACCTTTGAAGATCGCTAAGCGGAAGCATTACAAGAACGCGGTTGGTGGAGTCATACTCGCAGCGATTCAGATCGCGGTGGATTCCGATCTCAGCGCCGAACAACGACGCCTTCGCGTTCAACACACGTACAGCTCGGTGACGTCTCCTACGCCTTGATCCATCAAGGAGGAAGGAGAGGTTGAGGGAGAGCTCCGGCAGCACGATGGCGTGGTGACGGTGGAGCTATGTGAACTCCGGCAGGGCTTCGCCAAGCGCTACGGAGAACGAGGAAGAGGAAGGGTAGGGCTGCACCGAGAGAAAAAGAGGTCGTGTCTCAAATTATCCCAAACCCTTGCATCTATATATAGGAGGAGGGAGAGGGAGGGATGCCTTGGCCCCTCCTCCAAGGAGGGGAGCTTCGGCCGAAGGTGGGGAAGAGTCCACCTCCCACAAGGGAGGTGGATCTCCTCCTTTTAAATCCTTTTTCCCTTTATCATTCGATCCCAGCCGCATGGGCCTTTCTAGAAGGTCTTGGACAGCCCACTAAGGGATGGCACACCTCCTCTAAGGGCCCAAGAAGTCCTTTGGTCGTCACACCCCTCCCGGGGGGTCCTCCGGCACCCTCCCGGCACTCCCGGTACACTACCGATGAGCCCGAAAACTTTCCGGTGACCAAAACTGGACTTCCTATATATCAATCTTTACCTACGGACCATTCTGGAGCTCCTCGTGACGTCCGGGATCTCATCCGGGACTCCGAACAACTTTCGGTAATCACGTATACCACTTCCCTATAACCCTAGCGTCATCGAACCTTAAGTGTGTAGACCCTACGGGTTCGGGAGACACGTAGACATGACCGAGGCACCTCTCCGGTCAATAACCAACAACGGGATATGGATACCCATGTTGGCTCCCACATGCTCCACGATGATCTCATCGGATGAACCACGATGTCGGGGATTCAAACAATCACGTATACAATTCCCTTTGTCTATGATACTTGCCCGAGATTCGATCGTCGGTATCTCTATACCTTGTTCAATCTCGTTACGGGTAAGTCTCTTTACTCTTTCCGTAATACATCATCCCATGAATAACTCCTTAGTCACATTGAGCTCATTATGATGATGTCTTACCGAGTGGGCCCAGAGATACCTCTTTGTCACACGGAGTGACAAATCCCAGTCTCGATTCGTGCCAACCCAACAGACACTTTCGGAGATACCCGTAGTGCACCTTTATAGCCACCCAGTTACGTTGTGATGTTTGGCACACCCAAAGCATTCCTACGGTATCCGGGAGCTGCACAACTCATGGTCTAAGGAAACGATACTTGACATTGAAAAGCTTTAGCAATCGAACTACACGATCTTGTGCTATGCTTAGGATTGGGTCTTGTCCATCACATCATTCTCCTAATGATGTGATCCCGTTATCAACGACATCCAATGTCCATGGTCATGAAACCGTGACCATCTATTGATCAACAAGCTAGCCAACTAGAGGCTCACTAGGGACATGTTGTGGTCTATGTATTCACACATGTATTACGGTTTCCGGTTAACACAATTATAGCATGAACAATAGACAATTATCATGAAATAGGAAATACAATAATAACCATTTTACTATTGCCTCTAGGGCATATTTACAACATGGAGGGGCCTGGAGATCATCCCCTCCATGCCCTAGGGCGCAGCCAAGGGGGGAGTTGGATTCCTAATCCAATTCCCTCCCTTTACAAAAAGAGGTGGACTTTCCACCTCTCCCAAGCCACATGGGCCTTGAGGGACTTGTGCGCCTACCCCAATAAGGCCAGGGCGCCTACCCTAAGACCATACAAACCCTTGGGACATGGTGGAACCCTTGGTGGACTTCCGGACTCCTTCAGAAGTTTCTGGAACATTCTAGAAGCTTCTCGATACAATACCGAAAAACCCCAAAACTATTCTGGTAGTCAAAATATGACTTCCCATATATAAATCTTTACCTCCGGACCATTTCGGAGCTCCTCGTGATGTCTTAGATCTCATCCAGGACTCCGAACTACCTCCAGTCACCAACATACATAACTCATTAATACCAAAACGTCATCGAACGTTAAGTGTGCAGACCCTGTGGGTTCAAGAACTATGTAGACATGACCAAGACACCTCTATGGCCAATAACCAATAGCAGGACTTGGATGCCCATATTGGTTCCTACATATTCTATGAAGATCTTTATCGGTTGAACCTCTATGTCAAGGATTCATCCAATCCTGTATGCAGTTCCCTTTGTTCATCGGTATGTTATTTGCCCGAGATTCGATCGTCGGTATCTTCATACCTAGTTCAATCTCATTACCGGCAAGTCTCTTTACTTGTTTCGTAATACAAGATCCCACGGCTAACTCTTTAGTCACTTTGCTTGCAAGTTAGTTATAAACTTTGTATAAACCCAAAAGCTTTGATCACCACATCAAAGCGTATATTCCAACTCCGAGATGCTTGCTCCAGTCAATAGAAGGATCGTTGGAGCTTGCATACGTTTTAGAATCCTTAGGACTGACCAAAACCTTCTGGTTGTATCACATACAACCTTTCCTCACGGAAATCATTAAGGAAACTATGTTTTGACATCCATCTGCTAGATTTCATAACCGAAAAATGCTGCAACTGCTAACATAATTCCAACAGACTTTGGCATCGCTACGGGTGAGGAAGTCTCATCGTAGTCAACTCCTTAAACTTATCGGAAACTTCTTCACGAGAAGTCGATCTTTATAAATGGTGACATTTACCATCACCGTCTGTCTTCTTCTTAAAGGCCCATTTGTACTCAACGGACTGTCGTTTAACGGGTAAGTCTACCAAACTCCATACTTGGTTTTCATACATGGATCATTTCTCGGATTTCATGGCCCCTAGCCATCTGTTGGAATCCAGGCCCACCATCACTTCTTCATAGCTCATAGGTTCATTGTTGTCTAACAACATGACCTCCAAGACAGGATCACCGTATCGCTCGGGGCAGTAAGTGTTGTTGCCGAGCAGCGAGGTTTGGTAGTAACTTGATCCGAAGCTTCATGATCATCATCATTTTCTTCCTCTTCACTTGGTGTATGCGCCGCAAAAACATCTTTCTCCATCGGGCTACTCTCCAACTGAAGTGACGGCTGAACAACCTCATCAAGTTCTACTTTCCTCCCACTCAATTCGTTCGAGAGAAACTCTTTCTCGGGAAAGGACCCGTTTTTAGCAACAAACACTTTGCACTCAGGTCTGAGATAGAAGGCATACCCAACTATTTCCTTAGGGTATCCTATGAAGATGCACTTTTCCTCTTTGGGTTCGATCTTATCAGACATAAGTGTCGCGTTCTAAAACTCTAAGAAATGACAACTTAGGTTTCTTCCAAACCAAAATTCAGATGGTGTCATCTCAACGGATTTAGATGGTGTCCTATTTAAAGTGAATGTAGTTGTCTCTAACGCATAACCCCAAAATGATAGTGGCAAAACGATAAGAAACACCATAGTATGCACCATATCCAATAGAGCATGACTACGACGTTCGGACACATCATCACACTATGGTGTTCCAGGCAGCATGAGTTATGAAACAATTTCCACATTGTCTTAAGTTGCATACCAAACTCGTAACTCAGATATTCACCTCCACAATCATATCACAGACATTTTATCTTCTTGTCATGATGATATCAAACTTCACACTAAATTTTCTTGAACTTTTCAAACATT
This sequence comes from Hordeum marinum, assembly GCA_022496015.1. Taxonomy (NCBI): domain Eukaryota; kingdom Viridiplantae; phylum Streptophyta; class Magnoliopsida; order Poales; family Poaceae; genus Hordeum; species Hordeum marinum. The sequence continues at coordinate 467,983,870 of CM039673.1, read as the reverse complement.
TTAGACTTATGTTTCATTAAGTAATTATACCCATATCTACTCAAATCATCAGTGAAGGTAAGAAAATAATGATATCCACCGCATGCTTCAATACTCATTGGACCACATACATCAACATATATCATTTCCAATAAGTCACTTGCGCACTCCATCATACCAGAAAATGGGGTCTTATTCATCTTGCCTATGAGGCATGGTCTACATCTCTCAAGCGATTCGAAATCGAGTGAGTCCAAAGATCCATGAGTATGGAGTTTCTTCATGTGCTTTACACCAATATGCCCTTAGTGGCAGTGTCACAAATATGTGGTACTATCATTATTAACTTTGCATCTTTTGGCATCAATATTATGAACATGTGTATCACTATGATCGAGATTCAATAAACCATTCACATTGGGTGCATGACCAATGAAAGTATCATTCATGTAAATAGAATAACTATTATTCTCTGACTTAAATGAATAACTGTATTGCAATAAACCCGATCGAACCATGTTCATCCTCTATGCAAACACAAAATAACATTTATTCAGGTTTAATACAAATCCTGAAGGTCAAGGGAGCGTGCGATGGTGATCACATCAATCTTGGAAACACTTCCAACACACATCATCACCTCGCCCTTAGCTAGTCTCCATTTACCATAGCATTTATTCTAAGTTACTAACATTAGCAACTGAACTGGTATCTAATACCCAGGTGCTACTAGGAGTACAAGTAAGGTACACAACAATTACACGTATATCAAATATAATTCCGTTGACGTTGCGAGCCTTCTTATCTGCCAAGTCTAGGCTTGTTCCGCTTCAGTGTCAGTTCTCCCCATAACAGAATCACTTAGTCTTGGGTTTGGGTTCAACCTTGGGTTTCTTCACTGGAGAGCAACAGGCTTTCCATTCATGAAGTTTCCCTTCTTTCCCTTGCCCTTCTCGAAACTAGTGGTTTTACTAACCATCAACATTTGATGCTCCTTCTTGATCTCTATATTCGCGGTGTCAAACATCGCGAATAGCTCAGGGATCATCTTATCTATCCCTGGCATGTTTATAGTTCATCACGAAGCTCTAGTAGCTTTGTGATGGTGACTTGGAGAACTATATCAATCACTATCTTATCTGGAAGATCAACTCCCACTTGATTCAAGCGAATGTAGCACCCAGACATTCTGAGTACATGCTCAAAGATTGAGCTATTCTCCTTCATCTTGCAGGAAAAGAATCTTGTTGGAGGTCTCATATCTCTCAGCACGGGCATGAGCCTGAAATCCCAATTTCAGCTCTCGGAACATCTTATATGCTCTGGGACATTCAAAACGTCTTTGGAGCCTCAATTCTAAGCTGTAAAGCATGATGCACTAAACTATCAAGTAGTCATAAAAAACGTGCTTGTCTGATGTTCTCAACACCCACAGACGATGCTTGAGGGGGTGGCGCATCGATCAGTGCATCAAGGACATAAGCCTTCTGTGCAACAATGAGGACAATCCTCATATCACGGACCCAGCCCGCATAATTGCTACCATCATCTTTCAACTTACTTTTTCTCTAAGAACATATCAAAATTCAGGGGAGCTATAGCTCGAGCTATTGATCTATAACATAATTTGCATAGAAATTTTGACTACGTTCATGATAATGAGTTCAATTAATCATATTACTTAAAAACTCACACTCAAATTGGCATCCCTCTGGTCATTCGAGTGCTACATGATCCAATTCACCAACCCAAGTCCGATCATCACGTGAGATGAGGTAGTTACAATGGTGAACATCTCCATGTTGATCATATCTACTATATGACTCATGTTCGACCTTTTGGTCTCTTGTGTTTCGAGGCCATGTCTGTACATGCTAGGATCGTCAAGTTTAACCAGAGTGTTCCTCTTGTGCAACACTGGCTTGCACCTGTTGTATCTGAACATAGATTCTATCACACCCGATCATCATGTGGTGTCTCGAAATGACGAACTTTCGCAATGGTGCACACTCGGGGAGGAGACAATTTTATCTTGAAATTTTAGTGAGGGATCACCTCATAATGCTACCGTAGTCCTAAGCAAAACAAGGTGCACAAAAGGATTAACATCACATGCAAATCATAAGTGACATGATATGGCCATGAAATTGTGCTTTTGGTCTCCATCTCCAAAGCACTAGCATGATGTCCATTGTCACCGACATAACATAATGATCACCATCATCATGATCTCCATCATTGTGTCGCCATCGGGGTTGCGCGTCAACCATAATTCTACTACTATTGCTACCTCTTAGCGATAAAGTAAAGCATTACATAGTGCTTAATGATTAACATGCAAGTCATACAATAATTAAAGACAACCCTATGTCTCCCGCTGGTTGTCGTAAGCATCGACATGCAAGTCATGATATTCTATACAAAACATGATCATATCATACATCACATATATCTCATCATGTTATTGGCCATATCATATCACATCATACCCTGCAAAAACAAGTTAGACGTCCTCTAATTGTTGTTGCATGTTTTACATGTCTGCTATGGGTATCTAGCAAGAATGATTCTTACCTACGCAAAACCACAACGGTGATATACAAGTTGCTATTTCACCTTCTACAAGGACTGCCTTTGCCGAAACTGATTCAACTAAAGTGGGAGAGACAGACACCCGTCGGCCTTCTTTATGCAACAAAGTCACATGTGAGTCGATGGAACCGGTCTCTCGTACGCGGACGAGTAAGGTTGGTCCGGGCCGCTTCATCACACAATATCGATGAATCAAGAAAATACTAAGGAGTGAAGCAATCTGAATATCAACGCCCACAAACTCCTTTCTGTTCTACTCGTGATCTCATCTATGCATAGACCTAGATCATGATGCCACTGTTGGGGAACGTTGCATGGGAAACAAAAAAATCCTACGCACACACAAAACCTATCCATGGAGATGAGCATCTACGAGAGGAGAGATCGGATCCACATACCCTTATAGATCTCTAAGCAGGAAGCGTTAAGAAACACGGTTGATGTAGTCAAACATCTTCGCGATCCAAATCGCGATCCATCCCATGATCCAATCATGATCCATCCGATCTAGCGCCGAACGGACGACACCTTCGCGTTCAGCACACGTACACCTCGATGACGTCTCCACCTCCTCGATCTAGCAAGCAAGGTCAGTGTAGTAGATGAGTTCTCTGGCAACATGACGGCATGGTGGTGGCGGTGGTGGTGGTATCCCGGCAGGGCTATGCCTAGCGCTACCGAAACCGCGAACGGAGGAGAAAACAATCTAGGGAGAGAGAGAGGGGCACCAAGGGCTTCGTGTATCCTCTTGGGGCGCCCCCTCGCCTCTATATATAGGTGGATGGGCATGGAGATCAGCCCCTCCAAGAACTAGGGCGCAGCCAAGGGGGAGGAGTTGGATTCCTAGTCCAGTTCCCTCCCTTTCCAAAAACAGATGGACTTTCCATCTCTACCAAGCCACATGGGCCTTGAGGGAGTCGTGCGCGTGGCCCAATAAGGACAGCATGCCTCCCCTCGGCCCATGCAAACCCTTGGGACGTGGTGGAACCCTTGGTGGACTTCCAGACTCCTTCGGAAGTTTTTGGAACCTTCTAGAAGCTTCCATGTACAATATCGGAAAACCCCGAAACTTTTCTGGAAGCCAAAATATGACGTACCATATATAAATCATTACCTCCAAACCATTTCGGAGCTCATCGTGACGTCTGAGATCTCATCCGGGACTCCGAACAACCTTCGGTCACCAACATACATAACCCATTAATACTGAAATGTCATCGAATGTTAAGTGTGCAGACCCTGTGGGTTCGAGAACTATGTAGACAGGACCGAGACACCTCTACGGCCAATAACCATAGCAGGACCTGGATGCCCATATTGGTTTCTACATATTCTACAAAGATCTTTATCGGTTGAACCTCTATGTCAAGGATTTAGTCAATCTCGTATGCAGTTCCCTTAGGTCATCCGTACTTGCTCGAGATTCGATCATCGGTATCTCCATAACTAGTTCAATCTCATTACCAGCAAGTCTCTTTACTCGTTTTGTAATACAAGATCTCATGGCTAACTCTTTAGTCACTTCGCTTGCAAGGCACATTGTGATGTTGTATTACCGAATGGGCCCTCAGATACCCCTCCATCACATGGAGTAACAAATCCAGTCTTGATCCATGTCAGCTCAACAGACATCTTCGGAGATACTTGTAGATCACCTTTATAGTCACTCAATTACATTGTGATGTTTGATACAGACAAGGTACTCCTACGATGTCAGTGAGTCACATAATCTCATGGTCATAGGAACAGATACTTGACATGCAGAAAACTATAGCAATAAACTAATACGATCATATGCTACATTCATAGTTTGGGACTTGTCCATGACATCATTCTCCTAATGATGTGATCCTGTTATCAAATTACATCTCATGTCTATGGCTAGGAAACTTTGACTATCTTTGATCAATGAGCTAGTCTACTAGAGGCATACTAGGCACACGGTGTTGTCTATTTAGCCACACATGTATTTGAGTTTCCAATCAATACAATTATAGCATGGATAATAAAAGATTATCTTGAATAACTAAATATAATAATAACCATTTTATTATTGTCCCTAGGGCATATTTCCAACGGGGGGTGGCAGAGGGCCAGCCGACCGGCAGTGGGGCGGAGGGGTTGGCGGCGGTACTACGTCGGGAGGGGCTGGCGTCATGCAGAGGGATTGGTGACAGGGCTGAGGGGTTAGCGTCATGAATGGGAGGTGGGCGTGGCAGTAGTTGGCTAGGTGACATTGTGCGAGAAGAAGTAGTGGGGAATGGGATCACGTTTCGTAAGTTGTTTTTTCGTTGACGACGTTTTTAGACCCTTGATGATGTGATGTGATTAGACGTTCCAGATTGTAAGCTGGTTCTGCCCTCTTGTGCTTTTATCTCTACTATTAAAGGACAATTAGTCATCGCTGTCGTGATGGTTCAACCTCCTCCTGCCTATGATCCCTCCATCACCCCCCTACGGCACGACGGTACCTGCATCCCAAGGATTCCACGGCGAGTTGTAGGTCAGAGAAGTGTTTGGAAACCGCCGCAAGCCCCCACTCCACTCAATCAGGCTCATCATCGGGGACCTGGAACCATGGTCGTGACTTCTTGGACGTTGCCTCCATCATCAACGACACTAATCCGTTCACCACACCCAGGCTCCTCTCATCGTCGATGGCTGCCGTTCGTGCTGCATCGCGCCTCCTTGACCTTCACTTCTTCATACGACATGAGAGATGAGCATGTCATTCTCAGGAAGCACCCCCAGGTCTTCAGCAGCACCCTGGTTAATAAGGTGGTCTTCATACCCATTTGCCCATATGATTCTGCATTTCATGCATTCTGCACCAATTTTCATTCCTACAGCACGGATCACCACATGTTCCTTAGGTGTGAGGAGTTGCACTAGCCATTGATAAGTGTATATAAATACATTGATACAGCGTCAATGCCATATTCTTCAATATCACATTTTTATGTTGAGAGCTTTTGAAAAGCTTTCTTCAATCTAGCATCAAAGTATCGAGTTAACTTTATTTTCATTAGGATTCATGTAGCTAGGTTGAGCTCCATAGCGCAGGCGATCGATCTTTAGCTCTCGCGAACCTCCTTCTTCGTCAAGACCTCTACTTTGAGATCCGATCTCTCCACCTCCCCCCACGCGGGTGGTCGAGGGGCCCCAACCTTAGTTGCCAGTCACTCCCCATCCCATCTCCCCCCCCCCCCCCCGTCGCCGCTAGAGGAAGCCGCCAGGCTAAGCCCGGGCGGCTGATGATGGTGGCGGAGGAGCCTCTCCTTATCACGCGTGAGGGTGGTGTGGGGCATCCGGGCAAGCGGAAGTCTGCCCGCAGATCCGAGCCTCCATGGCGTTGGCTCGCCCTCGGCGGCGAGCGGGGGGCGATGACTAGTGGCAGAGTTGCTGCATGTAGTCATGGTGCTACGACACCTTGGATCGGCGGCGGTGTGGAGGGCTTTGGTGGGATGCTTAGCTAGGGGTGTGGTTGGCCCTTTTGGTCAGACCTGATCTGGCCAGAGTGGCTTGCTCGCTTCTTGGTGGCAGAGATCAGTGGTGGTCCTTGTGCACGATGCGAGATGGAGGTTCATCGAGTGGATCTGGGTGAAAACCTCGTTCTCGTCTTGTTACCAAGACCAGCGATGATGGCACTCTTTTGTGTCATTACCTTCTTGAAGGCATCGCCGTGGAGAAGCTCAAGACTTCTATGCGCTACCTCTGGGGGAAACCCTAAATCAGTAGATCGGATGACGATGATGCTATGGTGTCGTTTCCTCCTTGGGGCGTCATTCTTGGAGGTGTACATGGGCTCGAGGGAGTAGTAGACAACTTCTTTGGTGGAGCGGTGCTTCATCTTACTCATTGATGGTGGTGGATCTCGGTGGCGTGGCATAGTGGAGACTCGGCGTCCAATGCATGGAGATGGACTCACGCGGGAGGAGGATGCTCTCTGGCGTCATGGTGGCGCTGATGGCAGAGAGGTCTAGCAAGGTCGGTGTGTTAGTTTCTTTGAAGATGGATTGGTGGAAGACGACGATGATGACACATGAGAGTGCGTCGGACCGGTTTGTACCCCCAAACCCAGTATGTGGCTCGGTTGGGGCCTCCGGCTTGACGTTAGGCATTGTGTGATGTCTGTTTGGTATTAGGCTCGAACTATCGGCACCCCTTCATCAAGTGGTTAGGAGTAGCGACAGTTGTTGCTAATATGGTGTGGCTTCGGACAAACTTATGTACTACTTTGTAAGGTCTTTGTGAATAATTAGTAAAATGATTGCATGCATCGTCCAGATGCAGAGGCCGGGGGTAATCCTCCTTTTCTAAAAAAATGTAGCTAGGTTGAAGGGCTAGATCACGGAATTATGTGCTGATTATAAAGTCCTAAAGCCAGGAACTAAAGATACTTTGGTCGCTGGTCTGAATTTTATCAATCTTGTTTCACATGTTTTTGTCTCGGTGACCTCTACGATCCCACCAAGGAAATTGACCATTCTGCTAGCTGTTGCAATCTGACTGTCAGTTCAGTTGCTGCTACTAACATCTACCCACCATGTTGATTGGTTGTAGATAGATGTGAAGGTGAGGGCCATCGACGGGTCGCCATCTGGCGTGCTGACCATCGAGTCATGCTGAACACAGGCAACATTGGTCATACTGAACAAGTAATGTCACAACACCACAATTTCTTCTGAACTAGCATAAATGTTTGGTGTCCAATTCATCATGCAATATTTGTGCTTGGTGGAATAAATTTCTAACATGACTTGGTTTTTTTAGTTGAATGGTACACATAGCATGCATGTACCACATATACATCCAGGCTGCCCAAAAGTGCAGTAAAAATAGTGGATATGATGAGCTGGGGTAAGAAGTTCAAAGTGTCCAGTTGAAGTGGATCATATGTAAAACTTCAAACAATTTTTTAACTAACTAGATGTTTCAGTGACGAACTTGAACAACGTTGACACTTTGTTCATAGCTAATTGAGATAGAGTTAGACATGGTACCGATCATAATCTATCATTGTTATTCCCACAGACTGAGAGTGTATATATGTAACCTTCATGCTTTGGACATTGAATCGTCTCAGTGGCATTACACAGAGGATGAACTTGGGAAGAGGTTAGTAGAAATTTCATTGTGCATGCCAGCATTAGGCTATAACCACTAGGTCACGGGGATGTTCTGTAGGAAATATGCCCTCGAGGCAATAATAAATGTTATTGATTATCTCCCTGTTCATAATTAGGTTTATGTTCCATGTTATAACTGCTATGGTTCTCGAGTCTACAATAACCACGAGGCTTGAAGGAAGACTCATATGCACGTGTGGAATAATAAATGGTAAATTATATTCCTAGTCTGGCCTCTAAGACTGGCTCAAGTATTGCATGATGATCTTGTTTTCCTGACCATGGGCATGGCTATGCCGGCAATTTTGAGGGCACAATGTTAGAAGAACATTTGTGTTGAATCAACCCGAATTGATGTTATGCTATGAGATACATTCGTCATAAGTTAATGGTTAATAACATAGAGAAGTTAATATTTGCATAATTCCTTAGACCATGAGAGTATCGAGTTTCTTCATTCTTGCTTCATGAACTTTGGGGTTTGTTAGACATCATCCATAAATGGGTGGCTATTACGGCGGCTTACGGGTTCATGGAAAAGTATGTCAAGTAACTTGATAGCTCAAGATTGGGATTTGCTCCTCCGATGATGGAGAGATATCTCTGGGCCCTCTCGGTGTTACGGCATCCATCATCGTCTGGCCAGACCCTTTGTGATTTGATCATGGGGATGCCGGAACACGGGAACGAGAAAAGAGAACAATACCGGTAACGAGGTAATTGGCATAGTGGACAAGTTGTTGATCCACGGGGATGCCAACATGTTTCACCTCGGGTATTTGTAACATATCGTGAAGCAACGGGAATAGCACACGACAACTGGAGGTTCACTCGAATATTCATTCGTGTGGGTATAGGGGTCAATATGGGTGTCCACGGCTCCGATGTTGATCATTGATCGGAAGGGGTTCCGGGTCATGTCTATGCTTCACCGAACCTATAGGGTCACATGCTTAAGGGTCATCTATGTGCTGAATACTAGACAGGGAGTTTGAGAGAAAATCACCGAAAAAGTTTCGGACACTAGAAAAGTTTCGAACAGCGGAAAAGCCGCAAAGAGAACATCAGAACAGTTCTGGTGAAACTGAAAAGTTGTTTTAGGGGATACCATAAAGTCAAATTGGTTTCGGCACATGCCTGATAATTCTTGGAGGGTACCAGAATCATTCTAGAAACTTTCTAGAATTTCCGGAAGAAAAATCGGAAATGTTCTGGAGCTGTCGGAACCACATCAGTTGCTTTTCGCAGATGAAAATCACTAATCCGGAATTGTTCCGGATCGCATTGAAAATTATTTTAGTGGGTGTTGGAAATGTTCTAAGCCCACATAAATATTTTTAGTTCGAACAGATGCTGAAAAATGTCATCATGAATAGTGAAAGTGCTTTTTGGATTACTTTATTGGAAACACTATTGCAAATAGTGGAAACACTATTGTGAATAGTGGAAATACTATTAGGGGATGATGCAGGCGTAGTGATGCATGCATGGTGATGCAGGCAACACTATTTGGAGGCTTTCCCTTTATGCCCTTGTGGTGTGCTCACCTCATGGGCATTTTGGTAATTCCAAGTCCCATCCTACCCCTTGGTTTTCCTATAAATAGAGGTGAGTGGGCTGCCCAAAAACACACTCCTTCTCACATAAAAGTTCCATTGCAATGATCTCGCTTCTTCTGTCCCTCCGAGCGAAATAGTTTCGTAGAGCCGAAAGGCTGTCTGGGTTCCGGCAGGAACTAGTTCTGGACGGCGAAGCCCTACCGGATAGATGACACCGTATGTGTGCAACTCCGTAGAGAGATCATAGTTTCGGTCTTAGTTCAAGAGTGCCTCCCGAAGGGCTGTCCGTGTGACCGTCCGAGTTTCGAAGGTCCTCCCGAAGGGCTGTCCGAGTGGCAGTCCAAGTCATTGGGTATTCCCCCACCACTATACTGAGGCGAAGGGTTTTTCCACAAAACGGTATGCTTTTAAAGAGAATAGTTCTTACAAAAGGTGAGTGGGAGGATAGTGCAACTCGACGAGATAATTCTTCGTCATCAGTTCAAAGGAAAGAAACCCTGGAAGTGATTTCGTTGTTTCCTACTACGACTGATACGGAAGTCTCTACAATAAAATGTATGGACTTCGGTCGAACGTGCAGCTGAACCACGTAGGCAAAGCTCGTGCAAACCTATCAGGTGCGCAAACGAGATATTGTTAGACAACAGTATACCTACAATACACAAGGAAGCATTGATGGGCCCTGACTTCGGGATTGGCTAAATGCCAATACAATCCGAGATAGTTTCCATATAAGTGATTCAAGATTAAAACCTTGATACACCTTTCAGAGGACTTAGAGTCTAATGAATTATGGAACTAAAAACTGATACGGATAAAAATGTTTTATCCATAAAACTCGACTTGTTGAAATAACAAGTTCAAGGAGTTGACTACAATGTGGTTGTTTCACCGTAGCGATGCTTAAGGTCAGTTCGGGTTGAACTAGCAATTAATACATATATCAATCATGAGATATGAAACATGGATGACAAAAGGATTTCCAACTGATGGAAATGAAACCTAGGACTTGTATGTGATACAGTCCAAAGTAATTTGTCGATCCACAGGATGCTAGTAAGTATGCAAACTTAAGAGTTCCAGCAATGGACAGAAGAGAGCAAAATGGAGTTGGAATCTTCATGGTTGGATGAAATGGTCAAAAGTGTTTTTGACTTCACCAATGGGTAATGAAGATGCTTGTGATTCAAGAAAGTAAGTGGGAGCATAATAATATTTCTAAAACGTTGTATGCTTGACACATTGTTAATTGGAAATAAATTTCTTGACACGAATTAGGACTTCATTTGAAAATAGTTTTGTGATGAAGTGCTTAGGCTAAATAGCCTCAATATTAGGCATGATGATCTATGGAGATAGATTTACCTAATGGGGCTAAGCAATGAATACATATTGACAAGGTGCTAAAACCTTTTAGCATTCAAAACGACAAGGAGTGATTCTTGCCGAAGTCACATGGAAAGAGTTTTTGCAAGACTCAGTGTCCCAAAACACTGACAAGTAAAATACATGATGGAGATTCCACACACTCTAGTGTTTGGATTAATCATGTATTCCATGGTATGTAAAAACAACTAGATATGTCCGATACTCCCAAGTTGTTGCGAGTATAGATACCAAAGTGATCAAAGCACTGATCATGGGACAAAAGTGAAACATGTCATTAAGTACTAGAGTAGTGTTGATGACATGTTTTCTTGCAAGCAAAGATTATGAAGTGCTCGTTGTAAGTAATTACATCGATGCAGTCTCAATTAATGCTCCATGCAATTTTCGATTTAAGTTCAGGCTTTTGTGTAATACACAATATGGTGGCACGGTAGTTGGAAATTGTTCCAAACAAGATACTGTGGTGAATTCTATAAACAAAGGCTAAGTATGTTGACGCTTTGGAAGCGACAAAGAAGTTGTTGAATCATATAGTTCATTCATGAACTTAGTATGGTTCCAAGATGGCTTTGGTCTATGAGACACTATAGCAGATAGTTGATCCATAGCTCAGTCTGAGGAATCAGGTTTCGACCAATGATTCACACATATGCAAAGCCAAGTTCACACAAAATACGAATTTTGTGATAGCGTGAAAACGCGAGGATATGCAAAGTTACACACGGAGCTGAAGTTGTCAGATCCGTTGGACATCAGGCTATACCACAAGCGAAGCATATTTTACACCAGTATGCCATAGGTGTAAAGTGCATTAGCATTAACTAGATTATTGACTCTAGTGCAAGTGGGAGTCTATAGGAGATATGCCCTAGAGGCAATAATAAATGTTATTGATTATCTCCCTGTTCATAATTAGGTTTATGTTCCATGTTATAACTGCTATGGTTATCGAGTCTACAATAACCACGAGGCTTGAAGGAAGACTCATATGCACGTGTGTAATAATAAACGGTAAATTATATTCCTAGTCTGGCCTCTAAGACTGGCTCAAGTATTGCATGATGATCCTGTTTTCCTGATCATGGGCATGGCTATGCCGGCAATTTTGAGTGCACAATGTTAGAAGAACATTTGTGTTGAATCGACCCGAATTGATGTTATGCTATGAGATACATTCGTCATAAGTTAATGGTTAATAACACAGGGAATTTAATATTTGCATAATTCCTTAGACCATGAGAGTATCGAGTTTCTTCATGCTTGCTTCATGAACTTTGGGGTTTGTTAAACGTCATCCGTAAATGGGTGGCTATTACGGCGGCTTACGGGTTCATGGAAAAGTATGTCAAGTAACTTGATAGCTCAAGATTGGGATTTGCTCCTCCGATGATGGAGAGATATCTCTGGGCCCTCTCGGTGTTACGGCATCCATCATCGTCTGGCCAGACCTTTGTGATTTGATCATGGGGATGCCGGAACACGGGAACGAGAAAAGAGAACAATACCGGTAACGAGGTAATTGGCATAGTGGACAAGTTGTTGATCCACGGGGATGTCAACATGTTTCACCTTGGGTATTTGTAACATATCGTGAAGCAACGGGAATAGCACACGACAACTGGAGGTTCACTCGAATATTCATTCGTGTGGGTATAGGGGTCAATATGGGTGTCCACGGCTCCGATGTTGATCATTGATCGGAAGGGGTTCCGGGTCATGTCTATGCTTCACCGAACCTATAGGGTCACATGCTTAAGGGTCATCTATGTGCTGAATACTAGACAGGGAGTTTGAGAGAAAATCACCGGAAAAGTTTCGGACACTAGAAAAGTTTCGAACAGCGGAAAAGCCGCAAAGAGAACATCAGAACAGTTCTGGTGAAACTGAAAAGTTGTTTTAGGGGATACCATAAAGTCAAATTGGTTTCGGCACATGCCTGATAATTCTTGGAGGGTACCAGAATCATTCTGGAAACTTTCTAGAATTTCCGGAAGAAAAATCGGAAATGTTCTGGAGCTGTCGGAACCACATCAGTTGCTTTTCGCAGATGAAAATCACTAATCCGGAATTGTTCCGGATCGCATTGAAAATTATTTTAGTGGGTGCTGGAAATGTTCTAAGCTCACATAAATATTTTCAGTTCGAACAGATGCTGAAAAATGTCATCATGAATAGTGAAAGTGCTTTTTGGATTACTTTATTGGAAACACTATTGCAAATAGTGGAAACACTATTGTGAATAGTGGAAATACTATTAGGGGATGATGCAGGCGTAGTGATGCATGCATGGTGATGCAGGCAACACTATTTGGAGGCTTTCCCTTTATGCCCTTGTGGTGTGCTCACCTCATGGGCATTTTGGTAATTCCAAGTCCCATCCTACCCCTTGGTTTTCCTATAAATAGAGGTGAGTGGGCTGCCCACAAACACACTCCTTCTCACATAAAAGTTCCATTGCAATGATCTCGCTTCTTCTCTCCCTCCCAGCGAAATAGTTTCGTAGAGCCGAAAGGCTGTCTGGGTTCCGGCAGGAACTAGTTCTGGACGGCGAAGCCCTACCGGATAGATGACACCGTATGTGTGCAACTCAGTAGAGAGATCATAGTTTCGGTCTTAGTTCAAGAGTGCCTCCCGAAGGGCTGTCCGTGTGACCGTCCGAGTTTCGAAGGTCCTCCCGAAGGGCTGTCCGAGTGGCAGTCCAAGTTTTGGAGGTCCTCTCGAAGGGCTGTCCGCGACACCGTCCAGGGGACTGTCTGACCGCCTCCCGGAGGGCTGTCCGAGGGGTAGATGAGGGTATATGTCCTCGCGGTTGGGAGGTTGTAAATGCTAGCTACGGGAATTTGCACCGCCGATCGTCATCGACTCTACTTCCGCTGCACTATGAGTCGGTAACGAAATGATCAAACCTTGTATGCAATCTCCATAGTGGTCCTGGGCTGGTGCGTATGTCGAAATGTTTTGTTTTCTGCTGCGTTACCCAACAGTGGCATCAAGAGCCGTGCTATGCGTAGATGCAGGTTGCGATCTAGAATACATAGAGATGTATGGGTGTTGCACAATATAATTAGGTAGTAGATGAGATCTATTGCTGAAAATTATTTGTGCGGGTAGCAGATGTAATCTGTAACCCGATGTTCTTGTTGCTTCCCTGGAATTTGCGTAGTCCTGATCTTAACGGCATGGTGGAATATCACAAAGTTCTGGCAATCCGCGGTCCTTTCATGCTGCTCGTGAGTATGCTGATTGACATATCAACGAAGTGCTAACAGTTCTTTGGGTTCCACCATAGTTGAGAAATATGGATGTTTCGCAGACAAAAGGGCAATGCAGATGCGATCTGCACGGGGGTCACGCGTATGAGGAAGTTTAGTATGGGGCTCGAGATTTTATTATCTCGTGTTTAATACACCCTGGAAAGTTAATCTAGCACCTTGAATTATCATACTTGATGATGGACGTTGGTAGATTCGGTTTGTTTCAAAACCTTAGAAGCCACGTAAAACAAGTTTCTGCATGAACCAATTAGAGGCGTCTAACTTGGTTTTGCAGGATGGTTTGCATGTGCATATGATGTGGTATAGCAATGCTCATATTAATTTGATTATGTATCAGATGACTATATGATGTAATTAACATGACCTGCGTGTCATGATTTGGCATGATGGTTGGAGCCATATGATTGCACTTTAATGACCTGCATGTCAACCTTATGTAATGCACTTATTTTATTAGCTATAGAGATAGCAATATTACCTAGTGCATCGACAAGGCGGTAGTAATCTTCACGAAGGTGAACACTGACGCGAATGCCGAAGACAAAGAAATAAAAGACTTCTCCGTCAGAAAGGGCTATACCATATCATGCTATTATGAATTGCCTGAGATGTTTATCCCTTATGATTCACCCTTCTTGATTGCACGGTAGTCTCTTTTTATTATGGTGATCTCTCAGAAAAATATCAAGTAGTTAGTGTTCTCCCAAGTGTAGCACCGTCACGGCACCTATCTTTTCGGGGTGCGCCGTGTCACACGGGTACGAACGATTAGAGGAGTGTGAGGCGGGTGAGTTGAGACCTCGCAGCGAGATCACTTGGTTGTCTTGACGTTCAGGCATGACCTTCATGAGCTCGAAACACACGCATCGAAAGATGAACAAGAGTCACATAGAGATGTGATTGGCAAGTTGGCCTACCGGTTGAGATTTTCGTCATCAGGTGTTACACCAATGGCGAACAATTTAAATGCAGGTCTTGTATCACTCACAATCAATTATGAGAGATATCGATTTGAGTGGGAGCGCACTATAGAATTAATTATTTTAATTCTCAATGCAATTAATTGTGAACTTTGTCTAAGTGTAGATTGCATAATAGTTGTAGGATAATGGCTCGTGTTTCCACCTTCCCTATTAAAATTGAATAGCTAATAAATATCTGGTTAAAACTTTACGGTTGGTAACGTAATGTGAGGATTGTCCTCAAGAGTGCCGAGAAGGACTTTGTCCTATCGCATGCTTTCGGTATTCTCCCGCTAATGCTATGGATCATATGACTCTCGTCCTTCGATCCAAAAGCTAGAATTCCTTTTTAGTCAAAGTGCAATATGTTTGCTTCCATGAGATCGGAACTTCGAAAGTTTGGATAGTTATGTGATATTCATGGAATCTGAAAATCATTTTCAGAGACAGACAAAAGCTAAAAGATATGAGATATCCAAAGCAATGTTTGTTTGCAAACTATTAGTAAAGGAGTTTACTATGCATTAGACTGATAAGAGAGGGATCCAGGAGAACGCCTATCATATGATGAAAGGTGAATAAAACAACAACTTAAATAGAAAGGAAGTGTCCGAAGGTTTTTAGTGAGACTTTCACGCCTAGGAAGTCCGGGGCTAACGCCACTCTTAAGTTGGGTGCTTCTTCTGAGAGTAGGAGAAATACTGAAAACTTAAACTGTTAGAAGTATAATGGCAAAAGGAAAGAAGACTGGAATATCCAGCTCATGTATGAATGGCATACAAGTTTTTGATGTATAGAAGGCTGGTCAAAGATATAGTTCTTGGGAATTATGGTTAAACATGTTAATCACTAATTCTTGGGTATTTTGAGTTGGTCATAAAGATACCCGCTCGATTGCATTCTGTTGCAACTCGATGTAAGAACTACTATGGCCTGAAAGACTAGCCAGGGATGAGGTTTAGATACACATAGGGAAGATAGTAAATATTACTATGCCTTCCATCGGTGTATTCCCTATGTATTAAGTTTCATAATTCATTTTAGAGTTTCACACTCTAGCCCTTTGCATAAGGAATCTTGCAAGAAGGTTGTTCATAAGAGAGCTTTTCATGTTTGGTGTTATGAATAACATAAGGGGCATACCTTCATTATGAATGAGACGTATGTTATGAATATTGATAATAATACATTACCTCTGGGTTTACTTTTATAATTCATTTTAGAGTTTCATACACTCTAGCCCATTGCACAATGTTTGTTGCAAAAGAGTTGTTCCTAAAAACAACAATTGTTGTTCAGTATTATGAATAACATGAAGGGCCATGCTTCCATCCTAGATGGGATGTATGTTATGAATATTGATGGAAATATGATACATCCATAACACTGACGCTAAATGTCACAAGACTAAAAGAATACCACATATGTGTGGCACTGCATTGGTCACATTGGAGAAACCCTCATGGAAAATTCCATTATGATGGATTTTGAAGTCATTTGATTTTGAATCATCTGACACTTGCAACTTTCCTCCAAAAGGTGAACTAACTAAAATACCGTTCACAGGCCATATGGAACGAACAAAGAACTTATTGGTGATCATACATTTGATGTATGTAGTCCGATAAATGTTGTTGCAAACAGTGGATTTGTCTACCTTCAAAAATGACTCAAGTAGATATACGGATATTTACTTGATGAGACGTAAGTCTGGATCTTTTGAAATCATTCGAAAGGTTTTCAAAAATGAAGTAGAAGTTATTGTACCAAGAAAATTATGTTTCTGCAATTTGATTGCGGAAAGGAATATTTGAGTTACAAGTTTAGCGAATGTCTGATGAGTTGTGAAAAGAGTTTCATAACTTGCACCTCCCGGAACACCACTGCAAGTCGAAAGTCCGTGAAGATGTAACCGAACCATTTATGACATGGTAAGATCAAAGATGACATAAATAGATTTGCCATTATCCCTTTTATAGAGTGATGCTTTAGATACTACGGCTTTTACACTGAAAAGAGATCCATTAGGTCTGTTGAAATGACGTCATGGTATGGTACGCCCAACCATGTTATATCTTTTCTTAACATTTGGAATATGGGGCTTGTGTAAAAGGTTACAAACCTATTCCAAATCAGACAAGTGCTACTTTGTATGGTTATCCCAAGTCACTGGGTATTCCCCCACCACTATACTGAGGCGAAGGGTTTTTCCACAAAACGGTATGCTTTTAAAGACAATAGTTCTTACAAAAGGTGAGTGGGAGGATAGTGCAACTCGACGAGATAATTCTTCGTCATCAGTTCAAAGGAAAGAAACCCTGGAAGTGATTTCGTTGTTTCCTACTACGACTGATACGGAAGTCTCTACAATAAAATGTATGGACTTCGGTCGAACGTGCAGCTGAACCACGTAGGCAAAGCTCGTGCAAACCTATCAGGTGCGCAAACGAGATATTGTTGTTAGACAACAGTATACCTACAATACACAAGGAAGCATTGATGGGCCCTGACTTCGAGATTGGCTAAATGCCAATACAATCCGAGATAGTTTCCATATAAGTGATTCAAGATTAAAACCTTGATACACCTTTCAGAGGACTTAGAGTCTAATGAATTATGGAACTAAAAATTGATACGGATAAAAATGTTTTATCCATAAAACTCAACTTGTTGAAATAACAAGTTCAAGGAGTTGACTACGATGAGGTTGTTTCACCGTAGCGATGCTTAAGGTCAGTTCGGGTTGAACTAGCAATTAATACATATATCAATCATGAGATATGAAACATGGATGACAAAAGGATTTCCAACTGATGGAAATGAAACCTAGGACTTGTATGTGATACAGTCCAAAGTAATTTGTCGATCCACAGGATGCTAGTAAGTATGCAAACTTCAGAGTTCCAGCAATGGACAGAAGAGAGCAAAATGGAGTTGGAATCTTCGTGGTTGGATGAAATGGTCTAAAGGGTTTTTGACTTCACCAATGGGTAATGAAGATGCTTGTGATTCAAGAAAGTAAGTGGGAGCATAATAATATTTCTAAAACGTTGTGTGCTTGACACATTGTTAATTGGAAATAAATTTCTTGACACGAATTAGGACTTCATTTGAAAATAGTTTTGTGATGAAGTGCTTAGGCTAAATAGCCTCAATATTAGGCATGATGATCTATGGAGATAGATTTACCTAATGGGGCTAAGCAATGAATACATATTGACAAGGTGCTAAAACCTTTTAGCATTCAAAACGACAAGGAGTGATTCTTGCCGAAGTCACATGGAAAGAGTTTTTGCAAGACTCAGTGTCCCAAAACACTGACAAGTAAAATACATGATGGAGATTCCACACACTCTAGTGTTTGGATTAATCATGTATTCCATGGTATGTAAAAACAACTAGATATGTCTGATACTCCCAAGTTGTTGCGAGTATAGATACCAAAGTGATCAAAGCACTGATCATGGGACAATAGTGAAACATGTCATTAAGTACTAGAGTAGTGTTGATGACATGTTTTCTCGCAAGCAAAGAATATGAAGTGCTCGTTGTAAGTAATTACATCGATGCAGTCTCAATTAATGCTCCATGCAATTTTTGATTTAAGTTAAGGCTTTTGTGTAATACACAATATGGTGGCACGGTAGTTGGAAATTGTTCCAAACAAGATACTGTGGTGAATTCTATAAACAAAGGCTAAGTATGTTGACGCTTTGGAAGCGACAAAGAAGTTGTTGAATCATATAGTTCATTCATGAACTTAGTATGGTTCCAAGATGGCTTTGGTCTATGAGACACTATAGCAGATAGTTGATCCATAGCTCAGTTTGAGGAATCAGGTTTCGACCAATGATTCACACATATGCAAAGCCAAGTTCACACAAAATACGAATTTTGTGATAGCGTGAAAACGCGAGGATATGCAAAGTTACACACGGAGCTGAAGTTGTCAGATCCGTTGGACATCAGGCTATACCACAAGCGAAGCATATTTTACACCAGTATGCCATAGGTGTAAAGTGCATTAGCATTAACTAGATTATTGACTCTAGTGCAAGTGGGAGTCTATAGGAGATATGCCCTAGAGGCAATAATAAATGTTATTGATTATCTCCCTGTTCATAATTAGGTTTATGGTCCATGTTATAACTGTTATGGTTATCGAGTCTACAATAACCACGAGGCTTGAAGGAAGACTCATATGCACGTGTGTAATAATAAACGGTAAATTATATTCCTAGTCTGGCCTCTAAGACTGGCTCAAGTATTGCATGATGATCCTGTTTTCCTGATCATGGGCATGGCTATGCCGGCAATTTTGAGTGCACAATGTTAGAAGAACATTTGTGTTGAATCGACCCGAATTGATGTTATGCTATGAGATACATTCGTCATAAGTTAATGGTTAATAACACAGGGAATTTAATATTTGCATAATTCCTTAGACCATGAGAGTATCGAGTTTCTTCATGCTTGCTTCATGAACTTTGGGGTTTGTTAAACGTCATCCGTAAATGGGTGGCTATTACGGCGGCTTACGGGTTCATGGAAAAGTATGTCAAGTAACTTGATAGCTCAATATTTGGATTTTCTCCTCCGATGATGGAGAGATATCTCTAGGCCCTCTCGGGGTTACGGCATCCATCATCGTCTGGCCAGACCCTTTGTGATTTGATCATGGGGATGCCGGAACACGGGAACGAGAAAAGAGAACAATACCGGTAACGAGGTAACTGGCATAATGGACAAGTTGTTGATCCACGGGGATGCCAACATGTCTCATCTCGGGTATTTGTAACATATCACGAAGCAACAGGAATAGCACACGGCAACTGGAGGTTCACTCGAATATTCATTCGTGTGGGTATAGGGGTCAATATGGGTGTCCACGGCTCCGATGTTGATCATTGATCGGAAGGGGTTTCGGGTCATGTCTATGATTCACCAAACCTATAGGGTCACACGCTTAAGGGTCATCTATGTGCTGAATACTAGACAGGGAGTCTGAGAGAAAATCACCGGAAAAGTTTCGGACACTGGAAAAGTTTCGGACAGCGGAAAAGTTCTGCAGGGAGAACACCGGAACAGTTCCGGTGAACTGAAAAGTTGTTTCAGGGGATACCATAAAGTCAAATTGGTTTCGGCACATGCCTGATAATTCTTGGAGGCTATCAGAATCGTTCTGGAAACTTTCTAGAATTTTCCGGAAGAAAAACCGGAAATGTTCTGGAGCTGCCGGAAACACATCAGTTGCTTTTCGCAGATGAAAATCACTAATCCGGAATTGTTCCGGATCGCATTGAAAATTATTTTAGTGGGTGCTGGAAATGTTCTAAGCCCACATAAATATTTTCAGTTCGAACAAACGCTGAAATTTGTTGTCATGAATAGTGAAAGTGCTTTTTGGATTACTTTATTGGAAACACTATTGCAAATAGTGGAAACACTATTGTGAATAGTGGAAATAGTATTAGGGGATGATGCAGGCATAGTGATGTAGGCATGGTGATGTAGGCAACACTATTTGGAGGCTTTCCCTTTATGCCCTTGTGGTGTGCTCACCTCATGGGCATTTTGGTAATTCCAAGTCCCATCCTATCCCTTGGTTTTCCTATAAATAGAGGTGAGTGGGCTGGCCACAAACACACTCCTTCTCACATACAAGTGCCATTGCAATGATCTCGCTTCTTCTCTCCCTCCCAACAAAATAGTTTCGTAGAGCCGAAAGGTTGCCTGGGTTCTGGCAGGAACTAGTTCTGGACGGCGAAGCCCTGCCGGATAGATGACACCGTATGTGTGCAACTCTGTAGAGAGATCGTAGTTTCGATCTTAGTTAGAGAGTTCCTCCCGAAGGGCTGTCCGTGTGACCGTTCGAGTTTCGAAGGTCCTCCCGAAGGGCTGTCCGAGTGACAGTCCAAGTTTTGGAGGTCCTCCCGAAGGGCTGTCTGCGACACCGTCCGGGGGACTGTCTGACCACCTTCCAGAGGGCTGTCCGAGGGGCAGATGAGGGTATACATCCTCGCGGTTGGGAGGTTGTAAATCCTAGCTGCGGGGATCTGCACCGTCGATCGTCATCGACTCTACTTCCGTTGTGCTACGAGTCGGTAACGAAATGATCAAACCTTGTATGCAGTCTCCATAGTGGTCCTGGGCTGGTGCGTAGGTCGAAATGTTTTGTTTTCTGCTGCGTTACCCAACATGTTCCACTATGTACATTAAAACTAAAAGTTGCTCAAGTATGAAATATCGTATTGATCTTGATTTTAATCTTGTAGATGGAGACGAGTTGGTATTACAGTTCTATAACATAAGAGGTATTGTGTTAATCTGGAGTACTATTCAGTTCTCTGTTCACTATTTTAGAATAGGCCCATCTATCAAGAAGCCTTGTTTTTTCTAATACTGATGTTTGATACTTCGATTTTAGATGTCAATTATGCATCAATAGTCGAAGCAATCGAAGTATATTTGGAAGAACTCGAGTGTCTTGAAACTTGGTTGGAACGGTAAATTCAGGCCCTTACATAGGTACGGTGATATGTTGCAATATCTAGGAAATGTCATGTTGTTTATATGAGGTTTGCAATTATGGTCCTATAAAGGCCATGTATTTTTCATGCACTTTTCAAGTCAAGGATAAGACAATGGTCTTGGTTATAGAAAGAATAAAGTATAGGGAACCACTAGGCATCAGACTACTGATGCCTAGCATTCTATCAGACTGGTAGAGAGGCGTTTGATTAGATCCCATGCACCCGTTGGATAAGCAAGGCACCTTCCATTGAGTGAACCTAAAACTGAAACTAGTTAATGCTGATTACCCTTGATTCCGGCGCTGGATTTCAGCAGGTTGAATATTTATTTATTTTTGCGGGGGAGCAGTTTGATTGCTAGACCTTTTAACGTAGGTCTCTAGTATAGTATATGTAGCTTGCTTCCATATAAATCGATGCTTCCTACACATAAATCGGTATTTTTTCGGATTGCTTTCTTCATGCTTCAAAATCTGCAGTATTTGAAACGGTGCATGTGGCAAAACGGATGCATATGATGCAATTCATGTTCTATTAATAGTGAAAGCATATCGATTCACTTTGCTTCAATCGGCTATTAATTTTGTTTCCATATCAACTGTATATTGTTTCAATTTGTCCAACATGAAAATGTATTTTACATCGTCTAAGCTCTGCAGACACCTTGCTTCCAACAAATGCATGCTTCCATCAAACATCTTTTTTTAACCATTAGTACATACTCTTTCAAAACAAATTGCAACTTATTCTCAGAATCTTGTATCTGCATCTGAATAAATAGGAATTTGCCTCCACCAAATTTGAAATTTACATCCACCATATTTGGAATTTGCATCCATAGAATTTGGAATCTGAAACATCTTTTCTACCATTATTACAAACTCTTACAAACAAATTAAATGGGAACTTGTTCTTCAAAGAATCCAGTATCTGCAACCGAATAAATAGGAATTTTTTTCCAAAGAATTTGGAATTTGCATTCAAAGAAATGAGTATTTGCATCCATAGGATTTGGAATCTGATTAGAAAGAATTCAGAATTTGTTTTCTTGCAATAAAACTGATGCCTTGCTTCGAGAGAGATATACTTTGCTTCCAAATCATTATGATAATATTTTCAGAGACTAGAAGAATTGCTTCCATACAAATATTTTTTTCCATTAAAAAGAAAAAGAAAAACTATATCAAGTAACATTGGGAGTGCTTCCATGGTGATGATCGTGTGTCTCAGCTAAATATAGAATTTGCTTCTGTGGTAGTAAGTAAGCTCCAAACCCTCTACTACGGTGACACGCAATGGAATCAAAAGTGCGAGGAACTTGTCCCTTGCATTGTTGCCATGCAGAGATATGTGATGCTTCTTCCTAACTTCTTATGTGCTTCCTGCAACCAGAGTACATAAGCATGTGACGGAGTTAGAAAACTCTGATGAACAAATCCAAGAGATGGAGAAGAAAGAACTCAAGAACTACAATACTGCAAATAATGGAAATGTTCTTTGCATCGGCGATTGACACGCTAACCTTCAACCCCGATCTGGGGCTCTTCAAAGAAGGGAACACCGGAGTCCACTACCTGTTATTCGGCCATCTGGTGCTACTCTGACATGGGGGTAACCCGTCGAAGTAGCAATCACAGAGGGGGAGTTTGGCCCGGCCATCTAATGCCAGGAAGGCGCACCTGCACACCTGCAATGTTTCCCGGGGGGCAGATTGACGGAGAGGAAAAAGGAAGGAGCACTGGAACGGATATGCGCAGTGAGGTGGAGAGGATCGAAGGAACATATCTCACCGGCCAGGTGATGGACGGCGCAACCGTAGAGAAGGGGAGCAGTGCGGTCCATGGCGAGCTAGGAGGTTCATGTGAGGGGGTCTTGGGATGGATGAATGGATGAGTGATTAGCGGGATAGGATTATGCGGCAGTTGCGGGTAGTTAGTAACGAGGCGTTGTGTTCTTTTAAACAACCAAAGAGATAAGAAGTATTGGCCGTGGTATTCAGCTGGAATGGACGGTAGTCCATCAGTCTGATGCAGTCGTTCTCATGAGACTATAAATTAGAAGAGTTTCCCTTTTTAATTAGCACTCCCTTTTAGTCAAAAAGGAGAGAGGATGATCAAAAGGGGTCTCTATAAACGAAGTGTTTTCAGTTAGCACACGCATGAATGATCATTAAGTAGTAGTACGTAAAAGGGGATGTAATTGTTTAGTAGAGGAGCCGCGTGCAGCGTCGATAGTCGGTGCGATGTTCATGTGTCGTGTCAACTAATTTGCGCGGGCGCGGCGCATATTTAAAACCATCCAGCGGCGCATGCACGCACCGGCGCATCCAGTCGGCCTCCGTTCAACATGCATGTGTGTCCACCCAAAACAAAACATGGGGTCACCAACCAGCCATAAGAAGGGGAGTACTCGTTCGGCTCGTGACCTGGTCCGAAACGGGCGCCATGGCCATGTGGATGGGCACAAATCATAGATGAGGATGGTGGATTGATTAGTGGATGGGGTGTGGAGAGGCAGGGGCGAAGCTGCCGATTGGGTGTCTGTGCTGCTCAACGGCGAGGAGAGCAGGACGAAGCTGCGTGCAAGGAAGGGGGAAGGGATCTGGACGGGGTGGAGGAGATCGGGCCGGTGCGACTGCGAGTAAAATCGGGAGAGATTAGGAAGAGGTTTACGCGCGGGGCTGCGGGTAGTTAATTTTCTGCCGATGTTTTTTTTCCTTACATAAGAGCATAATTTATGAGGCGTCGGATTTTATTTGAATCGATGGCGTTGGACTGGTCTGACGCTAGACATCTACCAGACTATAGATAGGAAGGGTTTCCCTAAAGTATAAGCATTGGTGAAGCTTCTAAAAACTGGAACGTACACATGCATTTAGAAGTTGTGCTCACAGGCTTTGCTTTATCTAGAGGAATGTACTGTCTATACTTGCTCAATAGTTTGTTCCATTTCCATTTACTGAATTTAGCATTCCCATAAAAGTAAAGTATTAAGCGACTGTTCACACCTTACACTAAAGTTTCAGAAGTTTATTTATGCTTCTACAAATTTACAGTGGGCCTGTTTTGAAACACGCTAGCTTCTGCAAAACTTCTCATATCTAGCTTCTACCCCGACTTCTCGCTTCACGTGGTGTTAAGCAAACCGTTCTGGAGGCGAGGCAACCTCTCCTAGCGCGTGGGTGAGCTGGCAGACTAGCTGGGGCATTGAAGCCCGACTTATTGCCAAACTTTGGTTGGCTGGAAGCAGCCCATTTCGGGCTAAACTGTACAATGGCTGGAAAAAATAGAGAAACAAGCGATCTTCCTTGTGCCTCTCCTGGCTCGGGATGGTCTCTCGGACGTCAATGGCACCGGGCCTAGCTCCTCGAAGCCATGATGTTGCAGCTCCTTCTACACCGCGCGATTGGCGGCGCCGAGGGCGGGATCCGAGAGAATTAGCCAGGGACGGCCGGATCTGTTGGCGGAGGAGATATTTTGGCCGGTGACAGGGGCAGCCAGGACTGGCGGTGGGCGGTGGCGACGGCTTGAGATAAGAAGACGCGGGAGAGGGGAAAGATGTGAGCGAGCAGGTGTGTGCGGGATCGAGAGAGTATCTGGCGAAGTGTTTTCTCTTGGCGGTGGTAAATAATCAGAACTTCAGATTCCGAAAATTGTGGAGCTAGGAATATCCATCGCTCCAGAAATTGTACTAGAGCCCACGATGGCTTCATGGATTACAGCTTCACGAAGCTATTCCGTTCGGGCTGGCTTCGGGCCAAAGTTTTGAGAAGTCTCGAGTGGGAGAAGATCAGAACAGGCCTGCTTTTACTGACTAATTAGAGTGTATTAGTAAAATGTTCGTGCGTTTGTCATGAATTTTTGACATATTTTATTGGAGTTGAGTAAACATAATTTATGTTCAATTTCACATGTAGAGAAAAAATAGTTCAACCACAACCAGATAATAATTTAAGCCCACTTCACATGCAATGTAAATTGATAACAAAAGGACAATTTGATGATACATACACATAAAACGATGATTGAATTAAAAATTGATTAAAATTATGATCTATTTGAAGCGTTTAGTAAATTCTCACACAATATAAAAAATGTTGTGTTTAGCTTCATTTGCACGATGTTTGAGCAAGTATAATAAAAATATCTTCTTTAAGTCATACACATCATGCAGAAGCAATATATGCAGCTAGCATGAATACATCGCACCGAAGGTCTTAAAATGTATAACGGAGAATATTCACGCTCAGACTGGGTGAACTAATTCTTTACAATTATTCCACCTTAGCATAAAGAATAAAAATATCCAACAAAATCTTTGCAATTTCCTAAATTAATATTATATTGAATGTAATCATAATACAAAATAAATGTATTAGGATGGTCACAATGCATGGAAATTCGAAGGGAATGCCTTTCCAATTAACTACAATGCATGGTCACATTTTTGTCTTAGTCGAACTCACTTGTCGGTGGTCTTCCTCCAATGTTTGTCTTCTTTCTTCATCACAATCACCTCCACTACACCCCGCTTGAGAGCATCAACATCCGAGCATCCCAAACCGTCCCTGTACGTTTGGTTGGATGTCTTGATCACTAACCGATAAAAAAACTACGCAGGATGATGCCTCATAACAGCCCTATACGCCCAGGATGTGCCACATCCATCATATCTAACCCAAACCTCGGACAGATATAGGGAGGCCTGGGCGCACCTGGACACGTCCATCACATCATCCCGACCCATGCTGGCACACACCGACCCCACTAAAGTCCCACTAAAGTCCCCACTCAGATCAAAAACTAGCTCCACTTCACTTCCGATGCGCACATCATCATTGATTCCCCTCCCCTCCACATCCATCCCCCATATTTGTGCCAATGTCGAGCAACGACAGTATCGAAGGCGACATATCTAGCATAATTGATAAGCAAATTTTGTCTCATGCATGCAGTCAAGAACTATAAATTTTGAATAGGCTTATGCTTGTATTCATCTTTCACTACTATATGATGAGCCATAATAACTAACCATCCTCCATCACCTCTTGCAAATCTGAGAACCTTCGATCCTTTATGCACTAAACTGACTTTCAACACGACCGGTTCTTTCCCTCATTGCCCTTCTCAGATGAAATGGAGACCAGAAAGAAAGTGATATAAGTACATCAAGCAATCAGATGAGACTATTGACAATCCATAAATCCCAAGTCCTACTCATGGTATACATGAATAACCAAATACCATCTACAATTATCTTGAAGGTGGGTAAAGAGAAGGGTTACTGGTGGTACTGATTATTTTGTTGTTATTAGCACGTCCTTTTGGAGATCAGGGATGACTAACACAATGTTGCAATTAATTTGTAACTAAAAAGACCAAAAGTCCTTTTCTTACACCATAATTCCTTGCGCTAGAGTTCAAACAAACCCCACAATAACATGGCCTTTTGGCTTTGCGTATCACCTATCAAGTACAAATGAGAAAACACAACAACTGACGAGCCCACGAACTCATATTCATAGTAAGCAAGTGAGGGATGCCGCCACGGCAAGCTAGCATCGAGGGACAAGGGCGAAAACTGCCTTCCTATCTAGTGCCTACTGATTCTGCTAGCATTACTTTCATCCTGATCCCACAAGTACCGCTCGTGTGTTGCCGCGTATAGAGAAACTACGAAATGAAATTTTCAACCAAAGCATGAAAAATGTTATTTTTTCTCTCCTCTCCCATCCCTCGTGGGAACAGACCCAATTCATGGTTGGCTCTATACATTTAGCATAGTTCTGATATGCAATGTTGTCTCCTTCAACCCTTAACAAATTCATTGTAGCTCACAACTGGACGGGCCTTGCGGGTTGAAGAAGAAAATCCAAACGTAAATAGAAGTAACAAAATGGGAACAACTTATAAGAAAGGGAAAAGCGAGGAAGCACACACCTACATGCCCAAACAGAATATAAGATGCAACTACACTATGATTTACTCATTAAAGAGAGTTAAAAAAGCACAACAATGAGTTAAAAGAGGCATCATTCATGTTCAAGTCTTTGATGTAATTTAGATCTGACAATAATAATGCAAATATTCACATCGAGTTTATGGTATTGAGACAAAACAATATGCACTAATTAGAAGTGTTAATTTTATCCATATATTGTATTATTTGCTTGCAAAAGCAAAATCACTCGACTACGGAGCCTCTAGTAACATCCTCTGGGATGGACCTTGGAAAAGGACTATTACACCAACAAACATAAGCATCAAATAGTAAGCTACTCCCTCCTTTCCGGTTTATAGGACTCATCTCAAAATTTTCAGATTTTCATCATATTAGGCTCACTTTGAGTCCAACTGGGTTAAATAGCTTCGAGTCCCACGATACATTTAATGAAAGTGAAGAAATTAGTGGTCATGCATGCATCTTATTTTACATGCACCATGCAAATCCAATAAGAGGGAGGGTGTTGCACTTATTACCTCGGGAGTTTAAGAAGTTGGGAATATTTCATTGGGCAATTTTGTGTCCACAAAACTCGTGTCATCCACTCACAATCTACCTTGGTTGAGGAGATTTCAGATTTGAACCCTATAAATGGGAAGGGAGGGAGTATTTAGTAATATGATTTTCAAACTATACAGGTGTTGGGGCGAGAGATAAGTCGAACTCTAGGAGGCATCATTTGTGGAGAAACCATCCAGAATGTTGTTGCAAGTTGGCATAATTAGTACTTAGACTACTCCTTTTAAAGCACATGATAAGGTGTAATCCAATCCAATTCATTTGGTGGTGGATCTATCAAACGATAACATTCCCGTTCAAGGTGTGCCATAGAGCACAATACTCTTGAATGAGTATAGTAGTTAGGAGGGCATCTCGGGATGGTGATGACTGTATCATTGTCTCCCTTAGCTAACTGCATAATACTCCTTCCATTTTTTATGTAAGGTGTATAATTTTTGGCACGGTGACCAAGGTACATAATTATAGAGAGGTTAGGACGAAATTATCCTTGAGAAATTTGTTGGTTTGTGGCAAGTAAATAAGTTAGTCCCGAAAAGTAAAATATACATGCAATCGAGAGAGATATACTTTCTTTCTTTTGCTACAAGGATATAGAGAGACAATCGGAAGAAAGATACTTTCCTTCTTTTGCTACAAGGAGAGATAGATACAATCGGGAGAGAGATGCTTTCCTTTTTAAGGGCTAAAAGCGGAATTACGAGGAATTAGAAGAAATGCACTTTACAATGCATAATTTCATCAAAAAACAAATACACCTTATATAAAGGCACGAAGGGAGTATGGTACTTCAAAGCACATTTTTTCTTGAAACTTCATTGACAGTTTAATACCAACGCGAAGAAACAGTTACACATAAAGTTAAGGTGTTAATTCACCTTCTCCGCGTTGGTCCTTCACCATAAAAGGTTCAGTTTTTACTTCCCGGACTCTTGGACCATTAAATAAAACATCAATTATTGAACCTAAGTACTATGACAATGGCATGCATGCAGCGGAGAGGTATATTTTCAATGATCGACAACAATGCTCCTCTGAAACACCATATAGACTCAAACTATCTTTGTACTAAAGATTCAGATATTGATAATATGAAAAGTACTGTAGTCGAGAAAAAAGAATAAAGACACTAAAATGTAAATCTATATATGATATCCAAAGAGTTCAAAAATAGTAAATTATTGCATGGTTGGTTGCAGGAGTTTGATATTTTCCTCCCTATAGTCCGAATAGACAAATAGATGGGAGTGTGACTAGAAAGACAATATGCCAAGTCACCAGCATGGACATGATACATATGATAAAAATTCATGTTTATCTACATAGAAAGCAATCTATTTTTACCCCAAAAAGGAAAACCATCCAATGAACATTTATTGTAGGAATAAAGATCAACATGAGATGGAAAATGTATGCCGGTGCAATCAATAACCAAACAGAAGGGCAAACGATACTAAAATGAAAAGAAAGATCAAGAGTAGAAGAAAGCACTATAACAAGAAAACAATATAGTAAACTACATGCATCGACTCACGGAAGCACAAATGCATCCTTGGATACGTAGGAATGAGGTAAAACTGAGATGGAAAAAAGCTAACCGACTATCTCCATGCCGCCGGGATCCCGCTCTACCTCGATGCCACCGCAACCGCACTTTGCCTATACGTGAAATAGAAATAAGTAAAAAAAATAAGAAGGGTAGGAAGGAGGTTGTGATCCCTGGCGGCCAAAATTCAAATCATAAAGCCCAAAAGGAGGAGCATTAGCTTACTACGTACCTTGTTCCCCTTCGTCATCGTACTCATCGACATTGAAATTGGCGTCCTTGCTCCCGAGGTTGATCCATTTCTTGAGCACCACCTTGGACCAGAACACCTGATCACAAAATTAGTGACCAAAAACACCACACTCCTCACAGCGCTAATGGGCGACGGGTGGTGTCTCTCCTCTTCCTGGTCTCGAGGCATCCTCTGATTCTGCGCCACTATCTTGATCATCACCCTTGGCGTTCAATTGTAAACACCTTCCCTCCTTCTCCTCTTTCCCTGTGCTCCACAACGCTCGAGATGACCATGAATAAAATTTGGAAGTCACTGAGATGTGCTGACCTGGACGGATGGTATGGTCACCCGTGAGCTAATACAATGATTCTCAAATAGACGGGACACAAATGTAAAAAAGAGGATATACCTTGGTGCAGAAACGGCTGCCACGGGCCAAGTGAAGACTAGAAGGTGCACTTCTCCGCCATGAACCTATGTTGGCTTGAGTCCATGTCCCCCATTGGCTGTTGCTCGTATTCGTCCCACCCATGGCCCAAGCTGATGCTAGGTGAAAGCTTGATCGCCTTGCCCACCTCCATGGCTCCACTCAACGAAATTGAATCAAGCAGCATAGAGTGAGGGGGGAGTAGTATCTCACCGTCGGCTGGTGTATCAATGTAGAGTGTGAGGAGGACAAATAACGTAAATACCCGGGATTTCACGCTAGTGGTGGGCATGGCCGACACGGCCTCCTTGCGTCGTTCCTCACTACCCACCCTGCCCTAGGGACCCTGGCGCCCTGCCCTAGAGTTCCACGTTGGTGGTGGTGGTGGCGTACTAGTATGGTGACCTGGAGTTTCGTGCGTCCTGCCTTGACCTAGAGATCCACAATGGACATGGTGGTGGCGGTAACGAAAGTCGTTGGCGGCAAGGTGTTGGGTCGTAGAGGGCACCATGACGACGATGCTGTGGCATAACATTCTACAGGGTCAAGACCTTGCAAATAGATCGATGGGGCAAGCTGGACCGAGGGGGGCCGTCGTGACCTTTTTTCGTTTCGTGGGAGGTGGTGTGAAAAAAGTGTTGGACAAAACATAATAATTGGCAAACGGTGATTTGATTTGAATGAGTTAATGCATGACTTTTTTAGGAAGTGCGGATTTGATTTAGTTAATGCATGCATTAAATGGGCCGCCCAAAATTGGTAGGGTTGAGTGGAAGGTAACCGTTAAAACCCTCGTGGACGTGATGTAGGCCTTGCCGAGATATTGTAGGGCACATTTCCTTAACGGATTTTTTGGCATTCGAATGTATACACTTTATTTGAGAAATGTAAACTCTTTGGGTATGTGCATGACTGACATGAAATATAATATGACCGTGTTCACGAATGTGTGTATGTGGCGTTATGATGACGCGCTTTCCACCATGGTTTGTCGAGCATCGCGTTGAAATTAGGCTTGGCCACGACATCCTTCATGGTGGCGTGCACGGTGTCCCTCCACAGGGGCGCACGGATGATGCGTATGCTCGTAACAAAAAAAGACATGTCTTTTTTTATTAGAAAACTTGTGATTGACAATTAATAGTGCAGATAAT
The DNA here is from genome assembly GCA_022496015.1 of Hordeum marinum. Classification (NCBI taxonomy): domain Eukaryota; kingdom Viridiplantae; phylum Streptophyta; class Magnoliopsida; order Poales; family Poaceae; genus Hordeum; species Hordeum marinum. The sequence goes on along the minus strand of CM039673.1, from coordinate 467,952,568 downwards.
GTGCGGAATTAGCGATTTGTTATTGAGGAAGGTCTGATTTTGTTTTGGAAGGTTGTCGACAAAATCTTATGTCTGTCTTTTAGGAAGGTGATCTCAGATGTATGGTGTGAGTTCTGAATTCTTAATTACCTATTATTTACGTAATCGAATTAAAGCGGCACCTGCCAAAGAAATCATGAAACCAGATCTCCCTATTTAATGGGATTTGTTTTTTTAATGAGAAAGAGAAAATCCAGTCAAAAGGGGTGATGGGGATGAGGAGAAAAAATCAGACGATAAATAACTAGACAAAAATAAGTCGTGGAGGGGAGAGGCAAAGAAACTTGGAACAAAATATTAATTAATGTAATTTGGTGCTGTATGGAAATATTAATTAATGTGATTGTGCGATTTATGGTAAGGTTAATTAATTCAGATTTGGTCTTTAAAGATTCATTAGAAATTAATCTTGATTGATTGTGTTCAGATAAATACATGCTAAATATATGATGATGGGAGGATGGATGAAAAATACCGGACGAAAAAACCCCAAACGGAGGTGAGAAGGGAGACGAAAAAACCTATAAAAGAAGCTACCAACTCCCGCTTTAGGAATAGAGATTAGATGTAATACTCCAGTAGAAATCATGATTCTTAAAGAATGGTGGGGCATGGTATTTGCCATGTACAGCAATGCAGTTAAAGTCATTTTCTTTTCAGAGTGGTGATATGGAAAATCAGTCAAAATGACAATCTGACGAAGGCTCCTCTACTGGCAGCAGCTGAAACCTTTCAATTTGGTTGTTGCTGCATTTTTATATACTCTGTCTTTCAATTGACTCCTTTTTGGTCCTTATTAGAGTTGTGCTTGCAAGAAGCTTATTCGATCAGGATATAAGCGATATGACATTGCCTTTATTGCGCTCGGATTTGTTATGGATATTTTTACTTGCTTACTTGTATTGCCTACCACATTTTGTTGTATGCACTGTTCTACTGCTTGCATGTGGTGGCCAGAGCAGCGGGTGGGGTTCTATTTTTTTGCTACATTCCGTTGGACATGTTAACATGTGTATTGTGTATTCTGTCATGTAGATGTACTAGTCCTAGTCCCACGGATCCAACCGACGCCTCAGGCCTGCGTGCCAAGATTCTAGGGCCACTCGGTTGATCCTTGCATATATATGTTGGAAATATGCCCTAGAGGCAATGAATAAAGTGTTTATTATTATATTTCTTTGTTCATGATAATCATTTATCCATGCTATAATTGTATTGATTGGAAACACATTACATGTGTGGGTAAATAGACAACACACTATCCCTAGTTTGCCTCTAGTGAACTAGCTCGTTGATTAAAGATGGTCAAGGTTTCCTGGCAATTGACATGAGATGTCATTTGATAACAGGATCACATCATTAGGAGAATGATGTGATGGACAAGACCCAAACTACAAACGTAGCATATGATCGTGTCAGTTTATTGCTACTGTTTTCTGCATGTCAAGTATGTGTTCCTATGACCATGAGATCATCCAACTCACGAACATCGGAGGAGTGCCTTGTGTGTATCAAACGTCGCAACGTAATTGGGTGATTATAAAGGTGCTCTACAGGTATCTCCGAGGGTGTCTGTTGAGTTGGCATGGATCAAGACTGGGATTTGTTACTTCGTGTGACGGAGAGGTATCTCAGGGCCCATTCGGTAATACAACATCACAATAAGCCTTGCAAGCAATGTGACTAAGTGTTTGTTGCGGGATCTTGTATTACAGAACGAGTAAAGAGACTTGCCAATAACGAGGTTGAACTAGGTATGAAGATACCGACGATCGAATCTTGGGCAAGTAACATACCGAAGAACAAAGGGAACATCATACGGGATTAACTAAATCCTTGACATAGAGGTTCGACCGATAAAGATCTTCGTAGAATATGTAGGAACCAATATGGGCATCCAGGTCCCGCTATTGGTTATTGACCGTAGAGGTGTCTCGGTCATGTCTACATAGTTTTTAAACCCGCATGGTCTGCACACTTAAGGTTTGATGACGTTTCGGTAGTATAGAGTTATGTATGATGGTGACCGAAGGTTGTTCGGAGTCCCGGATGAGATCCCGTACGTCATGAGGAGCTCTGGAATGGTCCGGAGGTAAATATTGATATATAGGAAGTCCTATTTGCTGGAAATATGCCCTAGAGGCAATAATAAATTAGTTATTATCATATTTCCTTGTTCGTGATAATCATTTATTATCCATGCTATAATTGTATTGAATGGAAACACATTACATGTGTGGGTAAATAGACAACACTCTGTCCCTAGTATGCCTCTAGTGAACTAGCTCGTTGATCAAAGATGGTCAAGGTTTCCTAGCAATTGACAGGTGATGTCATTTGAATAACGGGATCACATCATTAGGAGAATGATGTGATGGACAAGACCCAAACTACAAACGTAGCATATGATCGTGTCAGTTTATTGCTACTTTTTTCTGCATGTCAAAGTATGTGTTCCTATCACCATGAGATCATGCAACTCACTGACATCGGAAGAGTACCTTGTGTGTATCAAACGTCGCAACGTAACTGGGTGACTATAAAGGTGCTCTACAGGTATCTCCGAGGGTGTCTGTTGAGTTGGCATGGATCAAGACTGGGATTTGTTACTCCGTGTGACGGAGAGGTATCTCAGGGCCCACTCGGTAATACAACATCACAATAAGCCTTGCAAGCAATGTGACTAAGTGTTAGTCACGGGATCTTGTATTACGGAATGAGTAAAGAGACTTGCCGGTAACGAGGTTGAACTAGGTATGGAGATACCGATGATCGAATCTCGGGCAAGTAACATACCGAAGATCAAAGGGAACATCATACGGGATTAACTGAATCCTTGACATAGAGGTTCGACCGATAAAGATCTTCATAGAATATGTAGGAACCAATGTGGACATCCAGGTCCCGCCATTGGTTATTGACCGTAGAGGTGTCTCGGTCATGTCTACATAGTTCTCAAACCTGCAGGGTCTGCACACTTAAGGTTTGGTGACGTTTCGGTAGTATAGAGTTATGTATGGTGGTGACCGAATGTTGTTCGGAGTCCCAGATGAGATTCCGGACGTCATGAGGAGTTCCAGAATGGTCCGGAAACGAAGATTGATATATAGGAAGGTGGTGTTCGGACTCCGGAAAGATTTCGGGCACTTTCGGTAGTGTACCGGGAGTGACGAATGGGTCCCGGGGGTCCACCAGTGGGGCCAACCCACCCCATGGGCCAAAGTGGCGACCCACTAGACCCTAGTGGGCTGATGGGGTCAGCCAAGGTGGCCTAGGTCTAGGGGAGAGAGGCCCAAACCGAATTGGGGTGGAGTCCTCCCCAAGTTCCACCTCTCGTGTGAGAGGTGGACTCCGAATTGGAGGAGGACTCCCCCTCCACCAGTTCGGCCGAAGCCAAGGGAGGCCCTCCCCTTGGGCATAGCCTCCTCTCCCCTCCTCCTATATATACTAGTGGATTTCTAGGGTTTTGCACAGTTTTTTCCAGCCACGTGCAACCCTAATCTCTAGTGCATAGTTTCTCCTCTAGATTGGATTTCTGCAGTGCTTAGGCGAAGCCCTGCCGGAATTGCTCCACCACCATCGCCGGAGCGCCGTCAGGCTGCCGGAGAACTCTTCTTCCTCTCCACTCCCTCTTGCTGGATCAAGACGGTGGAGATCGTCATCAAACTGTATGTGTGCTGAACGCGGAGGTGCCGTCCGTTCGGCGCTAGATCGGAAGGACCGTGATCAAGATCGCGAGACGATTCGTGATGAGATCGCAGGACGGATCGTGATGTGTTCGCGGGACAGATTGTGATCAAGATCGCGAAATGGATCGTGATGAGTTCGTGGGACAGATTGTGATGTGTTCATGGGATGGATCGTGATGAGATCGCGGGACGCTCGGCGATTTGGATCGTGAAGATGTTCGACTACACCAACCGCGTTTCTTAACGCTTCCTGCTTGGCGATCTACAAGGGTATGTGGATCCACTCTCCCTCTCATAGATGCTCATCACCATGGATAGATCTGAGTGTGCGTAGGAAATTTTTTGTTTCCCATGCGACGTTCCCTAACACTATTTTGGTCGCCAGAAAAGTTTCGGGCTCATCGGTAGTGTACCGGGAGTGCCGGGAGTGTATCGGGAGACCACCGGGAGGGGTATTTCGACCCAAGAGGCTTCATGGGCTGTGGGAGAGTGAATAAAAGCCCTTATTGGTCTGGTGGAAGTCCCACACAAGGCCCATGCAGTTGGGAAGAAAAGCCCAAAAGGAAAAAGGCAAAAAAAGGCAAAAAAAAGGCTAAATTAGGAAGGAGTCCTAATCCTACTAGGAGTGGATGAGGAGGATTCCTCCTTCCTGGTTCGGCCGAACCTCCTTGGCTTGGAAGCCAAGGCTGCCTCCTCTCCTCCTCTCCTCCTATATATAATAGAGGGTTTTAGGGTTTTTGTGCAAGATTTTCAGCCACGTGCAACCGTACCCTCTAGTCCATAGTTTCTCCTCTAGATCGGATTTCTGCAGTGCTTAGGCGAAGCCCTGCTGGAATAGCTCCACCACCATCACCAGAGCGCCATCACGCTGCCGGAGAACTCTTCCTCCTCTCCGCTCCTTCTTACTGGATCAATACGGCAGAGATCGTCATCAAGCTGTATGTGTGCTGAACGCGGAGGTGCCATCCGTTCGGCGCTAGATCGGAAGGATCGTGATCAAGTTTGCGGGACGGGTCGTGATTGGATCACGGGACGGATCATGATTGGATCGCGGGACGCACGGCGATTTGGATCGCGAAGACGTTCGACTACACCAACCGCGTTTCTTAACGCTTCCCGCTTAGCGATCTACAAGGGCACGTAGATCCACTCTCCCTATCGTAGATGCTCATCACCATGGATAGATCTGCGTGTGCGTAGGAATTTTTTTGTTTCCCATGCAACGTTCCCCAACAATATATTGTAACATGTAACAACTTGGAGATCAATACAACATAAAGCAATCTATGTAACTTGCTATTAGTTACCAGGCCTCCCATGACCGACCACGACGCGACCTCCTCCTCCTCCGCTGCCCATAGCGTCACGACCTTGCCGGCTTCCCTCTCCGAAATGGCCTCTACGGTCGGCCCCAGCGCACCCACCACCGTCGACACCTCTCCTTCCTTCATGTTCGGCACCGGCTCATCTCTCTTCAGCGGCACCATCTCCAACCCCCAGAACCAGCTCGCCCCTGCATTCTCCTTAGCTTCGCCACCACCACCGCTGCCACCGGCCATCCTGGCTGCACCAGCACCCCTCTCCTTCTCTCGCCACCCCATCTACAGCGACCACATCACCGACAATATTAAGTTTCTCCTCAATCTGGCTGAGCACAACTACCACAAATGGAAGTCTTTCTTCATGATGGTCCTCATAAAGTACGATGTCATCCACTTCATCGAGCATTCACCGCCGTCCAACCCTGACGCCGCCTACCGCGATACGGACTCTCATCTTGCCCTCTGGATCTACGCCCCCCTCACGGATCCCCTCAACGACCACGTGGTTGGTGCCACCACCACCTACGCCCTCTGGTCAAAGATTAGGAACCACTTCCTCGCAAACCACGATGCCAGGTACATGATCTTAAACACGCAATACCGCAACCTGAAACAGGGGGACCTCACCATTGCGGAGTATGCCCTCCGCATGAAGCTTCTCACCTACGACCTCGCTGACATCAACTATCGCATCACCGTGGTCGACCTCACCATGCAATTCCTCCACGACATCGACAAGAGGTTTGACACGATCCATGTTGTGCTCGGGGATACCATTCAGCTGCTGCTATTCGACACCATCCTCTCCCACCTCAACCTTGTCAAGGAGAACATGCTGGAGCGCGGGCCGAGGCCACCTCCGTATTCATGCTCTCCGGCAGGCCTAGCTCTGGCGTCACCTCCGGCCCCGGCAGCCGCTCCGGCGAACGCTCTGACCACGGCCAGGATCGTGGCTCTGACCGCACGCCCGATCGTGGCCAGAGCTCCCACCACCAGCAAGAGCAGCCATCTAGCTGCCCAAATCGCGCCGATGACGGTGGCCATGAACGCGGCCGTGGTGACTCCACAAGTCGGGGCCACCCTTCCCAAGCTCCGATCGCCCCCTACACGAGCTACTTTGCGCCCTACAAGATGGCCATCCCACTCCCCGCCCTAGCTGGACACCTCCCAACACCACATGGGTTCTTGGCCCTCGTCCTGGCTCCCACTTCCACGCCTATTAGCTTCACTACTCGGTTGCACCATCCCCTGCAATGTACTATCCACTATCGCTGCCGTCCTGGGAACATCAAGACATGTTGAGCCACGCCTACAACACCACCTCCGAGAACTCTCCGCACGAGTGGTATCTTGAAAGCAGCGCATCATCACATGTCATCGGTAATCTAGGTATCTTGACCTCCTCTGATTGTTCTTTAAAGCATCATACCCCTTCTAGCATTATTGTTGGTAATGGTCAACATATTCCCATTGTAGCTACCGGATCCATCACTCTTTCGCACAATTTACATTTGCACAATGTTCTTGTCCCTCCCTCCATCATTCAGAATCTTATATCTGTTCATCAGTTTACCAAAGACAATTCTTGCTCTATCTAATTTTACCTCACTAGTTTTGTTGTGAAGGATCTTCGCACCCGGACAGTTCTCATGATCTCCACTAGCGCCGACAAGTTGTATCCCTTCTTCAGCCTTTGGCATGGCCCGCTGCCTTCACCACCACCACCTCCACTTTGGATCTATGGCAAAAGCGACTTGGACACTCGGGACACCAATCTTTATCTACCTTAGCAATGGATTTTCTCTCATTGTAATAAACCTCCCACTCTCCATGTACTGCTTCCCAACTTGGCCGCCAACCACGCCTTCCCTTTCCCTCTTCTAGTAGCCGCACTTATGCTCCATTCGAGTAATTTCATTATGACTTATGTGTTGGAAATATGCCCTAGAGGCAATAATAAATTAGTTATTATCATATTTCCTTGTTCATGATAATCGTTTATTATCCATGCTATAATTGTATTGATCGGAGACTTAAATGCATGTGTGGATACATAGACAAAACCATGTCCCTAGTATGCCTCTAATGGACTAGCTCGTTGATCAAAGGATGGTTAAGGTTTCCTAGTCATGGACATGAGATGTCATTTGATAATGGGATCACATAATTAGGAGAATGATGTGATGGATAAGACCCAAACTACAAACATAGCATATGATCGTGTCAGTTTATTGCTACTGTTTTCTGCATGTCAAGTATATGTTCCTATGACCATGAGATCATGCAACTCACGGATATCAGAGGAGTGCCTTGTGTGTATCAAACGTCGCAACGTAACTGGGTGACTATAAAGGTGCTCTACAGGTATCTCTGATGGTGTCTGTTGAGTTGGCATGGATCGAGACTGGGATTTGTTACTCCGTGTAATGGAGAGGTATCTCGGGGCCCACTCGGTAATGCAACATCACAATAAGCCTTGCAAGCGATGTGATTAATTGTTAGTTGCGGGATCTTGTATTACGGAACAAGTAAAGAGACTTGCCGATAACGAGGTTGAACTAGGTATGGAGATACCGACGATCGAATCTCGGGCAAGTAACATACCGAAGAACAAAGGGAATGTTATACGGGATTAACTGAATCCTTGACATAGAGGTTCGACCGATAAAGATCTTCATAGAATATGTAGGAACCAATGTGGACGTCCAGGTCCCGCCATTGGTTATTGACCGTAGAGGTGTCTCGGTCAAGTCTACATAGTTCTCGAACCCGCAGGGTCTGCACACTTAAGGTTCGGTGACGTTTCGGTAGTGTAGAGTTATGTATGGTGGTGACCGAAGTTTGTTCGGAGTCCCGGATGAGATCCTGGACGTCACGAGGAGCGCCGGAATGGTCCGGAGGTAAAGATTCATATATAGGAAGTCCCATTTTGGTTTTCGGAAAAGTTTCGGGCTCATCGGTAGTGTACCAGGAGTGTCGGTAGTGTACCGGGAGTGCCGGTAGTGTACCGGGGGACCTCCGGGAGGGGTATTTCGACCCCAAGAGGTCCATGGGCTGTGGGAGAATAATAACCAGCCCTTAGCGGGCTGGGAAAACAGCCACAAAGGCCCATGGCGCAGGAGAGAAATTCCTAAAGCAAAAAGTGGAAAATCAGCCAATAGGAGGCAATCCTACTCCAACTAGGATTGGAGGTGAAGTAGGATTGCTCCCACCTCCTATTTAGGCCGACCCAAAGGCCTTGGCTGCCTCTCCTCTCCTCTCCTCCTATATATACTAGTGGATTGGGTGGTTTTTGGACAGAATTTCCGGCCACGTGCTACCCGTTCCACCGGTGCATAGTTTCTCCTCTAGATCGTAGTTTCGCAGTGCTTAGGCGAAGCCCTGCCGGAATCACTCCACCACCATCACCGGAGCGCCGTCACGCTGTCGGTGAACTCTCTCTCCTCTCCACCTCCTCTTGCTGGATCAAGACGGTGGAGATCGTCATCAAGCTGCACGTGTGCTGAACGCGGAGGTGCCGTCCGTTCGGCGCTAGATCGGAAGGACCGTGATCGAGATCGCGAGACGGTTCGTGATGAGATCGTGGAACGGATCGTGATGAGTTCGCGGGACAGATCGTGATCAAGATCGTGAGATGGATCGTGATGAGATCGCGGGACGGATCGTGATGAGTTCACGGAACGGATCGTGATTGGATCGCGGGATGGATCGTGATGAGATCGCGGGACGCTCGGCGATTTGGATCGCGAAGATGTTCGACTACACCAACCGCGTTTCTTAACGCTTCCCGCTTAGCGATCTACAAGGGTACGTAGATCCACTCTCCCTCTCGTAGATGCTCATCACCATGGATAGGTTTGCGTGTGCGTAGGAAATTTTTTGTTTCCCATGCGACGTTCCCCAACAGTGGCATCATGAGCTAGGTTGATGGTTCGATGAGATCTCGAGTAGAACACAAAAGGTTTGTGGACATTGATGCTTAGATTGCTTCCTCCCTTGGTCGTATTTTGGTTCAGCGGGATTGTGAGATGAAGCGGCCCGGACCAACATTACTCGTACGCTTACGAGAGACCGGTTCCCTCGACGCAACTTGTTGCCTAGATGGCTTGCGGGTGACAGTTTCTCTCACTTTAGTTGGATCAGATTCGACAAAGGCGGTCCTTGAGAAGGTTGAAAAGCAAACTAGTGTATCACCGTTGTGGTTTATGCGTAGGTGAGAATTGTTCTTGCTAGATACCCGTAGCAGCCACGTAAAACATGCAACAACAATTAGAGGACGTCTAACTTGTTTTTGCAGGGTATGTTGTGATATGATATGGCCAATTACATGATGTGATATGTGTGATGTATGAGATGATCATGTGATGTATAGATTATCACGACTTGCATGTCGATGAATACGACAACCGGCAGGAGCCATAGGGTTGTCTTTAATTATTGTATGACCTGCGTGTCAATCATTAAGCGCTATGTAATGCTTTACTTTATCGCTACGGTAGCAATAGTAGTAGAAGCATGCAGGGCGTGACAACCCCGATGGCGACACGTTGATGGAGATCAAGATGATGGAGATCATGGTGTCATGCCGGTGACGATGGAGATCATGCCGGTGCTTTCATGATGGAGATCAAAAGCACAAGATCATGGCCATATCATGTCACTTATGGTTTGCATGTGATGTTAATCCTTTTATGCACCTTGTTTTGCTTAGGACGACGGTAGCATTATAAGGTGATCCCTCACTTAATTTCAAGATAAATTGTGTTCTCCCCGAGTGTGCACCGTTGCGAAAGTTCGTCGTGTTGAGACACCACATGATGATCGGGTGTGATAAACTCTACGTTCACATACAACGGGTGCAAGCCAGTGTTGCACACGCAGAACACTCGGGTTAAACTTGACGAGCCTAGCATGTACAGACATGGCCTCGGAACACGAGAGACTGAAAGGTCGAACATGAGTCATATAGTAGATATGATCAACATAATGATGTTCACCATTGCAGCCACCTCAACTCACGTGATGATCGGACTTGAGTTGGTGAATTTGGATCATGTATCACTCGAATGATCGGAGGGATGTTAATTTGAGTGGGAGTTCTTAAGTAATATGATTAATTGAACTCATTATCATGAACATAGTCAAAGTGTCTTTGCAAATTATGTTGTAGATTACTAGCTCGCGCTGTAGCTCCCTTAAATTTTTATATGTTCCTAGAGAAATAGAGTTGAAAGATGTTGGTAGCAATATTGCAGACTGGGTCCATGATCTGAGGATTGTCCTCATTGCTGCACAGAAGGCTTATGTCCTTAATGCACCGCTCGGTGCGCCACCCCCTCTAGCATCGTCTATAGATGTTGTGAACATCTAACAGGCACGTTTCGATGACTACTTGATAGTTTAGTGCGTCATGCATTACGGCTTAGAATTGAGGCTCCGAAACGTTTTGAACGTCACGGAACATATGAGATGTTCTAGGAGCAGAGATTGTGATCTCAGGCTCATGCCTGTGTTGCGAGATATGAGATCTCCAACAAGATTCTTTGCCTGTAAGATGAAGGAGAATAGCTCAATCGTTGAGCATGTACTTAGATTGTCTGGGTACTACAATCGCTTGAATCAAGTGGGAGTTGATCTTCCAGATAAGATAGTGATTGATATAGTTCTCCAAGTCACTGTCACTAAAGCTACTAGAACTTAGTGATGAACTATAATACACTAGGGCTGGAAGTATTGATCCCTGAGTTGTTCGCGATGTTTGACACCGCGAAGGTAGAAATCAAGAAGGAGCGTCAAGTGTTGATGGTTAATCAAACCACTAGTTTCGAAAAAGGCAAGAGCAAGGAGGGAAACTTCATGGATAGCAAGTCAGTTGCTGCTCCAGTGAAGCAACCCAAAGTTGAACTCAAACCCGAGACTAAGTGCTTCTATTATGAGGTGAGAGGTCGCTGAAGCGGAACAGCCCTAGATACTTGGTAGATAAGAAGGCTGGCAACATTGACAGAAGTATATTTGATATACGAGTTATTGATGTGTACCTTGCTAGTACTCCTAGTAGCACCTGGGTATTGGATACCGGTTCGGTTGCTAAATATTAGTAACTCGAAATAAAAGCTACGGAATAAACGGAGAACTAGCTAAGGGTGAGGTGACGATGTGTGTTGGAAATGTTTCCAAGGTTGATGTGATCAACATCGCACGCTCTCTCTACGTTCAGGATTAGTGACGAACCTAAATAAATGTTATTTGGTGTTTTGCGTTGAGCATGAACATGATTAGATCATGTTTGTTGCAATACGGTTATTCATTTAAGTCAGAGAATAATAGTTATTCTGGTTACATGAATAATACCTTCAATGGTCATGCACCCAGTGAGAATGGTTTGTTGAAATCTTGATCGTAGTAATACACATGTTCATAACATTGATGTCAAAAGATACAAAGTTAAATAATGATAGTACCACATACTTGTGGCACTGCCGCAAAATGTCATATTGGTATAAAGCGCATGAAGAAACTCCATGGTGATGGATATTTGGACTCATTCGATTTCGAATCGGTTGAGACATGCGAACCATGCCTCTTGGGCAAGATGACTAAAGGACCCCGTTGGATGGAGCGGGCAAGTGATTCATTGGAAATGATACATGTTGATGTATGCAATCTAGTGAGTCTTGTAGCGTGCAGTGGATATCGTTATTTTCTTACCTTCACTGATGATTTGAGTAGATATAGTGTATATTTACTTAATGAAACACAAGTCTGAATCGTTTGAAAGGTTCAAGCAAATTCAGAGTGAAGTTTAAAGATCATCGTGACAAGAAATAAAAATGACTGCGTTATGATCGTGGAGGTGAATATCTGAGTCACGAGTTTGGCATACAACTTAAGACAATGTGAAAGTTGTTTCACAACTAAACGCCACCTGGAACACCATAGTGTGATGGTGTGTCCGAACATCATAGTTATGCTCTATTGGATATGGTGCGTGCTATGATGTCTCTTATCGTTTTACTACTATAATTTTGGGGTTATGCATTAGAGACAACTACATTCACTTTAAATCGGGCACCATCTAAATCCGTTGAGATGAAACCATGTGAATTATGGTTTGACGGAAACCTAAGTTGTCATTTCTTAATGTTTGGGGTTGCGATGCTTGTGTGGAAAATGTTTTCACATAATAAGCTAGAACCCAAAGCGGACAAATGTATCTTCATAGAATACCCTAAGAACAGATGGGTATGCCTTCTATCTCAGATCCGAGTGCAAAGTGTTTGTTGCTAGAACTGGGTCCTTTCTCGAGAAAAAGTTTCTCTCGAAAGAATTGAGTGGGAGGAAGATAGAACTTGATGAGGTTGTTAAACCTTTGTTCAACCAGAGAGTAGCGCAGCGCAGAAAGATGTTCCTGTGAAGCCTACGTTAGTTGAAGAGGAAGTTAATGATGATGATCATGAAGCTTCTGGATCAAGTTACTATCGAACTTCGTAGGTCGACAAGGATGTGTACTGCTCCTCAGCGGTACGACAACTCTGTCTTGGTGGTCATGTTATTGGACAACGATGAACCTACGAGCTATGGAGAAGCGATGATGGGCCCGGATTCCGACAAATGGTTGGAGGCCATCAAATCCGAGATAGGATCCATGTATGAAAACCAAGTGTAGACTTTGGTAGACTTGCTCGTTGGACGGCAGGTCGTTGAGTATAAATGGATCTTTAAAATGAAGACAGACACTGATGGTGAATGTCACTATTTGTAAAGCTCGACTTGTTGCAAAGATGTTTGTGACAAGTTCAAGGAGTTGACTACGATGAGACTTTCTCACTCGTAGTGGTGCTCAAGTCTGTTGGAATTATGTTAGCAGTTGCTGTGTTTTCAATTATGAAATCTGGCAGATGGATGTCAAAACATCGTTTCCTTAACGGTTTACTTGAGGAAAGGTTGTATGTGATACAACCAGAAGGTTTTGTCAGTCCTAAGGATGCTAAAAGGTGTGCAAGCTTCGGTGATCCTTCCATGGACTGAAGCAAGCATCTCGGAGTTGGAATATATGCTTTGATGAGTTGATCAAAGTTTTTGAGTTTATACAAAGTTTACGAGAAACTTGTATTTGCAACAAAGTGAGTGGGAGCACTATAAAATTTCTGATAAGTATATGTGGATGACATATTGTTGATCGGAAATAATGTAGGATTTCTGGAAAGCATAAATGGTTGTTTGGAAAGTGATTTTCAAAGGAAGACCTGGATAAAGCTACCAAATTGTTGAGCATCAAGATCTATAGAGATAGATCAAGATGACTTGATGAGACTTTCAATGAGTACATACCTTGACAAAGATTTTGAAAGAGTTCAAAATGGATCAGTCAGAGAAAGAGTTCTCGCCTGATTTGTAAGGTGTGAAGTTGAGTGAGACTCAAAGCTCGACCACGGCAGAACGAAGAGAAAGGACGAACGTCGTCCCCTATGCCTTAGCCATAGGCTCTGTATAGTATGCCATGCTGTGTACCGCACCTGTGTGTGCCTTGCCATGAGTCTGTCAAGGGGTACAAGTGTGGTCCAGGAGTGGATCACAGGACAGCGGTCGGAATTATCCTTAGTAACCAGAGGACTAAGGAAATGTTTCTTGATCATGGAGGTGATAAAGAGTTCGTCGTAAAGAGTTACGTCGATGCAAGCTTTAACACCTATCCGGATGACTAGTAGTAGCAATCTGGATACGTATAGTGGAGCAGCCATTTGGAAATAGTACCAAGTGGAGTGTGGTAGCAGTGTTTACGGTTTGACATAGAGATTTGCAAAGTACACATGGATCTGAATATCGCAGACCCGTTGACTATAAGACCTCTCTCACATGCAAAGCATGATCGAGCCCCAGAACTCATTGGGTGTTAGATTCATAACAATGTGAATCACATGGTGATGTGAACTAGATTATTGACTCTAGTGCAAGTGGGAGACTGTTGGAAATATGCCCTAGAGGCAATAATAAATTAGTTATTATCATATTTCCTTGTTCATGATAATCGTTTATTATCCATGCTATAATTGTATTGATCGGAGACTTAAATGCATGTGTGGATACATAGACAAAACCATGTCCCTAGTATGCCTCTAATGGACTAGCTCGTTGATCAAAGGATGGTTAAGGTTTCCTAGCCATGGACATGAGATGTCATTTGATAACGGGATCACATCATTAGGAGAATGATGTGATGGATAAGACCCAAACTACAAACATAGCATATGATCGTGTCAGTTTCTTGCTACTGTTTTCTTCATGTCAAGTATATGTTCCTATGACCATGAGATCATGCAACTCACGGATATCGGAGGAGTGCCTTGTGTGTATCAAACGTCGCAACGTAACTGGGTGACTATAAAGGTGCTCTACAGGTATCTCCGATGGTGTCTGTTGAGTTGGCATGGATCGAGACTGGGATTTGTTACTCCGTGTAACGGAGAGGTATCTCGGGGCCCACTCGGTAATGCAACATCACAATAAGCCTTGCAAGCGATGTGACTAATTTTTAGTTGCGGGATCTTGTATTACGGAACGAGTAAAGATACTTGCCGGTAACGAGGTTGAACTAGGTATGGAGATACCGACGATCGAATCTCGGGCAAGTAACATACCGAAGAACAAAGGGAATGTTATACGGGATTAACTGAATCCTTGACATAGAGGTTCGACCGATAAAGATCTTCGTAGAATATGTAGGAACCAATGTGGACGTCCAGGTCCCGCCATTGGTTATTGACCGTAGAGGTGTCTCGGTCATGTCTACATAGTTCTCGAACCCGCAGGGTCTGCACACTTAAAGTTCGGTGACGTTTCGGTAGTGTAGAGTTATGTATGGTGGTGACCGAAGTTTGTTCGGAGTCTCGGATGAGATCCCGGACGTCACGAGGAGCTCCGGAATGGTCCGGAGGTAAAGATTCATATATAGGAAGTCCCAGTTTGGTTTCCGGAAAAGTTTCGGGCTCATCGGTAGTGTACCGGGAGTGCCGGTAGTGTACCGGGAGTGCCGGTAGTGTACCGGGGGACCTCCGGGAGGGGTATTTCGACCCCAATAGGTCCATGGGCTGTGGGAGAATAATAACCAGCCCTTAGCGGGCTGGGAAAACAGCCACAAAGGCCCATGGCTCAGGTGAGAAAGTCCTAAAGCAAAAAGTGGAAAATCAGCCAATAGGAGGCAATCCTACTCCAACTAGGATTGGAGGTGAAGTAGGATTGCTCCCACCTCCTATTTCGGCCGACCCAAAGGCCTTGGCTGCCTCTCCTCTCCTCTCCTCCTATATATACTAGTGGATTGGGTGGTTTTTGGACAGAATTTCCGGCCACGTGCTACCCGTTCCACCGGTGCATAGTTTCTCCTCTAGATCGTAGTTCCGAAGTGCTTAGGCGAAGCCCTGCCGGAATCACTCCACCACCATCACCGGAGCGCCATCATGCTGCCGGTGAACTCTCTCTCCTCTCCACCTCCTCTTGCTGGATCAAGACGGTGGAGATCGTCATCAAGCTGCACGTGTGCTGAACGCGGAGGTGCCGTCCGTTCGGCGCTAGATCGGAAGGACCATGATCGAGATCGCGAGACGGTTCGTGATGAGATCGCGGAACGGATCGTGATGAGTTCGCGGGACAGATCGTGATCAAGATCGTGAGACGGATCGTGATGAGATCGCGGGACGGATCGTGATGAGTTCACGGAATGGATCGTGATTGGATCGCGGGACGGATCGTGATGAGATCGCGGGACGCTCGGCGATTTGGATCGCGAAGATGTTCGACTACACCAACCGCGTTTCTTAACGCTTCCCGCTTAGCGATCTACAAGGGTACGTAGATCCACTCTCCCTCTCGTAGATGCTCATCACCATGGATAGGTTTGCGTGTGCGTAGGAAATTTTTTGTTTCCCATGCGACGTTCCCCAACATTATGGACCTCGCCCGTTGTGAGTTGTAGTGGTTATCAATACTATCTTATTATTCTTGATGACTTTACGCATTTTTCATGGTTGTTCCCCCTATGCAACAAGTCTGACACCTCCACCACCCTCCAACGTTTCTTCTCGTTCGTTTGCACCCAATTTCATGTCATCATCAAGAGCATGAAATGCGATAATGGTGGCGAATTCATCAAATCTTCACTACTTTCCTTTTTCTCCACCAACGGCATTGCGTACCACTTCTCGTGCCCCACACCTCTCCGCAAAATGACAAAGCCGAGCGCCTCATCCGCACCACTAAAGACATCATTTGCACCATGCTCATTCAAGCCAACCTACCACCCCCGTTTTGGGTTGAAGAAATTCACACCGCCACATACCTCTTAAATCAGCGTCCCTCACGTTCAATAAACAACAACACCCCCTACTTCCTCTTGCATGGCTCCCACCCATCCTACGACCATTTACATGTTTTCGGGTGTTTATGCTTCCCCAAACTATATTCCACAACTCCTCACAAATTAGCTCCTCTCTCCACCCATTGCGTCTTCCTAGGGTACCCCCCTTGAGTACAAAGACTAGCGTTGTCTCGACCTTGCCTCGTGCCAAGTCATTGTTTCCCGGCATGTAACATTTGATGAAACCACCTTTCCCTACATCAAAGCCACTCTAGGGCCCTCCCACACCGTGTGCACAAACGATCCTCGTCGCCCCACCTAGCAAATCCAGCTCCCCTCGAATCCCACCCCACCTGCCACCTCGTACCAGCCCGACAAAATCTCGTCGGGATCCCCGCATCGCTCCCCCACTACCAGCCCCGCCAGCCAACCGGGTTCCTCCTCGCGTCAGCCTACGCCCGCATCCCCCACACGCACTACCCGCTCTGCCCACTCCCCTGCCTCGTTCCGCGCACCCTCCTCGTCGGCCTCCACTGGCCCCACCACCCCCATCTTTGACGCCCTGCCCCTGGTCCCACACCATCTGCCTCCTGTTCTGTGCCCACGCGCTCTGCCACTCCTGCCACCAACGAACTCAGCCCCACTGAACCTACCTCGGGCTCTGCCTCGCCCAGTACCCCTTTGCCACATCTCCCACCCGCTTCTATTCCTGTACAGCCGCCCCACAATACGCACCCAATGCGCACCCGAGAAAAGACATGTTATCTCATGCCCAAACAATTGCTTCTAGCCACCCCACGCTTGATAGCACTTTCACAAAGCACATACCCTGACAAAGTTTTGAAGAAGTTCAAAATGGATCAGTCCCAGAAGGGGTTCTTGCCTGTGTTACAAGGTGTGAAGTTGAGTAAGACTCAATGCCCAGTCACTACAGAAGATAGAGAGAAGATGAGTGTCATCCCCTATGCTTCATCCATAGGCTCTATCATGTATGCAATGCTGTGCACAAGACCCAATGTCAGCCTTGCCATAAGTATGGCCGGAAGGTTTCAAAGTGATCCTGGAATGGAGCACTGGACGACGGTCAAGAATATCCTTAAGTTCCTGAAAAGGACTAAGGAAATGTTTCTTGTTTATGGAGGTGATCAAGAGCTCGTCGTAAAGGGTTACGTCGATGCAAGTTTGACACTGATCCGGATGACTCTAAGTCGCAAACTGGATACATATTTATTCTCAACAAGGGAGCGATAAGCTGGTGCAGTTCCAAGCAAAGCGTGGTAGCCGATTCTACATGCGAAGCAGAGTACATCGCAGCCTCGGAGACAACAAAGGAAGGTGTCTGGATGAAGCAGTTCATGACAGATCTTGGAGTAGTGCCCGATGCATTGAATCCAATGACTCTGTTCTGTGACAACACTGGTGCCATTGCTCTGGCCAAGGAACTAAGGTTTCACAAGAGGACCAGACACATAAAGCGACACTTCAATTCTATCCATGATTACATCGAGGAGAAGGACATAAATATTTGTAAAGTGCATACGGATCTGAATGTTGCAGACCTATTGACTAAACCTCTTCCAAGGGCTAAACATGATCAACACCAGAACTGCATGGGTGTTCGATTCATTACAATGTAAATCACATAGTGATGTGAACTAGATTATTGACTCTAGTGCAAGTGGGAGACTGTTGGGAATATGCCCTAAAGGCAATAAATAATTTTTTTATTATTATATTTCCTTGTTCATGATAATTGTTTATTATCCATGCTATAATTGTATTGATTGGAAACACATTGCATGTGTGGATATATAGACAACACTTTGTCCCTAGTGTGCCTCTAGTAGACTAGCTTGTTGATCAAAGATGGTCAAGGTTTCCTAGCCATTGACATGATATGCCATTTGATAACGGGATCACATCATTAGGAGAATGATGGGATGGACAAGACCAAAACTATAAACGTAGCATATGATCGTGTCAGTTTATTGCTATGGTTTTCTGCATGTCAAGTATATGTTCCTATGACCATGAGATCATGCAACTCACGGACACCGGAGAAGTATCTTGTTTGCATAAAACATCACAACGTAACTAGGTGACTATAAAGGTGCTCTACAGGTATCTCCGAAGGTGTCTGTTGGGTTGGCATGGATCAACACTGGGATTTCATACTCCGTGTGACGGAGAGGTATCTCAGGGCCCACTCGGTAATACAACATCACAACAAGCCTTGCAAGCAATGTGACTAAGTGTTAGTCACGAGATCTTGTATTACAGAAACGAGTAAAGAGACTTGCCGGTAACGAGGTTGAACTAGGTATGGAGATACCGAAGATCAAATCTCGGGCAAGTAACAAATCGAAGAACAAAGGGAACATCATACGGGATTAACTGAATCCTTGACATGAGGTTCGACCGATAAATATCTTCATAGAATATGTAGGAATCAATATGGGATCCAGGTCCCGCTATTGTTCATTGACCATAGAGGTGTCTCGGTCATGTCTACATAGTTCTCGAACCCACAGGATCTGCACACTTAAGGTTTGGTGACGTTTCGACAGTATAGAGTTATGCATGGTGGTGACCGAAGCTTGTTCAGAGTCCCGGATGAGATCTGGGACGTCATGAGGAGCTCGAGAATGGTCCGGAGGTAAAGACTGATATATAGGAAGTCCTGTTTTGGTCACCGGAAAAGTTTCGGGCTCATCGGTAGTGTACCGGGAGTGCCGGGAGGGTACCGGGGGACCATCAGGAGGGTTATTTCGACCCAAGAGGCTACATGGAATGTGGGAGAAGGAATACCAGCCCTTAGTGGGCTGTCCAAAGGCCCACAGGAAGCTCATGCGGCTAGGGAAGAAACCCAAGGTGGAAAGAAGACAAAAGTGGGGAAATAAGGAAGGAGTCCTAATCCTACTAGGAGTGGAGGAGCAGGACTCCTCCCTACCACTTCGGCCGAAGCTAGGGGCTGGCCCCTTGGGGTCCAATCCTCCTCCTCCCCTCCTCCTATATATACTAGAGGGTTGAGGGTTTTTTGGAGACAGAAAAACAGCCACGTGCTACCTCTCCTCTAGATCGTAGTTTCTCCTCTAGATCGGTTTTCAACGGTGCTTAGGCGAAGCCCTGCTGGAATAACTCCACCACCATCGCCGCAATGCCGTCATGCTACCGGAGAACTCGTCTAATCCGCTCCCTCTTGCTGGATCAAGAAGGCGGAGATTGTCATCAAGCCGTACGTGTGCTGAATGCGGAGGTGTCGTCCTTCGACGCTAGATCGGGACAGATCGTGATTGGATCGCGGGATGCTCGGCGATTTGGATCGCGAAGACGTTCAACTACATCAACTGTGTTTCTTAACGCTTCCCGCTTAGCGATCTACAAGGGTATGTAGATCCACTCTCCCCTCTCGTAGATGCTCATCTCCTAGATCGATCTTGGTGAAGCATAGGAAAACTTTTGTTTCCCATGCAACGTTCTCCAACACTATAAATCTGCCCTTAAAGATACCCATTGTCAGCAAGCAATGCTAGAAGAGTTTAATGCTTTACTCAACAATTCGACTTGGTCTTTGGTGCCCAAACCTGCAGGTGTTAATGTGGTGACTGGCAAATGGATTTGTCGACATAAGTTTCATCCAGATGGCTCTTTAGCTCGGTACAAGGCAAGATGGGTTGTTCGTGGCCTTACACAGCAAGAGGTCATTGACTATGGGGATACATTCAGCCCCGTGGTGAAACCGACTACCATTCGGGTTATGTTGAGCATTGCCACATCATCTTCATGGCCCATTCACCAACTCGATGTGAAGAATGCTTTCCTTCATGACGATCTTCAGGAGACAGTTTATTGCACACAACCCTCTAGCTTTGTGGACACTCAGCATCCGGATCATGTGTGCCTTCTTCGCAATCCCCTCTATGGTCTCAAGTAAGCACCACACACATGGTTCCTTCGTTCCCAATCCTTCTTACTATCCCTTGGATTTTATGCCTCCAAGTGCGACTCCTCGTTGTTCATCCTTCACCGTGAGTCCACTGTCGCCTACTTACTTGTATATGTTAACGACTTCATCCTCACTGCTAACTCCGACCGCACTCTTCAATGCATCATCCATGCCCTCAAGGTTGAGTTTTCCATTACTGGTCTTGGACATTTACATCACTTCCTTGGCATAAATGTCACTCCTACCCCCTCTGGTCTGTTTTTGTGCCAACAACAGTATACCCTCGAGATACTAGAGCGGGCCAACATGCTCAATTGCAAGTCGGTCTCCACTCCCATTGACACATCCTCCAAATTGTCCGCTCTAGCTAGTGATCTCCTTCAAAATGCCACTCACTACCGAAGTCTTGTTGGGGCCCTACAATACTTGACACTAACCCGCCCGTACATTGCTTATGCTGTCCAACAGGTGTATCTTTTCATGCATGCACCCCACGATTGCCACATGCAACTTGTCAAACGCATACTTCAGTATCTCAAGGGGACCTCTCACTACGACATTCAGTTCTACAAAAACTCCACCACCGATCTCATTGCTTATACGGACGCTGATTGGGCGGGCGGTCCTGATACCCGCAAGTCTACCTCAAGGTTTTGCGTCTTTATTGGCAACAATTTGGTCTCATGGTCCTCTAAGTGGCAGTCCACGATCTCCTGTTCGAGCACTGAAGCTGAATATCGAGGTGTGGCAAATTGCGTGACCGCATCATGTTGGCTCAGGCAACTTCTCCACGAGCTGCATACACCTCCCAAGAGTGCTACAATTGTTTATTGTGACAATGTCAGCGCCACCTACCTCGCCTCCAATCCAGTTCAACATCAACATACCAAGCACATTTACATCGAGCAACATTTTGTCTGTGACTAAGTTGCCCTTGGTGAAGCCAGAGTATTGCATGTACCATCAAGCTCCCAATTCGCTGACCTCTTCACCAAAGGACTGCCATTTCCAATCTTCCATGAGTTCAGATCTAGCCTAAACGTCATTGACAACGGCGTTCCGGCTGAGGGGGGTGTTAACATGTGTATTGTGTATGTCATGTACATGTAGTAGTCCTAAACTCATGTATCCACCCGACGCCTCAGGCCTGTGTGCCTAGATTCTAGAGCCACTCCGTTGATCCTTGCACATATATTGTAACCTGTAACAGCTTGGAGATGAATACAACAAAAAGTAATATCTCTAACTGGAGAGCCCCATATTAAACATGGACTCAGTTCTGTTGTATTCTTAAGTAGCCAATATAGGCTCTCACAATAGTAAGTAGCAACATCATTTTGGACTTCATACCATTTATCCGACTACCTGATGTTGTTTCATAGTGCACATGGACCTCTCCTTCTCCCCTCCTTGGTTATCTATCATGTCTTCTATAACTTATTATTTTTCTGTGGATCCGTTGATTTAATTAATCATTCAACTTTGCAAAATAAGTTGACAAGAAAACTTCTATAAAGAAGAGCAGACTTATCCATCAAGAACCAACATTGCATATTTAATTTTGTGGGTTTGTAATATAGTGTCGGCAACTTTGAAGGATAATCTACAGAAACCATTAAAGTGATACCTTTTTTCTGCAAGAATTAAAATCAACATGGATGTGCTACTCGGTCCATACTTAACCGTTGATACAAAATTGTATTTGTTTTATTGCTGTTCAAAACTGTAAACAACTTGAGTGTAAATAATGAATCTTGGTCGTGCCCCCCTTCGATACGAATTTTTAAGGTGCTTTCTTAAAATTTCTATAAAAAAGATCAGTGTAAATTGACCTTCCAATGAAGAATGATGTTTGGGCTTGGAGTGAAGCCCATGAAAGTGAGGCGTAGTCGAATTAGTCTGCCTTATAGTGGCCAAGTTATATCTTGACGTTCCATTTAAATACACAATAAAAATAATACATAAAATAGGAGAATTGTGGTCATGTTAACTCCCTTCTTGGTGGTAGTAATAGAGAATTTTAGTATAACACGGATCACAAAAAAGCATCAACAATGACAATGTTGGACGAAAAGCTACATTATTGCTGGCAGGCCATTCTATACATGTACCCATCGATAGTGTGGTATATTTTTTCTCGTAGAATCATAAGTGGCAACTTATCATGTCACAGTGGAGTTGTATTGAGTGAAGTAGAAATACTTTTGTGATGGAATCATAAGCAAAAACTTATCAGGTCATAGTGGAGTTATATTGGGTGAAGTAGAGCAATGATAGAACCTTGAGCGAAGGACTGGATCGAGGTACAAGATAGGGAAGGTAGATCAATGTTTATCCAGTGGGGAGATATAATATGGGTGTCGAGAAAAAAGTAGAACCAATGGAGAATGGGATGAAGTGAGACAAACATATTAAAACATATTTTCCACCTTTTCTACCAGTCCGGACTTCTAAATGAATTTAGTGGAGCATGACTTCAATATAGTACTTTAACAAAGTACATCTAGAGCGACACCGTTCTGTTGTCCCGTGATAATGTATGGACATTAAACTAGGGCCATTAGTGAACAGTAGTTGCAGTGCATACACATCTCAACCCAGCTTGGTTGAGCAAAAACAGCCCCAAATGCGTCATCTGCAAGTTGTTTGGTTGCTTGCATCTAGGGTCCCTGCATTAGGTAATACGCAAGTGCACTTTGTTTGGTTGCCTGCATTGGACCAAGCGGCACATGAACACGGTATTTGGTTGCATACGACATACATGGTCTGCTTACCTTGTACCTTAACTGGTGAGCTTACCCACAATGAGCACACCTAGCACACCAACGCCACATCATAGCAATGGCGATGAACTGGGCGAAGATGATGAAGTTCTTCAGCTTCAGCCCAAACTGACGATCTACCGTAGCACCTTCCACTTTGACACATCCAACCTTGCCACTATCAACACTGCTGCCTCCGTGCTTTCGCACCCAGTTGGAGTAAGCTTGTTCTGCTGCCTGCCTAGTCTTGAACCCTCTATGACTGCTGTTGCTATGCGATGCCACTTGTAGGCTGGCTTCTCCCCATGAACTGTAAACCCGTGGAGCCTTACCGATGAACACGACATACCACTTGCCCTCAAGTGGTTGTATCCATCTTGGACACTTGGATCCATCGACCTCTCCACTTCCTCAGGTGGTTGTACACCTGGGTGACGGATACCTCCTGCCCACAGAACTCGAACACCTACTTCGCAATGGTGTTCAAGTGCACCTCCTTGAAGCCCTTGTCAGTCCTGACTCCACTAGAGATGAGCTCACACATCTTGTTCATCACGAACATGGACATGAACGGCTGCCACTTCATGTTGTTCGAACTACCATCCTTCTTTGCCTTTGCTGTTGTAGCGGCAGCAACAACAGCAGGAGTTTGCTGAACTAGCACTACTGGCACATAGACAGAATCAGACGCGAACACCTCTGAATCAGGTGCCATCTCGGACATAGGCTGCGAGTCCTGGACAAACGATGGAGGGAACTGGCTGTCCGACATAACAAGGGCCTGACTAAGATCTTGCGTCTGCGTGGTCATGTCCTACAATCATATCATGCATTGACAGTAAGCATAGCACACAACATACATGAAAATCCATGAAAGCAGAAGCGTACATGTACATGATTCATCACTATCATACCAAGCACATGCTTCATCACTATCATACTAAGCATACCGAACAATCTATGAGCAGGAACATACATCTACAACATACAACATGCTACAAATGGACCACCAATTGCTACAAATCACAGATATAAGCACGAATCAACACAAGCAGAAAGTTGAACTTCAAACTCTACTACTAATCTAGCCTACCACATGCTTGAACATCTAACCCTACCACAAATTGCAACCGCGGCATAGCAATCAACCATATGAGCTCACAGATCAGAGCACTAATCAACCATGCATCTACATCAAACCCTAGCTGCAGCTCAGATCTAGCTAGAAGGAACAGAGAGAAAGGAGGATTGAACTCATAGAGGCCATGGATGCAGCTCGAGGACGAGGGGGTAACGGTCGTAGAAGATCACTGCCGACCGGTGAAGGACCGCCGATGTCGTGGACCGTCGTCCAATGAAGATGCGTCGCTTACCTGCTCGTCGATGCCGATGCGCGTCAGCCAGAAAGCTCGAAAGGGGGACAATGGTGGCGGGAGTTAGGGCGATGAAGGAGGGGGCTAAATAGGGGCGGACTTGGCCGGAGGTGAGCCGAAATCCTCCCGCCGATTTTTCGACGACGCGGGCGAGCTTGCGCCATCTTCCTGGTCGCACGAGGAGAGAAGCGCGTCGCCCTCCCTTGCGTCGCCTGAGTCAGGCTCGCGAGCTACTGCCGATTCGGGGGTTTCCCCTGGGCCTGGCCTGGAGCTGCTTTAAGGTTCGTGCCATGCGGGCCGCACAGTAAACGCATGCAACCAAACAGACCATTTCCTTTCCGCATGGGTCAGACTGGACGTAATGCAGGAAACCAAACGCGTCCCTAGGGGTATAGGGGCAGTAGATGAAACCAATGAAACAAGTCACACAAAGGTCGGTTGTTTGGAACAAAAATGCTAATGGTTGACGTCCGGGCCACGGCGACAGCCAAACTAGCTCATTTCCCCGTATTGCCCCTGTTAACCCCAACTGAAATGCGGGCGCGCTATAGGCAAAAACGTCATTTCCCCTTCTCAAAATCATCGCGCTCTCCCTCGCGTTCAATCTCGCGCCTGATATAAGTAGGCCCCAGCGCCGTTCCCCCAATCGCCTCCCCCATTCGAAGTTCTAGAGGGGGGGAAAATCCTCCAAAATCCCAAACCCTCCCCCATCAATCCGTCGCTGCTTCGACCGACCTCCGCGTGGAGATGTCCAATCAGCGCGGCGGCGGATACGGGGGCCGCGGCGGCGGCCAGGTGGGCCTCCACCGCGATGGGGGAGGTGTCGGCGGTGGGGTTGCCGACGCCGACGCCGACGGTTTTACTCCCGTCAGAAGCCAGAACCGCAGGAGAGGCGCCTTTCGCGGCGGCGGCGGTGGACGAGGCGGGGGCATAGGCGCAGGCGCCCCCCTCGAGCCAAGAGGACGAGGGCGTCAGGATGTACCTCGGGGCCCGTACTCCCCTGGGTACGACGACCACGCGCAGCAGCGACAGCAGCATCGCGGCCGTGGCAACGCGGGCCGCGGCGGAGGCGGGAATCACGGCAGGCTCGACAGCGACAGCACTTACGGTCGACACCAGGGCTACGGCGGAGGCGGCTTCCAAGGCCAGCACCGCTCGTCGCAGGAGCAGCAGCGTCGCAACCACCGGCAGTACGACCCGCCATGGTGGGCGCCGAAGGAGACCACACAGGCGACGAGCTCGTCCTCTTCCGGACCTGTTGGTAAGCACCGTTTCCTGATTCTACTTGCGAGCCTTGTGAACCTCGGCATCCTTGGTTCGTACCTCTGAAATTTTCGAAACATGGGCGGTTGGTCGATCAAGGGCTTCGTGATGGTTAGTCAATTAGAGCCTACCTGTTTGATTTCGTGTATGCGGTTGATCGGGGCCACGCGTTTCTCCACCCGTACTGTTTACCTTTTGAAATTACGGGCCTGTGGTTGCAAATTTTGTTGGCCGCGTGTTGATTCAGAGTAGCATTTGCGTCGGTGTGATCTCAGATTGTTTTGTATTTTGTTTCTGGTTCATGATTACGCAGTATCTCAAGTTTTATACGGTTCTGTTGACTGTAGTACTGTTATGAACTCCAGGTTTATAGATCGAGATAATATCATTGGCGACTATCTATGTGTTTGATAAGTTCCCGTTGCTGTATTATGAACTCCAGGTTTATAGATCGAGATAATATGTTTGTATAATTGTCGACTATCTATCTGTATTACCTATATAGGACCTATTGATGCATCTTATTCTCTTGTATCTTGAATCCATAGGAAGTGTTTGAATCTTAGCTCTGAAAAAGTGGGATGGAGATGTGGTGTAACTCTCTTACATGCTAACTGAACTTCTAAACTGTTGTTGGCAACCTCTGTCCGGCAATTTTGAGATGTGAAATGATTGTTTGAGAGGATGCAGAGCATATGAGATAAAAATCCTGTCAGACAGCATTAGAATACATGGAAGCATCAACGTTTGGTATGTCACCTTGTAGTTTCAGAACATTTAGGAAATCATTTAACTACCATATCCTTTATCAAGAATACATGAAAGCATCAGAGTTTTCACCAGCAAAAACCTGTATCTGATTTTTTTTCTACGAACGTGCTATTTGACAAGTAGGCTTGCACTAATGCGTCAATGGATCAGTTTCTTCATGCTATGGTTTGGAGTCAGCATGGAGAACTTTGGGCCTGTTGGGGGCACCATCCGCAGTATTATTTCCTGATTTTACTTGCAAGCCTTGCGAACTCTGCCATGATTCGTTCGTTCCTCTGAATTGTTTGAAACATGGGTGGGGTTGATCGATCAAGTGTTCAGCGATTTCGTGATAGTTAGTCATTAGAGCCTATGCTGTTTGATTTCACGTATGTGGTTGGTCAAGGCGATTCGTTTGTCCAGGCGTCCATGTTGTAGTAGCGCGGACTTCTGTCTTGTTTGAAGCTATGGGCCTGTGATTGCAAATTTTGTTAATTGTGTGCTGATTTAGAGTAGCATTTGCATCGGTTTAATCTTGGATCATTTCTTATTTTGATCGCTGTTCATGATTATGCAGTATATGAAGTTTTATATGTTTCTGCTTGTAGTACTGTGGATGCCCAAATGTGCTTCCTTCTTTATGGATCGAGATAGATTGGATGAGGTTTATCTCACTGTACGATAAGTTCTATGTGCTGCATGCCTGCATTGCCTCATCATTATGTGGTTTCTCAAGTTTCATACGGTTCTGTTGTAGTATTATGAGTTCCCTTCGCTGCATTGTCTGTATTACAGCCGTACTTATAGCAGCTATTGATCCATCTTATTCTCTTGTCTTGAATCCATAGGAAGTGTTTGATTCCTAGCTTGATAGGGTCATTATAATCTTGTTTTGCTTGAAAAAGTGGAAGATATAGTGATGAGCTCGCCTACATGCTAACTGAACTTCTAAACTGTTATTAGTAACCTCTGTTCCGCAATTCCGAGATAGTAATAATTGTTTTAGAGGATGCACAGCATATGAGATAAAAGGAAATCCTGTCAGATAGCAGTAGAGTTTAGTATATCACCTTGTAGTTTCAGAACATTTAGATCATCATTTAACTACTGTATCCTTTATCAGAAGACAAGAAAGAAAGCATCACAGTTTTCACCAGTGAAAACCTGTACCTGATTGTTTTTGGGACATTTTTTTTACGAATGTGTTATTTTACAAGTAGGCTTGCATGCATGGGTCAATTGAAGTTGCTTCATGCTGTGGTTTGGAGTCAGCATGGAAAACAACTTTGAGCCTTTTGGGGTCATCCTTAGTAGTAGTAAGGGTACAAAATGAATTGCAGGGGGAGGTGGGGGTGGGGTGGGGTGGGGTGGGGGGGAGGCATTTGCTATCTGAAGTTGAAAATGAACAGGATGAGCGATTTCCTCTCCATGTAGCTACATTTGTTTCTGCATATTAATTTGGGTAATTGTAAGTGTGCGGCCGAAACTTTGAGGGAAATTGCAGCTTTTCGTGATCCTTCATTTTCCCTCTCTAACAGCATGCCGCATTAGTGTTTTCCTTGCGTGCAACCTTCGTTGTTTCTAACTGCTCTTTTTCCCCCTCTAGGCTGTCCACTTGAAAAGATAGAAGTCAAACTACTTGTGAACCACTTTGGAATCACGTTTGGGGGATCAACAATCTTTTGCTATGATATCAAGCTCAGCCATGGTTCTTCTGGGGCTTCATCTGGGAATTCAGGAAGCTTGGACCTCTCCATGGCAGAAAAGAGTTTTGCAATGGCTAAACTCTTGGAGATACTTGCGCAGCCTCCATGTTCATTAGCTGCTGCGTCTGATGGCAAGGGCCATCTGTTCACGTTCGCCGAACTGCCAAAAAGTGTATATCAAGTGGAAGTCCAGTCACGGACCTACAATGCATCAGCAGAGTTCAACCAGAAGCTGCCGCTGAGGGAATCCCTTCGGCCACGTGTGACTAAAGGGATCATGCCGGCTCTTGATGCCATTGTGCGTGAGGCCTCTAGCTCAGGCAAGATTATCATCGGTCAGACATTTTATTCACAGCAGCAGCTTCCTAAGATTAGCTATCATGATGGGGCCTTTACTACCGAAGCTCTTAAAGGAACCACGCAGACCGTAAAAGCCACCGAGCAAGGACTGGTGTTATGTGTGGACTATTCAGTTATGGAATTTTGCAAAGATGGAAGCAGTGTTCTGGATCTTGTTAAGCACTTGGTGAATCGGCTTGACAGTGGGATTCCCTTTGACACTGAAACAACTCTAGACGAGAAACAACGGAAATATTTGGATCGTCAGCTGAAAGGCCTCTGTATCAGAGTGAATTACCTGAAGAACTCCTCCAAAGGGAAAGACAATGGGACCAGAATTCGTAAGTACAGGGTTCAAGGTTTAACAGCTAAGCCTGCGCAACTTATCACATTCAAGGACTTTGATTCAGGGGCGCCTCGTAAGCTTGTTGAGCATTATGGTGAGCAGCATGGAGTAGCCATTCGGTATAAGATGCTTCCATGCTTGGATTTGAGCACGAAACATGGCAGACCAAATTATATCCCGATTGAGCTCTGTAATCTTCATCGACGGCAGAAGTATCCCAAGGACAATACGCTCAAGGGTTCCAACCAGAAGCCAAGGGACAAGCCACTCGAATCAAATGCCTGGAAAGATATGATTCTGGATATGGTAAAACCTCCAGAAGGGCCTTGCAGGTAACTGTTTTTAGTTTGGGTGCCCTTTTACTGTTTGTAAACGCCTGACCATGCAGTCTTTCTTTTTGTCAAATCTGGGAACTTAATTTATACATGCTGTTTATTTGTTAAATCCAATGCAATGCAATTTGCTACTCAAACTAAAAAGAAAGATTGCTAACATAGATGCTAATTATTTTCTGTGTAAACGCCTGACCATGCAGTCTCCAGAAGTAGATATTTAGTTCAATACTCCCTCCGTCCCGAAATTCATGTCGGGCGCCCAGTTCATTGGTAAATTTGCAAAAATGACCTCATAATTTGAAAAGTGTCACAAACAGACCCCTCCACCCCGTCTTCTTCCTCCGCTTGTTGCCCGCGCATTGCCAGGGGCCGGCGCCGGCCATCCGCGATTCCCTACAGTCGTCGCCGCCGCCGCCGACCAGAACTACTCCGCCACTGCCTCCCAGACCTATGCCGCCGCGACCCCGACTCGCCGCCCAGACCTGCTCTGCTGCCGTCGCCCAGACCTGCTCTGCCGCCGCTGCCCAGACCTGCGCCGCCGCCCAAAATTGCTCTCCGGCTTGTCCTCGAGCTCCCGCTGCTTCTTCTCCTCGAGCTGCCGCTACTGCTTCTCCTCGAGCTTCCGCCGGTGGAGCTCTGGTGTCTCCCATGTTTCTCCCGTGCATGTACTGCTGCTGCTGCTCACTCTGAAGGTATAGAGTAAATTCAATCAAATTCACTGTTAATTTTGGAGCAAATGGAAATCAGACAAGATTGCTGGGATTGCTAGGATTGCTGGGATGTTTGTTCACTTCGGCCTTCGGGTTAAGGAGCTTCATGCTCAAATCTCATATGTCAAGCAGAATTTGCACCAGTTCCTCCTAGACGTCAACATTTCTGACAGTTTACAAAATCCGAATGGTGACTGGGCAAATCTTTTTCAGTCAGTTTGCTTAATAAAATGTATGATAACTAGATGGAGTTAGATGGAGTTGTATGCAACACTGACCAAATTCAGAATGGTGACTGGATTACTGAATTTTTCAGTAAAGTCAATTTAACTCAATTTTCAGCACATATAGAGATGAATTTTATACAACATGACCATTTTAAAAATACCTCTGGGCACTGAACACTGCTAGTTCCAGCAAGTTTACTACAATTCAGAGGAAAATGAAGTGCCTACACCATTCTATACCAATCACTAAATAGAGTTAGATGGAATGGCAAACAACACTAAATATCTTGGGAGTAATTTGCAGTAAGAAATTTTCGAATTGAACTGCGAAGAAGACGCCGCCGCCGTCGAGCTCACAAGGGGGAGCCTTTAGCTTGCTTGTGTCGTTTGACTCGTCGGCTCTCCCGTCGTCTCTAGTTGGCGATGGATGGCGAGGGCAGCAGCAGCATCCCCAAACCTGCTAGCGCTGATGCAGCTGTTGGCATCCCAGGAGAAGAAGAACTCCTCCTCGTCGAGCCCGGCGGACCCCTCCTGTGTCGCCGAACTGCTCAGGCTCAGACACTATGGCGGGGCTGCGTCCCTGCTGCCAGAGGTGACCGGGCCGGAGAAGAGCTGCCGGCTGCTCTGGAGGTCGTCTCCAGTTGGTGGCGGTACGGATCCGGCGTGTCCGGCCTCTCCGACGCTGGATCCGACGCAGCCGGAGCAAAGAGAAGCAACCAGTGGGGAAATCATGGATTTTTACTATAAATGGGAGGGGGAAGCTGGGGAAGCAAGCGAGCAGGAGCTGCACGAGCAAGAGCGAGCGGCGGAGGATGCAGCTACGGCGGGGGAGAAGGGGAGCGGTGGCGGCGGGGGAACAGGGGAGCGGCGGCGACGCGGGAGCAGGGCATCTTCGGGCGGGGGAGGCGGACCGCGGGTTTGGTCGGGAGAAACCGGAGGTCTTTTTTGCAAAATCTTCCTTGCGACAAGAATTACGGGACGGAGTGAGTAGTTTTCTGTGTAAACAGTACATCTACAATAAAACTTGAAAGTTGTGCTAACATAGATGCTAATTAAAAAAATGAAGTTTAACCATGCTTCAATTCAGTATAAAAATTAAGTTTAACCATGTTTGTTCAAGTTATCTAAGTATTTTTTGGAATTTTCTTTCTTTGGACGGAACTGATCTTTGCCTTTCTTTCAAGAAAGGATTTGATCTTATTATAAACAATTACATAGCAAACTGAACTCATGTTTATTATCAGTCACTAATTATCACTTTACTTTCAGCAGTAGCAGAGGCCAGCAATTTAACATTGCATTGAATAGGGAGATGACACATGTCATGGGTACTATCCTTGCTCCCCCCACCCTGACACTCGGCTCCTCCAACGGCCGCCACAACTACAATATCAGCAAGAAAAACTGCCAGTGGAACCTCATGAAGGGGATGAAACTGGTAGACTGCAAAGTACTGAAGTGCTGGGGCATTCTCGACTTCAGTGCAGACTCCTTCCAGAAAGAGCTTCATGAAGTCAAGTTTATTGACAATATCGTCGACAAGTGTGTTAACCTTGGTATTCAGATGGAAAGACGAGGCTGTTTTGTGCGTTATTCAGCAATGTCGGTGCTATCTGATCCAGGCAAACTACGTGAGGATCTTATCCAGGTGAAGAAGGATGCCGAGCAGCACACGCACGAGAAGCTGCAGCTCCTCTTCTGCCCGATGTCTGAGCAGCACCCTGGGTACAAGATACTGAAGATGATCTGCGAGACAGAGCTGGGGATCCAAACCCAGTGTCTGTTGAGCCAGCTCGCAAACAAAGAAGGCAATAGCCAGGATCAGTACTTGTCCAACCTTGCCCTCAAGGTCAACACTAAGCTCGGAGGCAGCTACATGCGCCTATCTGATGAGCTTCCAAAGGTGACTGGCACAAGTTTCATGTTCATCGGCGCGGACGTGAACCACCCGCCTCCAGGAGACACGCAGAGTCCGTCGATAGCAGCTGTTGTGTCGTCCATGGATTGCCCTAGCGCCAGCCAGTACGTGACAAGAATTCGTCCCCAGAAGAACCGCAAGGAGCAGATCGACAACCTTGGTATCATGTGTAAGGAGCTCATCGAAGTTTACAAGAAGAGGAACGGCGGCGTCAAGCCAGCAAAGATCATATACTTCCGCGATGGCGTGAGCGACGAGCTGTTCGATATGGTCCTTGATAAGGAGCTAGTGTCAATGAAGGAAGGTATCTGCGAGGATGGCTACTCGCCGACGATCACAGTGATCGTGGCCAAGAAGCGGCACCACACGCGGCTGTTCCCCAACGACAGAGACGAGCTGCGGACAGATAACGACAATGTGCTCCCTGGCACGGTCGTCGACACCGTCGTGGTTGACGGGTCGCACGATGACTTCTTCCTCTGCAGCCACGACGGACTGCACGGGACGAGCCGGCCGACACACTACTACATGCTGAAGAACGGTCACGGCTTCGAGCGCGTGGACCTGCAGAAGCTGGTGTACAGCATGTGCTTCGTGTTCGCGCGCTGCACCAAGCCGGTGTCGCTGACGGCGCCCATCAAGTACGCCGACATCGCGGCCTACCGTGGCAGGGACTACTACGACAGCAGGATGGCATCCCTGCAGTACCACCAGGGCCCCCCCGGGTCCTCCTCTGTTCAGGGATATGCCCGAGGTGCACGGGGCTCTCAAAGACAGCATGTTCTTCATCTGATGGCGCCTGCTTTTCAGCATGGTAAGCTCCAACCCATCCCTGCGTTCTGCTTCTTGTGTGCGCCTTCTGGCTGTGTATGGTGAAGGCCTTTGGCGCTTCTGTTAGAGTACATACTTGCTGTGTTCAGTACTACATGCTCGTCAAATTGACTCTTTACAGCTTTGCTGTGTTCTGTACATGCTCGCCAAATTGGCTCTTACAGTTTTGCTGTGTTCTGTACGTGCTCGCGGAATTGGCTTGTTACAAACTTGCTGTGCACACATTCTGTTACTGATTACTGTAAATCAACAAAGAACTAGTTTCAGTCTTCCTTCTTTTTTGCTTTATCATATTTCATATTCCAGCAGACGTTGGATGTAAGATTTCCAACATGTTGGGACTGCAGTCCTGAGAAAGGATATGAGATTTGTTTTTACATTTCTTTTGGCATTCCTGGGATCAGCCAAATGTTGTATGTACAAGGCACACAGTTACATGCAAAAAAGATCCCTTTGGGATGCACTACTGCATAGGATCCCTCAGGGCACATCAAATGAATTTGACACTAAGCCAAACAAGCTCATATGGTGTGGCGTGTGAGCTTCTTGCAGTTTGAAATTGATAGGCCACGTGAGAGCTGGGCATTCTTTCACCCGAATTTCCTGTGGCATCCATATATGCTCGTGACTGGACAGTTCGTAAGCTAATGGTTGTTAGAGCAACTCTAGTCGATCCCTTAAAAACAGTTAGAGGAATGAAGATTCGATTTTACCCTTTTAACTGGCATCTAGCCGATCTCCCAAACTGTATAACGGAATATAAATTTTCTCTTCGCAGCTTCGGTGAAGTAAAGTACTCCACCACTTGGGCTCGAGGTAAAAGTTTCCCACCGCACCGCATCCTCCTTGCCTCTTCTCCCCTCCCCCTCCTCCTTTCCAATCCCCTTGCGGGCGACTCCCCACCAACTCCTGCACCCTCGTTGCTGCTGCCATGGCCAGTATTCTTGGGCGCCGCTCCCTGCCGCCTAGCCGCATCGTGGATCCGTGCCTCCACGAGCCCAGCGTGGGCGCATCCTCCTCACACTGTCGCCGCATGTAGCTGCCTCTCCAGCTTCCCCGACCTTCTCATGCCGCCATCTCCACAGAGGCGGTACCTCAGCGTGTGACAGTGGGCATGGAGGACGTGGGTTGCGGAGATTACCGAACGTGAGACCCACAAGAAGATGTGGCCCGGATCATTTCACACCGCTGAGCTCGCCGCCTACGAGTGTGACATACGATCCGTCTAGCTACACGTCTGTAAGGGCATATTTCTCCTTAAGTGGTTTTGATGATTGATGACAATGCTTATGCAGACTAATCGTGTGCATTGAGCATTTCAGATATCTCATGTGTAGGCACAAGACGATTTGATGCCCCTCAGAATTTATCGAAGACAGTTGTTCTCTACGTGTCCTTTCGGTGGATTTGAGTCGTAGGAAAGCCGTACTATTAAGAGGGGGTCTGTGTCGGAAAGGTTTGGGTGGAATCAACACGTACACATCTGTTCTATTGCACCACCTTTCCTTCGCTTCAATGGAGCTCCAGTCCGTTTTCCGTGTCTGTGCAAAGTGAAGGCTGCATGGTGCTAGTTTTCAGTGGCTAGCGGTAGTACCGCTCAAGGGAGTGGTAGTACCACAAGTGCCCGCGGTAGTACCGCTCGAAGGAGCGGTAGTACCGCTCGAAGGAGCGGTAGTACCGCTGTCCCCAGCCCTGGTGCGTGTGCCTGCGGTAGTAGGCGCGGATGTAATTTTTTACATCCGCCCTCGTGCGGTAGTACCGTGATGTATGTCTGGTACTACCGTGCCGGACTTTTGCGCAGCTCCACCCTCAGCGGAGGTAGGCACGGAAGTAATTTTTTACTTCCGTGCATCTCCTGTGCCAGTCGTTATCGACCATGCGGTAGTACCGTATGGGCGCGCGGTAGTACCGCTCCGACGGTTCTACCGCTCGTTGCCTTGTGCAATCGGCCTGCGTCTGGTCACTACCGTGCAAGCGGTAGTACCGCATCCTGCAACGACAGTACTGCAACCCCTTGCGGTAGTACCGTGGCTCTGATGCGGTAGTACCGCAATACGCGGACTGAGTGTGGGAATAACGGTTGGATTCTTCCCCCACTATATGAAGGGGGTCTTCTTCCCCAAGAAGACCACCTCCTACCTTCCCAAGCTCCATTGTTGCTCAAAGCTCCATTTTCGCCCGATCTCTCTCCCTAGCCAATCAAACTTGTTGATTTTCTAGGGATTGGTTGAGAAGGCCCCGATCTACACTTTCACGAAGAGAAATTTGATTCCCCCACTAATACCTTGCGGATATTGTTACTCTTGGGTGTTTGAGCACCCTAGACGGTTGAGGTCACCTCAATGCCACATTCCATTGTGGTGAAGCTTCGTGGCGTCGTTGGGAGCCTCCAATTAAGTTGTGGAAATTTCCCTAACCTTGTTTGTAAAGGTTTGCTCGCCGCCTTCAAGGGCACCAATAGTGGAATCACGACATCTCGCACTATGTGAGGGCGCGAGGAGAATACGGTGTCCCTAGTGGCTTATTCGGGAGCATTGTGCCTTCACACCGCTCTAACGGAGACGTACTTCCTCACAAGGGAAGGAACTCCGGTAACACATCCTCGTCTCCACCGGCTCCACTTTTGGTTATCTCTTACCTTTACTTCTTGCAAGCTATTATTGTGTTGTATCCCTTGCTTGCTTGTGTGCTTGTTGTGTTTAGCATCATATAGGTTCTTCACCTAGTTTCATATCTAGCCAACCTATTTGTTGCAAGCCAAAATTGTTAAAGAAAAATTAAAAATTGTTAGTTGCCTATTCACCCCCCTCTAGTCATCCATATCGATCCTTTCAATTGGTATTAGAGCCACGTCTCTTTATTAAGGGTTTCACCACTAGAAGAGTATGGATGGCGAAGAGGAGCATGTGGGAGAACTTCCCGAGGCCATGGGAGTGAACACGGTCTCTCACGAGGATTTGAATGAGGCCATGTCCTCTCTCAAATCTTCCATGACGATTGAGGTCAAATCCATGTTCAACGAATTCCTTGATACTCTTAAACTTTCCACTGATGCGGTGCAAGTGGTTAAACCCACTAACTTGACATCAGATGTCAACTCCGGTAAGGAGGGGGCTAGTGCTGATAAGGATAATCGTCCTCAAGGAATTAATGGGTCGGGGAGCTTTGCCTCAGTCCCCCGTCCCATGAACTATGGAGTACCGGTGCACCCACCTCATATACTTAATCACGGTCCTCCTCCTAAACTTGTTAAGAATGACTTTGCTAATTGGGTTTTCAGTATCAAGTCCCATTTAGATCACAACCCAATTCATCTCATGAGAGTCATTGAAGAAGGATACTACCCTCGTGATCCACGCAACCTCACTCCAAGAGAACAAGCAGATAAACAACTAAACTCTTCCGCCTTGTTCATACTCCAAGCTGCAGTTCCTACTGAAGACCTACCTCACCTACGTCCCTTCACTGTTGCTAAAGAGTGTTGGTAACACATTGTCTCCATGTACAAGGGCAGCTCAAGCATTCAACGGTCAAACTATGAAGTTGTCCTTGATCAGTTAGATGAGTTTTTTATGATAGAGGATGAGGAACCACGTGAGCTCTACAGAAGGGTGACTGCTCTCGCCGTTGCCCTCA
Source organism: Hordeum marinum (assembly GCA_022496015.1). Taxonomy (NCBI): domain Eukaryota; kingdom Viridiplantae; phylum Streptophyta; class Magnoliopsida; order Poales; family Poaceae; genus Hordeum; species Hordeum marinum. Next base: position 467,916,026 of record CM039673.1, on the reverse strand, counting down.
AAGATCATGGAAGCAAGGATGTGGATGATACTTGGATCAAGCGTAAGTGTCTGAAGGCCATCATGCCCTACTACAAGGCCATGTCTGCTGTCATCCGTCAAAGACCAGACTTTCACACCTTGTGTTCTCGTGATGTGTTGGATGAATTTATTGCAATGAACATCTTGAACACGACAACTGACAATTCTCTTGCTCGTGTGCAACGGTCAAAGAAATCTTCTCCCAATCTTGATTTGAAGGCCAAGGTCAGTCAAGAGGAAGAAGAAGAGGGTTTTCCCGAGGACACCAAATATGCTTATCATGAGCATATGGCTCTTGCGTCCATGCAATTTTGGAGCAACAAGAGGAACACAAGGCCCAACTTCTCCAAGAACAACTCAAATGGGCCAAAGGGCAAGCAACGTATGAGAACCTGCTACAATCGTGGTAATGTGAGTCACTTTGTGGTGGATTGCCCATATGAGAAGAGGGAAGACAATGGTGACAAGCTCATTCGCAAAGATAAGGCCAAGTCCTTCCCAAACAAGACCAACTTCACCAAGAAGGCTCCTCACAAAGTATTGGTGGCTCAAGAAGAGTATGTCTCGGATGATGATGTTGATGACGAAGACACAAGCGGTGAAGGAATGGCAATGGCATCTGTGGCAATTGCTTCCTCTACCCCAACAAAGGTGTCACTCTTCGACGCCCCAATGAGAACCACATCGCTAGGTGCCTCATGGCTAAAGGTATCACCAAGGTAACCTCCAACGCCAAAACCTCAAACATTAAGACTTCTATTTGTTCCACTCTGTCTATGTTGGATTGTGTGGATGAACATGAGGAGGCGAAAGAGGATAACAATGAGTTTGACAAGTTCTTGTGTAAACTCAAGGGCGAATCCAAGAAGCACTTCGTTGCTCTCTTGGAACAACTTGGTGAGGCCAATGACACTATTGATTCTCAAGAAGAATATCTTGAGGAGTTGAGAGGCCATAGTCGTGATTATGCCGACGAGATAGCAGATCTATCCATTGCTCTTGAAGAGGACCGAGGTCTTCGTATGACTCTTGAGGAGTCACAAAATGACGACCTTGCTAAATTACGTAAAGATAATGATCATGCTATTGTTCTTAACCGTGTGCTCAATTCTGAAAAGGTTGCACTTGGGGTTGGCCATGGTCGACTCAAGGATTCAAGGTTGAGCTTGACACACTTGACAATGCTCACAAGGCATTGAAGTGTGCTCATGCCTCTCTTAAGGAGTCGCATGATCAACTCCAAGTAAAACTCACTAAGGAAATTGCCATGTGTCCTCCTTTTGTTCTAATTGATAATGCTTCTACTACTAACCCATGTTGTGAGCATGCACATCTTGTGGAGGAAAATGCTAAGCTAAAATAGCAACTTGAAAAGGGTTTGGTGACATTTATCCAAGGTGAGAAGACTCTCAATGACCTTTTGAGTAATCAAAAGGAAGTTGTTGCAAAAGGAGTTGGTTTTGCACCCAAAAACAACAACAAGAAGAAGGTGAAAACCAAGGAAGTTCCACCGCTCAAGGAAACCTTTGTAAGAGCAGGAGATGGTCCTCATGAGAATAAGAAAGACAAAGTTGTGGTTGGTAATGCCAAGAAGGACAAGACCACCCGCCCCAACAAGACCGACGACTTTAACCCCTCTTATGTTTTATGCCGTGCTAGTGATGGGCATGTTTATACGAAATATGTTGGTTCTTCTTATGAGTACATTGAATGGTGTATTTGGGTTCCTAAGACCCTTGTTTCTAACATGAAAGGACCCATTAAAGAATGGGTACCTAAAACCAAACATTGATCTCTTGTAGGGGTTTGCTTCCGTAGGAGCGTCATGGTTGCTCGATAGTGGAGCGACAAATCATATGACCGGAAGCAAGGACTTGGTGGTGGGCGTTCATCCTGACCCAACCGTGGCCAACCAAGTCTCATTTGGTGATGATGCAATTTCAAAGGTATTGGGTCTTGGCAAGGTGATAATCTCTCCGGAACTCTCCATAGAGAATGTTATGCTTGTTGAGACCCTTGCATACAATTTACTTTCTGTTCATCAACTCGCACTCATGGGTTTTAGTACTTTGTTTGGTATTGACTCCGTGGCCCTTTTGTGGAGCAAGACTCTTAAAGTAGACTTTGTTGGGCATGTCAAGAACGGTCTCTATGTGGTTAACTTCTCGGAGTGACCCACTAAAACCGCGACTTGTCTAATGACTAAAGTTGATGTGGGATGGCTCTAGCATTGCCAGCTAGCCCATGTCAATATGAGATCTTTGCAAAGTCTCCTGAAAGGGGATCACGTCCTTGGACTAACAAACGTGAGTTTTGCCAGAGATCGTGCTTGTAGTGCTTGTATTGAAGGAAAGCTACATGAGACTGCTCACCGCCCCACGACTACCATTTACTCGAAGAGGCCCTTGGAGCTCCTCCACATGGATCTCTTTGGCCCTCCATATTTTGATAGCCTTGGGGGAAGAAAGTATTGTTTGGTGATCATGGATGACTACTCAAGATACACTTGGGTATATTTCTTCAAGAGAAAGAGTGAAACTCAACAGACTGTCATCGACTTTGCAAATGAAGCTCAACGACAACATGAGGCAAAGATTCTGATGATACGAAGTGACAATGGCACCGAGTTCAAGGACTACACCTTGAATGAGTTCCTTAGTGATGAGGGGATCAAGCATCAATACTCCTCACCTTATACCCCTCAACAAAATGGTGTTGCTGAGAGAAAGAACCAGACGTTGATGGATGCGGCAAGGACCATGATGTCGGAATTCAAATCTCCATACAATTTCTGGGCCGAAGCCATCAACATAGCTTTCCATGCATCCAATTGGCTCTATCTCCGAAAAGGCTTGAACAAGACTCCTTATGAAATCCTTACCGGTAACAAGCCCAATCTCAAAATACTTCAGGGTGTTCGGGTGTAAGTGTTTCATTCTCAAGAAAGGTGTTCAGTTGTCTAAATTTGAACCTAGAGCTCAAGAGGGCATATTTGTTGGTTATGCTATAAACTCTCGCTCTTACAGTGTCCTTAATAAGTCCATAGGACTCATCGAGGAGACGTGTAACATAGAGTTTGATGAAAATAATGGCTCCCAAGTGGAGCAAAGTGGTCTTTGTGATGTAGGGGATGAAATTCTCCGCAAGCCATAAGAAGAATGGGTGTGGGACACTTCCTACCCGTTGAGGAACCCCTTGTGGCCGAAGGAGAAGGACAATGTTCCACTCCAGTGGAACCATCACCGACACAAGACCAACACGCTTCCGAAGAACAGAATGAAGGCCCTCTACCACATGGACAAGATCAAGGGCAAGATCAATCTACTGATGATGGTGTCTCACCAAGTGATGCCCAAGATCAAGTCCACATCCCCGAGCAAGCTCAAGATCAAGATCTTCTTCAAGATCAAGAGCAAGCTCACAATGGCGCTCAAGATCATCAAGAAGATGCTCCTCAGAATGTTTTCCCTCAAGTTTCCATGGAGGAAATCTTAGAGAGAAGAGCCGCCAAGAATGCTGCCAAGCTTGTACATCAACAACATTTGATGGATAACATCTACGACAGCTTGAAAAGAGGGGTAACCACTCGTAGACAATTAACAAACTTTTGTGAACATCACACATTCATTTCTTGCATTGAGCCCCTCAAGGTACAAGATGCGCTCGAGGAAATGGAGTGGTTGAAGCTATGCATGATGAACTCAACAACTTCGAGCGCAAGCAAGTGTGGTGATTGGTGTCAAGACCTAAGGAGAACCACAATGTTATTGGAACTAAATGGATCTTCAAAAACAAGCAAGATGCGAATGGTGTCATCATTCGTAACAAGGCAAGATTGGTGGCACAAGGCTACTCCCAAGTCGAGGGTATCGACTATGGTGAAACCTTTGCTCCTGTTGCTCGACTTGAATCTATTCGCATGTTGCTTGCATATGCTTCTCATCATAACTTTAAATTATATCAAATGGATGTTAAAAGTGCATTTCTTAATGGTCCTCTTAAGGAGTTGGTATATGTTAAGCAACCCCTGGGGTTCGAGGATCCCAAGTTCCCCAATCATGTATACATTCTCGATAAGGCTCTCTATGGCCTTAAACAAGCCCCACGTGCGTGGTATGAGCACCTTATCAAGATGTTGCAAGACTGTGGTTTGAAATTGGGAAAATCGATCCCACTCTTTTCAAAAAGAGGGTCAACGGGAACTTGTTCATATGCCAACTATATGTTAATGATATTATTTTTGGTTCTCCTAGCAAAGCTTTCAATGGAGAATTTGCCACTCTGATGACAAATAAGTTTGAGATGTCTATGATGTGAGAGTTGAGGTCCTTCCTTGGTTTCGAAGTCAAGCAACAAAGTCAAGGTACCTTCATCAATCAAGCTAAATACACTCGAGACATGCTCAGGAGGTTCAAGATGGATGAGCTCAATCTTCCCAAGGCCAACACTCCGATGCCACTCAAATGCCATCTTAACAATGATCCTAATGGTAAAGCTGTGGATCAAAAGGTATATCGCTCCATGATTGGATCCTTGCTTTACCTTTGTGCATCTAGACTGGATATCATGTTAAGTGTGGGAATTTGTGCATGATTTCAATCCGCACCTAAGGAGAGTCACCATGTGGCTGTCAAGCGTATCTTTCGATATTTGGCTTATACCTCAGACTTTGGCTTATGGTATCCCAAGGGTGCTTCATTTGATCTCATTGGATATATTGACTTGGATTGGGTGGGAGACCGTGTGGATAGGAAGTCCACTTTCGGAGGCTGCCAATTTCTTGGTCGGTCTTTGGTAAATTGGTCTTCAAAGAAACAAAACTATGTTTCTTTCTCGTCCACCGAGGCTGAGTATGTAGCTGCTGCCAGTTGTTGTGCACAGATTCTTTGGATGAGGCAAACTTTAAAGGATTATGGTGTCAATTGTGACAAAGTGCCTCTTTACTGTGATAATGAAAGTGCGATTATGATCTCCAGCAACCCGGTTCAACACTGCAAGACGAAGCACATTGATATTCGTCATCATTTCCTCCGGGAACACGTCAAGCGAGGAGATATCAATATCATCCATCTCAACACTAATGAGCAACTTGCAGATATATTTACGAAGCCATTGGATGAAGCAAGATTTCGCGAGTTAAGGCATGAGCTAAATATCATTGATTCGAGCAATGTGGTTTGACTTGGTGCACACCCCACCACACTCATCATTATGTCTTGTCTATGTGTAGGCATGGATTTAGGGGGAGTCTAGTTCTCTCAATGAACTATCCCTCCCCTTATTATGCATAAACTAATCAAAGTCTTTCACATCCGCCATTTTTCTGATGGTTACTGTACTTCCAGGACGAGCCTTGGTCATGGGCCCAAGAATAATTCTTCGCGGTGCCATACCAATTGACTCAAACATAGGTGGCTCCAGAGCCACCACCCTCTCTTTATGAGAGGTAGTGGTTCAATGTTTGGTCCTTGTGTTTGGTCCTCGTTTCTCCTCTCTAATCTTCTGGATCGTGTTCTTGTCTTGAGTTGCTTCTTTTTGTGCCTTGTCGTATGTGTCCTTTTTGCATAAAGCTTATTGTTTTATCTTCGTGCATTTTGTCTTTCAATTTTCCTTCGAATTTGTGCGCAAAAGTTTTTTCTTCCAAAAACTTGCATTTTGTGGGCAGCACGGTACTACCGTGGTATGCCACGGTACTACCTCTGGAGTTAGGTTGCTCCTGTGCTCGCACGGTAGCGGCCCCTGACGAGGATATGTACCTAGTGTAGGGTCCTAGGCCTGACCTAGATACCCTACCTAAGGACATTTTATGGCAGGAATTAAAGATTACAAGAGAGATTCCGACTGGATTCACCATGGTGCTCAAGTCAGTCGACATCTTATCCACTCGGTATGTTCTCCATCCACTCGATAGTCACCTGTCACTCGGAAGACCTCGCTTCCAGTCGACGCCAGAAGACCAGAAGCCACCTCGGGGAGGCTAATGGGCAGGCGTTAGGCCAGTCATCTTTAGTAGCAATTATGATGTACATTACCAGTAACGTCCGTCTTTATGCCCATGATCGAACCCTTGCATGCCTGTCACTTATGAGGGGCAGCGTACTCTATATAAGCCGCCCCTCCACTCTGGCACAATGGTTAGCACCCCCTGTAACACAGACATTCCACACGACAAGAGCTCCCAAGCACTAAGACTTAGGGTTGTTACCTCCACGCGAGGGGCCTGAACTCATACATCGTGCGTACATCCTCGCCATAGCTAGGACTCTGCCCTCTCCCTTCGTACCCCTACTTTCTACTGTCAGGCTCGTTCCCACGACAGTTGGCGCCCACCTTGGGGCAGGCGTCTAAGCGACTTCCGGCGAGGTTGCATTTCCCCTCTTCGTCATGTCTTCCGACGGTGTTTTTTCCCTTGGGCCACGAGATCCGTTTTGGAGCCCTCACCTTCATCACCGACGATTCGGCATGGCTCCAGGAAGCACCACTCGACCTTGAGGCGCTCCCGATCCATGGGGCGGCGCACTTCCGTACGAGTTCCTATGGTGTACTTTTGCGGCAGCCGTCGACTCCGTACTCTTCGGCTCTCCCTACTATTCACCATCACAAGCGATCCGTTCGCTCACAGCTCTAGCATTGGGTGAGGTATGCGAAAGCCCGCCAGGTTTCATCTCTACAGATTGCAGCGATCGAACCTGCCAAGTCACTTCACGGCGTGTTTGAGTCAAACTCCGATCAGTCTGACATTCCCTCCGAGTGCGAGAGCTGCGATCCTGCGGCGGAGGTTCTAATGGCTGCTTCTCATTAGAGTTCGCCACCGGGCTTCAGCCGTGGCAGGCGCGAGGCTGGTGGAGCATCGACTGACCAGCCACACCGGGACGAGGAGATACTCTGCACGCCCATCGTTGGTGCGACCGCTGAGGCTCATGCCTTGGAAGCTATGCACATTCGACTCAAAGAGCTCCAGAAAGAGCTCGACGAGCGCGCTCGCCAGCGTCCACCACCTCCCAGTCGACGTCAGTGACAGCTGTTTTCGGGTGGTGCACATAACAACATTGAGGTATACCATACTCTAGTTTTAAATGTTGAAGCAGTAGCTAGGATAGCAGATTCCATGCAACCATCACGTTCAGAGGCTGGCAGGGGTTTGCTACAGATCAAAGCATTGCTTGATGCAGCACAGCGCCAAAACTCAGTTGTTTCACAGTCGTGCAATAGAATACACAATAATTCACCAAGAGCAGAGACTGTTCAGTCAGCACATAGTCCTGGTTTGCCTTTGCATCGCAGGGATGGAGGTTTCCGTGAGGATCAGTACAGGGAACATGGACGAGATCAGGTTCACTGTGATGACCACCGTCGAGTGCCCACTCCTCCGCGGAGTGGTCCATACATGCCCCGGCACTAGGACGATAGGCGCCCGTTCGGTGAAGAGCAGAACCCAGGGTTTGATGCAAGAGACGTCCTCACTCAGAGGCAAATCGACAGAGGCAGAGCCCACATAGATGGTTTCGTCAAAGATTATCCGAGTGGTAGCAGTGCTGTTGTTTCTGGTCTCGAGTGCTTTAGCAGAGCCATTCGTTCTCTAGAGATTCCCCCCAACTTCAGGTTAGTGGCTGGGATAGGCAAGTTCTCTGGCGAGTCGAAGCCGAAGACATGGTTGGATGATTACCGAGCGGCCGTTCAGATTGGTGGTGGTAACGACAACATTTCAATGAAGCATTTGTCCTTGATGTTGGATGGTTCGGCCCGTGCATGGCTGAATCGCTTGGCTCCTTCTAGCATCCACTGAAGGATCTTGACCGAGTGTTCATTAGAACGTTCAAGGGAACTTGCAAGCATCCTGCCGGTTTCATTGATTTGCAACATTGTGTTCAGAAGCCCAACGAGTCATTGAGGGATTACATTCAGCGCCGGTCCACTTTGCATCATACTGTGGAGAATGTTTCCGAGCATCAGGTTGTTTGTGCTTTCAAAGCCGGAGTGCAGTAGAGTGATCTTTACCTGAAGTTTGGGCGAACAGGTGATATTTTGCTAAGTAATATGATGGAAATCGCCACTCGGTACACAAATGGTGAATAAGAAGACTGCCTCCACAGCGACAAAGGAAAAGCGGTCGACAAAGATGCCGGCGGCAATTCTAGTCGGAAGCAGAAGCAGAAGGCTGATGGCCCTGTTCAGGCAGAGGCAGCCGCTGTGGCGGCACAAGGGAAAAACAAGGGGAAGTCCAAGGGACAGTTCAACCCCAAGAAAGGAAAGAATCAGTTAGGAACTGATGTTATGGATTTACCGTGTGCAATCCACACAAGGAAAGACGAAGAAGGCAATCGGATTTTGCCCAAGCATACCACTTGATAGTGCCGTCTGCTGATCCAGTAGTTCAAGGAAGGCCCGTCGAGTGAGAAAACCCCTAACAAAGAGGATGGTGAAGACAAAGAAACTTTTCCCGATGTCAACGCCACTTTGATGATTTTTGCTGATGTTGAAAGCAAGAGTCGATTGAAGGTTATAAATAGATAAGTCAACATGGATGTGCCTACAACCCCCACGTACCTCAAGTACTGGTCTCAGACTGCCATCACGTTTGATCAGTCAGATCATCCCACTCATGTTGCCACCCCCGATCGAGAGGCTTTGGTGGTTGATCCTGTTGTGGGAGGCACTCGACTCCGCAAGGTCCTCATGGACGAAGGAAGCGGACTGAACATTCTGTATGCATATACCCTTAAACGGATGGGCATTCTGATGTCCCGACTCAGTGAGAGCAATATGCAGTTCCATGGAGTCATCCCAGGGAAGAAAGCGAGATCACTCGGTCAGATTGCATTGGATGTGGTGTTCGGGACAGATAAGAATTTTTGCAAAGAGAAATTGACGTTTGAAGTCGTGGACTTCTAGAGCGCGTACCACGCCATCCTTGGTCGACTAGCTTATGCCCATTTCATGGCCCATGCATGTTATGTGTATCTAAAACTGAAGATGCCTGGACCCAAGGGTGTGATCACAATCATTGGCAATCGACAGAGGGCTGAAGAGTGCCTCCAGCAGGGCTCCAAAATTGCTGATCAACATATGGCTATTGTTGAGCTAGAAGAGTACAAGAAGAGGGCTGACTATGCTGATTTGCTGCGTGCTAAGAAGACTGCTTCAGAGTCAGCTTTTCAGTCGATACGGGAAGTGAAAAAGGTGCACATTCACCCGACAGACTCAACCGCTGCCCCGACGAACATATCAACAACACTCAACAGCAAATAGAAAGCTGAGCTCATCCAGTTCCTCCGTGAGAACTGGGACATCTTCGCATGGAAGCCTGCAGACATGCCAGGGGTTCCCAGGGAACTGACTGAGCACCGACTGAGAGTTGATCTGAAGGCCAAGCCGGTGAAAGAGCATTTGCGTCGGTCGGTAGCGGAGAAATGGAAAGCAATCGGCGAAGAGGTGGCTCATCTCTTGGCAGCTAAGTTCATTCGAGAGATTTACCACTCCGAGTGGCTTTTGAATGTTGTCATGGTCCCCAAGAAGGACAAGTCACTCCGCATGTGTATTGACTTCAAGCATATCAATCGGGTCTGCCTGAAAGATCATTTCCCGCTCCCTCGCATCGATCAGATTGTTGACTCGACTGCGGGGTGTGAGCGTTTATCGTTTCTAGATCCACACTCTGGTTACCATCAGATCCGTCTGTTTGGCCCGACTGAAATAAAAACAACTTTTATCACCCCATTCGGGTGTTTCTGCTAAATTACCATGCCTTTTGGTTTGAAGAATGCCGGCGCTACTTTCATGTGCATGATTCTGAAGTGTTTACTCGACAAGATCACTCAGAATGTTGAAGCTTACATGGACGATATTGTCGTCAAATCCCGCAAAGGTTCTGACATGTTGTGTGACTTGGATGAAACGTTCGCCAATCCGAGGAGATATGATATTAAGTTGAATCTGGCTAAGTGTACTTTCGGCGTTCCTGGCGGCAAGTTACTCGATTTTCTTGTTTCCAAATGAGGAATTGACATCAATCCTATGAAGATTAGCGCCATTACCGGAATGAAAAGCCCCGTGCGAGTGCACAACGTTCAAAAACTCACAGGTTGCTTGGTAGCATTGAGTCGATTCATTTCTCATCTTGGTGAGAAGGCATTGCCTTTGTACCGACTGATAAAGAAGTCTGACACGTTCGAGTGGACTCTAGAAGCTGAAGCAGCGTTTGTCGAGCTCAAAGCCATGCTTTCCACCCAGTCGGTGCTTGCTGCTCCGCACAACAAATAACCTTTGCTCCTGTACATTGCGGCCACCAATTAGGTCATCAGTACAGTTCCGACTGTCGAACCGGAAGAGGAAGGCAAGGCCTACAAGGTCCAACATCTAGTCTACTACATTTCTAAAGTGTTGACCCCTTCGAAGCAAAGGTACCTGCATTACCAGAAGCTTGTTTATGGTATTTATCTGTCAGTGAAGAAGGTGGCACATTACTTTCAGGATCACTCAATTTTAGTTGTCAGTGTTGCTCCATTGTCTGAGATTTTCAACAATCAAGATGTGACTGGTCGAGTAGCTAAATGAGCGATTGAGCTCTTGTATTTTGACATCAAGTTTGAAGACAAAAAGGCAATCAAGTCTCAGGCACTTGCTGATTTGTTGGCCAGTGGGTTGAACAACAGCAGCCAATCCAGATTCACTCGACGCACTGGACCATGTTCTTTGATGGCTCGAAAATGCTAAATGGGTCCAGTGCTGGCGTTGTTTTGGTATCCCCAAAAGGCGAAAAACTAAGTTATGTCTTGCAGATTCACTTCGATTCCTCCAACAACGAAGCAGAATATGAAGCACTCTTGTATGGGTTGCGCATGGCCATCTCACTCGGCGTCAAGCGCTTGATGGTTTATGACGACTCTGATTTGGTGGTCAATCAATTGATGAAAGAGTGGGATGTTCGGAACCCCGCTATGACTGGATATTGTAATGCTGTTAGAAAACTTGAGAAGAGGTTTGAAGGTTTGGAACTCCGTCATGTTCCCCGAGTGAAGAATCAACCATCCGATGAGCTGGCAAAGATTGGATCCACTCGACGACCTATCCCTAGCAATGTATTCTTAGAACATCTTTATACTCCTTCAGTGCAGGAAGACCCCTTCACTGAAGAGCCCCCACAAGCCATGAGTGCCTCTGATCTGACTGAGGTTGATGTCACTGCAATTATTGATCTGGTCATGGAAGTTCTGGTCATCATTCCCGACTGGACTATGCCTTATATTGCATATATTTTGAGGCAAGAACTCCCTAAAGATGAGACTAAAGCCCGATAGATCGTGCGTAGATCCAAAGCTTTTAGTGTGATGGATGATCAACTTTTTAGAGAAAGTGCAACAAGCAAGACTCAACGATGCATTTCCCCAGAAGAGGGCCGGATGATTCTGGAGGAAATCCAATCGGGAACCTGTGGCCACCATGCGTCCTCTCGGACTATTGTAGCCAAATAATACCGAGGTGGTTTCTTTTGGCCGCGTGCTAATGAGATGGCCAAGGACATTGTTAATCACTGCGAAGGATGCATGTTCTACTCTAACTTGTCACACAAGCCCGCGTCAGCTCTGAAGACTATTCCACTCGTCCGGCCGTTCGCTGTCTGGGGTTTGGATATGGTTGGACCCTTTCGGACAGGATAGAGTGGATTTACTCATTTGCTTGTTGCAATCGAGAATTTCATGAAGTGGATTGAACTAAACCTATCAAGAAGCTGAACTCCCGCACTGCAATCAAATTTATGAGAGAGATTATCTTTCGGTATGGAGTTCCTCACAGTATTATCACAGATAATGGCTCAAACTTTGACTCGGAAGAGTTTAGACACTTATGCTCCTCTCAAGGCACTCGGGTGGATTATGCATCTGTTGCACACCCTCAAACCAATGGTCAAGATGAGCGAGCCAATGGCCTTATCCTACAAGGGCTGAAACCACGACTCATGCGTGACCTAGATTATGCAGCTGGAGCTTGGGTTACTAAACTGCCGTCTGTGCTGTGGGGCCTGAGGACGACTCCAAATCAGTCGACTAGACATACTCCTTTGTTCTTGGTTTATGGTGCCGAAGTTGTCTTGCCGAGTGACCTGCTCCATAATTCCCCCCGAGTGGAACTTTATTCCGAAGCTGAAGCTGAGCAAGCAAGACAAGATGGCGTAGATCTCCTGGAAGAGGAACACGACATGGCTCTGATTCAGGCGACTGAGTACCAACAAGATCTGCGACGCTTCCATGCAAAGCACATTAAGAGTCGGTCGTTTCATGAAGGTGATCTGGTGCTCCGAGTGGACTAACAACGACCTCACAAACTCGCTCCGGCATGGGAAGGACCTTTCGTCGTCACTAAGGTGTTGAACAATGGAGCCTATCACCTCTACAACCTCAAGAAGAAGATTGATGAGCTGCGGGCCTGGAATGCGGATCTGCTCCGACATTTCTATACCTGAAAACAGAGTTGTTTTGATGTAATAAAAGTATTTCAGACAATGTCGTTTATGCAAGTATGACTTCTGCAATCTTTTGTCAATTCCGATCACACAATTTTATATTTGGGAATACTCCGAGTGTCGAGCAATCCTCGCACTCGGGGGCTTAGCTGCGAACATGCTTTCACCTATGTTAAAAACCCCACTGAGTGGATAACAGTCCATTCACTCAGAGGCTTAGCTATGAACCAGTCTTCGTCTAAGTTCAAACTTCTCCGAGTGTCGAGCGATCCTCGCACTCGGGGGCTTAGTTGCGAACCAGCTTTCGCCTAAGTTAAAAACCTTTCCGAGTGGATAACTGTCCATTCACTCGGAAACGTAGCTACGAACCAGTCTTCGTCTAAGTTCAAAACTACTCTGAGTGTCGAGCAATCCTCACCCTCGGGGGCTTAGCTGCGAACCAACTTTCGCCTAAGTTAAAAACCTTTCCGAGTGTATAACATTGCATTCACTTAGAAAATTAGCCACAAACCAGTATTCATCTAAGTTCAAAACCACTCCGAGTGACGAGCAATCCTCTCACTCGGGGACTTAGCCACGAACACGCTTTCGCCTAAGTTCAAAACTACCCCGAGTGACGAGAAATCCTCTCACTCGGGGACTTAGCTGCGAACACGCTTTCGCCTAAGTTAAAAATCCTACTGAGTGGATAGCAGTCCATTCACTCGGAGACTTAGCTGTGAATCAGTCTTCGCCTAAGTTCAAAACTACTCCGAGTGACGAGCAGTCTTCTCACTCGGGGGCTTAGCTGCAGACCAGTCTTCGCCTATGTTCAAAACTACTCCGAGTGATGAGCAATCCTCTCACTCGGGGGCTTAGATGCAGTCCAGTCTTTGCCTAAGTTCAAAATTACTCAGAGTGACGAGGAATCCTCTCACTCGGGGGCTTAGCCGTGAACCAGCCTTCACCTAAGTTAAAATCTCTACCCAAGTGATCGATATCCTTCTCACTCGGGAGCAAACAAATCCAGTCAAGCAAATGATTGAAAACAAGATGCGGATAAATCCAAAAGTTCCAGCGCAAATAAAAGTCATACGCGCAAGCAAAGGTACTCAGGCTTAAGGCTTGAAAGAAGTTTAAAGGCTATTATAGCTCCACTCGGCATTCCGAGGCAAATAAAGTTTAGCTTCAAGTAAAGTTTTTCAAGCACCGTTAGGACTTGCTGGCTCGACGAAGGTATCCAAGTCGATCCCGTCGGCGATCCGAGTGGCCACGTCAATGAAGGTCTCAATGAAGTCCTCAAACTTTCTTTGTATTAATCACTTGGAGGGCCTTCATTTTGTCCTCTCTCGCCTCCTTGCAATGGACCCTGACGAGTGAAAGCACAACGTCAGCCCCACAACGAACAACTGACTTCTTCCACGCTTGCACTCGGCCAGGAATCTCATTAAGCCAGGTCATCATTGACTCAAGGTTAGTCTGGAGGGTGTCTTCAGGCCACAGTTCCTTATCAATCTTCTCCAGTGCAGCCTTCACTCGAATGATGTATGCTTGAACACTTTGGAGACGGACATTGAGGCGGAACATGTTCATGGTCACGACATCTCCAACAGGTGACTTGGTGGGATCCAGATTTGGTTCGATTTCTTTGGTCTCTTTTTCAAAGTCCAGGCTAAACTCTACATAGAGGCAAGAATGTGAATATGGTCACACTATTGTCATATGGTAATAAAGGAAGTTCACTCGACGAAGGAAAGTTACCGTCAAGCATGATGAACATCTTCTTTGCAAAATCCCCCAAGTGCTTCTCCAGGCCATTGTTCCTCATAGTCAGTTGTTTGGTCCTCTTAATCAAGTCAGCCTTCTCTTGCTTCAGTTTGGAGTTCTCCTCCTCCAGATTCTTGGCCATGGCAAGCTTCTTCTTGACAGCTTCGGTTTTATCCTTCGCTGTCTTTTGAGCGTCGGTGAGTGCCTTGTCCTTGTCCTCCAGCGCTTTCTTCATGGTATCTAAAGAAACAACATGGTTGAGACACGCTTGGAGTCGATGATTCTCATCACGCACGTCTGTTTGAGTGAAGACACTTGGTTCAAAGGATGGAAGAAGAAAGTAGCAATACAGTTGGTCGATAAAAATTACCTCCCAAGGTCCTCAAATCAGTCCGTGCTCGCTCCAGGTTGTTCTTGGAGACTTCCAGATCCAATTGAAGCTGGTTCTTCTCCTTCTCCAAGTCAACATACCGAGTCCCAAGCTCACAAGCTTTTTGAAAATCAACAAGGTAGAAGTTCAGTCGACATTAAAAATTCTTCACTCCCGAGTGGAAAGGAACAAGAACAGTCGACTGGATCGCGGCCCGCCGCCCCACCCCACACCCCTGAAAGCGTCATATCATGGTCGATGGAAATGATGTCCATGAAACTTACGTCATATCATGGTTGATGGAAATGATGTCCATGAAACCTACATTCAGGAGTGGAAGTACTAAACCAAAGAATACACTCGACCTGTCGAGTGGTAAGTGTACTCCGCTTATGAAAAGGGACCCTGAGTCCGAGTTCTTAAGACAACTGCTCATCGTCAACGATCAATAGTAGTCTCTGAGACTATACCCAGTGGGTGCACTGAGAGTGCCCCCACTAGATTCAAAATCACTTGGCCAGGTCCGACTTGTCTGAGCAAAAAACCGTCCCCATCAGACCCCCGCCGATGCAAGCACTCAACGACGGTCTCGGGGACTTCACCCAGTGGGTGCACTAAGAGTGCCCCACTGGAATTGCTAGCACTCGATCTATCGAGTGACAAAAAAAGAGAGTACGCAAGCATACAAACATTATCTCTATTCAGGCCCCCGCCGGTGCAAGCACTCGACAACTGTATCGGGGACTACACCGAGTGGGTGCACTCAGAGTGCCCCCACTGGATGTTCTATCACTCGACCTGTCGAGCGATTGTCAAAACAATTCTAAGACCCCTGCCGATGTCTTCAACATTCGACAACGGTCTCGGGGACTACACCTAGTGGGTGCACTCAGAGTGCCCTCACTGGACCAAAACTCACTCGACTAAGACCTGATCCACTCGAGAGCAAAACAAGCAAATATGCTTCAAAAGGAAAACACCCGGTGGGTGTACAATCAAGAAAGACAGGAATTCAATCGGAAAAAAACTTACAACCGCACTTACTCGGACGTTGGTACGGAGCACTGAGCTGACATCATAGGCCTACTTACGCCTCCTTTGTGCACAACATCACTTGCTCCGCCTGGATCATGGCTTCTTTGGCTACTCCAGTTTGGTCTTTCGGGACGCGATACATGGTAAAAACATTTATCGGCTGAGTCGATGCCGCAACTGGAGTAGTTGACATCGCTTGAGGTTGACAGAGTGGTGTTGAGACCACAACGGTTGAAGCAGCTGGTGGAGCACTCGACAATGGAGTGGCGAGTTTGGTTTTGGCTGAAGACGTTCCTCGGGCGTGTACGCGCGGGGTGCCTCTGGTCGCACCTTCACCCATTGTACCCCGAGGTGTCTCTTCATCGTCCTCTAGTTGGATGATCTCTACAGGCACTAGTCGGCAACATCAACTTATTCAATCGGTGAATCATTTTCAAGAAACAGAGCTTAGTGAAGATTTGTTATACCTCGTTGCGAGGTGGCCACGTCAGCAATATCCAAGTCCACGTCTCTTCACCCTTGGAGGCGACGTCACAAAAGTAGCGGCTCTGACGAGCAAATTCCACTCAGTCAGCGAAGATGTGAAGTTACCCAACAACAAAGGAAAAGAAAGTAAATACTCACATTGATGCAACGGTCACAGCGATCTTCATGCGAGGTAGGGCCTTCCGAGTCTTTGTCGCGTCAGTCTTCGGCTGTTTTGCAGCCTTCCTAGTCGACTCAGGTGTGGTGGCCCGGTCACGCTTCAGGTTTCGAGTGCTTGAAGCTACAATCTTGCTTGGAGTAGTTGCTAGATCTTGGTGCGACGTTCGATCCAGGGCGGAGACTCATCCTCTTCCCCGCTCGCTTCCGAGTCCTCATAATCGCCCTCGCTATCTTCAGCATAATCAATGTCAACACTGCCGCCCTTGCTCTCCCCTTTGTCCTCGGGTTGGTTTCCATTCGGCACGGGCGAGTGCATGTTTGTCCACTCCAACAAGATTCAAACAACAAAGTCAGTCGGCCGATGATTCAACCACTCGACGGAATAGTATGGCAGTCGACAAGATATAATTTACCAGATTCTTTGGTGGATTCTCAGCAAAGTAAGGCTTGATCCTCTTGGCCCCCAAGGGATTGTCGCAGGCTCCAGTAATGCTCTGAAGCCATTGCTCGACATTTTCCTACGTGACTTCCTGTGGGTGTGTCCGGGTCGTGTCTTCAGAGCCTGAGTAATGCCACATAGCATGGTCCCTTGCTTGGAGGGGCTGGATCTGTCGACTGAGGAACATCTCCAGAAGGTCCATGCCAGTCACTCCGCCACGGAAAATGGCCCCTATGACATCCACTAAGATCCCCACTTGGACTTTTTCCCCATCTGACACTTTCAAGAATTTGGTAACAGTGGGATGATCTAACATGAAAGGGGAAAGACCAGTCGACATGTTGGGAGATGCTACATCATTGAAGTAGAACCAGGTTGACTGCCAACCCCTCACATATTCTGGGAAGGTCATGGATGGAAAGGCACTCCTAGCCCTGTTTTGGATCCCCAAGCCACCACATAATTGGATGACATGGGTTTTATCATCCTCATGGTTGGCCTTTTTGACCGACTGAGATCTAATGGTGAAGATGTGTTTGAACATGCCCTAATGGGGAGGACAACCCAAGAAACATTCACACATGGTGATGAAAGGATCAAGATAAGAGATTGGATTCGGAGGAAAATGATGGAGTTGGGCTCCGAAGAAATTCAGAAACCCTCGGAAGAAAGGATGGGGGGGCATGGAGAAACCTCTCTTCATGTGGGTGAGGAGAAGGAACCGCTCCCCCTCGCGCGCCTCCGGCTTGATTTCCCCCTCCTACAGACTCCACGAGCCTTCAGCCACGAGCCTGTCTACGACGAGGTTCTTGACATTTGCAGCAGTGACCGTCGGCAGGAGAAAATCCCGCTAGACCCACCCCGCCGGCGCGGTGAACCGCACGCTTGACGGCTTCTTGGCCTTGCCCTTCGCGATTCCCTTCTTGGCACGCTCCAGCTTCTCGGTCTTCCCCTTCATCCACATGGCGTTGGCGGTCATCGAGGCAGAGCAGAGCAGTGCACTGGGAGCAGGGGAGGTGAAGGAAGAGAGAAGATTTGGGTAAGAAGACTGTGTGGACCGCGGTGCGGCGGGATTATATACTCCATTGAGTGTCTCGTTGACTTGTGGGCCCGCTAGATCCCCACGTACCTAGACCACATGAGTCACGCGGTATGTGTAAAAATGTATGGCCCGTTAATCGAGGCATCGTGCTCCCACTTGCTCCAGTCATGGCGTCATCTTCGCGAGGCGCGCGCCTCCCAAATTTTCGAATCCCGTGAAATCCGGGCGTGACAAAACGACCCGTCACGTCTAAAGATCCCTTCAAGTCAGTCAGAACATGATTGATGCTAAGAATTCATTCGTACACTTTCAAGGCAGAATCGATCCGGGCGAATGACAAAGATTTCAATCGACATAGATTTCATCAAAACCCCGAAGTACATTTGGAAGTTTGATGCCTTATCAGAACTGACATCGATCCCCTTTATCACTCGAACCCTGATCCATTCGGGGGCTAATGACAAGGATATGTAGCTAGGGTAGGGTCCTAGGCTTGACCTAGATACCCTACCTAAGGACACTATATGGGAGGACTTAAAGATTACAAGAGAGATTCCGATTGGATTTACCATGGTGCTCAAGTCAGTCGACATCTTATCCACTCGGTATCTTCTCCATCCACTCGACAGTCACCTGTCACTCGGAAGACCTCGCTTCCAGTCGACGCCAAAAGACCAGAAGCCATCTCGGGGAGGCTAATGTGCAGGTGTTAGGCTAGTCGTCTTTAGTAGCAATTATGATGTACGTTACCAGTAACGCTCGTCTTTATTCCCACGATCGAACCCTTGCATGCCTATCACTTATGAGGGGCAGTGTACTCTATATAAGCCGCCCCTCCCCTTTGGCACAAGGGTTTGCATCCCCTGTAACACATACATTCCACACGACAAGAGCTCCCGAGCACTAAGACGTAGGGCTGTTACCTCCACGCGAGGGGCCTGAACTCATACATCGTGTGTACATCCTCGTCGTAGATAGGACTCTGCCCTCTCCCTTCGTACCCCTGCTTTCTACTGTCAGGATCCTTCCCACGATAGCCCCGACACGGTACTACCGCCTCCAGCACGGACGTAAAAAATACTTCCGCTTGAGGAGCGGTACTACCGCAATGACCTGCGGTACTACTGTGCCGCGAGTTCCATGTGGGGATTAAGGGCAGGCAGGGGGAGTTCAAACTCCCCCATACCCATTCATCCCTTCCCCTCAAGTATCTCTCTCCTCCCCACAAACGATGCTGAAGGACCTCACCGGATCTCCATCTCCGGCCACTCTTCTCTCATTCCAACCGGTGGGATCATTCCCCACCTCGTCCTCTTGCCATGGACCCCGGTATTTCCCCTATCTCTTCTCTCTTTGCCTCTCTATTTTTGAATCTAGGTTTAGGGGGAAATATGAGTTGGTCCTGTGATTTTTGGCCAAATCTGTGCATGAGGTAATGGTTGGAGAGTCTGTGTGCGGTAGAATTGCCAATTGACAGGATACAACTTGGGTAGTACCGATCCGATTTTTAGATCCGCTGTTCTTGAGGAATCTGTCCCGTGCGATACTATCGCACCTCTTGGTACGATACTACCTCCCGTTGGGTGGAAGTAAATTTTTTCTTCCGCTCTGTGCCCGGTACTACCGCCCACAGCGGTACTACCACGGTCATAGCGGTAGTAAAATTTTACTACCGCAAGACCCGCGGTACTACCGCTCGATCTCAAACAACCTCGTTTTGTCCTGTCAATTCTTACTTCTATATGGTTTTCTTGTTTGCTTTGGTCTTTGAAATGACTTCTTCCATTTTTCTCTTGTGTTTGCGTTGTGTGTCATAGTGTTGGCTCCGGTTCCGGTCCAAGAGTCTCAAATCCTTCTCGCAACACAAGTTCAAAGCATCTACGCAATCAAGATACACCTGAGGGATCCAATGCCTCGCAACGCATATTCAACAGAACCGCAACCAAGACTAAGGAGCCAGTTGACAACTGGGATGACATGCCTCAAGCAGAGTTTCAGTCTCATCGGATGATCGACCCCTATATCAAACCTAGGGAACATACCAAGGGCAATGACTTGTTTTGGACCAAGCAACAAAATCTCATCCATATTTATGTGATCAAGGGAAAGAAGAATATCTATGTTCCTATCCAGTGGATTGACATGGATCACATGAGGAAGAACTAGGCATATTTTGGTGAGTCTCTGAATATGGTGGAGAAGTTTTCAATCGAGGAAATCATCTCATTCCATCTTGACTGTGATCCCAACATTGTGGGTCAGTTCGTTGCTTCTGTCCACTTCCACTCGGATGTGAAGCAGGCCATGACTTGGATGGCCAATGGAGAGAGGATGTCTGCTGACTGGAAGGAGTTCATGGATCTATTGCACGTTCGTGATGAGGGGCTTGATGAGCCCGTTGGTTTACGCCCGCATGCCAACCCACAACCTGCATGCAAGGAGAAGCTTCTGCCCTACTATATGGAGAAGACTTTACCCTATGGTGAGAAAGCTTCTGTGCTCAACCCGTTCCTCGATCTCATGCACCGGATCCTTAACAACACTCCTTTTCCTTGCATGGGAGACAAGGACAAGGTGCATTCCTATCTAGTGGATATGCTGCTACTCTGTGAGAAAGGACGACTTCAAATTCTTGACCCACTTGATGTTTCTCACCTTTTGTGGAGTGAGCTTCGGACTGTTGTGTTCCACCGTAAGGTCCCCATTTATGGACCTTACTTGTTCCTCTTGATTCGAACAACTTGGGAGAAGACCTTTCCGGGTGAGATCTTTGAAGCTCCCAACTGGATCCATCATGAGCCCATTCGGCTACGTCAGAAGGACAAGTGGGCTAACACTACCACTAGGACCGCTGCTGCTCATATGGATGTTGATGAGGATGAGATCGAAGAGGAGGAGAACAGTTCAGAGATGTATGAGCCACCGTCTAGTGAGCCATCTTGGGCCAAGAAGCTCACACACAGGATGAAGACATTGTTCTACATGCAGGCCAAGGGACAATATCAAACTCATGTTGCTTAGAAGGAGAGTCATCAGCGTGACAAGTGGATCCAGAGGAAGCTTGGCGAGACCATCTCGAGTGGGGATGAGAAGGACATCACTCCAAAGTCTGATTGGATGGCGAAGCAGTGCTACCAGTGGGCTGATTCAGATGAGGAGTCTATTCCAGCTGCATCAGAGGAGGAGCATGATGATTGATCTTTTTGCATGGGAGCTACCACCTGTGTCTTAGGTGTCTGCCTTTTTGGCGTATCGATGCCAAAGGGGGAGAGAGTGTAGGATTTGCGAGTGTTTGCGTTTGTTTTTCTTCTTCTCCTTGCTTTCGTTAAACTTTGGTTTATGATATTTGTGTGTGAGACCAGGAAACTTCTTCTATCATATGGTGTGAGACATATGCTATTACTCTTATCTTTTTCTTGTCTAGTATGATTAGTAGCCTCTGAGTTTATCTATTATGTGCCCTTATCTTCATGCTCACATGCTATGCCTTGTTTCTGTGCTTAGTGTTATTCATTCTGTTACAAGGATTGCCTTGTCTATTAAATATAGGGGGAGTGTTGATCCTAGTGTGTGTGCTTTGCAGTCCAAAGCATACGTAGAGAGTGCACACATCTAGGGGGCGCCTGTCTATATTTTCTAGATTTTGGTTTTGCATATGCTCATTATATATCTTTATGTGCAAATCCCGTATTGTCATCAATCCACCAAAAAGGGGGAGATTATAAGGGCATATTTCTCCTTAAGTGGTTTTGGTGATTGATGACAATGCTTATGCAGACTAATCGTGTCCATTGAGCATTTCTGATATCTCATGTCTAGGCACAAGACGATTCGGTGCCCCTCGGAGTTTATCAAAGATGGTTGTTCTCTACGCTTCCATTCGGTGGATTTGAGTCATAGGAAATCCGTACTATTAAGAGGGGGTCCGCATCAGAAAGGTTTGGGTGGAATCAACACATACACATATGTTCTATTGCACCACCTTTCCTTCGCTTCAATGGAGCTCCAGTCCGTTTTCCGTGTCTATGCAAAGTGAAGGCTGCATGGTGCTTGTTTTCAGTGGCTAGCAGTAGTACCGCTCAAGGGAGCGGTAGTACCGCAAGTGCCCGCGGTAGTACCGCTGTCCCCAGCCCTGGTGTGTGCGCCTGCAGTAGTAGGCGCGGATGTAATTTTGTACATCCGCCCTTGTGTGGTAGTACCGTGATGTATGTCCGGTACTACCGTGCCTAAGGATGGCAATTTTACCCATGGGTACGGGTACCCGCGGGTACCATATCCGCATGGGCCGGGTATGGGCACACTTTTATACCCATGGGTAGTACCCATACCCTACCCGTTAAGTCATGGGTAGGGTACGGGTATAGCCTTGTACCCACGGGTATACCCATACCCTGCCCGATTGTGAAATAATGTTAAATTGTCGTCAATTATTCATTGTTTTTCATGTGACTCGTCTACTCCTACTCTCTTATGAGTATGTTATGATTTCTAAATTTTGGTGGTGGTTATGTACTTATCTACATGTTATGTAGTTGAGATAATTGTTTTTTGTCAAATGTGCTATCATTGAGTGTAAAATTATAACCAACTTGTGTATTATTTGTTCTACCTGTTGGGTACCCAATGGGTATGGGTACCCATCGGGTATGGGTATGGGCACAGTTTCATACCCATGGGTACGGGTATGGGTAGAATTTTGTACCCACTGACCATTCGGGTTTGGGTATGGTATTGCTCTACCCTACCCATACCCTACCCATCGCCATCCTTAACCGTGCCAGACTTTTGCGCAATTCCACCCTCAGCAGAGGTAGGCATGGAAGTAATTTTTTTACTTCCGTGCATCTCCTGTGCCACTCGTTACTGACCATGCGGTAGTACCGTATGGGCGTGCGATAGTACCGCTCCGGCAGTTCTACCGCTCGTTGCGTTGTGCAATCGGCCTGCGTCCACTACCGTGCAAGCGGTAGTACTACATCCTGCAATGGTAGTACCGCAACACCTTGTGGTAGTACCGTGGCTCTGATGCGGTGGTACCGCAATTCGCGGGCTGAGTGTGGGGATAACGGTTGGATTCTTCCCCCGCTATATAAAGGGGGTCTTCTTACCCAAGAAGACCACCTCTTCCCTTCCCAAGCTCCATTGTTTCTCAAAGCTCCATTTTCGCCCGATCTCTCTCCCTAGCCAATCAAACTTGTTGATTTTCTAGGGATCGGTTGAGAAGGCCCCGATCTATACTTTCACCAAGAGAAATTTGATTCCCCCCCACTAATCCCTTACGGATCTTGTTACTTTTTGGTGTTTGAGCACCCTACACGGTTGAGGTCACCTCGGAGCCACATTCCATTGTGGTAAAGCTTCGTGGTGTCGTTGGGAGACTCCAATTAAGTTGTGGGGATTGCCCGAACCTTGTTTGTAAAGGTTCGGTCACCGCCTTCTAGGGCACCAATAGTGAAATCACGACATCTCGCATTGTGTGAGGGTGTGGGGAGAATACGGTGGCCCTAGTGGCTTCTTGGGGAGCATCATGCCTTCACACCGCTTTAACGGAGACGTACTTCCTCACAAGGGAAGGAACTCCGGTAACACATCCTCGTGTCCACTGGCTCCACTTTTGGTTATCTCTTACCTTTACTTCTTGCAAGCTATTATTGTGTTGTATCCCTTGCTTGCTTCGACGACGACGACGACTTCGATGTTGACGAGTGGCGAAGGATATGTTAGGAAAACAACCTATCTCTTTTGAATAAATTATTCTTCATCCCGAGGTAATTTTACGACTGTTTCATAAAAAAATTACATTTTAAATGCAAACAATTATTTTTATATTGATTCACTACGTAAATTTTGACATAAGGAAACAAAGTAGGTCATAAGATAAAAAAATGCATTTTATGTATATTTTATACTATGTTTTTATGTTTAAAATTTTACTTGACATAAAATATATTTTACAGTGACTATATATTTTCTTACTGTCTGTTTTTATGTATGAGACAAGATTAAAATTTACAAAACGTCAATTTACGATGCATTGTTGTGAAAATAGAGAGGGGTGAAGAATATATATATATATATATATATATATATATATATTACACATGACTTGAGATACAAGGAAAGGAAAAATAGACTAATAAGGACTCCTAAACCAATACTAATACTTCCTAACACCCCCCTCTAATGCGAAGCGTATGAATATCATTAAATTTGAAGAAGTGTAATACTATAAGAAGAAAAGAAAAAAGTAATCCAAATCCACGTCGTGAGAGTATCGTCGTAGCATGAAGAGTTTTGAAAACTTATCGAGTCACCAAAGGGGATAACAAAGAGATGGCACATCATAAGAAGACACCGCATCAATAGAGCTACAAGAGATGTATCAAGAGAAGATGGGGTTTCAAAAGAAGATGACACATTGATGACCCGCAAGTATAGGATATCAATCGTAGTTTCTTCCAATAAGTAAGAGTGTCGAACCCAACGAGGAGCAGAAGGAAATGACAATCGGTTTCAGGAAGGCATGCTCTGCAAGTGTCGCAAGTAACAGTAGTAGATAGTTTTGTAGCAAGATAATTCGTAACAAGTAACAAGTGACAATAGTAACAAAGGTGAAACAAGGTATCCCAATCCTTTTTATAGCAAAGGACATGTCTGAAAGTACTCTTATATTAAGCAACTGCTCCCGAGGACACATGGGAATATCTGTCTAGTATTATTCATCATGTTGAGTTGATTCGCGGTCGCTACTTTGATAACTGAGTAAAATACACTAGAGGTCCTAAATGTATTTCAGGTGTGTGAAATAGGTCCTAAAGATTTGAAACAGTTCACCGGGGGTCCTTAATGTGTGAAAGTCGTTCACTAGAGCTCCTAAAAGCACTCCAAATGTGTCAAGTAAGTCCTAAAGGCCATGGGTAAAATACACATATAGGACCCGTGGTGAACGATTTCAAACTTGTAGGATCTACTTGGCACCCTTGGATTACTTGTAGGACCTCCGGTGTATTTTACTCTTGATAATTTGATACGTGGGTGAACCGATGCTAAGGTGATGTTCTTACTTGAATTAACAACCCAGTTATGATTACCCCCCTCGCAAGCATCCGCAACTATGCAAAAAGAATTAAGATAAATCTAACCATAGCATGAAATGTGTGGATCCAAATCAGCCCCTTATGAAGCAACACATAAACTGGGGTTTAAGCTTCTGTCACTCTAGCAATCCATCATCTACTTGTTACTCCACAATGACTTTCCTTAGGCCCATAACATGATGAAGTGTCATGCAGTCGACATTCATATGACACCACTAAGAGAAGTAACAACATACGTACCATCAAAATATCGAAAAAATACTAGCTTCAAAAGATTACTCATAAAAAGACTTCTCCCATGTCCCCAGGAACAATAGTAACTACTCACAACTCATCAACACGTTCAAGATCAAAAGTATAATAATAATAATTAAGGATTTGCACACAACTTCTTCCACCAAGTAATCCAACAAGCATCAACTAAAAGATGTAATCAACACATCTAGTAACCCATAGGCACCAATCTGAGGTTTTAAGACAAGGATTGAATACAAGAGATTAACTAGGGTTGGAGATGAGATGGTGCTGGTGAAGATGTTGATGAAGATTGGTCCTCCCACAAAGAAGGAATTTTCCCAGCGGAATCTGACTGTGGGAGTGCAAAAGAGCCTCTGCCCAGGTTTTCGCCTCGAGACGGCGGAGCGTCATCCCGAAAGGTTGATTATGATTTTTTATAGGGTAAAACACAACATATAGGAGAAGAGGGGCATTGGAGGGCCAACAGGGGCCCCACAAGCTATCAGGGCGTGACCGAGGGATGCACCCTTTTGGCTTGTGGCCAACTGGTGGCTCCCCTCTGGTATATTTTGGTCCCAGAGATTCTTAAATATTCTAAAAATATTCTCCGTGAAGTTTAAGTCATTTGGAGTCTAGTGATTTTTCTGCCTTTTTCTCGGGTTTCCGGTCCAGAATTCCAGTTTCTAGATATTTCCCTCCTTGTGATGTACCTTGCATAATCAGAGAGAAAGAGCATACGAATTGTATGATAATGGGTAATAATGGACAAGAATATCATGAATATTAATGATAAATCATGATGCAAAATGGGCATATCACACATCAAAAGAATGAAGCATTGCTTAAAGAATCATGGGCCATGAAAACAGACGACGAAAGAAGCTCGACCACAATATAATGGGCTAGGTCAACAATGCAAAGAGAGGCCATATAAATCCTATTGAGAGGACAATGAGCATAAAAAGGATGACGGACAAAAGTTTGGTGAACTCACATGCCATAAGAAAACACAAACTATCAATGAATTTGGTGGACACAATGGAAATTATACAAAAATAGGAAGATAAAAAGCACACATGAAATAGATATTGATGGCCGCGGAAGAAAATCATGGTGCTGAGGGCTAAGACCAAGCAGACCTCCCGTGTTGTGCTCCTGACTGTGAAGAGGGTGGTCTCCCTGAGCTAGAAGAGTCAATAGCAACACCGACGGAACCTGGTGAAGAAGAACCTGAAGCTGCAAGCAAACACTTAAGTCGCACAATATCCTCCTCAACAAGGGACACCGCTGAAGGGGTCGTGATAGATGCACAAGTCCCTCAAGAAGATGTGCGCCCCTGGCACATGTGCCGCTTCTTCGCGAAGCGCTCAGACTCGGGATGACCATCCTTGTTGTAGTAGCCACACTGAGAACAAGAGCACCCCTCACCACTAGGAGAAGTGGGTAGGAGCGGCGATGTAGCAGAAGCTCGAGCACCGAGCATAGAGGGAACCTCAAGTAAACCTGCACCACATAGGTGAGTCTCTTCAGCCCAAATCTCAGAAAGCACCTCCATAAGAGAAATATGACCATGAGCAAACACCTGAGTGCGTCGTGGCTCAAACTTCCGACGAAGCCGAGACAAGAACTCGTAGACACAATGAAACTCCAATTCTGACCGCACTGTCTGGCAACACTAGCAAGTACGACAATCAACAATGCGTATAGCGTCAAGATGGTGCGAGATGGCACAACTCTGTGAGTAAAAATCATCAACAGTGGAGTCACCATTCTGAAGAGCATGGTCCTGGCGAACCTCCAACATAATGCATCACTAGAGGGCTGATAGTGTTGGAAAAAAGAGTTCCACATGGCAAAGGCCGTAGCGAGTCCCATGAACTCAGAGGAAACCTAAGGCAAAACACTACAAGTGAGAACAGCCGCAACACGAGCACCAAAACTTATTGCTCATAAGCAAAAGCACCAGACTCATCAGCAAGCTTAGCGGCATCCTTACCAGCCCAAGGAGCATTCACAACAAGGAACCATGGCTTCAGCGGAGTAGGAACCATAGGAGGAACCATGCACGACGGACAAGAGATCTCACTAGATAAAACACCCCAAAGACGAATGCTACACACATGGATGCGAAAGAAGCCAACAAACTCACTGTATTTTGTACCATCAAAAACTACCGGGCAACGGGGAACGCCGCTATAGCCGAACCACATTGTACCTGTTTTTTTAAAACAAAATGGGTCACTCAAACCAATGAGTCAACGAGGACTCCAAGCAAGCAAGGCGGCAACTGCTTTGATCTACACATGAAGGAGATGACAACAGCAACCCACACACAGGAAGGATGCAGCAACGACAAAGCAACAAATCGATCCTAGCAGCCAGATCGGGAGCACAGCTTGTCGGCAGGCCTGTGGATCGGAGCAGATCAGGGCAACCGGCGGAAGTGTGGACGCGTAAGCTGAACGAGAGCAAGCAGAATAGGGGATTTTCCTATTTGTCGGGGCACCGCACATGCAGAACCGAGACGGGCCTACCCTTTAGAAGCAAGTGGTGCGTTGTATCGTTTCCGGTTTTTGGAACGTTCTCGGATATTCCAGCCAGGTTTTTTCGGTTTTGGGAACTCTCTAGAAGTTTCGTGACCAGTTTATATCTGTTTCTGTTTCTTTTTTGCCTTTTACATTTTTTCCTGTTAGTTGTTTCCTTTTCCCTCCTTTTTCGTTATTATTATTATTTTTTCCTTTTACCCCTTTTCCCTTTTTTCTGTTTCTCCTTTTCTTTTCTTTTCTTTCCTTTTTATTCTAATTTCATTTATTATTCTTCAACAAATGTTCGAAAATTTAAAAATGTTTGATTTTTTATAGATGTTGTACATTTTTAGAAAAGGTTCCTATTTTTTTTTTAAGAAATTCATAATAATAATAATTAGAATTAGAAATATTTGTTCGCTTCTTATAAAAAATTGTTCCAAAATTTATATATAGGATTGGAAATTTTAAAATGTTCGCATTTTTAAAAATCAGACAATGTTTCCACTTTAAAAATTTATTCACAAGTTTTCAAATTGTTAATGTTTTGAAAACTTGCTTACCAATTCAAAAAATGATTGTGAATTTAAAACAATGTTCCCAGTTTCAAATTTTATTCATCAATTCTAAAAATGTTCATGATTTGAAAATGTTCGGAAATTTGAGAAAAATGTTTCCAATTTAATAATTTTTTAAAATGTTATCTAATTTAAAAAAAATCATGTTCCCGATTTTTTTTATAAAAGTGTTCCCACTTTCGATTTTTCAGCACAAAGAAGTGTGAACATTTGTCGAAAATTCAACTAATGTTCTGGAATTCCAAAAGTTGTTCTAGCTTTCCAAATTTGTTCACAAATTCGAAAAAAGATTAACATTTTTAAAGTTTCTTCGCAAATTCAAAAATAATCCATGTTTTGTAAATTTGTTCACAATTTCGAAAACGCTCCTATTTTTTTGAAAATGTTCAGGACGTTTTTGAATTTGTTTCTAATTTCAAATAATGTACTCGTTTTACATTTCTGTAATTTCAAAATGTTCACTGCTTTTTGAAAATGTGTTTAGAATTTTGAAAAGTGTTCCTGCTTTCAAAAAACATTTCACGTTTAAAAGAAATGTTCATGTTTCAATTTTTGCAGGAGTTCAAAAACCGTTCACGTTTCATAAATTGTTTGCAAATTAAAAATTATTCATGTTTTCAAATTTTGTTTGTGATTGGGAAAATTTTGTTTGGAATTATTAGAAACTTCAACAAAAAATTACGTTTTCAAAAATTGTCCTGGATTTAAATTTGTTCCCATATTCAATTTTTGTCAGCAATTAGAAAAAGTTCACATTTTCAAAAATGAGTTGGAGTTTGCAAAAATATTCTGAAAGTTCTAAAGAAGTTCGCCTTTTAAGAATTGTTCCAAATTTGAAAAGATGCGCGCTTTTAAGTCTTTTTTAGAAATTCAAAAAAAGTTCAGCTTACGTCGTTGTTGTTAGTTATATTGGATGATACCCCACACATTGCTGCGGAAATTTTATATGACCGCAAACGTACCATAGGTTAATTCATAGTTGCAAGGAGTGTAACGAATAAAAATAATGGATTAAGTGATTACCCTATAAACAGGAACAATATGTCAAGGATTTGGTATTGCAAGTCGAAGTTGACCGAAGAGTAATAATGGCATTTTTATTGATTACAAATGAAGGTGATCGCTCTAGTGATAAACTAATTCTGAATTTAGGCAACACAATTACTAATTTTAGGTAGAATCTGTAGTGTAGTTTGTAAGAAGCTGCACGCGTTGTTGCTAATGTGGCATGTTAGGTCGTCTTATAAGGAAATTCTCATCAAAGAACACCGCATCTTGTGTATGTGAGTTGAATATGAGACATTGGGATGAGTTCATAAGAGCAGGCCTCTATAAAAAACAGGAAGGAATGAAAAAAAAGTAGGATAGATGAATGTGAACAAAAAAAATGATTTTCTATTTTTCTGCTGTCAAAAGATATATAGTACAGTAGGTAACTACATATAGTGCGAACTAATTTGGTAGTCTCAAGGTAGATAAATATCATAATCCTTTCGAACTGATCCAATGTTGAAAATCAAGAAGCATTTTTGGAGCTGTAGGAAATAAGGAGCAAACTCATGGACAGGGTTGTTTCATGCACAAAGTTTCTTTGCCTCCAGTTGCACCATGATACAAAACGCTTCTGCACATTTGGGTGTTTCATCTATCTTTTGGAAATAGGATCAGAATAAAGCTAAGGAAATATCATCAATCGGATGGTAAAGAACTCCATTGGTGCGTCGAGACAGAACTGAAAGCTGCAAGAAGAATTTTTCTGTACCAGCCAATATAGCCAGAATAGAAATAACCCTGATACAGTCAATTAAGACCAGCTGTTATGAATATAATAATATAGCCAAGAATGGTATGGCGGTCCCAGAAAACATACTTGATGGGATTCTCAATACTACAGAATGGATCTCAATACTTGATATGTTGAATTTTTTTTAGAGAGTGAGTCTAGCTCAACTGGTTGGGGGAGTGGATGCACAAACCAAACACCTGAGTTCAAATCCTTCGGTGCGTGGGTGTGCGGTGTTTGCAGAATAATTGAAGAGGATTATCATGATGCATATGCGACTCGGAACCCCTCGGGTCGCTCCCATGGCCGGCTAGGGGGGCGAAACCCAGCGGCCGCTAGCGTAGATCCATTGGTCCCCTTCCCCTGCCGTCGCAGGCGGAGCTCGTCGGGCAAAGCCCGCGCGGCTCGGCGGCGGCAGGGCACTTCCTCCTCCTGTCGGATCTCCGACAGCGTGGGTTGTCCATCTCGACGGGATACAGGGCGACCCTCACGCGCCAGTGCGCGCACGGGCCGGGGGGCTGTGCTCGAGTGCACGGAGGCGCGAGTTCGGCGACGTAGCAAGCCTGCGTCAGGGAGGCCACGAACCTGGCGGCTCCGAGGAGGGTGGCTGCGTGCGACGACTTGGGGGCGCGTGATCTGGTGTTGGAGGCCATGGATCTGCACGGTGACGGCTCGGGGACGCGAGCTCCCTCCCTCCCTCGCCGCCGCATGAGGCTGGTGTTGCGTGGCTGCTCTGACGGCCGGTGGCGCCAGATCTGGCCGCTGTTTTCCGGCCTTGATTTGTGGGCCTCTCTCCTGCGGGTCCTTGGCGGTGCCGACGAGGTTGCCGGGACCCTGGCCGCGGGTGAAGCTGGTGGAGGAGATTCGGATTGGGGGAAACCCTTTGGTTGGCCCAGGCCGGCCGAGCCGACGATAACGCTCAAGGGCGTCGTTTTTCTTCTTGGAGGTGTCGGTCTACATTTGCTCCTCTACTCCCCCCTCCTTGCCTCTCGGGTGAAAACCCTAACTCCATTAGGCGGCGACGGCGTCCTTGACACCATGACCTTCCTGAAGGCGTCGCCTTGAGGGCTGAGTGGTGGTGGGCACCGTGTGGGTCCTTGACGGTTGTTGGTGGTGGGCATTGCTTTGGGGGAAACCCTAGGATGTAGTCTTCCAGATCGGTCGATGGCGGTAGTGCGGTGCCATTTCTCTCTTGGGAGCATCATTTGTAGAGCAGCGCTGGCAGACAGAGGCAGGAGGTGGAGCGGCTTCCTCTTGCACGGAGTTTCGGTGGAGTTGTCAAGTCATGCGTGGCCAACAGGTGCTATGCTGAGTCATGCTTGGTTGGCAGGTGCTACGCATGACATATCTTCCAGAGTCTTCCCGTCTGGACGGATGAGCGCATGGCGGTGGTGCTGTTGGGCTCGTGGTGGCATCGACGGATGTTCGGACTGGCAAGGATGATGCAGATCTCTCTCCTGAAGATGGGTCAGTGGTCCGGTGATGATGGCGGCTTCTAAAACGTGTGCGTGAGGTGTGTGCTTTAGGTGTGCCGCACCAGCTGTTGTTCCCAATACGTTATGTGGATGGATTGGCGACGACACCGGTTTTAGATATGTGGAGTGAGAGCACTCCACATTATCGAGTTTGTATGTGTGAGTGGTGGCTTTGGGTGGATTGATGTATGTTCTTGTTAGACCTTTGTGGAATAATTAATAAAGATGGTTGCATGCATCGATTGATGCAGATGCCAAGGGTTTAACCTCCTTTTCAAAAAAAAATGATAACATGCACACACAATTTCATATGGGATACATCAGAGGGGAGAGGAGAGATACGCACGCACATTTTACACAACAAACTTCGGTGCTTGATCCTATCTTTACGTGAGCTGATGTTAGATACGTGTGGCATGTTTGCATGCGCGGCCGCTTGACCAGAAGGGATCGCGAGACCTGCTCATATGAGAAACGACATAGGGCGTGTTTGGCTCCATTAGTGAACAATAGCTGCATTGCATACACATCTCAACCCAGTCTGGTTGAACAAAA
The DNA here is from genome assembly GCA_022496015.1 of Hordeum marinum. NCBI lineage: Eukaryota > Viridiplantae > Streptophyta > Magnoliopsida > Poales > Poaceae > Hordeum > Hordeum marinum. The sequence goes on along the minus strand of CM039673.1, from coordinate 467,884,019 downwards.
ACAGCCACAAATGCACCATCTGCAAGTTGTTTGATTGCCTGCATCTAGGGTCCTTGCATTAGGTCATACGCAAGTGCACTTTGTTTGTTGCCTGCATTGGTCGAAGCGGCACATGAACATGGTGTTTGGTTGCATACGGCATGCATGGTGTTCTTACCTTGTACCCTACTTGGTGAGCTTACCCACAATGAGCACACCTAGCACACCAATGCCACAACATAGCAATGGCGATGAACTGGGCGAAGATGATGAAGTTCTTCAGCTTCAACCCCAATTGGCGATCCGTCGTAGCACCTTCCATTTTGACACCTCCAACCTTGCCACCGTCAACACCGTTGCCTTCGTAATTTCGCACCCAGTTGGAGTAAGCTTGTTCTGCTGCCTGCCTAGTCTTGAACCCTCTATGGCTACTGTTGCTATACGATGCCACTTGTGCATTGGCTTCTTCCCATGAACTGTAAACCCTTGGAGCCTTACTAATGAACACGGCATACCACTTTCCCTATAAATGCACAAGAGCAAGAGTTGAAGCAGCAAATCAATGGAGCACACAAGTATAAGAAAAGAAGTAAAGCATGCATGATCATACGACATAGCAAGTTCTACCTAGCACTACCATGGTGTTATCCTACCACCACATTCAAAAGAGGATGTTGTCCTACCACCGCAAGTTCACCACCATCGTGAGGGGTTAGTATATACCACCTGAAGAAAATATACAGACCATCAAATAGTTTTCCAGCCCTAGCTACACAAAATGTATGTCGTCATCGTCATCATCGTCGTCATCACCACCACCATCGCCATTGCCATCGGGGATCATGCACGCTCACAAGAAGCACTACTCTAGTAGTAGTGCTTGCCCAGCCAGCTCCTGAGCCACATCACCCTGTGAGCTTCTGCCATGGCAACGAACCCAACACCCTAGGCCTTGTTGTCAAGCAGGTGGCTGAGAGCTACCATGAGAGCCTCATCGCTGAAGCCACCTTGGGTCATGACAGTGCCATACAGGTCAGGGTGGACGTCAAGGGGCTTGCACTCCCTGATGGCTGTTTCCACCTCCTTCACCGCCTTAGTCATGCTGCAAAAGACATTTATCTGCTCCTCCATCAGGACTCCTCTCTTCCTCTTCCTATCATGGATGGGGTCAAAGGGCTTGTCGAAGGGCTTCTTGAGGGGCTTGTTAGGGCCATCAACGACCTCGACGTCCAGGGTCACAGGGAAGTCTGGCACGGGAGAACCAAGAGGCTCCCCCGAGCCCATGGCATTCTTCCTAGTTGCCAGTCCAAAGGATAAGATGTGCTGCATCTGGCTGTAGTTCTGTATGGGTGTGTTGAGGAACTCAGCTTCCGTTGGGTGGTCCTAAGAATGAAACACAAGTGTTGATCGTTGCGATTAGGAGTAGGCAATGGTGGACAGTATGAAAAGGAAGAGGGCTATGAGCTAACCGCGACATGGACGGCGTAGTGCTCTGCCTCTAGAACTATGGAGCAAGTGTTCTCATCCCACGAGGCGCTGATAACCCACAAGTATAGGGGATTGCAACAGTTTTCGAGGGTAGAGTATTCAACCCAAATTTATTGATTCGACACAAGGGGAGCCAAAGAATATTCTCGAGTATTAGCAGCTGAGTTGTCAATTCAACCACACCCGAAAGACTTAATATCTGCAGCAAAGAGTTTAGTAGCAAAGTAATATGGAAGTAACAGTAACCGTGGCAAAGTGATAGTAGCAATTTGTAGTGTTTGTAACAGAAACAACGGAAAAGTAGCTGAGCGAAGGTCAATATATGAAAAGCTCGTAGGCAATGGATCAGTGATGGATAATTATGTCGGATGGCATTCATCATGCAACTGTTATAACATAGGGTGACACAGAACTAGCTCCAATTCTAATGTAACGTAGGCATGTATTCCATATATAGTCATACGTGCTTATGGAAAAGAACTTGCATGGCATCTTTTGTCCTACCCTCCCGTGGCAGCGGGGTCCTATCGGAAACTAAGGGATATTAAGGCCTTCTTTTAATAGAGAACCGGACCAAAGCATTAGCACTTAGTGAATACATGAACTCCTCAAACTACGGTAATCACCGGAAAGAATCCCAGTTATTGTCACCCTTGGGGATGCGGATCATAACTCGTAGTAGGTGTCTACAACTTGCAAGATAGTATCAAGAACACACATATATTCATGAAAACATAATAGGTTCAAATCTGAAATCATGGCACTCGGGCCCTAGTGACAAGCATTAAGCATGGCAAAGTCATAGCAACATCAATCTCAGAACATAGTGGATACTAGGGATCAAACCCTAACCAAACTAACTCGATTACATGATAAATCTCATCCAACCCATCACCGTCCAGCAAGCCTACGATGAGATTACTCACAAACGTTGGGGAGCATCATGGAATTGGTGATGAAGGATGGTTGGTGATGACGAAGGCGTCGATTTCCCCTCTCCGCAGCCCAAAACGGACTCCAGATCTGGTCTCCCGAGGAAGAACTGGCGATGAGGGCGGATCCGTATCATGAAACGCGATGAACTCTTCTCTCCGATTTCTCTCTCGACAAATAGGGTTATATGAAGCTGGAGAGGAGGTCGGAGGAGCCACGGGGGCCCCACAAGCCTGCCCGGCGCTGCCAGGGGGGTGGCCGTGGCTAGTAGGCTTGTGGCCTGCTGGTGGCCTTCTCTGGTTAATTCTTGAGCCAGTATTTTTTTATTAATTCCAAAAATATTCTCCGTAAATTTTCAGGACGATCCGAGAACTTTTATTTCTGCACAAAAATAACACCAAGGCAATTCTGCTAAAAACAGCGTCAGTCCGGGTTAGTTCCATTCAAATCATGCAAATTAGAGTCCAAAACAAGGGAAAAAGAGTTTGGAAAACTAGATACGCTGGAGACGTATCAGCACCCCCAAGCTTAAACCTTTGCTTGTCCTCAAGCAATTCAGTTGATAAACTGAAAGTGATAAAAAAAACTTTTACAAACTCTATTTGATCTTGTTGTTGTAAATAAGTCTAACTTATGTTCATATTTTCAGCAAAGATTATAAACTAACCACATTCACAATAACATTTAGGTCTCACATTTACTCATGTTAATGGCATAACCAACTAGCGAGCAATAATGACAAGTCCCGGATGTCAACAATTTATCCAAACAATCATGATACCATATGACATAATGGTATCTTGCTAGCCCTTTCTGAGACCGCAAAACAGAAAGGCAGAGCACCTCTGGAGAACAAGGACTGACTAAACATTGTAATTGACGGTGAGAGAGATCCAATCATGCTCACATTCAATATCAATTAATAGCAAGGCATACAAATGACAATGGTGCTCTCTAACTGGTGCCTTTTATAAGAGGATGATGACTCCACAATAAAGTAAATAGATAAGCCCTTCGCAGAGGGAAGCATTGATTTGAAGAGGTGCCAGAGCTCAAGCTTTTAAAACAGAGATAGGTAATTATTTTGGAACGGTATGCTTTCGTTTCTCACATAACGACGAAGAGGTTTTCAATATCTTCCATTCTAGATGCATTATAGGTGGTTCCCAAACAGAATGGTAAATTTTTTACTCCCCCTCCACCAATCAATCACACTCCATGGCGGGCCGAATTCACGGGTACCGTCCATACAAACACATTCCTGGGGGAGTTTTGTTTAATTATATTTTTCTTTCTATTTCGAGCATGGAACTGGGCATCCTGATTATCGGCCACTTTCTTGTGAATGATAGTGAATCAACACATATCGTGAGAATAACCCACCTAGCATGGAAGATATTGACAACCCCCAGTCACCACATGAGCGATTTGGGCATACAAAACAGAAGGTTTATTTGAAGGTTTAGAGTTTAGCACATGCAAATTTACTTGGAACGACAGGTAAATACCGCATATAGGTAGATATGGTGGACTCATATGGAACAACTTTGGGTTTATTGAGATGGATGCACAAGCAGTATTCCCGCTTAGTACAAGTGAAGGCTAGCAAAAGACTGGGGAGTGACCAACTAGAGAGCGACACAGTCATCAACATGCCTTGAGATTAAGCAACATTGAATGCAATCATGAGTAGGATATAATTCACTATGCACATAAATATCATGGAGGCTATGTTGATTTGTTTCAACTACATGCATGTACATGTGCCAAGTCAAACCACTTAAATCATTCAGAGGAGGATACCATTCTATCATACTACATCACAACCATTTTAATGCGCATGTTGGCACTCAAGACGAACCATTATCCACTCTTAGCTAATTAAGCATGGCATAAATAACTATAATATCTAATTGTCATTGCAAACATGTTCAACCCATAATGAGCTGAATTCCGAATGACGAGCTAATCATATTTACAAAAACAAGATAGGTTGAGTTCATACCAGCTTTTCTCCATCTCAATAAGTTCACCATATATCGTCATTATTGCCTTTCACTTGCACGAACGAACGATGCGAATAATAATAAGAGTGCTCGTGCATTGGACTAAGCTGGAATCTGCAAACAATAAACCAAAGGAGAAAACAAGGCAATAGGGGCTCTTTGTAAGATAAACAACAGTGCATATGAGAGCCACTCAACACGTCATCGTGGTCTTCTCCATTCAACCCAAAGAAAAAAAGGAAAATTATTTACACGAGAAAGCTCCCAACAAGAAGAACAAGAAATCTTTTTGGGTTTTCTCTTTAATGCTACAACTAAGCAACTAGGAAATAAAGCTAGAACTAATTTTTTTGTATTTTTTCTCAAAGTTTATTCAACACTCAAGAAGAAAGCAAAACAAGAATATAAACTACCATCGCTAGTACAATGAAAAAGTATGAACACCGACAACTAAAATAAGTGTGTGAACATGAATTTAATGTCGGTGAGAAATACGTACTCCCCCAAGCTTAGGCTTTTGGCCTAAGTTGGTCTAGGGCCATGGTTGGAAATAACCTTCTCCGGGATACTCCGGAGGACACTGAGGGTTCCACTGGTTAGCGACCTCTTGCGGCTCCCACTGAAAAACCGGGGTCTAATATGGATCCAGAGCCGGTGCCGGCTCAGGTGTTGGGGGTTGCTCCAAACCCCAATATTGGTAGATGTCATCGGGCATAACAGTGTACCAGCCTGAATGAATATGGAATAGAGAAGAAGCAGGTAGGGTAATAATCTCACAAGTACCCTGACTAAATACTAAGTTGTAAAGCAGCCTCCTATCATCATTCTTATTAATAAAATCATAAGCTACCATACAGTCATAATCTAAAAACTTCGCGGGTATCAGTTTTTCATCTTTCTCGTGAAGCCTAATGGGTATATCAAAATGTTTAGCTAAACGAGATGCATAGATACCTTCTAATATGGGCCCCTTCGAACGGTTGGTGTTCAACCGTTGGGACACCATAGCACCCTGACTAAAAGTTCTATCAGCAGGTAAAGCATGGTGCAAAATAGCGAGGTCAAGAGCACTAAGGCTACCACTCTCCCAGCGACCAACTAAACATCTTCCTGCAAATAATGAATAATAGCATAGCACAGGAAAATGTAAACTAGCTGCTCTTGCCTTTGACACGCCTCTCTCTTCTCCTATAGTGACTGAGGCAAGAAAATCTTCCATGTCTCGAGGACGTGGTTCCCTGATGCTACCCTCATAGGGTATCTTGCAAACTTTGCAAAAATCATAAAGATTCATTTTCTTAGGAACATCATATAAATGAAATTCTACTATAGGAGGGTCTTCCCTAGGATGAAAGTGAAATTTTTGCACAAAGGTATTAGTGAGCTAGAGGTACTGGTCACACCTATCATTGAGGAAGTCGGTGATGCCTGCATTCTCGGCCAAATAATAGAAATCTTCATAAATTCCATCTACCCTCAAGAATGTGTCACACGGCCATTCACATGGTCGGATTTCTGCGACGCAAGGAAGATTGTATTTGGGTTTCTCCTTCATTTCATTTTCATCTTCCTTAGAACCCCGGCTTGAAGATCCTCTTATTAACCTTCTAAATATTTCTGAAAAATTCTGAAATTTTTAGTGAGTGAAAATAAAGGTGCACAAAACTCAACAAATCTCATAGCAACTACTCCCTCAAGTGCCTAGAGACCATATCATGCATCAAAACTACTTGGGAACATAAAATTTTGACATGCAAACTAAAGAATAGGGTCACCACCACAACAAAAAATTGCAATATATAAGGCACAAGAACAAAAACTAATTGGACCATTGTAGGAGTCACATACCAGTGAGTAATCCCCTAAAACAATTTCGAAATTGGAGCTCTGAGCAAGAAGATCGAAATGGCAGCAAGATGAGCTAGAGCACGGGTTTGAGCAATGGTGGGATTTTTCTCGGGGAAGATGAAGTGAATGGGTGCTATAATAAGTGGAGGGGGGCCACGTGGGATCCACAAGCTTGCTAGGCACGACCAGGGGGTGGCCGCGCCCTGCAGGCTTGTGGCCCACTGGTGCAGCCCCCTGATGCATTCTAAGTGCGAAAAATTCTTAAATATTCTAGAAAAAATCATACTAAATTTTCAGGGGATTATGGGAACTTTTATTTTCAGATCATTTTTCTATTGCACGGAAAACTCAGAAAATAGAAAAATAATAGCATTTTTACTTAATTTCATCTAGGTAACAGAAAATAAAAGTTAGGTGTAGGAAGTTGTGCTTTCTAAAATTCATCCATCTCATGCTCCTCAAAAGGAATCCATCAATAAGGTTGATCAAGTCTTATTAACGAACTTCTTTTGAATGACATGAAACCGAAGAATTTTCGAATAACACTAAGTTACCTCAATGGGGATATGCATTTCCCCAACAATAAGTATATCATATTTCTTCTTGAAAGTAGGAAGAGGGAACTCAAAGTCTCCAATAATAATTGTTGGAATTTTTTCAATAGAGTTGATACTATGAACTTGAGGTTGTTTCTTCGGAAAGTGTATCGTATGCTCATTACCATTAATATGAAAAGTGACATTGCCCTTGTTGCAGTCAATAACAACCCCTGCAATATTCAAGAAGGGTCTACCAAGGATGATCGACATACTATCGTCCTCGGGAATATCAAGAATAACAAAGTCCGTCAAGATAGTAGCATTTGCAACCACGACGGGTACATCCTCACAAATACCGATTGGTAGAGCAGTTGATTTATTAGCCATTTGCAAAGAGATTTTGGTAGGTGTCAACTTATTCAAATCAAGTCTACGGTATAAAGAGAAAGGCATAACACTAACACCAGCTCCAAGATCACATAAAGTAGTTTTAACATAATTTCCTTTAATAGAGCATGGTATAGTAGGTACTCCGGGATCTCCTAGTTACTTAGGTATTCCACCTGTAAAAGTATAATTAGCAAGCATGGTGGAGATCTCAGCTTCCGGTATCTTTCTTTTATTTGTCACAATATCTTTCATATACTTAGCATAAGGAGACATTTTCAAATATCATTCAAGCGCATACGTAAAAAGACAGGTCTAAGCATTTCAGCAAAGCGCTCACACTCTTCGTCATCCTTTTTCTTGGATGGTTTAGGAGGAAAGGGCATGGGTTTCTGAACCTATGGTTCTCTTTCTCTGCCATGTTTCCTAGCAATAAAGTCTCTTTTATCATATCATTTATTCTTAGGTTGTGGGTTATCAAGATCATCAGCAGGTTCAATCTCCACATCATTATCATTACTAGGTTGAGCATCAACATGAACATCATTATTAACGTTATCACTAGGCTCATGTTCATCACCAGATTGTGTCTCAGCATCAGAAATAGAAATATCATTTGGATTCTCAGAGGTATCTATAACAGGTTCACTAGCAACATGCAAAGTACTATCATCATTCTTTTTCATACTCTTATTGGAAGGAATAGGTGCATCAGTATTAACTCTCTGAGAATCTTGCTCAATTCTCCTATGATGGCTGTCAGGATAAAAAGGTTCCTGAGTCATTCTACCACCTCTAGTCACAACTTTAATAGAATGATCATTGTATTTACTATTCATCTCATTAAGCAAATCATTTTGATCCTTAAGTACTTGTTCTACTTGAGTGGTTACCATAGAAGCATGTTTACAAATAAGCTTAAGATCATTGGCAGTTCTACTCAAATAATCACTCAAACGATCAAGCATATAAGCACTATGTTTCAATTGTCTACTAACATGGGCATTGAAATTTTCTTGCTTCACAATAAAATTATCAAATTCATCCAAGTATTGGCTAGCAGGCTTATTATAAGGGATATCTCTTTCATCAAATCTTCTGAGAGAATTTACCTCTACTACCTTTGTCGGGTTATCAAGACCATGTATTTCTTCAATAGGTGGTAGATTCTTAACATCTTCAGCTTTAATACCTTTTTCTTTCATAGATTTCTTTGCCTCTTGCATATCTTCAGGACTGAGGAATAGAATACCTCTTTTCTTCGGAGTTGGCTTTGGAGGTGGTTCGGGAATAGTCCAATCATTATCATTGCCCAATATGTTATTCAATAGTAATTCAGCTTGTTTAACAATTCGTTCCCTCAAAACACAACAATCACAACTATCTAGGTAGTCCCGACAAGCATCGATTAGTCCATTATAAAAGATATCAAGTATTTCATTTTTCTTGAGAGGATGATCAGGCAAAGCATTAAGTAATTGGAGAAGACTCCCCCAAGCTTGTGGGAGACTCTCTTCTTCAATTTGCACAAATTTAAATATTTCCTCCATGGCAGCTTGTTTCTTATGGGCAGGAAAATATTTTTCAAAGAAGTAATAAACCATGTCCTGGGGACTACGCACACAACCAAGAGAAAGAGAATTAAACCATTTCTTAGCATCACCCTTTAATGAGAAAGGAAACAACTTAAGAATATGGTAATAGCGAATTTTTTTCCTGATGAGTAAATAGGGTGGCTATATCATTCAATTTGGTAACATGTGACACAACGGTTTCAGATTCATAACCATGGAAAGGATCAGATTCAACCAAAGTAATTAACTCAGGATCAACAGAGAATTCATAATCCTTATCAGTAACAAAGATGGGTGAAGTAGCAAACTTAGGATCATATTGCATTCTAGCATTCAGAGATTTTTCTTTCCACTTGCAAAGCAATCTCTTAAGATCATCTCTATCCTGACAAGCAAGGAAATCCCTAGCTACCTCTCCTTCCATAACATAATCCTTTGGTATATCAGGCAATTCATATCTAGGGGAGCTAGGTTTAGCAGGTGAATCATAGTGTTTAGTTTCAATAATTTTATCAGATTCAGAAATATTATCAGTTTCAGCATTAGCTCTAGCAATTTGTTCATCAAGAAATTCACCCAGTGGCACAGTATCATCAAGAAAATTATCATAAGCATCATGCATAGCATAAGTAGCATCATCAATTACTTGCGACATATCAGAATTACTAGCAGGTGGTGGTGTCGCAAACTTACTCATAACAGAAGGTGAATCAAGTGCAGAGCTAGATGGCAGTTCCTTACCTTCCCTCGTAATAGAGGGATAGATCTTGGTTTTTGGATCTTTCAGATTCTTCATAGTGATCAACAAATATATATCCCAAGTGACTTAGAGAATAGAGCTATGCTCCCACGCAACAGCGCCAGAAAAAGGTCTTGGTAACCCACAAGTATAGGGGATCGCAACAGTTTTCGAGGGTAGAGTATTCAACCCGAATTTATTGATTCCACACAAGGGGAGCCAAAGAATATTCTCGAGTATTAGCTGCTGAGTTGTCAATTCAACCACACCTGAAAGACTTAATATCTGCAGCAAAGTGTTAGTAGCAAAGTAATATGGAAGTAATGATAACTGTGGCAAAGTGATAGTAGCAGTTTGTAGTGTTTGTAACAGAAACAACGGAAAAGTAGCTGAGCGAAGATCAATATATGAAAAGCTCGTAGGCAATGGATCAGTGATGGATAATTATGTCAGATGGCATTCATCATGCAACCGTTATAATATAGGGTGACACATAACTAGCTCCAATTCATCAATGTAATGTAGGCATGTATTCCATATATAGTCATACGTGCTTATGGAAAAGAACTTGCATGGCATCTTTTGTCCTACCCTCCTGTGGCAGCGGGGTCCTATTGGAAACTAAGGGATATTAAGGCCTCCTTTTAATAGAGAACCGTACCAAAGCATTAGCACTTAGTGAATACATGAACTCCTCAAACTACGGTAATCACCGAAAAGAATCCCAGTTATTGTCACCCTTGGGGATGCGGATCATAACTCGTAATAGGTGTCTACAACTTGCAAGACTGGATCAAGAACACACATATATTCATGAAAACATAATATGTCTAGATCTGAAATCATGACACTCGGGCCCTAGTGACAAGCATTAAGCATAGCAAAGTCATAGCAACATCAATCTCAGAACATAGTGGATACTAGGGATCAAACCCTAACCAAACTAACTCGATTACATGATAAATCTCATCCAACCCATCACCCTCTAGCAAGCCTACGATGAGATTACTCACGAACGATGGGGAGCATCATGGAATTGGTGATGAAGGATGGTTGGTGATGACGAAGGCGTCGATTTCCCCTCTCTGGAGCCCAAAACGGACTCCAGATCTGGTCTCCCGAGGAAGAACTGGCGATGGCGGCGGCTCCGTATCGTGAAACACGATGAACTCTTCTCTCCGATTTTTTTCTCGACAAATAGGGTTATATGGAGCTGGAGAGGAGGTTGGAGGAGCCATGGGGGCCCCACAAGCCTGTCCGGCGCGACCAGGGGGTGGCCACGGCTAGCAGACTTGTGGACTACTGGTGGCCCCCCTATGGTTAATTCTTGCGCCAGTATTTTTTATTAATTCCAAACTTTTCTCCATAAATTTTCAGGACAATTCGAGAACTTTTATTTCTACACAAAAATAACACCAAGGCAATTCTGCTGAAAACAACATCAGTCCGGGTTAGTTCCATTCAAATCATGCAAATTAGAGTCCAAAACAAGGGCTAAAGAGTTTGGAAAAGTAGATACGTTGGAGACGTATCAGGCACGGCTAAGGTCTATCAGCTTGCACACTTGGATCCATCGACCTCTCCACTTCCTTAGGTGGTTGTACACCTGGGTGGCGGACACGTCCTGCCCACTGAACTCGAACACCTGCTTCACAATGGTGTTCAAGTGCACCTTCTTGAAGCCCTTGTCAGTCCTAACTCCACTAGAGACGAGCTCACAGATCTTGTTCAGCACGAACGTGGACATGAATGGCTGCCACTTCATGTTGTTCGACCTACCATCCTTCTTTGCCTTTGTTGTTGCAGCGGCAGCAGCAGCAGGAGTTTGCTGGATGAGCACTACTGGCACATAGACAGAATCAGACGCAAACACCTCTAAATCAGGTGCCATCTTGGACATAGGATGTGAGTCTTGGACAAACAATGGAGGAAACTGGCTGTCCGACAGAACAAGGGCTTGACTAAGATCTTGCGTCTGCGTGGTCATGTCCTACAATCGTAGCACGCATTGACAGTAAGCATAGCACACAATCGTAGCACGCATTGATAGTAAGCATAGCACATGCTTCATCACTATCATACTAAGCATATGGTTCATCTCTCTCATACTAAGCATACCGGACAATCTATGAGCAAGAACATACATCTACAACAAACAGCATGCTACAAATGAACCAGCAATAGCTTCAAATCATAGATCTAATCATGAATCAACACAAGCACAAGGTTCAACTTCAAACTCTACTACTAATCTTGCCTACCACATGGTTGAACATCTAACCCTACCACAAATTGCAACCGCAGAATAGCAATCAACGATATGAGCTCACAGATCAGAGCACTAATCCACCATGCATCTACATCAAACCACAGCTGTAGCTCAGATCTAGCTAGAAGGAACACAAAGAAAGGGGGGATTGAAACCACAGAGGCCATGGATGCAACTCGAGGATGAGGGGGGAACGGTCTTAGAAGATCACCGCCGTCCGATGAAGGACCGTAGACGCCGTGGACCGCCGGTCGATGAAGATGTGCCACTTACCTGCTCATTGGTTCTGATGCCTGTCAGCGGGAAATCTCGAAGGGGGGGGGGGGAGAGAATGGTGGCGGGAGTTGGGGCGGTGAGGGAGGGGGCTAAATAGGGGCGGACTCGGCGGGAGGTGAGCCGAAATCCTCCTGCCGATTTTTTGGCGATGCGTGTGAGCTCACGCCATCCCCCTAGTCGCACGAGGAGAGAAGCGTGTTGCCCTCCCCTGCGTCGCCTGAGCTAGGCTTGCGAGCTACTGGTGATTCAGGTGTTTCCCCTGGGCCTGGCCTGTAGGTGCTTTAAGGTTCGTGCCATGCTAGCCGCACAGTAAACGCAGGCAACCAAACATGCCACTTCCTTCTCGCGTGGGCCAGGCTGGGCCTAATGCAGGGAACCAAACACGTCCATAGTAACCTAATAGAATCTCTTGAGATCGCAAGAACAAACATTGGAATTTTCGTAGGGTCACCAATTGCATAATCTAAAAAGCATTCTATTACCTGCCAACCATACAGAGTATTATCCATGCAGGGATGTAGGTTATAGTTGTATTCTAGATGAATTCAAGAAAAACGGTGATGGGCTGGGTTAGCTTGAATCGATTATGATGACAGTGCCAACAACACGATCAACACTTCAGCTTCTAGGCTTCAACGACTAGATCTAGACTCAATGTGGGCAAGACCGCCGTGTTGGCTATGACTCTCGGAGGAAGTGAAGTTAGGTCTGGAGAAGGGGTAGCTGGAAGAAGATTAGTGCTATGAACATGCTCTTGATTTCCAAGTGCTTTATAGATCACATGGGAGAGGTATAAGGATCAACTTAGTGGAGCAGTGCATGTTCAGTTGCCTAGATCATAGCTGAATGGAGGAAGAGACGCATGTAGGTAGTGATACGTCTCCAACGTATCTATAATTTTTGATGATGTCATGCTATTATATTATCTGTTTTGGATGTTTTATATGCATTCATATGCTATTTTATATTATTTTTGGGGCTAACCTATTAATCTAGAGCCTAGTGCCAGTTTCTGTTTTTTCCTTGTTTTTGAGTTTTGCAGATATGGAATACTAAACGGAGTCCAAACGGAATAAAATATTCGGAATGATTTTTTGTGGAACGAAAGAGATCTACTAGACTTGGAGTGCACGCCAGGGCATCTGTCGAGAGATCACAAGCCCGGGAAGCGCGGCCACACCCCCTGGTCGTGCCTGGCAGGCTTGCCGTCTCCTGGCTGGTCTCCCAACCCTATTCTTCATCCTATAAATATCCAAATATCTGCACAACACCAAAGAGAGCCACGCAAATACTTTTCCGCTGACAGAAGCCTCCGTTCTCGAGAGATCCAATCTTGGAGCCTTTTCCGGTAATCTGCCGGAGGGTCTTTCGATCACGAAGGGCATCTACATCAACTCCATTGCCCCTCCCATGATGCGCGAGTAGTCCACCACAGACCTATGGGTCCATAGCCAGTAGCTAGATGGCTTCTCTCTCTATCTTTGATCCTCAATACCATGTTCTTCATGATCTTCATGGTGATCTATCCGATGTAATACTCGTTTGTGGTGTGTTTGTCAAGATCCGATGAATTGTGGGTTTATGTTCAGATTATCCATGAATCTTATTTGAGTCTTTTCTTTAATTGTTATATGTATGATTTCATATCTTTGCAAGTCTCTTCGAGTTATGGTTTCGTTTGGCCAACTAGATTGGTAATTCTTGCAATGGGAGAAGTGCTTGATTTTGGGTTCAATCTTGCAGTGTCCTCACCCAATGACATAGTAGGGTTAGCGAGGCACGTATTATATTTTTGCCATCAAGGGTAACAAGATGGGGTTTACATGATATTGCTTGAGTTTATCCCTCTACATCATGTCATCTTACCTAATATGTTACCCTGTTCTTCATGAACTTAATACTCTAGATGTCGGCAGGAGTCGGTCGAAGTGTGGAGTAATAGTAGTAGATGCATAATCGTTTTGGTCTACTTGACACAGACGTGATGCCTATATGCATAATCATTGCCTTGGATATATACATAATTATTCATGTTTCTATCAATTGCTTGATAGTAATTTGTTTACCCACCGTGATACTTTCCTTCAAGAAAGAAGCCTCTAGTGAAACCTATGGCCCCCGGGTCTACTTTCCATAATATATTTTCAGATCTATAAACCAAAAAATACCAAAAATACCTTGCTGCAATTTACTTATCTTTTACTTTCCACATTCGTTTACATCTATCTCTATCAGATCTAATCCTTGCAAAAACCCTTTATAGCGTTGGGTGCAAGAGTTTTATTGTTTGTGTAGGTGCATCCATTGGTGACTTGCTTGTTCCTCCTCCTGGATTGATACCTTGGTTCTCATCAACTGAGGAAAATACTTATCTGTTTTGCTGCATCACCCTTTCCTCTTCAAGGGAAACCCAATGCACACTCAAGAGGTAGCAAGAAGGATTTCTGGCGCTCTTGCCCGGGAGGATACATAGCAAGTTAAGACAATATCTCTCCCGTCAACTTGCCAATTTCTGGCGTCGTTGCCGGGGAGGATACACATCAAGCCTACCAAGTACCCATCACAAACTCATCTCTTGCATTTACATTATTTGCCATTTGCCTCTCATTTTCATCTCCCCCACTTCTAAAACGATTTTAAGACAATACCATAAAGATTTTCCTTTTTATCCGTCCTTCTTCCGTTTGTCTCATGTTTGCTATGTTTGCTTGTGTTTCCATGTGCCTTTTATTTGCTTGCATCTTCTCTTGCTAAAAATTTATTGATATGGATCCTCATCCACTTTCTAATCTTTTCAAAAAACCAAATCATGATGAACCGATTGCTAGTGAGTTGAGTGCACTTGATTATCGCTATGAAGTTTTGTTTGAAAATCATGAATCTGAAAATTTTGATGAAGTGTTCAAAGAAGAAATTTATAAGGTGATTCATGATAGTTCCTTGAATGAAAAGCATGATTGCAATGTTGTTGGTATGAATTCTTTGAATATCCATGATGCTAATGATATGCAAAACCACAAGCTTGGGGATGCTATGCTTGATGAAGATGATGTTTTTTGTTCCTCAAGTTTTGGTAATGACACGCATGCTATAATTGATCATGAAAATAATGATTTATGTGATAGTTACATTGTTGAATTCCTTCATGATGCTACTGAAATTTATTATGAGGGAGGAACATATGCTTGTAGGAATTGTAATAATATCAAGTTTCCTCTCTATGTGTTCAAGGTTTTGAAGTTATGCTTGTTTTGCCTTCCTATGCTAGTTGATTCTTGCTCCCATAAATTGTTTGCTCACAAAATCTCTATGCATAGCAAGTGAGTTAGACTTAAATGTGTTTTTCATGCTATTCGCGATGCTCTCTTGCATGTTCCGATTACTACTTTTTATGTGAGCATCATTGAAATCATTATGCCTAGATAGGGGCGTTAAACAATAGCGCTTGTTGGGAGGCAACCCAATTTTATTTCCGTGTTCTGTTTTTTTGCTTCTGTTTTTGAGTGTTTCCCACATTATTAATTCTTTTGTAATTGTGTTTTGGTGTTTTAATTAGTGTTTGAGCCAAGTAAAACCTTTGGGGTGATCTATGGTGGTTGTTGATTTGATCTTGGAGAAAAACAAAAACTTTTGTGCTCAGTAGAGAAATTTTCTAAATCTTTGTGAGCGTCGAATGAATCTGGAAGTTCTACAAACGATTTATATACAAATTTCCCAGGTTTTCCTACTTGTTCAGAAATTTTGGAGTTATACAAGTATACAAAGGTTTCGATTGCTACAGACTGTTCTGTTTTTGACAGATTCTGTTTTCTTTGAGTTGTTTGCCTATTTTGATGAATCTATGGCCTGTATCAGGAAGTATGAACCATGGAGAAGTTATAATAAAGTAGGCATTACACCAATATAAATAAATAATGAGTTCACAACAGGACCTAAAGTGTAGATTTATTTTGTTGTACTAATGGATCTCATGAGTTTTCTGTTAAGTTTTCTGTTGTGAAGTTTTCAAGTTTTGGGTAAAGATTTGATGGACTATGGAATAAGGAGTGGCAAGAGCCTAATATTGGGGATTCCCAACACACCCCAAGTCATATTCAAGTATGCCAAAGGGCCTAAGCTTGGGGATTCCCCGGAAGGCATCCCCTCTTTCGTCTTCAATCCATCGGTAAATTTACTTGAGGCTATATATTTAATCACCACAAGCTATGTGTTTTGCTTGGAGCGTCTTGTATGATATAAGTATTTGCTTTTTAGTTTGCCACAATAATCCTTATTGCACACATCTTTTGAGAGAAACAGACGCTAATTGGTAATTTATTAGAATACTCTACATGCTTCACTTATATCTTTTGAGATAGACAATTTCGCTCTATGTGCTTCACTTATATTTTTTTAGAGCACGGTGGTGTTTGTGTTTTATAGAAATAATTGAAATCTCGTACCTCACTTATATTATTTTTAGAGTCATTAAACAGCATGGTAATTGATCTAGGTTACGAATTTACTCCTAATATGATAGGCATCCAAGAGGGATATAATAAAAACTTCCATATTAAGTGCATTGAGTATTATGAGAAGTTTGATTCCTTGCATAAAGTTTTGAGATATAAACATGGTAATGTTAAGAGTCATGTTAGGAAGTAATTGTGATTTGGTAAAAATACTTGTGTAAAGGTTTGTGATTCCCGTAGCATGCACGTATGGTGAACCGTTATGTAAGGAAGTCAGAGCATGATTTGTTTATAGATTGTCGGCCTTTGTGTGAGGGTCGGGAGCGCGCAGTGGTTAACTCCTACCAACCTATTGTTGGGAGACATAGTAGTAAATCAGAATTTTTCCTACGATCACCAAGATCTATCTATGGAGAAACCAACAAAGAGTAAGGGGAGAGTGCATCTTCATACCTTTGAAGATCGCAAAGCTAAAGCGTTACTAGAACGCGGTTGGTGGAGTCATACCCGCAGCGATTCAGATCGTGGTGGAATCCGATCTAAGCTACGAACAACGGCGCCTCCGCGTTCAACACACGTGCAGCCCGGTGACGTCTCCTATGCCTTTATCCAGCAAGGAGGAAGGAGAGGTTGAGGGAGAGCTCCGGCAGCACGATGGTGTGGTGACGGTGGAGCTGCATGGTCTCCGACAGGGCTTCGCCAAGCACCACGGAGAACAAGGAGAGGGAGGAGTAGGGCTGCGCCGTGGGAGAGAGATATGCGTATCCTTGGCAGCCCCATGGGCTCCTCTATTTATAGGAGGAGGAGGAGGGAGGGCTGCGCCCTAGGGTTCCCACCCTAGGGTGGTGCGTGAGCCCCCAGATCCCATCTGGCCGGCGACCACAGAGGGAGAGGGGTGCGACTGCCCTAGGGTGGGCCTTAGGGCCCATCTGCCCTAGGGTTTGCCCCCTCCCACCTTCAGCTGCACCTTGGGCCCTTGTGGGGGGTGCACCGGCCCACCTAGGGGCTGGTTCCCTACCACTTGCGGCTCATGCATCCCTCTGGTGCTGGTGGCCCCACTTGGTGGACCCCCGGAACCCTTCTGGTGGTCCCGGTACGTTCCGGTAATCCCCGAAACACTTCCGGTGACCAAAACCTCACTTCCTATATATGAATCTTTACCTCCGGACCATTCTGGAGCTCCTCGTGACTTCTGGAATCTCATCTGGGACTCCAAATAACCTTTGGTAACTGTCATGGTTTTGTCACGGCAGATGTCCGGGTGTACGGACTTGGGTTCGAGGCCATTGCTAACGTGATGGACTCAAAGGGGTTGGCTGGGACGAAGGACACGAGTTTACCCAGGTTCGGCCCCTCAAGTTGAGGTAATAGCCTACGTCCTGCTTGTGCTTGTATTTCTTGTTGTATCGATTACAAGGGAGCTATTGCTTGACCTAGCTTTCGATCACCTGCCCCTAAATCGCCCCGGGTCTTCCCTGTATATCCTAGGTTAAGACCACGGGTCATACAAGTTGTGGCCGACTCTCATTACATGTCTGAGTGTACCTCTGTCTTCTCTTGCCTATCCTGACCAAGTTGTCCCTGGGCGGCTTACATGCCCGGGTCTTCTCATCCGGGCCACCTGCCGGCCCATCCTTTGAGGCGCTATGCTTCTTGGGCCCTCCAGTCTTCACGGCTCACTCTTGGGCCGGTATACGAGCCGCCAGGTAGGACCCGGAGCCTTTTGGGTGGGTCTCACCGTGGGGTTATATCCCCAAGATTAGGCCCCAGGTTGATTTGAGCTTGCTCACTTCAGCCCCTTTTTCTCACTCCGCGGCGAGTCACCCGGAAATGACCTGCCGTGACGTCATGTCAAATCTGCAAAAATGATCCTCCGACGCACGCAACAGATCTTCTCATTAAATAATAGCCCGAAAATCGAAGCATCCATTTCGGTCAAATGATATCTGATGCCTGGATTTTCACGCCCGTTTCACCTTTTCCCTATTAAATAGGACCGCCCCGGGCGGCATTGCCTTCTCTCGCTCGCTCCGTCTTCGTCTTCTTCCTCCCAGCGCTGTCGTTTCCAACACCTCCTGCGCCGGCGTCATCTCCTCCCTGCTGTCCCTCGGGCCGCCACATCAACCTGACGCGACCAGAGTTTCTTCCGCATTCATCGCGCCGCCACCGGTGAGTTCCTCTCTCCTTAGATCCGCAACCAGTAGGGTTTTCATGGAGCTCCACCATCGCCGTTTTTAGAGCTCGAATTTTGTTAATGCCAGCCACGTCTCAATCCTTAAGTCCTCTATTCTGTCCTGCCCCCATGGCGCCACTAGATAGGAGACCGATGCTGATGCCTTTTGGATTCGCCATGGCTCCGCCCGTCGTTTCAATTTTTCCACCAGTTTGTCTCTAGGTCTAGAAATATAGATGTTTCTTTTGCTTTTGTAGATCCGCAATCTTAGCAATATTTCGTGGAATCTGTTTTCAGCACTTAGCCAAATTTCACCTTGTCCTCTCTTGACGTTTTACCCGTCATGTCGTCCGGCTCTCATCAGCCGGATCTTGACGTCTCACCCCTTAGGTCGTAAGTTTTTAAGCCGCCACTTCTATTCACCTTTACCTTGACTCGCCGTATGTGGTTACCTTTGCACAGTTAAAAACTGCCGCCATGTCTCGCGCATCCAACTCCTGCAATTGGGTCGACTCATGCATTACTGAAGAGTTTCTGACAGACTTTGTACTTGCGGGCACCCTCCCTGCCAAAGAGGTCATCCACTGGCGGGTTCCTGGTAACGAACTGAGGCCCAATCCTCAGGAGGGTGAAGTAGTTGTTTTTTCGGATCATATCGAACATGGATTTGTGCCCCCGGCTCAACATTCTTCCGGGACATCCTTCATTTCTATAAGCTGCATCCTCAAGACCGTGCCCCCAACTCCGTCTCAAACATTTGCAACTTTCAAGTGCTCAGCGAGGTCTACCTGCAGACTTAGCCGTCTGTAGGCCTGTTCCGAGAGTTCTTTTACATGAACTGGCAAATTGAAGTAAAATCCGGCCCGAGCTTAGAACTTGGTGGACTTTCCATTCAGAGGCGCCGGGACATTACCTTTCCGGCTGTACCAATGCCGAGTCATCCAAAGGACTGGAATAAGACTAGGTTCTACTGCAAGGATACTTCTCCGGAGGGTGAGCATCCGCTGCCGGGTTATCGCCCCTCCCGGTTCAAGACAACTTCTGAGCTTCCTGACCGGCTATCAACTTCTGAACGTGCAAGGCATGAGCCGGCTCACGCCAAGATTAAAGCCCTCATGGACGATGGTTTGATGGGTTTGGACTTGATCCGCTGCTAGATCTCCTGGAGAATCATGCCTTTGAGCTTGAGAAGCCGCCTCATGTGCGAATACCCTGGCGAGTATGACAGTTCCCTATGCTTCAGGCGGACAACTTTAACTAAAGACGATATCATCACCACCATCCGTAGCCTTGTTCATGAAACGTCATGCGCTTGTAGCGACATTGGACTGGCACCCTTCAGCGCTGTTAATCCGGCCCCATACTTAAGGTGACTTTTCATTGTCTCTTCTATTTATGTAAGGTGACTTTGTCAATTCTTTGTTATTATCTGACCTCCCTTTTCAGGCTGACTCCGACTTCTGGAAGAAAAAGTATATTCCTCCTTTAAAGAAGAGCAAGAAGAAGGCCCCGGCCAAGAGGACGAAGAAGACCACCCCTCAGGAGGAATGGTTTGAACCACCGGAATCATCCGACTCAGAGGTATAGTTTTGACTATTTTCTGTAACCTTATCAGTCACCTTAGTGATAACAATTTACTCACAGGACAAGGTGGAGACGAGCCGTGCCAACGCTCGGAGGTAACTTATATTTCATCCGACTCAGAATGTTTTGTACCCCAGAAGATACAACGGGTTGTTCGGAAAGTTCCCCTTTCTCATCCTCTTGCTTATTTGGATCCTCAATTTCTTTTGAAAAAGCAACAACAAGTCGACCACCGTCAGACCCGAAGCGCCGGCTCTATCGATCTTATGTCCGGGTTGCCTAACTCCCCGGCTCAGAAGAAACGCCCCGCAGAGGTATACATCTCTATTTGATTTTATTAGCTTTCCTTTATAGTCTCAACATTTGCTTTTACATCCTCTGAACTATCTCACAGAAATCACCTTCCTCCGGCGACTCTATAGCTACCGCTCTTCCACCTCCAAAAATTAATCCGCTGTAAGTATCTTGCATCCTTTACATCCGGTTCTTCAGCGACTGTAACCCTTAACCTTCGTTTTTCATGTATTTTGTAGGGCTCAAGCCAAGCGGAGGAAAACCAACAAGTCTGCCCCTAACACTGCTGCTCAAGAGCCGGAGCTTGAGCCGGACCACCCAGCGCCTTCTGCAGAGCCGGCAGCTGACGACATTATTCCTGAGAGCCCGTAAAGGGATCTTTCCAAGATGCCGAGCCCTGCCAAAGCTGCTGATGACACCGTCACTCCGGAGGTCGAGATTATGGGCACCGGCTTGCATTCTCCTCCACCCCGCGTCCTATCCAAGCATAGTGAAACGGCTAAAGTTTCTAGGAAGCTTGAGTTTGAACTCCCTGCTTTGGAGAAGATGACGGTTGATGAACTCCATGCTAGCTACATGAACCGGCTGTCCACAAGCCGGGATCTGGAGCTGAAGCTAGTTACTTTAATGAAGAAAAAACATGAGGTACTCCCCTTTTCCTCCTTATAACCTTACCTAGCCCCCAAGGGCTGAGTTAATATTGACTGATAATATTCCGGCTCTTCCACCTTAGCGAGAATAGACATATGTAATCCTCAATTTACTTAACCTTGATGTCAAATTGTTGTCCTAGCCCCCAAGGGCCGGCTCAATCTAATTCAAGGTTGAGTCGGTACTTCATAAAAGATAGCTTAACAGAGCCAATGGTAGCCCCCAAGGGCCGGCTCAATCGTTTCCAATGTTGAGCCGGGACTTCATGGAAGATAACTTGATAGAGCCAATGCTAGCCCCCAAGGGCCGGCTCAATCTTTTCCAATGTTGAGCCGGGACTTCATAGAAGATACCTTGATAGAGCCAATGCTAGCTCCCAAGGGCCGGCTCAATCTTTTCCAATGTTGAGCCGGGACTGTCTTTGAAAATAAACATTAGCCCCCAAGTGTCATGCATATTTTTAATCTGTTTGAGACTTGCTGATACGTTCCATATTTTTAATGTCACAGGAAGCCTTGACCGAAGCCGGGTCAGAACTGGCCGGCTTAAGAGCAAACTTAGCCACTCAGCAAGCCGCCCGGAGCGAAGTTAATGAAAGATGTTGGCACCTTGCCAAAGAGCTAGAGAAGACCAAGGCTGACTTCACTGCCTTCAAGGAATCTGCTGAAGCGGAAAGAGAAACTTTGACCAAACGGGCGGATGATGCTGATCAGCGGCTCATGATCGTCTCTGACGAGCTACATTCTTTGAAGCGTCATATCACAAAAATGGTGGCTGCCCTCTTTGGTAAGTTTCTAACAGCTTAGCTTGACCTGTTTTTTTAAACCTGTGTCGGCGACTCATACTGAGGCCTTCGTCTTACGCAGGCCCCAGGAGCCGGCAAATTGCCTCCGATAGTTTGCTGCCTCTGAAGGCCATCTACACTTTCACCGAGCAACTATACTGTGGCGCAGTATGCACCATTAAAGCCGTGCAATTCAAAGAGAAGATTCCTTCAACTCTCAAAGGCGTCTTGGAGCTCCTGTCCACGATGCCTAAGCAGATCATGGAACTGAAGAAGTCAGCCGCCCGCTAGGGGGCAATTGCAGCCATAAGCCGGGCATTGGCTTTCGCTCCAGATCTTACGCCAGCGGAAATGATGGATGGATTTCCCTCCAAGAAGGTCGACGGCTCTAAGTTCACTGATGTCGACTATGCACGATGCATAAAAGAGTCCAAAGTCTTAGCCTCCGTCTTAGCAGAAGAGGTTAACTTGGCGACTTACCAAGCGGCTTACAGTGCTGACCAAAAGAGAATCCGTGGTCCACTCTTTGAATCCTGGGACTTGCCACCCGCCCGTAGTAAGACTCTTTTCGCTTATGACCTTGACCCGTCCCCCTTCTTTGAAGAAGGAACTTTCGCAGCTTTAACTGACTGCAACTGGGACTTGGACAATCTCCAGATAAAGCCAGCGGAAGAGCCGGAGCAGGGTGATCTGCCAGCCAGCTGATTACTTGTAGAAATTCAAAATAGCCGGCTTTCCATGACCCGCCGTGGGTGTTGTAAAAAACCTGCTGATATTTTGGGCTCCATAGAGAGCATCTGTAATAACAAATTTTGTCGTTCTTAAGTTAATGCTTTTGTGCATCTATGAAAATCCAGCTTTGAAAATAGATTCGCTACATGTTCCTTGTCCATCTTATTGCATGCCCTGCCGGCTCTTCATAGCTTAGATTTCTGCATGTATAAATGTACCTTCACACCGTTACAAGGGCGACTTAAAAGCATAACCCGAAGATGCTGTGTCTTCCCAACGTGTGTGATATAAACCTTCGCGAGGCTTCAGAGCCGGCTGAGAAGGTCTGAGAAACTTCACCCGTAGGATAGGAAGCCCCCTGTATGTGTATGTTGACGTGTCAACATTTCTGGCACGAACGCCGGTTGTCTTAGGGTTAGATAAGCTACACTCGGAGGTGGGAAGCCCCCTTTGACAACCGTGGCTAATCGTGTTAGCCGAAGATGGCATAAAGCCAACCAATAAGGCATTACAAGCGATACCTGGAGGTAAGAAGCCGCCTTCAGCAATATGGTGCGAATGCCGGTTGTTTTTAGGGTTAGATAAGCTACACCCAGAGGTGGGAATCCCCCTTTGACAACCGCGGCTAATCGTGTTAGCCAAGGATGGCATAAAGCCGGCCGATAAGGCATTAGAAGCAATACCCACAGGTAAGAAGCCACCCTTAGCAATATGGCGTAAACGCCGGTGATAGGGTGTTAGATACCCGTCAGTAAGAAACCCCCTACAACCGCGACTAATCGTGTTAGCCGGAGATTTGGCATAAAGCCAGCCGATAGGGTGTTAGAAGCGATACCCATCGGTAAGAAGCCCCCTTTAGCAATATGGCGTAAACGCCGACCGATAAGGTGTTAGAAGTGATACCCGTCGGTAAGAAGCCCCCCTCGGCCGCGGCTAATCGTGTTAGCTGGAGATTTGGCATAAAGCCGGCTGTTAGGGTGAGATAAGCGATACCCGAAGGTAAGAAGCCCCCTTCGATAGCCGCCGTTAATCGTGTTAACCGGAGATGGTGTAAAGCCGATGTTATCGTATTAACGAGGATGTGCAACGTGGCAGAGGTCCCGACTTCCAGGGATGCTATTTGATTTATAAATATGATATATACAATGATAATGTATAGTGATGACTTTCAACAACTTTAAGTGTAGTAAGGCCGTAGATGCACTATGTTCCACGGTCGGCGGGTCTCTTGACCCGAAGTATCCGAATCATCCCGGATGTCAATGAGGTAATATGACCCATTGTTGAGATTTTGGATGACCACAAAAGGCCCTTCCCATGGAGGAGATAATTTATGCATATCTGTCTGGTCTTGAATCAGCCATAAAACTAAGTCGCCCTCTTGAAACGTCCGGGTCTTAACCCTACGGCTATGATAGCAGCACATGTCTTGTTGATAAATCGCCGAACAGGCAGTTGCCAGCTCTCGTTCTTGTTTCAAAGCATCCAACGCGTCCTGACATGTCGTCTCATTATCCGTCTCAACGTAAGCCGCCACCCGAGGCGAGTCATGCCGGATGTCGCTTGGCAATACGGCCTCTGCCCCGTAAACCATGAAGAAAGGTGTATATCCTGTGGATCTGTTGGGGGTAGTTCTGATACTCCATAAGATGGAGGGCAGCTCTTCTACCCAACAACCAGGCATTCGTTGTAAAGGAACCATGAGCCGTGGCTTGATGCCTCTCAAGATTTCTTGACTGGCACGATCCACCTGACTGTTAGACTGCGGATGATTAACTGCTGAAACATCAAGCTGGATGTGCTCTTCGTCGCAGAATTTTTTCACAGCCCCCTCAGATAAATTTGTACCATTGTCAGTGATGATGCTATGGGGGTAACCAAAACGGTAAATCAGTTTTTTAACAAACTGAACCGCCGTCGCCGCATCACACTTGCTGATCGGCTCAGCCTCTACCCATTTGGTAAACTTATCAACCGCCACCAAGAGGTCTGTTTTCTTATCCTTGGATCTCTTGAAAGGTCCTACCATATCAAGCCCCCAGACTGCAAATGACCAAGTAATTGGTATCATGCACAATTCTTGAGCTGGAACGTGAGCACGCCTACCGAACTTTTGACATCCCTCACACTTGCGGACCAGATCCTCTGCATCTTTGTGAGCCGTCAACCAGAAAAAACCATGCCGAAATGCCTTGGCTACCCAAGATTTTGAACCGGCATGATGTCCGCAATCTCCAGCGTGAATCTCATTCAAAATTTCCTGACCTTCCTCTGGCGAGACATAACGCTGAAAAACCCTAGTCACGCTGCACTTGTGCAGCTCACCATTAATTATTGGCATCGACTTAGACCTCCGGGTGATCTGCCTGGCTAAATTTTCATCATCAGGTAAATCGCCTCGAGTCAAGTATGTCAGGTAAGGCACAGTCCAATCTGGAATAGCATGCAGAGCCGCCACCAACTGCCCCTCCAGATCAGGGATAGCCAAATCTTCCTTTGAGGGCAACTTAACAGTCGGGTGATATAAAACATCCAAAAAGATATTGGGCGGCACCGGCTTTCGCTGAGAACCTAACCGTGATAAGGCATCTGCTGCCTCATTCCTGCGATGGTCAATATGATCCACCTGATAACCTTTGAAGTGACCAGCAATGATGTCCACCGCCTGTCGATAAGCCGCCATGCGCGGGTCTTTGGAATCCCACGTGCCCAAAACTTGCTGAGCCACAAGATCTGAGTCGCCCAAACACCTTACCCAGCTTAAATTCATCTCCTTAGCTATTCTGAGGTCATTAAGCAGGGCCTCATATTCAGCCATATTGTTAGTGCAAGGGAACATCAGCCGGAGCACATAACAAAATCTATCCCCCTTAGGAGATGTTAAAACGACTCCTGCTCCTGATCCTTCCAACTGTTTGGATCCATCAAAATGTATAGTCCAGTATGTGTTATCCGGCTTTTCCTCAGGATCTTCACACTCTGTCCAATCGTTTATAAAAGTCACAAGGGCTTGGGATTTGATGGCCGTGCGAGGCGCACAGGTTAAATTAAAAGGTCCTAGTTCCAATGCCCACTTAGCGATCCTACCGGTGGCTTCCCTATTCTGAATTATGTCCCCCAACGGAGCAGAGCTGACCACTATGATTGGGTGCCCTAAAAATAGTGTTTCAACTTGCGATTGGCCATGAACACCCCATAAACCAGCTTCTACCAATGTGGATATCTCTGTTTGGATTCGGTCAGGACCTCACTGATATAATAAACCGGCCTTTGAACCAGATACTTCTTCCCAGCCTCCTTATGTTCGACCACAACTGCGGCACTGACTGCTCGGTTGTTAGCCGCCACATATAAGAGCAAAGGTTCTTTCTCAACCGGAGCAGCCAACACCAGCGGCTCAGTGAGTTGTTTCTTGAGCATCTCCAACGCTTCACCCGCCGCCATACTCCAGACAAAATTGTCTGTCTTTTTCATCATCTGATACAAAGGAATTGCCTTCTCACCGAGGCGGCTTATGAACCGGCTTAACTTGGCAATATGCCCTGCCAGACGTTGAACATCATTAACACAGGCCGGCTCTGCTAGAGAGGTGATAGACTTGATTTTATCCGGGTTGGCCTCAATGCCACACTCAGAAACCAGAAATCCCAAGAGCTTGCCAGTCGGAACACCAAAGACGCATTTGGTCGGGTTAAGCATCATCTTATAGACCCGAAGATTGTCAAAAGTTTCCCTTAAATCATCCAAGAAGGTCTCCTTCTTCCGTGATTTGATCACAATGTCATCTACGTAAGCATGGACGTTGCGCCCGATTTGACTGTGGAGACAATTCTGCACACAACGCTGATAAGTTGCCTGGGCACTCTTGAGCCCGAAAGGCATAGATACATAATAGAAGGCTCCAAAAGGCGTAATAAAAGCCGTCTTCTCTTGGTCCTTAACTGCCATTTTGATCTGATGATATCCTGAATATGCATCTAAGAAGCACAGACTTTCGCAACCCGCCGTTGCATCAATGATCTGGTCAATACGCGGGAGACCAAAGGGGTCAGCCGAACAAGCCTTGTTAAGGTCCGTGTAATCCACACACATCTGCCACATGCCGTTCTTTTTAAGCACCAACACTGGGATGACAAGCCATTCCAGGTGAAAAACCTCAACGATGAAACCCGCTGCTAAGAGCCGTGCGACCTCTTCCCCGATGGCCTTCCGCCTCTCCTCATTGAACCGCCGTAGAAACTGCTTGATTGGTTTAAACTTAGGATCCACATTAAGATTGTGCTCGGCGAACTCTCTCGGAACACCCTGCATGTCAGAAGGTTTACACGCAAAGATGTCCCAATTCTCATGGATGAATTCGATGAGCGCGCTTTCCTATTTGGGATCCATATGGGCCCCAATGATGAACTGTTTGGATGGGTCACCCAGAGTGAATTCGATCGCCTTGGTGTCATCTGCCGAAAACTTAAGGGGCGGCTCAGCCTCCGTTGTGGGCTTTTTTAGCAGCGTCATATCCTCCGGATCAACATTCTCCTTATAGAACTTAAGTTCCTCTTGAGCGCAACTGGCCTCTGCATAAGCCGCGTCCCCTTCTTCACACTCAATGGCCATATTCCGATCTCCATGAACGGTAATAGTGCCCTTTAGCCCGGGCATCTTAAGCTGCAAGTATATGTAGCAGGGCCTAGCCATGAACTTAGCATAAGCCGGCCGTCCAAACAACACATGATAAGGGCTCTTAATCTTGACTACCTCAAACCACAAGGACTCCACCCTGTAGTTATATTCATCCCCGAAGGCAACTCCAAAGAAATTCTGCCCACTGGATAAGCCGACTTACCGGACACCACACCATGAAAGACGGTGGATGAAGGCTTAAGATCCTTGTCAAGCAAGTTCATCTGTCGGAAGGTGTCATAATAAAGGATGTTGATACTACTTCCTCCGTCCATCGAACCTTAAGTGTGTAGATCCTACGGGTTCGGGAGGCATGTAGACATGACCGAGACACCTCTCCAATCAATAACCAACAACGGGATCTAGATACCCATGTTGTCTCCCACATGCTCCACGATGTCGGGGATTCAATCAATCCCGTATACAATTCCCTTTGTCTATCGGTATGATACTTGCCCAAGATTCGATCGACGGTATCCCTATACCTTGTTCAATCTCGTTATCGGCAAGTCTCTTTACTCATTTTGTAACACATCGTCACGTGGCTAACTCCTTAGTCACATTGAGCTCATTTTGATGATGTCTTACCGAGTAGGCCTAGAGATACCTCTCCCTCACACGGAGTGACAAATCCCAGTCTCGATTTGTGCCAACCCAACAGACACTTTCGGAGATACCCATAGTGTACCTTTATAGCCACCCAGTTATGTTGTGATGTTTGGCACACCCAAAGTATTCCTACGGTATCCGGGAGTTTCACAATCTCATGGTCTAAGGAAACGATACTTGATATTAGAAAAGCTTTAGCAGACGAACTACACGATCTTGTGCTATGCTTAGGATTGGGTCTTGTCCATCACATCATTCTCCTAATGATGTGATCCCATTATCAATGACATCCAATGTCCATGGTCATGAAACGTGACCATCTATTGATCAACGAGCTAGCCAACTAGAGGCTCACTAGGGACATGTTGTGGTCTATCTTTTCACACATGTATTACGATTTCTGGTTAACACAATTATAGCATGAACAATGGACAATTATCATGAACAAGGAAATACAATAATAACCATTTTATTATTGCCTCTAGGGCTTATTTCCAACAGTCTCCCACTTGCACTAGAGTCAATAATCTTGTTACATTGTGATGAACCAAACACCCATAGAGTTTTGGTGTTGATCACGTTACGCTCGTGAGAGAGGTTTAGTCAATGGATTTGCAACATTCAGATCCGTATGTACTTTACAAATATCTATATCTCCTTTCTGAATGTAATCATGAATGGAGTTGAAGCGGCGCTTGATGTGTCTTGTCTTCTTGTGAAACCTGGGCTCCTTGGCAAGGGCAATAGCTCCAGTGTTGTCACAGAATAGAGTCATCGGGCCCGATGCATTGGGAATTACTCCTAGGTCGGTGATGAACTCCTTCATCCAGAATCCTTCCTTTGCTGCTTCCGAAACAGCTATGTACTCCGCTTCACATGTAGATGCCGCCACTACGTTTTGCTTGCTGCTGCACCAGCTGACTACCCCTCCGTTCAAAATATACACGTAGCCGGTTTGTGACTTGGAGTCATCCGGATCTGTGTTGAATCTAGCATCGACATAACCCTTTATGACGAGCTCTTCGGCACCTCCATATACGAGAAACATGTCCTTTGTTCTTTTCAAGTACTTCAGGATATTCTTGACTGCTGTCCAGTGTTCCGCTCCGGGATCACTTTGGTACCTCCCTACCAAACTTATGGCAAGGTTCACATCAGGTCTGGTACACAACATGGCATACATAATAGAGCCTATGGCTGAAGCATAGGGGATGACACTCATCTTTTCTCTATCTTCTGCCATGGTCAGGCATTGAGTCGTACTCAATCTCACACCCTGTAACACAGGCAAGAACCCCTTCTTGGACGGATCCACATTGAACTTCTTCAATATCTTGTCAAGGTATGTGCTTTGTGAAAGACCTATGAGGCGTCTCGATCTATCTCTATAGATCTTGATGCCTAATATGTAAGCAGCTTCTCCAAGGTCCTTCATTGAAAAACATTTATTCAAGTAGGCCTTTACACTTTCCAAGATTTCTATATCATTTCCCATCAACAATATGTCGTTTACATATAATATGAGGAATGCTACAGAGCTCCCACTCACTTTCTTGTAAATACAGGGTTCTCCATAAACCTGCATAAATATAAATGCTTTAATCACCTCATTAAAGCGAATGTTCCAACTCCGAGATGCTTGCACCAGCCCATAGATGGAGCGCTGAAGCTTGCATACTTTGTTAGCACCTTTAGGATCGACAAAACCTTCTGGGTGCATCATATACAGTTCTTCCTTAAGGAAACCATTAAGGAATGCTGTTTTGATGTCCATTTGCCAGATCTGATAATCATAAAACGCGGCAATTGCTAACATGATTTGGACGGACTTCAGCATCGCGACGGGTGAGAAAGTCTCATCGTAGTCAACTCCTTGAACTTGCCGATAACCCTTAGCGACAAGCCATGCCTTATAGATGGTCACATTACCATCCGCGTCAGTCTTCTTCTTAAAGGTCCATTTATTTTCTATGGCTCGCTTATCATCACGCAAGTCCACCAAAGTCCATACTTTGTTCTCATACATGGATCCTATCTCGGATTTCATGGCTTCAAGCCATTTGTTGGAATCCGGGCCCGCCATCGCTTCTTCATAGTTCTAAGGTTCACCGTTGTCCAACAACATGATCTCCAGGACATGATTACCATACCACTATGGTGTGGAACGTGTCCTAGTGGACCTTCGACATTCAATAGTAACTTGATCTGAAGTTTCATGATCAACATCATTAACTTCCTCTCTAGCCGCTGCAGGCTCCACAGAAACAACTTCCTGTGTTGCGCTACTCTCCGGTTCGAGTGGAGGTACAATTACCTCATCAAGTTTTATTTTCCTCCCACTTACTTCTTTCGAGAGAAACTCTTTCTCTAGAAAGTATCCATTATTGGCAACAAAGACTTTGCCTTCGGATCTGAGGTAGAAGGTATACCCAATAGTTTCCCTAGGGTATCCTATGAAGACACACTTTTCCGCTTTGGGTTCAAGCTTCTCAGGTTGAAGTTTCTTCACATAAGCATCGTATCCCCAAACTTTTGGAAACGACAGCTTAGGTTTCTTTCTAAACCATAATTCATACGGTGTCATCTCTACGAACTTTGACGGTGCCCTATTTAAAGTGAATGCGACAGTCTCTAATGCATATCCCCAAAATGATAGCGGTAAGTCGGTAAGAGACATGATAGATCGCACCATATCCAATAGAGTGCGATTACGACGTTCAGACACACCATTTCGCTGAGGTGTGCCACGTGGCGTGAGTTGTGAAACAATTCCACATTTCCTTAGGTGCGTGCCAAACTCGTGACTCAAATATTCTCCGCCACGATCAGATCGTAGGCACTTTATTTTCCTATCACATTGATTCTCTACCTCACTCTGAAATTCCTTGAACCTTTCAAAGGTTTCAGACTTGTGTTTCATTAAGTAGACATACCCATATCTGCTCAAGTCATCAGTGAGGGTGAGAACATAATGGTAGCCACCGCGAGCCTCGACACTCATTGGACCACATACATCGGTATGTATTATCTCCAACAAGTCAGTTGCTCGCACCATTGTTCCGGAGAATGGTGTCTGGGTCATCTTGCCCACGAGGCATGGTTCGCACGTGTCAAATGATTCAAAATCAAGAGACTCCAAAAGTCCATCAGCATGGAGCTTCTTCATGCGTTTCACACCAATATGACCAAGGTGGCAGTGCCACATGTAAGTGGGACTATCGTTATCAACCTTACACTTTTTGGTACTCACACTATGAACATGTGTAACATCATGTTCGAGGTTCATCAAAAATAAACCATTGACCAGCGGGGCATGACCATAAAACATTTCTCTCATATAAATAGAACAACCGTTATTCTCAGATTTAAATGAGTAGCCATCTCGCATCAAATGAGATCCAGATACAATGTTCATGCTCAAAGCTGGTACTAAATAACAATTATTGAGGTTTAAAACTAATCCCGAAGGTAGATGTAGAGGTAGCATGCCGATGGCGATCACATCGACCTTGGAACCATTCCCGGCGCACATCGTCACCTCGTCCTTTGCCAGTCTCCACTTATTCCGCAGCTCCTGCTTGGAGTTACAAATGTGAGCAACTGCACTGGTATCAAATACCCAGGAGCTACTACGAGCGCTGGTAAGGTACACATCAATAACAAGTATATCACATATACCTTTAATGTTGCCGGCCTTCTTATCCGCTAAATACTTGGGGCAGTTCCGCTTCCAGTGACCGGTACCCTTGCAATAAAAGCACTCAGTCTCAGGCTTGGGTCCATGCTTGTTCTTCTTCCTGGCAACTTGCTTACCAGGCGCGGCAACAACTTTGCCGTCCTTCTTGAAGTTCTTCTTACCCTTGCCTTTCCTGAAACTAGTGGTCTTATTGACCATCAACACTTGATGGTCCTTTTTGATCTTGACCTCCGCTGATTTGAGCATCGAGTACAACTCAGGAATGGACTTCTCCATACCCTGCATGTTGTAGTTCATCACAAAGCTCTTGTAGCTAGGTGGAAGCGACTGGAGGATTCTGTCAATGACCGAGTCATCCGGGAGATTAACTCCCAGTTGAGTCAAGCGGTTGTGCAACCCAGACATTTTGAGTATGTGCTCACTGATAGAACTATTCTCCTCCCTCTTACAGCTAAAGAACTTGTCGGAGACATCATATCTCTCGACCCGGGCATGAGCTTGGAAAACCAGTTTCAGCTCTTGGAACATCTCATATGCCCCGTGTTGCTCAAAACGCTTTTGGAGCCCCGGTTCTAAACTGTAAAGCATGCCGCACTGAACCAGGGAGTAATCATCATAGCGTGACTGCCAAGCGTTCGTAACGTCTTGGTCTGTTTGGAAAATGGGTGGGTCACCTAGCAGTGCATCAAGGACATAAAATCTCTTGGAAGCTATGAGGATGATCCTCAAGCTACGGACCCAGTCCGCATAGTTGCTTCCATCGTCTTTCAGCTTGGTTTTCTCTAGGAATGCGTTGAAGTTGAGGGTGACATTAGCGTTGGCCATTGGATCTACAATATAGATTGTAAAGACAATTTTAGACTAAGTTCATGATAATTAAGTTCACATAATCAAATTATTTAATGAACTCCCACTTAGATAGACATCTCTCTAGTCATCCAAGTGACACATGATCCACATCGACTAGACCGTGTCCGATCATCATGTGAGACGAACTAGTCATCCATGGTGAACATCTCCATGTTGATCGTATCTTCTATACGACTCATGTTCGACCTTTCAGTCTTCCGTGTTACGAGGCCATGTCTGTACAAGCTAGGCTCGTCAAGTCAACCTAAGTGTATCGCGTGTGTAAATCTGGCTTACACCCGTTGTATGCGAACGTTAGAACCTATCACACCCGATCATCACGTGGTGCTTCGGAACAACGATCCTTAGCAACGTTGCACAGTTAGGGTGAACACATTTCTTGAAATTTTATTGAGAGATCATCTTATTTAATACCGTCGTTCTATGCAAATAAGACGTAAACACGATAAACATCACATGCAATCAATATAGTGACATGATATGGCCAATATCATCTTGCTCCTTTGATATCCATCTTCGGGGCACCATGATCATCACTGTCGCCGGCATGACACCATGATCTCCATCATCATGATCTCCATCATTGTGTCTTCATGAAGTTGTCTCGCCAACTATTACTTCTACTACTATGGTTAACAATTAGCAATAAAGTAAAGTAATTACATGGCGTTTATGATTGACACGCAGGTCATACAATAAATTAAGACAACTCCTATGGCTCTTGCCGGTTGTCATACTCATCGACATGCAAGTCGTGAATCCTATTACAAGAACATGATCAATCTCATACATCACAATGCATCACATCACATCCTTTGTCCATATCACATCACAAGGCATATGCTGCAAAAACAAGTTAGACGTCCTCTAATTTGTAGTTGCAAGTTTTTACATGGCTGCTATAGGTTTCTAGGAAGAACGTTTCTTACCTACGCCAAAACCACAACGTGATATGCCAATTGCTATTTACCCTTCATAAGGACCCTTTTCATCGAATCCAGTCCGACTAAGGTGGGAGAGACAAACACCCGCTAGCCACCTTATGTAACAAGTGCATGTCAGGCGGTGGAACCGGTCTCACGTAAGCATACGTGTAAAGTTGGTTCGGGCCGCTTCATCCCACAATACCGCCGAATCAAGATAAGACTAGTAACGTAAGCAAATTAACAAGGTCGACGCCCACAACAACTTGTGTTTTACTCGTGCATAGATTCTACGCATAGACCTAGCTCTGATACCACTGTTGGGAGACGTAGTAGTAAATCAAAAAATTTCCTATGATCACCAAGATCTATCTATGGAGAAACCAGCAACAAGTAAGGAAAGAGTGCACCTTCATACCTTTGAAGATCGAAAAGTGGAAGTGTTAATAGAACGTGGTTGGTGGAGTCGTACTCACAGCGATTCAGATCGCGGTGGAATCCGATCTAAGAACCGAACAACGGCGCCTCCGGGTTCAACATACGTGCAGCCCGGCGATGTCTCCTACACCTTGATCTAGCAAGGAGGAAGGAGAGGTTGAGGGAGAGCTCCAGCAGCACGACGGCGTGGTGACGGTGGAGCTGCATGGTCTCCGGTAGGGCTTCGCCAAGCACTACGGAGAACGAGGAGAGGGAGGAGTAGGGTTGCGCTGTGGGAGAGAGAGATGTGTATCCCCGGCAGCCCCAATGGCTCCTATATTTATAGGAGGAGTAGGAGGGAGGGCTGCACCCTAGGGTTCCCACCCTAGGGTGGTGCGGCAGCCCCCAGATCCCATCTGGCCGGCGGCCACAGAGGGAGAGGGGTGCGGCTACCCTAGGGTGGGCCTTAGGGCCCATCTGCCCTAGGGTTTGCCCCCTCCCACCTTCAGCTACGCCTTGGGCACTTGTGAGGGGGTGCACCAGCCCACCTAGGGGCTGGTTCCCTCCCACTTGCGGCCCATGCAGCCCTCTGGTGCTGGTGGCCCCACTTGGTGTACCCCCGAAACCCTTCTGGTTGTCCCGGTACGTTACTGGTAATCCCCGAAACACTTCCGGTGACCAAAACCTCACTTGCTATATATGAATCTTTACCTTCGGACCATTCTAGAGCTCCTCGTGATGTCCGAGATCTCATCCTGGACTCCGAACAACCTTCGGTAACCACGTCCACTATTTCCCTATAACCCTAGCGTCATCGAACCTTAAGTGTGTAGACCCTACGGGTTCGAGAGGCACGTAGACATGACCGAGACACCTCTCCGGTCAATAACCAACAGTGGGATCTGGATACCCATGTTGGCTCCCACATGCTCCACGATGATCTCATCGGACGAACCACGATTTCGGGGATTCAATCAATCCCGTATACAATTCCCTTTGTCTATCGGTATGATACTTGCCTGAGATTCGATCCTCAGTATCTCTATACCTTGTTCAATCTTGTTACTGGCAAGTCTCTTTACTCGTTCCGTAACACATCATCCTGTGGCTAACTCCTTAGTCACATTGAGCTCATTTTGATGATGTCTTACCGAGTGGGCCCAAAGATACCTCTACGTCGCACGGAGTGACAAATCCCAGTCTCGATTCGTGCCGACCCAAGAGACACTTTCGGAGATACCCGTAGTGTACCTTTATAGCCACCCAGTTACGTTGTGACGTTTGGCACACCCAAAGTATTCCTACGGTATCCGGGAGTTGCACAATCTCATGGTCTAAGGAAACGATACTTGAAATTAGAAAAGCTTTAACAAACAAACTACACGATCTTGTGCTATGCTTAGGATTGGGTCTTGTCCATCACATCATTCTCCTAATGATGTGATCCCGTTATCAATGACTTCCAATGTCCATGGTCATGAAACCGTGACCATCTATTGATCAACGAGCTAGCCAACTTGAGGCTCACTAGGGACATGCTGTGGTCTATGTATTCACAGATGTATTACGGTTTCCGGTTAACACAATTATAGCATGAACAATAGACAATTATCATGAACAAGGAAATACAATAATAACCATTTTATTATTGCTTCAAGGGCATATTTCCAACACCTATGCCCTAGGAGCATGCGTCTAATACTTTGCTTCGATGACTAATAGACTTTTGCAATAAGTATGTGAGTTCTTTATGACTAATATTGAGTCCATGGATTATACGCACTCTCACCCTTCAGCCTTTGCTAGCCTCTATAGTACCGCACAACTTTCCCCGATGCAATAAACTCACCTTCCTCAAAATAGCCACCATATACCTTCCTCAAAACAGCCACCATACATCTTTCCTCAAAACAGCCACCATACCTACCTATTATGGCAATTCCATAGCCATCCTGAGATATATTGCCATGCTATTTCCACCGTTTCCTTTTGTTTTGACACGCACCATCACTTTCATATTGCATAGAGAGTCATATTTTGTTATAGGTATCGAGTTGTAATTTTGTTTTGAGTTGTAAGTAAATAAAAGTGTGATGACCATCATTGTTACAGCATGTCCCATGTGAGGAAAGGATGATGGAAGCTATGATTCACTCACAAGTGGGGATGAGATTCCAGACTTTATGAAAAATAAAAGAGGCCAGAGAATCCCACATAAAAATATATAAATAAAAGAGGCCCTAGATGCCCACCAAAAAATGAGAGAAAAGTGAGAAGTGACATTGCTACTATATTTTCCACATGTGTGCTCCAAAGTAGCTAGCACCATGATCTTCATGATATAGAGTCTCCTATTTTGTCACTTTCATATAACTAGTGGAACTTTTCATCGTGATGCACGTCCACTTAGTTTCTTTTTGAGCTTTCATACACTTATAGCTATAGTGCATTCGTTGCATGGCAATCCCTACTCACTCACATTGATATCTATTAATGGGCATCTCCATAGCACGTTGATAGGCCTAGTTGATGTGAGACTATCTTCTCCTTTTCCTTGACAACCTCCACCATATTCTATTCCACCTATAGTGCTATATCCATGGCTCACGCTCATGTATTGCGTGAGAGTTGAAAAAGTTTGAGAAAATAAAAGCGTGAAAACAATTTCTTGACTTGTCATCAGGGTTGTGCGTGATATAAATACTTTGTGTGGGGAAGATGGAGCATAGCTAGACCATATGATATTGTATGGATAACTTTCTTTTGCCATTATATTTTGAAGAGATGCAATTGCTTTGCTAGTATGCTTGAAATGTTATTGTTTTTATGTCAATATTAAGCTTTTATTTTGAGTCTTATGATCTGAATATTCATGCCACAATAGAGAATATTACATGGATAAATATGTTAGGTAGCACTCCACATCAAAAAATCGGTTTTTATCATTTACCTACTCGAGGACGAGCAGGAATTAAGCTTGGGGATGCTGATACGTCTCCACCGTATCTATAATTTTTGATGATGTCATACTATTATATTATCTATTTTGGATGTTTTATATGCATTAATATGTTGTTTTATATTATTTTTGGGACTAGCCTATTAATCTAGAGCCTAGTGCTAGTTTTAGTTTTTTCTTGTTTTTGAGTTTTACTGATATGGAATATTAAACGGAGTCCAAACGGAATAAAATCTTTGAATGATTTTTTCTGGAACGAAAGAGATCTACCAGACTTGGAGTGCACGCCAGGGCATCTGCCAGGAGATCACAAGCCCAGGAGGTGCGGCCAGGCCCTTGGCCAAGCCTGGCAGGCTTGCCGTCTCTTGGCAGGTCTCCAACCCTATTCTTCGTCCTATAAATACCCAAATATTCCCCCAACATAAGCCTTCGTTCCCGAGAGATCCAATCTTGGAGCCTTATCCAGTAATCTGCCAGAGGGGGTTTCGATCACGGAGGGCATCTACATCAACTCCATTGCCCCTCCGATGATGTGTGAGTAGTCCAACACAGACCTACGGGTCCATAGCTAGTAGATAGATGTCTTCTCTCTCTCTCTCTCTTTGATCCTCAATACCATGTTCTTCATGATCTTCATGGAGATCTATCCGATGTAATACTCTTTTGTGGTGTGTTTGTCAAGATCCGATGAATTATGCGTTTCTATTCGGATTATCCATGAATCTTATTTGAGTCTTTTCTGAATTTTTATATGCATGATTTCATATCTTTGCAAGTCTCTTCGAGTTATTGGTTTGGTTTGGCCAACTAGATTGGTATTTCTTGCAATGGGAGAAGTGCTTGGTTTTGGGTTCAATCTTGCGGTGTCCTCACCCAGCGACATAGTAGGGGTAGCGAGGCACGTTTGTATTGTTGCCATCAAGGGTAACCAGATGGGGTTTACATAATATTTCTTGAGTTTATCCCTCTACATCATGTCATCTTACCTAATGCGTTACTCTGTTCTTCATGAACTTAATACTCTAGATGCAGGCAGGAGTCGGTCGATGTGTCGAGTAATAATAGTAGATGCAGAATCGTTTCGGTCTACTTGTCACGGACGTGATGCCTATATGCATAATCATTGCCTTAGATATCTACATAATTATTCCCTTTTCTATCAATTGCTTGATAGTAATTTGTTTACCCGCCATGATACTTTACTTCAAGAGAGGAGCCTCTAGTGAAATCTATGGCCCCTGGGTCTACTTTCCATAATATATTTTCACATCTATAAACAAAAAATACCTTGCTGCAATTTACTTATCTTTTTAATTTCCGCATTCGTTTATATCTATCTCTATCAGATCTAATCCTAGCAAATAACCGGGAAGGGATTGACAACCCCTTTATAGTGTTGGGTGCAAGAGTTTGATTGTTTGTGTAGGTGCATCCATTTGTGACTTGCTTGTTCCTCTTACTGGATTGATACCTTGGTTCTCATCAAATGAGGGAAATACTTATCTACTTCTCTGCATCACCCTTTCCTCTTCAAGGGAAAACCAACGCATGCTCAAGAGGTAGCAGGTAGCTGGTCGTTTACCTCGGTAAGCCGATGATCGCCTGCCTCACCTTTTCCTTGTGTGCATGCACTACACCTACATCATGTTTGGTTTGTGGGAATTAGATATGGGGAATGGTAGTTGAGGGGTGAGGAGATTAAAAGTGATTTGATTGATTAGAGGGAATGGGAATATAAGTGGGAATGGGAAGGGGAGTTGAGAGGGCCAATTCCCACCATTTTCTTCCCATGGGGTACCTCTTAATTCATGGGTAGAGCTTTATCTCAATCTAATTCCCAACTTATACTAAACAAGGTAATAGGAGTCAAAATCTACTTCACATGTCTAATCCCTATACATCTCCCAGATGCAAACTTCCATTCCCCTGCCCTAACGGTTACCAAACAGGCTGCTAGCGTCAAGAGGAGAGGACGAGACATACGTGTATGCTGGAGGGTGATCCTCTACCCGTACCTCGGTAGCCGACTGGTCATTTGCCTCGTTGGTTTTGTCTACTACATGCGCCTAGTGTTGTCAGAGGCGAAAGGTCAAATATGCATGCGAATGGTGGGTTAGAATTAATTGCATGGACATACCACACTTGTGCATCATGTAATGAATCGGTATCACCATCTCTGCATGTTGCAATTCTGTACCACTATTCGGCCTCATCGCAAAATGGACCGACAGGCGTATAAGCATGTATTGACCGTGTATCTGACATGGTGGGCCCACCTGTCAGGCGCCACGTGGGCCAATAGGCGTGTGCCGGTGCGCTGACTGGAACGAGGCTGGCGCAGTCATACTTAACGGGCTCAGTCGAACTGAGCCCCCCCCGACGAACCCTAGATCGAGTTCTCCCCTCCTATCCCTATCCCCTATCCTCTCTCTCCGTAGATCTCAGGCTGTGGCCGTGACGACCCCCGGTGGCGGCGGCGTCATGGGCGGCTACGGCGACCTTCCTGGCCTCGGGAGCGATGACCATGTGGGGCTGGATGGCTCCAGTTCTTCCTATGACACCGGCAACGAGGAAGAAGAGGAGGAGGAGCCCCCCTGTCCATGGAGCAAGGGGTGTGACTAGCCAAGATGTGGTTGGCCAACCCCACCACAAGCCATCACTAAACCAGTGGAGCAGGTGGAGTGATGTAAGTCCCTCCATTTTTTCTTTTGTCATGTTCAAATCAGAGGGCTAGGGTTTGTGTTGTAAAGCACAGAAAAAATTCCATTTGGCCGTGGATTCTAGGTTAGGTGATGCTATATGGGATGTTAGGATTCACTTTGATGCTGGGCATA
The DNA here is from genome assembly GCA_022496015.1 of Hordeum marinum. Lineage (NCBI taxonomy): Eukaryota > Viridiplantae > Streptophyta > Magnoliopsida > Poales > Poaceae > Hordeum > Hordeum marinum. The sequence goes on along the minus strand of CM039673.1, from coordinate 467,844,326 downwards.
ATTTGGATAGGAAAATTTGTAGCTCAAATGTCACATTTCTGAATATGTATGCACTGTTGACAGTAGTAGGATTTAATTTCAATGATGAACTGTACCACATGAAGAATACTGCTGCGGGAGATGACAGAGAGCATGGTCTAGAATTGATTGACACAAACATCAAGTTGCAACAACTAAAGAAGCAGTATGAGTATTCATTAGTGCTGAATTTGTTAGTGAGGGCAACAACACGTGTCTGTTCAGGATTTGTTAGAGAGGGAAACATTAATTAGAGAATAGATGATTTGGCTACAGTCTTATATGAACCACCTGTTGTGTATGATCTCAGTGATCAAGGTGTTCACGTTGTTGATGATAATGGTGTAGTTTTTCACAGTTAGGGCAGCAACAGTAGTAGTATGCAACCAACTCAATATGCTACTATGTGCACACAAGAGAGTAGAAATGTCAGTAAGGGGAAGCTGAAAGTTGTGTTGGAGGAAGAGGAGCAGGAGGGATAAAAGAGTACGGATGAGGATAATGCATATAATAGTGATAACAACCCATTTATCCTGGTGAATTACTTGATACCTGATTTCCTGATGCAGAAGATGAAGATGAAACTTCAGATGAAGAATCAAAAGAGCATCACTTACATTATGAGGGTGACACTGATGTTGAGGATTTGTTCGAGGATGAGGAGGGAGTGAATTGTGTTTCAGCAAAAGAAACACCCATGCAACAACCTGCAAGGAAGAGACAGAAGCTACCAATTAGAAGTCCCACAACTAGGTCACACTCTAGTGTTTTAGAGGAGGTGTAACCTGGTTTCATTCCTTCATCAGATGAGGAAGATCATGGGATGGTGTTTGACAGTGAGGATGATGGATATGAGGAACCAACATCTGTCCTAAATAAAAGGCAAGAAAAGTAGGGCCAAGAAAAGAAAACCTAGGATATGGTACAATGACAAACTTAAGCAACCACGCCAGCAGTTGTGTCTGTACATGTGGTTCGGAAACAATTAAGAGAAGCGTTGTTGAGCTTGCACAGTACACATGCAAGAAATTTGAGGTACCATAGAAACTCAAACAAAAGGATAATTGCATGTTGCAAAAATGAGAAGTGCTAGTTCTACATAGTTGCTGCAGTTAACAAAGGGGAAAATACATTTTTTATTAAGAAGATGAGGCTACAACACACTTGTCCTAGCAGTACAGAGTCATCTAGGATTAGCGCAAAGTGGCTTGCAAAGACCTATGAGTTATTGTTCAGATTTGATCCAATCACTAGTATAGCAACCATGTTTGACGACTGCGAGGAGAAGTATGGTGTTGATGTTCCTAGGCACATGGCAAATAGGACCAAGAACCTTGCTTTGGAAGTTGTATTAGGAGAGCACAAGCAGCAATATCCCAGGCTAAGGGACTATGCTCAAACCATGATGGACACAAACGCTGGAAGTAGAGTTGTTGTGACAATAGTAACTCCAAAACCTACAACAAAAAGGCCACATCTTGGACCAAGGTTTCATGATATGTCCTTCTGCATAAATGGAGCAAGATAAGTGTTGGGAACGTTGCATGTGATTTTTTTCCTACGCACATGCAAGATCTATCCATGGTGATGAGCATCTATGAGAGGGAGATTGGATCTACATACCCTTGTAGATCGCTAAGCGGGAAGCGTTAAGAAACGCGGTTGGTGTAGTCAAATGTCTTCGCGATCCAAATCGCCGAGCGTCCCGCGATCTCATCACGATCCGTCCCGCGATCCACTCACGATCCGTCCCGCGATCTCATCATGATCCGTCCCGTGATCTCATCACGATCTGTCTCGCGATCTCGTCACGATCCTTCCGATCTAGCGCCGAACAGACGACACCTCCGCGTTCAGCACACGTACAACTTGAGGACGATCTCTGCCTTCTTGATCTAGCAAGAGGGAGCGGAGAGGTAGAAGATTCCTCCGGCAGCGTGACGGCGCTGCGGTGATGGTGGTGGAGCTATTCTGGCAGGGCTTCGCCTAAGCATTGCAGAAAACCGATCTAGAGGAGAAACTATGCACTAGAGGAACGGGTAGCACGTGGCTAAAATCTGGTGCCAAAAAACCCTAAAACCTCTAGTATATATAATAGTAAGAGAGGAGGAGGCTTGGCCCTCAAAGGACCAGCAATTGGGTCGGCCAAATCAAGTGGGAGAGGTGGAATCCACCTCCAATCCTAGTAGGACCAGGATTCACCCTGTTTTTTTGCCTTTTTCCACCTTTTTCTCTTTGGGCTTTTCTTCCCAGCCTCATGGGCCTTGTGTGGGATTTCCACCAGTCCACTAAGGGCTGGTATTTACTCTCCCACATCCCATGTAGCCTCTTGGGTCGAAATACCCCTCCCGATGGTCTCCCGGTACACTACCGGCACTCCCGGTACACTACCGATGAGCCCGAAACTTTTCCGGCGACCAAAATAGAACTTCCTATATATATCAATCTTTACCTCCAGACCCTTCCGGAGCTCCTCGTGATGTCCGGGATCTCATTCGGGACTCCTAACAACCTTCGGTCACCACCATACATAACTCTACACTATCGAAACATCACCAAACCTTAAGTGTGCAGACCCTGCGGGTTCGAGAACTATGTAGACATGACCGAGACACCTCTATGGTTAATAACCAATGGCGGGACCTGGCCGTCCACATTGGTTACTACATATTCTACGAAGATCTTTATCGGTCGAACCTCTATGTCAAGGATTCAGTTAATCCCGTATAACGTTCCCTTTGTTCTTCGGTATGTTACTTGCCCGAGATCCGATCGTCAGTATCTCCATACCTAGTTCAACCTCGTTACTGGCAAGTCTCTTTACTTGTTCCATAATACAAGATCCGGCAACTAACAATTAGTCACATTGCTTGCAAGGCTCATTTCGATGTTGTATTACCGAGTGGGCCCTTAGATACGTCTCCGTCACACGGAGTAACAAATCCCAGTCTCGATCCATGCCAACCAAACAGACACCCTTGGAGATACCTGTAGAGCACCTTTATAGCCACCCAGTTACGTTGTGACGTTTGATACACACAAGGCACTCCTCTGATGTCTGTGAGTTGCATGATCTCATGGTCACAGGAACATATACTTGACATGCAGAAAATAGTAGCAATAAACTGACACGATCATATGCTATGTTTGTAGTTTGGGTCTTGTCCATCACATCATTCTCCTAATGATGTGATCCCGTTATCAAATGACATCTCGTGTCCATGGCTAGGAAACCTTAACCATCTTTTGATCAACGAGCTAGTTCACTAGAGGCATACTAGGGACAGAGTGTTGTCTATTTACCCACACATGTAATGTGTTTCCATTTAATACAATTATAGCATGGATAATAAACGATTATCATGAACAAGGAAATATGATAATAACTAATTTATTATTGCCTCTAGGGCATATTTCCAATAGTCTCCCACTTGCACTAGAGTCAATAATCTAGTTCACATCACCATGTGATTCGCATTGTTATAAATCTAACACCCAATGAGTTCTAGGGCTCAATCATGCTTTGCATGTGAGAGAGGTCTTATAGTCAACGGGTCTACGACATTCAGATCCATGTGTACTTTGCAAATTTCTACGTCAAACCGTAAATATTGCTACCACACTCCACTTGGTACTATTCCAAATGGTTGCTCCACTATACGTATCCAGATTGCTACTACAAGTCATCCGGATTGGTGTTAAAGCTTGCATCGACGTGACTCTTCATGACGAACTCTTTATCACCTCCATAATCGAGAAACATCTCCTCAGTCTCTTAGTTACTAAGGATAATCTTGCCCCCTGTCCAGTGCTCCATTCCAAGATCACTGTGAAACCTTCCGGCCATACTTATAGGAAGGCTGACATCGGGTCTTTGTGCACAGCATTGCATACATGATAGAGCCTATGGCTAAAGCATAGGGTATGACACTCATCTTTTCTCTATCTTCTGCAGTCACTGGGCATTGAGTCTTACTCAACTTTATACCTTAAAAATCAGGCAAGAACTCTTTCTCTGACTGATCCATTTTGAACTCTTTTAAAATCTTGTCAAGGTATGTACTCATTGCAAGTCTCATCAACTATCTTGATCTATCTTTATAGATCTTGATGCTCAACAATTAGGTAGCTTTATCCAGGTCTTCCTTTGAAAACATCTTTTCAAACACCCGTTTATGCTCTCCAGAAATTCTACATCATTTCCGAATAGCAATATGTCATCCACATATACTTATCAGAAACTCTTATAGTGCTCCCACTCACTTTATTGCAAATACAAGTTTCTCGTAAACTTTGTATAGACTCAAAAACTTTGATCACCTCATCAAAGTGTATATTCCAACTTCGATATGCTTGCTTCAGTTCATAGAAGGATCACTGAAGCTTGCACACCTTTTAGCATCCTTAGGACTGACAAAACCTTCTGGTTGTATCACATACAACCTTTCCTCAAGAAAGGAAACGATGTTTTGGCATCCATCTGCCAGATCTCATAATTGAAAAATGCAGCAACTGCTAACACAATTCCAACAGACTTTAGCATCGCTATGAGTGAGAAAGTCTCATCGCAGTCAACTCTTTGAACTTTCGTAAACTACTTTGCAACAAATCGAGCTTTTACAAATGGCAACATTTACCATCAGCGTCTGTCTTCATTTTAAAGATCCATTTGTACTTTAACGACCAGCCATCCAACGAGCAAGTCCACCAAAGTCTATACTTGGTTTTCATACATGGATCCTTTCTCGGATTTCATGGCCTCTAACCATTTGTTGGTTTCCGGGCCCATCATCGCTTCTCCATAGTTCGTAGGTTCATCGTTGTCCAACAACATGACCTTCAAGACAGGGTTGTCATACCGCTCAGTAGCAGTACACGTCCTTGTCGACCTACGAAGTTTGATAGTAACTTGATTCGAAGCTTCATGATCATCATCATTAACTTCCTCTTCAACTGACGTAGGCTTCACAGAAACATCTTTCTGTGTTGTGCCACTTTCTGGTTTAAGTAAAGGTTCAATAACCTCATCAAGTTCTATTTTCCTTGTAGGTCCATAGTAACTTGATCCGAAGCTTCATGATCATCATCATTAACTTCCTCTTCAACTGACGTAGGCTTCACAGAAACATCTTTCTGCGCCGCGCTACTTTCTGGTTGAAGCAGAGGTTCAAATAACCTCATCAAGTTCTATCCTCCTCCCACTCAATTCTTTCAAGAGAAACCCTTTCTCGAGAAAGGACCCAGTTTTAGCAACAAACATTTTATGCTTGGATCTGAGATAGAAGGTTCACCCAACTGTTCTTAGGGTATTCTGTGAAGATGCATTTGTCCGCTTTGGGTTCGAGCTCATTAGGCGAAAACATTATCCACACAAGCGTCGCAGCCCCAAACATTAAGAAATGACATCTTAGGTTTCTATCAAACCATAGTTCACACGGTGTCATCTCAACGGATTTAGATGGTGCCCTATTTAAAGTGAATGTTGTTGTCTCTAATGCATAACCCCAAATTATAGTAACAAAACGATAATAGACATCATAGCACGCACCATATCCAATAGAGCACGACTATGACGTTCGGACACACCATCACACTATGGTGTTCCAGGTGGCATGAGTTGTGAAACAACTTTCACATTGTCTAAAGTTGTATGCCAAACTCGTAACTTAGATATTCACCTCCACGATCATATCGCAAACATATTTATCTTCTTGTCACGATGATCTTAAACTTCACTCTGAATTTGCTTGAACCTTTCAAACGATTCAGACTTGTGTTTCATTAAGTAAATATACACTATATCTACTCAAATCATCACTGAAGGTAAGAAAATAACGATATCCACAGCATGCTACAAGAGTCATTGGATTGCATACATCAACATATATCATTTCCAATAAATCACTTGCCCGCTTCATCAAAACAGAAAACGGGGTCCTTAGTCATCTTGACCAAGAGGCATGGTTCGCATGTCTCAACCGATTCGAAATCATATGAGTCCAAAGATCCATCAGCATGGAGTTTCTTCATGCGTTTTATACCAATATGACATTTAGCAGCAGTGCCACAAGTATGTGGTACTATTATTATTAACTTTGTATCATTTTGGCATCAATGTTATGAACATGTGTATTACTACGATCAAGTTTCAACAAACCATTCTTACTGGGTGCATGACCATTGAAGGTATTATTCATGTAAATAGAATAACCATTATTCTCTAACTTAAATGAATAACCGTGTTGCAATGAATATGATCTAATCACGTTCATGCTCAACGCAAAAAACACCAAATAACATTTATTTTAGGTTCGTCACTAATCTCGAAGGTAGAGAGAGCATGCGATGTTGATCACATCAACCTTGGAAACATTTCCAACACACATCGTCACCTCACACTTAGCTAGTTCTCCGTTTATTTCGTAGCTTTTATTTCGAGTTACTAACATTTAGCAATCGAACCGGTATCCAATACCCAGGTGCTACTAGGAGTACAAGTAAGGTACACATCAATAACACGTATATCAAATATACTTCTATCGACGTTGCCAGTCTTCTTATCTACCAAGTATCTAGGGTTGTTTCGCTTCAGCAACCTCTCTCCTCATAATTGAAGCACTTAGTCTCGGGTTTGGGTTCAACTTTTGGGTTGCTTCACTGGAGCAGCAACTGACTTGCCATCCATGAAGTTTCCCACCTTCCCCTTGCCCCTCTCGAAATTAGTGGTTATACTAACCATCAACACTTGATGCTCCTTCTTGATTTCTACCTTCGCGGTGTCAAACATCGCGAACAGCTCAGGGATCATTAATTCTATCCCTGGCACTTTATAGTTCATCACCAAGTTCTAGTAGCTTAGTGAAAGTGACTTGGAGAACTATATCAATCACTATCTTATCTGGAAGATCAACTCCCACTCGATTCAAGCGATTGTAGCACCCAGACAATCTGAGCACATGCTCAATGATTGAGATATTCTCTTTCATCTTACAGGCAAAGAATCTTGCTGGAGATCTCATATCTCGCAACACGGGCACGAGCCTGAGATCCTAATTTCAGCTCTTAGAACATCTCATATGTTCCATGACGTTCAAAATGTTTCGAAGCCTCAATTCTAAGCTGTAATGCATGACGCACTAAACTATCAAGTAGTTATCAAAACATGCCTGTCAGATGTTCACAACATCTACAAACAACGCTAGAGGGGTTGGTGCACCAAGCGGTGCATTAAGGACATAAGCCTTCTGTGCAGCAATGAGGACAATTCTCAGATCACGGAGCCAGTCCGCAATATTGCTACCACCATCTTTCAACTCTATTTCTCTAGGAACATATAAAATTCAAGGGAGCTACAGTATCAGCTAGTAATCTACAACATAATTTTGCAAAGACACCACTGACTATGTTCATGATAATGAGTTCAATTAATCATATTACTTAAGAATTCCCACTCAAATTGACATCCCTCCATTCATCCGAGTGATACATGATCCAAATTCACCAACTCAAGTCCGATCATCACGTGAGTTGAGGTGGTTACAATGGTGAACATCATCATGTTGATCATATCTACTATATGACTCATGTTCGACCTTTCGGTCTCTTGTGTTCCGAGGCCATGTCTGTACATGCTAGGCTCGTCAAGTTTAACCCGAGTGTTCTGCATGTGCAACGCTGGCTTGCACCCGTTGTATGTGAACGTAGAGTCTATCACACCCGATCATCACGTGGTGTCTCAACACGATGAACTTTCGCGACGGTGCACACTCGGGGAGAACACAATTTTATCTTGAAATTTAAGTGAGGGATCACCTTATAGTGCTACCATCGTACTAAGCAAAACAAGGTGCATAAAAGGATTAACATCACATGCAATTCATAAGTGACATGATATGGCCATGAACTTGTGCTTTAGATCTCCATCTTGAAAGCACCGGCATGATCTCCATCGTCACCGGCACGGCACCATGATCTCCATCATCTTGATCTCCATCAACGTGTCGCCATCAGGGTTGTAACGCCCTGCATGCTTCTACTACTATTGCTACCGTTTAGCGATAAAGTAAAGCATTACATAGCGCTTAATGATTGACACGCAGGTCATACAATAATTAAAGACAACCCTATGCCTCCTGCCGGTTGCCGTACTCATAGACATGCAAGTCGTGAAATTCTATACATCACATGATCATCTCATACATCACATATATCACATCATGTAATTGGCCATATCACATCACAACATACCTTGCAAAAACAAGTTAGACGTCCTCTAATTGTTGTTGCATGTTTTACGTGGATGCTACGGGTTTCTAGCAAGAATGATTCTCACCTACGCATAAACCACAACGGTGATACATAGTTTGCTTTTCAACCTTCTCAAGGACCGCCTTTGTCGAATCCGATCCAACTAAAGTGAGAGAAACTGCCACCCGCAAGCCATCTAGGCAACAAGTTGCGTCGAGGGAACCGGTCTCTCGTAAGCGTACGAGTAATGTTGGTCCGGGCCGCTTCATCTCACAATACCGCTGAACCAAAATCCGCCCAAGGGAGGAAGCAATCTAAGCATCAACGCCCACAAACTCTTTGTGTTCTACTCGAGATCTCATCTACACATAGACCTAGCTCATGATGCCACTGTTGGGGAACGTTGCATGGGAAACAAAAATTTTCCTACGCACACACAAGATCTATCAATGGCGATGAGCATCTACGAGAGGGAGAGTGGATCTACATACCCTTGTAGATCGCAAAGCGGGAAGCGTTAAGAAACGCGGTTGGTGTAGTCGAACGTCTTCGCGATCCAAATCGCCGAGCGTCCCGCGATCTCATCACGATCTGTCCCGCGATCCAATCACGATCCATCCCGCGAACTCATCACAATCCGTCCCGTGATCTCATCACGATCCGTCCCGCGATCTCGTCACGATCCTTCCGATCTAGCGCCGAACGGACGGCACCTCCGCGTTCAGCACACGTACAGCTTGATGACGATCTCCGCCTTCTTGATCCAGCAAGAGGAAGCGGAGAGGTATAAGAGTTCTCCGGCAGCGTGACGACGCTACGGTGATGGTGGTGGAGCTATTCCGGTAGGGCTTCGCCTAAGCACTGCAGAAAACTGATCTAGAGGAGAAACTATGCACTAGAGGAACGGGTAGCACGTGGCTAAAATCTGGTGCCAAAAAACCCTAAAACCTCTAGTATATATAATAGGAAGAGAGGAGGAGGCATGGACCTCAAAGGACCAGCAATTGGGTCAGACAAATCAAGTGGGAGAGGTGGAATCCACCTCCAATCCTAGTAGGACTAGGATTCACCCTATTTTTTTTGCCTTTTTCCACCTTTTTCTCTTTGGGCTTTTCTTCCCAGCCTCATGGGCCTTGTGTGGGATTTCCACCAGCCCAGTAAGGGCTGGTATTTACTCTCCCACAGCCCATGTAGCCTCTTGGGTCGAAATACCCCTCCCGATGGTCTCCCGGTACACTACCGGCACTCCCAGTACACTACCGATGAGCCCGAAACTTTTTGGGCGACCAAAATAGGACTTCCTATATATCAATCTTTACCTCCAGACCATTCCGGAGCTCCTTGTGATGTCCAAGATCTCATCCGGGACTCCGAACAACCTTCAGTCACCACCATACATAACTCTACACTACCGAAACGTCACCAAACCTTAAGTGTGCAGACCCTGCGGGTTCGAGAACTATGTAGACATGACCGAGACACCTCTACGTTCAATAACCAATGGCGGGACCTGGACGTCCACATTGGTTCCTACATATTCTACGAAGATCTTTATTGGTCAAACCTCTATGTCAAGGATTCAGTTAATCCCGTATAACGTTCCCTTTGTTCTTCGGTATGTTACTTGCCCGGGATCCGATCGTCGGTATTTCCATACCTAGTTCAACCTCGTTACTGGCAAGTCTCTTTACTCGTTCCATAATACAAGATCTCGCAACTGACAATTAGTCACATTGCTTGCAAGGATCATTGTGATGTTGTATTACCGAGTGGGCCCTGAGATACCTCTCCGTCACACGGAGTAACAAATCCCAGTCTCGATCCATGCCAACCCAACAGACACCCTTGGAGATACCTGTAGAGCACCTTTATAGCCACCCAGTTACGTTGCGATGTTTGATACACACAAGGCACTCCTCCGATGTCTGTGAGTTGCATGATCTCATGGTCACAGGAACATATACTTGACATGCAGAAAACAGTAGCAATAAACTGACACGATTATATGCTACGTTTGTAGTTTGGGTCTTGTCCATCACATCATTCTCCTAATGATGTGATCCCGTTATCAAATGACATCTCATGTCCATGGCTAGGAAACCTTAACCATCTTTTGATCAATGAGCTAGTTCACTAGAGGCATACTAGGGACAGAGTGTAGTCTATTTACCCACACATGTAATGTGTTTCCATTTAATACAATTATAGCATGGATAATAAACGGTTATCATGAACAAGGAAATATGATAATAACTAATTTATTATTGCCTCTAGGGCATATTTCCATCAAGAAGGATTTCTCAATGGATGTAGGCCATTAATTGGTTAATAACATGTTTGTTTCATTTATATAGAATGCTTGTAGATCACACCTTGTGAATGGTAGATGTTGACTTTAAATGTTGCTTTCTTGTAAAATTAGGTGTTCATGGGTGCTTTATAAAGTTGAATACTAGTGCTCAAATCCTAACTACCACTGGGAGATATGGAAATAACAAAATATTTCCACTAGCATTTTCTATAGTTGGGCAGGAGGACACATCAAACTGGTGTTGGTTTCTACACTAGCTCAAGATATTTAGTGGAGGTGAATATGGGAAATATGGATCTTACACAATCATGTCTGATAGAAATAAGGTATGCATGCATGTCCCTGTTTATATTTATGTTATACCATCAATACTGCAGTAGTTTGGTATGTTATATTATGTGAACAGGGGCTACTAAATGCAGTAAAATCAAGTTTTTTCCAAACTGCCATCAAAGATTTTTTTCCTTAGACACTTGTATGCAAATTTCCATAATGCTGAGTTTAAGGGGGGGGATCTTAAGAAATGTATGGATAATGCCAGTTGTGCTTATAACCAACACAAGTTTAGCATTGCAATGAATAATCTGAAAAATGAGAGTGAGGAACCTTGGAAGTGGTTGAGTGGAATACCAAAACACACATGGGCTGGACATGCTTTTGACACTAACTACAAGACATACTTGGTTGTTAACACTTTTCAGAGGTGTTCAATAAGTACATCTTAGATTTTAGTGAAAAACCTATTAGGACTATGGTTGATGGTATTAAGGACAAGCAGATGGTGAGGTGGCATAGGAATAGAGAGAGAGAGAGGCAAGGCAACTCTGTGGGAGATCACACCTCATTATGCCGAGAAGTTAGAGGTGGAAAAGGAAAGGGACAGATTTTGCAAACCAATTCAAGCTGGTATTAATCTATGGCAAGTGACAAGTGGGCATCAAACACATGCAATTAACCTGGAACAGTACACATGTGGTTGTAGAAAGTGGGACCTGTCTCGCATACCATGCAACCATGCTATATCAGCAATTAGTAAGGCAAAAAGGTTTACACAGGACTATGTTTCAAAATTCTTCAAAAAACCTTTGTACCCAACATCATATGAACCTATGATATACCATGTTCTTGGTGAAGATGATTGGACAAAGACTCCTAGACTAGACATAGATTCACCTGACTTCCATGTGAAGGGAGGAAGGAAGAAAGAAAAGAGGATTAAGGGCAGGTTTGAAGTCCAAAGCAGAAGGACACTTCTAGAATGGCCACTATAACATGTGGTAATTGTGGGCTCCAAGGCCATAGGTACACCAACTGCAAGAAACATTTGAAACCAGATTTGGCAATGATGAAAAATAAGCATGTGGTAATCCCCTTCCCACTGTAGTTTTTATTTAATTATGTATTATTTAGTAACTATCATGCTTGAGTATGACTAACTACAAGGTTTACTTTTTTTATTTCAAGTCACCTGCAAGAACACATACCCTAGCTTCAAGCTCACCTCCAGCTGCAAGATCAAAACCCCAAGCTGCAAGATCACAGCCAGCTACAAGATCTCATAGGGGTGGAAGTACTGCTCCTGCAAGCTATCAAACACCATTCTCTACCCCAAGAGCTTCAACTTCTAGTGCTTCAACTTTTGGTGCTCCTCCTACTGCTAGTGGCCCAACAAACCATTCTGGATGGCTGGCTTATTTTACTGCTAGTGGAAACATATGAGTAGAATCAGTTCTGTGAAAAAATGTGTAATGAGTACTTGTTTGTGAACATCTATGTAGGCTACTGAACCCTGGTACTATGTATGCTTTTGAACCCTACTATTGTTGGCTACTTATTATGATCACATCTATGGTATGTCATGTGTTTACTAAGGTTAGAATGATGTGATGTGTAATAAGTCTTCTGCCATGTTTTAGCTATTTCATATTTCATATGGAAGTAAGTATTTTGTCATGTTTAGGGGTGTCTCGGCATCGAGAGACCCTAAATGGATAAGTTTGTCATGTTTAGGGGGTTCTCAGCATCGAGAGACCCTAAATGGATAAGTTTGCATGTTTAGGGGGTCTTAGCATCGAGAGACCCTAAATGGATAAATTTGCATGTTTAGGGGGTTCTCGACATCGAGAAACCCTAAATGGATGGATTTATAGGTTTAGGGGGTTCTCGGCATCGAGAGACCCTAAATGGATAAGTTTGCATGTTTAGGTGGTTTTCGGCATCGAGAGACCCTAAATGGATGGATTTGTAGGTTTAGGGGGTTCTCGGCATGGAGAGACCCTAAATGTATAAGTTTGCATGTTTAGGGGTTCTCGGCATCGAGAGACCCTAAATGTTTAAGTTTGCATGTTTAGGGGGTTCTCGACATCGAGAGACTGTAATGGATAAGTTTGTAGGTTTAGGGGGTTCTCGGCATCAAGAGACCCTAAATGGATGGATATAACATATGACATATAACTTATAACATATAACAACATTGTTCATCATATAACATATAACATATAAAATTATAGTAGACTTCAACTAATTCTTAAACATCATACTATAGCTAGTCATAGATAGCTTCCATCAACATACTTAATAGATTCTTAAACATCATAGTAGAGCTCAGCATAGATAGCTTCCAGCAACATACTTAATAGTTCTTACATAATTCCAACTTAGGTCACTAGTACACAGGCATAGAGTACATATACTACTTCTAAACAACAACACACTTCACAAAAGGACAGCTAAGCATGCTTCTAGTTCCCCTTGCTCTTGCTCTTGCTCTACATCTTCTTCATTCTGCCAAGATATTCTGGATCCCCTTCAACTTCTGCCTGTTCCTCCCCTCTGCACTTAGCAAATCATCAATGTGAAGTCTTAGTTCAGCCCTGCCTACAGTGAGCTTCTCATGGCCCTTCTTCAAATCACCCATGTGAAGTTTCAACTTTGAGTTCTCCTGGGTGAGCTTTTCCTAGGACTTGTTGAGTCCATCAACCTACAACTACAATTTCATACTAGCTTCACTCAGCTGCTGCTTCTCTTTCAAATGATCGATTGAGCTTAAGGTTCCCGATGACAGTGCCTTGAGCTTCTTCCTGGTTCATCAGCACTTTGTACTTCTCTTGTAGCTTGAAGATCTCTGCATCTTTCTTCTCCATCTCCATATTGAGATCAGACACAACTGAGTTGGTAACCTCGTCACCCTTTATCTTAGCATTCAAGTAGCTGAAATCAACCATCCTTTCCTCTTGGGCATTGAATAGTTCATGCACATCTTCAACCAATTTGTTATAGTTGCCCTCTAGCTTGTTTTTCTCCTCTGTCAAATGGTGAATAGTGAGTGAACTCTCAAGGTTACCCTTCCTCCTACCACTTCTGCCGTCTTCATACATCTCCCATAGCTTCAACAAAGTATTCTGTAGTGTAGGAGGCCACTCTGGGTCAACCCATTGAACAAAACCACAGTTCTCAGAGTCCTACAATGTAAACAACATATTTGATTATAAGTAAATATGAAAGTGAAACATGACAAAACTAGCAAATTTTATTAACTAGCACAACACTGAAAGTGAAACAGACAACTCATATGTACTGCACCATGTGCCCAATTAACAAACAACTCATATGGACTGGACCATGTGCCCAATTAACAGTACAATCATTTAGATGGAATTAACAACTAACAACTAGCAATTAAAGAAATGAACTATGAACATCACATCAGTGAGGTACCCAAGTAAACATGTACTACAATAATTAAATATACATGGAAAGCATCACCAACTAGCTAAACAAGTACACAGTCAGATGCTACCTTATTAAAAAATCACACAAACTGCATCAACAGATGGATATGCTAAAAATTGACCAACAAATCTGCCAACATAAAGAGTACTCCAACATTAACTATGGGCTGGACCATGTGCTTTCTATCATTCTAAATACAAAAAAAGTTAAATATATTGTTTAGCATTTCATTATTAGCACATACTAAGGACCTCATGTCCGTGTCAAATCCTTCAAAGGCCCCACGCCTCTCAGCCGCCAGACCATGGTGCTCGCAAGGAACTAGCGGTGCTGCCTCAATGCCCATGTAGTCCTAGTCATCAATGCTAGCAGGGACCTAAAAGAGCAACAATCCCCAAAAGAATCAGAAATCGCGCAAGAACACAAACCCTAACCCTAACCCTAGTTCAGCAACTCACCTGGTACTTCATGCCATCTTCGGAGGAGCTCGGGCTGGAGTAGTCATTGCTGCTCTCGTCCTCGTACACCATGGCGCGACAACAGCGGCCACGGTGGGGGCGGACGACAACGAATCGGAGGGGGGACGGAGAGAGCTCGACGAGGAGGAGAGAATGCACTGCGGGAGGGGGGGGCTAGGTTCGACCGAGCCCGTTAAGGCCGACCACGCCAGCCTCGCCACAGTCAGCGCACTGGCACGCGTCGATTGGCCAGCGTGGCGCCTGACATGTGGGCCCGCCAGGTCAGATACACAGTCAATACATGCTTATACGCATGTCAGTCCATTTTGTAACGATTAGGCTGAATAGTGGTACTGAATTGCGAGATGCAGAGATGATAGTACTGATTCGTTACATGATGCGCAAGTGTGGTATGTCCATGCAATTAACTCAGTGGGTTGTGGTGAAGTAGCACGAAGCTAAAGTAGCAGTAACTGCATCGCTGTATAGTACAAATCGTAAGGCACTCTATAGAAAACAATGACAGTAATAAATGATGTGGCTTCACCATATGTTAGAAAATTCAGTAGTGGAAGGTGATGTGGCAAGAATGATGATGTGGATAGCTTGCATGTTTAGAGAAATAAGATAGTGGGGATGAACTATTTAAGTATTATAGATAAAGCTCGCGCTACATATTTGTTAACAACACTCAATAGTTGGACTGGCAAGCAAGGTCAATGCACAAACACGAGATCTATAGTTTGAATCCCCATTGCCGTGCCCACTTTTTTCATATTTTCTCCCTTTTTTGAGAATTTCACATTTTTCTCCCGACCGCTAGCTCCGGTTCAGCCCCAATGGGCCGGTCTAGTCGGGCGTGCCCTCTGCGAAGGGGCATCCATTTGTCGCTAAACACGACAAATAGGACCTCCCCAGAATAGGAACCGACGGATCGATGGCTGTGTGAGAACATGATAAGTCGAAGGGGCTCGATCCGGAGGGCAACTTGGTGTGATCCTTGAGCGGCAAGGCGACCTGAGTGAGGAGCTGCAGCGACGAGGCGGCCCGATCTGGTATGAGGCGGTCGGCCTCTGTTTGTTTCCATGCGGGATGGGGTGGCCCGACTGGGGCTTGATTTCCAGACCCACGAGGACGACCAGATCAGATGGGAGAAGCATTACGTGAACATGCGGTAATGAAAACTAACAACAACCGGGCAATAGAAGAAGGGAAAAGACTGAGATCAACTGGCTGATCGATCAATTCCCGTCCGTTGTCTCGTGGGCAGGACACGTGTCATGTGGGCCTTGCATATTCCACCTTTCTGAAGCAACGACCAGATCCGGTTATTTCTCATCTCATATTTCTATCTTCATCTAGATCAGGTGCTGGCAGCCACGCCGTCGTTGAGCACCCCAGCCGCACCACTGTTGACGTCGGCGAGCACGCGCCCCGCCATCGCGGTCGTCGGCCGCCTCCACCACCATCCACCCTCTCTCCTCCTCACCCTTCTCTCGTCATCCAGCCGCGCCGCCGCAAGCACCCAGCTGCGCCGTCGCAGACGCCAGCGAGCACGCGCTCCGTCGTCACGGTCGTCGGCTGCCTCCAGCACCACCCACCCTCTCTCCTCCTCCCTCTTCTCGATCGATGGTGTCGCTCCCCGTTCGTTGTTTCAGGAATTGTTTCTACAACACGGCTGTTGTTGTAGAAAGACGAAGGAAAAAAATTCCGCAACAAAGCGATTGTTTCTCAAACTCGACCTTTGTTTCAGGAATTAATGGGTCCAAATTTTATTTTTTGCAACAAAGCGATTGTTTCTGCAACTCGACTGTTGTTTCAGGAATCACTGGGTGCCGACCGGAGCACCGCGCGCGGATCGGACGATTGTGCATGTAGATCGGACGGCCGTCGAGGTGGCGGATGTTTAGTAAACATCCGTCGATGGACGCGTAGCAGCCCCCATAGAAGAAGCACCGATCGAAAAGAACGAAAGAAAAGCTAATTTTCACCATGCAAAAAATGCTGTTTTTTGTTCCGTTGTGCTTCTCTAGCCTATCATTTCTTACTACATTACAGGTTGCGGAATATTGCAACGGGGGTGCGATTTCTGTCTTGATTATTTCTGGAGCTTGTCACCGGTCATAAACCGTGTAACATGGTTGTTTTATCATTTTTGACTGTTTTTATTCGCTCATTTTCTAACAAAAAAACTATTTTAATCATCTTTCTTTTGTTTGTTGCGAGAAGAGTTTTTGCGGAAGAACTAACAAGTTGTTGAAATACAACCTGGTAATTTTTACGGAAGCATAAATATCATGACAACTTCACACGAGGGATTTTTTGGTTTGAAACATACCTCGATAACTTTTGTGCAAATGGCATGATAATGTGTGAACCGGGACCCGATAACTTACGTATAAATGTCATGGTAACTTCGACCGGGGTGAAAAAATTATTAAAATATCTCCCGGTAATTTATGTGTAAACAACACGGTAATTTCTACATGACAATCCTGATAACTTAGGGACAAACACCGTGACAACTTTGACCTGAAATAAAAAAAGATGTCAAAAATGTACCCCGGTAACTTTTTGTTTAAACATCATGTTAATAATGCATCATATACATGATAACTTAAGTACAAACACCATGATAACTTAGACCACGAGGAAAGTTTGTTAAAAAATATATTCTGATAACTTGTGTGTAAATAACAAGGTAATATACATACACCATAGCTAATAACTTACTTAATTCAGATGTGGTAACTTTTTAACTAGGGAAAAATGTTGTTAAAAAATACCTCCGAATAAATCATGTGTGAACAACATGATAATACACACACATGAAAGCTGATAACTCATATACAAATATTGCGATAATTTTTTGACCGAGGAAATGAAAATTGTTGAAAAACATATCCCGATAACTTTTGTGCAACATGATAATATACATAACACAGTTGATAACTCACTGCAAACATCATATCACTTTTTGACCATCAGATAAAAGTTTGTTGGAAACATACCCCATAAACTTTTGTGTAAATGACATGATAACTTATGTATGACAAACGTGATAACTTACATAGTCCAGATGTAGTAACTTTTGGTCCGAAAAAAAAAGTCATCAGAACATATCAACATGGGATCTAATTTCGAAGATCTCGTCGAGACGATTTGTTTTTGTGAAGACGATTTTTCAATCGAAGCGACAGTTTGAACTACAAAACATTTTAAAATTTCAATTTTGAAAAGAATCTGTTGACATCACTAGTCTTGTTTTTTCTGCACAGGTAATTAGGAAGGAGAGACTAATATATTCGCAAGCAAGAATAAAAGAGCATCTGCATGCATGCGTGCAATGATGTGTGAGGTGCGCTGCTTGGAATTTTTTTCAAAACTAGTACGGATTTTGTAGCAAATTTGAAAACAGATGCGTGAGTTGGAAATTTTTTAATAGTAGTACCCTGTCGGCCAATAGCCGGCCGAGCAGGGACCTGTCGGCCACCACCAGGCCTACTGGAGACCTGTCAGCCATCCGTAGGCCGAAAGGATCCTGTCGGCCAATCAGAGGCCAGGCGATAGGCCTGTCGGCCTGGGGTAGGCCGAAAGGCACCTGGCGGCCAGTGGGAGGCCGACTGGCCCCTGGCTAAGCCCCGGCCCTCTTTTCTTCCTCCTCTGACCAGTCATCTCACCCTCACCCTTCCCCTCTTCCCCTCTCATTACCGTTGCTCTCCGGTGGTTCCACCGACTCGCTGATCTCCTCGCCGATACACCCATTCTGTTATCCTACCCGCCTAATCAATAGATTAGGGCGTTCTCCATCGGCCTACGATATTTTTTTTTGCTTCCAACTCAATCCAATGAGAACTGTCAAGTCGGTAGTGGATTTAGTTAATATTTGTCACCGTCCGTCTGCAGGTAATGGCTTGCCCATTTTGCCGCGCTCCAGGTGGCCCTTGTGTTGTCGTTGATTCCGGTGTGTCCGTATTTACTGTGGTGCTGGATCGTCGATGTGCAAGACGTGTTGTAAGATTCGATGTCTTCATTATCTAACTGTGGCATATTCGAATGCCTTTGTTTATAAGTTTATGATCCTTGCTTCCATTCTTGTTGTAGTATGTTCCGTGTAGTGTTAGATCACATCTTACTCGGTACATTGAGGAGTGCAGAGCTTTAGCTATTGGGAGGGGTGACACTGATATTGATCTTGCTCTGCACAACACTGAGGGTAACTTATACCATGTTATATTTACACATGGTAGGATGAGCAGTAAATTCCATGGTCCTTCGTGGGAGGAACTCATGAATGATTATGGTCTCCGCCACAATGACATGATGACTGTTATGCTTGAGCACTATGGAACTTATATTAGTGTCGAATTTCATCGGGATGGTGTTATGTTGTTTCCTTTACCCCATGTTGGTAAGATTTATTTTTGACAGATTTTCAGATTTGATTGAGCTTATACTTTTTGCGGTTCATGTCCGTAATTGAAATAATTTTTTTGTAGCTCTTGAGGATCTGAGTGAAACTCAGAGGGAACTTGTTGACAGCTGTTTTTATAGTCGTGGTGTCACTCTGAATTATCATCAAATGTATGTCATGTCGCGGCAGCTCTTTGATGACAACTACATACTGTGTACTCCTTTCGTTCATAGGATGGATTGCATGAACGTTATTTCCCAACATATGGTAAGCTTTGGTTTCTGTTTTTTATTATTTGTTTGTTATTTTCTGGTTCATAAGATGGATCATATAAGTTGCTTGTTTCTGTGAAGTTATTCCTACCATGGTTGTGAGGAGTTTGATGGAATTTGTGGCTATTCCTAGGACTGGTTCTTTACTTCTTGAAATTACTTTGGATTCAGAAGATGATGATATATTTGTGAGCATTCCTTGTTCCTACTTCATTGGCTTGGGTAATCGATGGTTTTGAAGAAGGAAGGTTTCGGAAATTTTCTACTGGCATCGTCTATCGAAGTCAACAATTTGGTGCTCATAACATTCAAACAGCGTGAACAGGAGCTAGCTATTGTTTTCAGCTATCTGCCATAGTGAGAAAGAAAGAAAGGTCTCGTGCAGCCCAGGCAATAGAAGAAGCTGGAGATGGAGAAGGAAAATATCCATGTTAGACTCAGTAGATTTATATTATTGTAACTTAATTTCAGCAAGTTGTATCTTAATTTCAGCAAGATGTATCTTAATTTCAGCAAGATGTATCTTAATTTCAGCAAGTCATACTATTGTCGTTTTTATTTGCCACCAATTTCTCCTGCCATTCTATCCCGCCATTTTCTCCCGCCATTCTCTCCCGCCATTCTCTGTCCCGCCATTCTCTCCCGCCCGATTTCCCGCCATTGCGGTTGTCATCTGCCTATAAAAGGAGGCATTGTATCTGCCTTCCTCCATCAGCCACCAACACTAGAAAAAACCAGTGCGGTAGTCATTATGAGTTTGCCTTCTTCGGATCAAAGCATTAGGCCTAGCAAATGGAAGAGTGCGAAGCTGCCTCAGGGGGTGGAAGCAGTTCGTTGTTGGTGCGGTGATCTCTGCAAGGTGAAGGAGGTGACGGATTTTTCGGATTGGTTGGGCATGAAGTTTTTCATGTGCGCTAATTATGAGGAAGATCCACCCGTTGGTCCTTCACCGTACATCACGCCTCCGGTAAGTTTCAGTCACATAGAATAAACACGTTGTTCATATTGCTGTTGATTTGATTTGTTATATTTGTGTTTCTTTTGTAGTCTCCTCCGCCCCTGTGCCAGTACTATCGTTGGATAGACACGAAAATGCCGGACTGGGCGGTGACTGAGATTCGTGAAAGAAGTCGTCAAGCATGGGCAAGTTTGGATGTGGAGGAGCGCCGCGAGAATGTGGCAGTAGAGGAGAAAGCAGAGCAGGAGAGAGCTTGGCAAGAGCACTGTGTGGAGCAAAGGGCTTTTCTTGCTGAGATGAAGAAGAAAAACCAAGAAAACCAACTTCGACTGGCGGAGGTCTACCGGCAGCGAGAGGAGGCCCGTGAAGCTGAGAGGTAGAAAAACAAAGAAAGGGCTCGTGCAGCCCAGGCAGCAGAAGAAGCTGGAGATGGAAAAGGAAAATATCCACGTTGGACCCAGTAGATTTAGATTGCAGTAACTCAATTTCAGCAAGTTGTATCTTAATTTCAGCAAGATGTATCTTAATTTCAGCACATTGTATCTTAATTTCAGCAAGATGTACCGCCAGATCCTCTCCCGCCAGTTCCTCTCCCGCCAGTTCCACTCCCACCACTTCCTCTCCCGTCACTTTGTCTCCCGCCTATATAACTACATTCGCAGTAAGGAGGGTGAGCAGGGCCTTCCTTTCCCTGTCGCTCCCGCATCCTTCCTTCCACTCTCGCCATTCTTTCATGGAGATGTCTCATCCTCCTCATCCTCACTATCCTTTTGATCGTAGTTTTCACAAGGATATGTCCGACTGTATTCTTCGTCCAGCTGCCAATTTCAAGATGAATGACAAAGCAGTACCATGGGAGGAACTCATTAGCAGTGACTTGATAATGAATGAGTTGTCTCACCAAGTAGCTAGGGCTGGGTGGGCCCCCAGGACTTTTGAGGAGATACGGAAAGAACTTCTGAGGTTGCACACCAGATGGCAAAAGCAACTGCACAAGGGTGATGCTTATCTCAGGATTGCTGTGAATAATTCAGGTTTATGGTCAGCAGAAAGTGAGGATGAGGACGACCTCTTCATGCCGAGCAGCAAGGTGAAGAGTTCTGCATCGAAGGGCAAGAGTTCTACATTGTCGAAGGGCAATATTTCTACATCGACGAAGGGGAAGAGATCTGCATCGACGGAGGATGATAATGATGCATTCATGTAATACTATGTTTCCATGTAGTACTATGTGTTGGAAATATGCCCTAGAGGCAATAATAAATTATTTATTATCATATTTCCTTGTTCATGATAATCGTTTATTATCCATGCTATAATTGTATTGATCGGAGACTTAAATGCATGTGTGGATACATAGACAAAACCATGTCCCTAGTATGCCTCTAATGGACTAGCTCGTTGATCAAAGGATGGTTAAGGTTTCCTAGCCATGGACATGAGTTGTCATTTGATAACGGGATCACATCATTAGGAGAATGATGTGATGGATAAGACCCAAACTACAAACATAGCATATGATCGTGTCAGTTTATTGCTACTGTTTTCTGCATGTCAAGTATATGTTCCTATGACCATGAGATCATGCAACTCACAGATATCGGAGGAGTGCCTTGTGTGTATCAAACGTCGCAACGTAACTGGGTGACTATAAAGGTGCTCTACAGGTATCTTCGATGGTGTCTGTTGAGTTGGCATGGATCGAGACTGGGATTTGTTACTCCGTGTGACGGAGAGGTATCTCGGGGCCCACTCGGTAATGCAACATCACAATAAGCCTTGCAAGCAATGTGACTAATTGTTAGTTGCGGGATCTTGTATTACAGAACGAGTAAAGAGACTTGCCGGTAACAAGGTTGAACTAGGTATGGAGATACCGACGATCGAATCTCGGGCAAGTAACATACCGAAGAACAAAGGGAACGTTATACGGGATTAACTGAATCCTTGACATAGAGGTTTGACCGATAAAGATCTTCGTAGAATATGTAGGAACCAATGTGGACGTCCAGGTCCCGCCATTGGTTATTGACCGTAGAGGTGTCTCGGTCATGTCTACATAGTTCTCGAACCCGCAGGGTCTGCACACTTAAGGTTCGGTGACGTTTCGATAGTGTAGAGTTATGTATGGTGGTGACCGAAGTTTGTTCGGAGTCCCGGATGAGATCCCGGACGTCACGAGGAGCTCCGGAATGGTCCGGAGGTAAAGATTCATATATAGGAAGTCCCAGTTTGGTTTATGGAAAAGTTTCGGGCTCATCGGTAGTGTACCGGGAGTGCCGGTAGTGTACCGGGAGTGCCGGTAGTGTACCGGGAGACCTCCGGGAGGGGTACTTCGACCCCAAGAGGTCCATGGGCTGTGGGAGAATAATAACCAGCCCTTAGTGGGCTGGGAAAACAGCCACAAAGGCCCATGGCGCAGGAGAGAAAGTCCTAAAGCAAAAAGTGGAAAATCAGCCAATAGGAGGCAATCCTACTCCAACTAGGATTGGAGGTGAAGTAGGATTTCTTCCCACCTCCTATTTCGGCCGACCCAAAGGCCTTGGCTGCCTCTCCTCTCCTCTCCTCCTATATATACTAGTGGATTGGGTGGTTTTGGACAGAATTTCCGGCCACGTGCTACCCGTTTCACCGGTGCACAGTTTCTCCTCTAGATCGGTTTTCCGCAGCGCTTAGGCGAAGCCCTGCCGGAATCACTCCACCACCATCACCGGAGCGCCGTCACGCTGCCGGTGAACTCTCTCTCCTATCCACCTCCTCTCGCTGGATCGAGACGGTGGAGATCGTCATCAAGCTGCACGTGTGCTGAACGCGGAGGTGCCGTCCGTTCGGCGCTAGATCGGAAGGACCGTGATCGAGATCGCGAGACAGTTCGTGATGAGATCGCCGAACGGATCGTGATGAGTTCGCGGGACAGATCATGATCAAGATCGTGATGAGATCGCGGGACGGATCGTGATGAGTTCACGGGACGGATCGTGATTGGATCGCGGGACGGATCGTGATGAGATCGCGGGACGCTCGGCGATTTGGATCGCGAAGATGTTCGACTACACCAACCGCGTTTCTTAACGCTTCCCGCTTAGCGATCTACAAGGGTATGTAGATCCACTCTCCCTCTCGTAGATGCTCATCACCATGGATAGGTTTGCGTGTGCGTAGGAAATTTTTTGTTTCCCATGCGACGTTCCCCAACAGTGGTATCAGAGCTAGGTTGATGGTTCGATGAGATCTCGAGTAGAACGCAAAAGGTTTGTGGGCGTTGATGCTTAGATTGCTTCCTCCCTTGGTCGTATTTTGGTTCAGCGGGATTGTGAGATGAAGCGGCCCGGACCAACATTACTCGTACGCTTACGAGAGACCGGTTCCCTCGACGTAACTTGTTGCCTAGATGGCTTGCGGGTGACAGTTTCTCTCACTTTAGTTGGATCGGATTCGACAAAGGCGGTCCTTGAGAAGTTTGAAAAGCAAACTAGTGTATCACCGTTGTGGTTTATGCGTAGGTGAGAATCGTTCTTGCTAGATACCCGTAGCAGCCACGTAAAACATGCAACAACAATTAGAGGACGTCTAACTTGTTTTTGCAGGGTATGTTGTGATGTGATATGGCCAATTACATGATGAGATATATGTGATGTATGAGATGATCATGTGATGTATAGAATTTCACGACTTGCATGTCGTTGAATATGGCAACCGGCAGGAGCCATAGGGTTGTCTTTAATTATTGTATGACCTGCGTGTCAATCATTAAGCGCTATGTAATGCTTTACTTTATCGCTACGGTAGCAATAGTAGTAGAAGCATGTAGGACGTGACAACCCCGATGGCGACACGTTGATGGAGATCAAGATGATGGAGATCATGGTGTCATGCCGGTGACGATGGAGATCATGCCGGTGCTTTCTAGATGGAGATCAAAAGCACAAGTTCATGGCCATATCATGTCACTTATGATTTGCATGTGATGTTAATCCTTTTTATGCAGCTTGTTTTGCTTAGGACGGCGGTAGCATTATAAGGTGATCCCTCACTTAATTTCAAGATAAATTGTGTTCTCCCCGAGTGTGCACCGTTGCGAAAGTTCGTCGTGTTGAGACACCACGTGATGATCGGGTGTGATAGACTCTACGTTCACATACAACGGGTGCAAGCCAGTGTTGCACATGCAGAACACTCGGGTTAAACTTGACGAGCCTAGCATGTACAGACATGGCCTCGGAACACAAGAGACCGAAAGGTCGAACATGAGTCATATAGTAGATATGATCAACATGATGATGTTCACCATTGCAGCCAACTCAACTCACATGATGATCGGACTTGAGTTGGTGAATTTGGATCATGTATCACTCGAATGATCGGAGGGATGTCAATTTGAGTGGGAGTTCTTAAGTAATATGATTAATTGAACTCATTATCATGAACATAGTCAAAGTGTCTTTGCAAATTATGTTGTAGATTACTAGCTCACGCTGTAGCTCCCTTAAATTTTTATATGTTCCTAGAGAAATAGAGTTGAAAGATGTTGGTAGCAATATTGCGGACTGGGTCTGTGATCTGAGGATTGTCCTCATTGCTGCATAGAAGGCTTATGTCCTTAATGCACCGCTCGGTGCGCCACCCCCTCTAGCGTCGTCTATAGATGTTGTGAACATCTGACAGGCACGTTTCGATGACTACTTGATAGTTTAGTGTGTCATGCATTACGGCTTAGAATTGAGGCTCCAAAACGTTTTGAATGTCACGGAACATATGAGATGTTCTAGGAGCAGAGATTGTGGTCTCAGGCTCGTGCCTTTGTTGCGAGATATGAGATCTCCAACAAGATTCTTTGCTTGTAAGATGAAGGAGAATAGCT
This sequence comes from Hordeum marinum, assembly GCA_022496015.1. Lineage (NCBI taxonomy): Eukaryota > Viridiplantae > Streptophyta > Magnoliopsida > Poales > Poaceae > Hordeum > Hordeum marinum. The sequence goes on along the minus strand of CM039673.1, from coordinate 467,819,055 downwards.
CAATCGTTGAGCATGTACTTAGATTGTCTGGGTACTACAATCACTTGAATCAAGTGGGAGTTGATCTTCCAGATAAGATAGTGATTGATGTAGTTCTCCAAGTCACTGTCACTAAAGCTACTAGAACTTAGTGATGAACTATAACACACCAGGGATAGAAGTATTGATCCCTGAGCTGTTCGCGATGTTTGACACCGCGAAGGTAGAAATCAAGAAGGAGCGTCAAGTGTTGATGGTTAATCAAACCACTAGTTTTGAAAAGGGCAAGAGCAAGGAGGGAAACTTCATGGATAGCAAGTCAGTTGCTGCTCTAGTGAAGCAACCCAAAGTTGAACTCAAACCCGAGACTAAGTGCTTCTATTATGAGGTGAGAGGTCGCTGAAGCGGAACAACCCTGGATACTTGGTAGATAAGAAGGCTGGCAACATCGACAGAAGTATATTTGATATACGAGTTATTGATGTGTACCTTGCTAGTACTCCTAGTAGCACCTGGGTATTGGATACCGGTTCGGTTGCTAAATGTTAGTAACTCAAAATAAAAGCTACGGAATAAACGGAGAACTAGCTAAGGGTGAGGTGACGATGTGTGTTGGAAATGTTTCCAAGGTTGATGTGATCAACATCGCACACTCTCTCTACCTTCAGGATTAGTGACGAACCTAAATAAATGTTATTTGGTATTTTGCGTTGAGCATGAACATGATTAGATCATGTTTGTTGCAATACGGTTATTCATTTAAGTCAGAGAATAATAGTTATTCTGGTTACATGAATAATACCTTCAATGGTCATGCACCCAGTGAGAATGGTTTGTTGAAATCTTGATCGTAGTAATACACATGTTCATAACATTGATGTCAAAAGATACAAAGTTAATAATGATAGTACCACATACTTGTGGCACTGCCGCTAAATGTCATATTGGTATAAAGCACATGTAGAAACTCCATGCTGATGGATATTTGGACTCATTCGATTTTGAATCGGTTGAGACATGCGAACCATGCCTCTTGGGCAAGATGACTAAAGGACCCCGTTGGATGGAGCGGGCAAGTGATTCATTGGAAATGATACATGTTGATGTATGCAATCTAGTGAGTCTTGTAGCGTGCAGTGGATATCGTTATTTTCTTACCTTCACTGATGATTTGAGTAGATATAGTGTATATTTACTTAATGAAACACAAGTCTGAATCGTTTGAAAGGTTCAAGCAAATCCAGAGTGAAGTTTAAAGATCATCGTGACAAGAAGATAAAAATGACCGCGATATGATCGTGGAGGTGAATATCTGAGTTACGAGTTTGGCATACAACTTAAGACAACGTGAAATTTGTTTCACAGCTAACGCCACCTGGAACACCATGGTGTGATGGTGTGTCCGAACATCATAGTCATGCTCTATTGATATAGTGCATCCTGTGATGTCTCTTATCGTTTTACTACTATAATTTTTGGGGTTATGCATTAGAGACAACTACATTCACTTTAAATAGGGCATCATCTAAATCCGTTGAGATGACACCGTGTGAATTATGGTTTGATAGAAACCTAAGCTGTCATTTCTTAATGTTTGGGGCTGTGATGCTTGTGTGGAAAATGTTTTCACATAATAAGCTAGAACCCAAAGCGGACAAATGTATCTTCATAGAATACCCTAAGAACAGATGGGTATGCCTTCTATCTCAGATCCGAGTGCAAAGTGTTTGTTGCTAGAACTGGGTCCTTTCTCGAGAAAAAGTTTCTCTCGAAAGAATTGAGTGGGAGGAAGATAGAACTTGATGAGGTTGTTAAACCTTTGTTCAACCAGAGAGTAGCGCAGCACAGAAAGATGTTTCTGTGAAGCCTACGTTAGTTGAAGAGGAAGTTAATGATGATGATCATGAAGCTTCAGGATCAAGTTACTATCGAACTTCTTAGGTCGACAAGGATGTGTACTGCTCCTGAGCGGTACGACAACTCTGTCTTGGAGGTCATGTTGTTGGACAACGATGAACCTACGAGCTATGGAGAAGCGATGATGGGCCCGGATTCCGACAAATGGTTGGAGGCCATGAAATCCGAGATAGGATCCATGTATTAAAACCAAGTGTAGACTTTGGTAGACTTGCTCGTTGGACGGCAGGTCGTTGAGTACAAATGGATCTTTAAAATGAAGACAGACACTGATGGTGAATGTCACTATTTGTAAAGCTCGACTTGTTGCAAAGATGTTTGTGACAAGTTCAAGGAGTTGACTACGATGAGACTTTCTCACTCGTAGCGATGCTAAAAGTCTGTTGGAATTATGTTAGCAGTTGATGTGTTTTCAATTATGAAATCTGGCAGATGGATGTCAAAACATCGTTTCCTTAACGGTTTACTTGAGGAAAGGTTGTATGTGATACAACCAGAAGGTTTTGTCAGGCCTAAGGATGCTAAAAGGTGTGCAAGCTTTGGTGATCCTTCCATGGACTGAAGCAAGCATCTCGGAGTTGGAATATACGCTTTGATGAGGTGATCAAAGTTTTGATGTTTATAAAAAGTTTATGAGAAACTTGTATTTGCAATAAAGTGAGTGGGAGCACTATAGAATTTCTGATAAGTATATGTGGATGACATATTGTTGTTCAGAAATAATGTAGAGTTTCTGGAAAGCATAAAATGGTTATTTGGAAGTGATTTTCAAAGGAAGACCTGGATAAAGCTACCTAATTGTTGAGCATCAAAATCTATAGAGATAGATCAAGATGCTTGATGAGACTTTCAATGAGTGCATACCTTCACAAGATTTTGAAAGAGTTCAAAATGGATCAGCCAGAGAAATAGTTCTCGTCTGATTTGTAAGGTGTGAAGTTGAGTGAGACTCAAAGCTCGACAACGGCAGAAGAAAGAGAAAGGACGAACGTCGTCCCCTATGCCTTAGCCATAGGCTCTATATTATGCCATGCTGTGTACCGCACCTATGTGTGCCTTGCCATGAGTCTGTCAAGGGGTACAAGAGTGGTGCAGGAGTGGATCACTGGACAGCGGTCGGAATTATCCTTAGTAACCAGAGGACTAAGGAAATGTTTCTTGATTATGGAGGTGATAAAGAGTTCGTCGTAAAGAGTTACGTCGATGCAAGCTTTAACACCTATCCGGATGACTAGTAGTAGCAATCTGGATACGTATAGTGGAGCAGCCATTTGGAAATAGTACAAGTGGAGTGTGGTAGCAGTGTTTACGATTTGACATAGAGATATGCAAAGTACACACGGATCTGAATATCGCAGACCCGTTGACTATAATACCTCTCTCACATGCAAAGCATGATCGAGCCCCAGAACTCATTGGGTGTTAGATTCATAACAATGCGAATCACATGGTGATGTGAACTAGATTATTGACTCTAGTGCAAGTGGGAGACTGTTGGAAATATGCCCTAGAGGCAATAATAAATTATTTATTATCATATTTCCTTGTTCATGATAATCGTTTATTATCCATGCTATAATTGTATTGATCGGAGACTTAAATGCATGTGTGGATACATAGACAAAACCATGTCCCTAGTATGCCTCTAATGGACTAGCTCGTTGATCAAAGGATGGTTAAGGTTTCCTAGCCATGGACATGAGATGTCATTTGATAACGGGATCACATCATTAGGAGAATGATGTGATGGATAAGACCCAAACTACAAACATAGCATATGATCGTGTCAGTTTATTGCTACTGTTTTCTGCATGTCAAGTATATGTTCCTATGACCATGAGATCATGCAACTCACAGATATCGGAGGAGTGCCTTGTGTGTATCAAACGTCGCAACGTAACTGGGTGACTATAAAGGTGCTCTACAGGTATCTTCGATGGTGTCTGTTGAGTTGGCATGGATCGAGACTGGGATTTGTTACTCCGTGTGACGGAGAGGTATCTCGGGGCCCACTCGGTAATGCAACATCACAATAAGCCTTGAAAGCAATGTGACTAATTGTTAGTTGCAGGATCTTGTATTACAGAACGAGTAAAGAGACTTGCCGGTAACGAGGTTGAACTAGGTATGGAGATACCGACGATCGAATCTCGGGCAAGTAACATACCGAAGAACAAAGGGAACGTTATACGGGATTAACTGAATCCTTGACATAGAGGTTTGACCGATAAAGATCTTCGTAGAATATGTAGGAACCAATGTGGACGTCCAGGTCCCTCCATTGGTTATTGACCGTAGAGGTGTCTCGGTCATGTCTACATAGTTCTCGAACCCGCAGGGTCTGCACACTTAAGGTTCGGTGACGTTTCGGTAGTGTAGAGTTATGTATGGTGGTGACCGAAGTTTGTTCGGAGTCCCGGATGAGATCCCGGACGTCACGAGGAGCTCCGGAATGGTCCGGAGGTAAAGATTCATATATAGGAAGTCCCAGTTTGGTTTCCGGAAAAGTTTCGGGCTCATCGGTAGTGTACCGGGAGTGCCGGTAGTGTACCGGGAGACCTCCGGGAGGGGTACTTCGACCCCAAGAGGTCCATGGGCTGTGGGAGAATAATAACCAGCCCTTAGTGGGCTGGGAAAACAGCCACAAAGGCCCATGGCGCAGGAGAGAAAGTCCTAAAGCAAAAAGTGGAAAATCAGCCAATAGGAGGCAATCCTACTCCAACTAGGATTGGAGGTGAAGTAGGATTTCTTCCCACCTCCTATTTCGGCCGACCCAAAGGCCTTGGCTGCCTCTCCTATCCTCTCCTCCTATATATACTAGTGGATTGGGTGGTTTTGGACAGAATTTCCGGCCACGTGCTACCCGTTTCACCGGTGCACAGTTTCTCCTCTAGATCGGTTTTCCGCAGCGCTTAGGCGAAGCCCTGCCGGAATCACTCCACCACCATCACCGGAGCGCCGTCATGCTGCCGGTGAAATCTCTCTCCTATCCACCTCCTCTCGCTGGATCGAGACGGTGGAGATTGTCATCAAGCTGCATGTGTGCTGAACGTGGAGGTGCCGTCCGTTCGGCGCTAGATGGGAAGGACCGTGATCGAGATCGCGAGACAGTTCGTGATGAGATCGCCGAACGGATCGTGATGAGTTCGCGGGACAGATCGTGATCAAGATCGTGATACGGATCGTGATGAGATCGCGGGACGGATCGTGATGAGTTCACGGGACGGATCGTGATTGGATCGCGGGACGGATCGTGATGAGATCGCGGGACGCTCGGCGATTTGGATCGCGAAGATGTTCGACTACACCAACCGCGTTTCTTAACGCTTCCCGCTTAGCGATCTACAAGGGTATGTAGATCCACTCTCGCTCTCGTAGATGCTCATCACCATGGATAGGTTTGCGTGTGCGTAGGAAATTTTTTGTTTCCCATGCGACGTTCCCCAACACTATGTTCTGTAGTGTTGTTCTATGTAGTGCGGTTTAATTAAGTTGTAACGTTTAATTCACTTGCATTGTGCAATTGATCTTGATTGATTTGGTTTGTGTTGCTATTGTTCTCTCTCTAGACCGAATAAATATGTCAAATACATATAGGATAAATATGTCCGATACATAGAGGCTAAGCATGTCAAATACATGAATATGTCCAATACATAAGGCTACATATGTCTCATACATAAATACATAGTCATGTCTCGTACGTAGATGACCATATCACTCCTGGGGCTTGCGACGAATCTTCGGCTTCCTGGGACGTGGACCGAAAGGCGATAAGCGCTGAGGCGGTGGACGAGTGTCACGATGACCACAACCATAGAACACCTCGTCCGTTGGTGTCTGTGTCTCCTGCGTCGATGGTGGTGGTGGAGTGGCAACAACTATCTCCGAGATACTATAGGTGCATGCAGCACGATCATCGTCCTCGTCGTCACCAGCTATGTACGAACCAAGACCAGTAAATATAGGTGACTGAACTGAAGCCATAAACGGCTGTGACTGGCTGCCGCCTGCTGATGAATTAAAACATGTAAGAAATGACTTACGAGACTACATTTTGCACAAGAATGTACGAAGTTTAGTTACCTAGGTCCATCTGGTCAAGCCAGTCAGAGTCAGCGGCCTGCGAAGGAGGTGGCTGCTGGTAGAAATAGCCCCCGGGCTGTGAAGTAGGTGGCTGCTGCCAGGAGTAGCCGCCAGCCTGTGAAGTAGGTGGCTGCTGCCAGGCGGAGCCGCCAGGCTGTGAAGTAGGTGGCTACTGCCAGGAGGAGCCCCCAGGTTGCGAAGGAGCTGCCTGCTGCCAGGAGGAGCTCCATGGCTGTGAAGTAGGTGGCTGCTGACAGGAGGGGCCCCCCGGCTGTGAAGCAGGTGCCTGCTGCCAGGAGGAGCCCCCAGGCTGTGAAGGAGCTGCTTGCTGCTAGGAGGAGCTCCCTGGCTGTGAAGGCCGTGGTTCTGAATGCTGCAGAGAGGGGCATGGCGGACGATGTGCTGCACGAGTGTCAACAACATCGGAGACTCGCCTACATGTAACAGCTGCGACGAACCCACGTATCTTCGTTTGAAGACTCTTCAACAGTGTTGCTTGCTCTCTCAGTGGGATATTTTCTCCTCTGTCAACACGGTCGACCAAAGCGGTAACCTCCTCTAGCGCCTGAGTTCCCAATTCACCTTGTACGTAGAAAGTTAACCAATTGTACATGTTCATGTAAAGGGAAAACGTAGGATGTGAGACAAACTGAGGACATACCGCGTGGTGTCAGGTTCCCACTAGTGAGGAAGTTGGGAAGAGATCGCTAGCGAGAGGAACTGGGATATGTTCCGGAGCAGATGATGGAACCAAGTAGATCCTCGTGGTCTGTCTGTAACGCCTCAGATACAACCCGTACGTGTCCCAGTCGAAGACACGAACTTCATCCCATATATTTCTCGGGGCAGTATTCCATTCCTCAAGGTAAGTTCTGATATCGCGAACCCAAGAAGTATGGGACTTGTTTCCTCCGCTGCGAGTATACCTGAGATTGAAATGCACGTTACATGATTAGCTATAAGTACTCCGAATAGTCTCAATAACCTATTAATGCAAAGATGAGAACCAAAGTAGTATTACTTACTTGTGCACGTGATCTGGTAATCGTGAAATAACCGGAATGTCATGCTCTTGGAACAGACCGAACTGTCTCATCACCCTATTGATAGCCATCTCCTCAACTGTCACATCGAAGACCAGCTTGGCCTTGGTCATCCAGTAATGCTGATCCCTAGTGCAGTTTCCAGAAATCCCACCTGGGAATCTATCTGAAATAGCCTTACAGGTATACGGTTCCCATATAACCTGATCCTTGTGCAGACTATCAAACTGCGCCGTGAAGGAGGGGTAGCAGCCCCTCACCTGGCTAGGCGTAAACTGTCTCTGCACATCACAACAAACATTAGTACGTAATATTTAATAGAGAGAGATAAACATTACTAATTCATATTGTTAATAATGAAAATACCTCTCTCCGTGCCCAAATAGATCCCACAGTAGGCAAGTCACCGATAGAAGGCACGTAATGTCCAGCAATGTCCTCCTGCCGAAAGGTTTGTCAACGCTAACGTAGGGTCGACCAATGGGGAATCTCTCATAAGACCAAAGCTGCAACAGAAGTGGACATCCGAGAAGACCAGATTTCCTAGACCTCAACTGGCAAGCTTTGCAGAGGCCTCTGTATGTAGCTACTAACACGGCAGAACCAAAACTCCTTCGCGCAATGTTCTCAGGGGAACATGCCTCAGCTATCTCTCGTGCAATGCCGACCAATCGTTCATCTACAGTGGTCATGTGGTTCTCTGTGAACATAGTCTTGCCAAACAACCACATAATATATGCCTCTAGGGACCGGTCAATCTATGCCTCTGACAACTGATAAGTGGGATATCCTAAGGCAACAATCTGAAACTGGCTCAACCACCTGAAAAGAGGCCTGTGCCGATCGTTTTCTAGTGCGGTGTTTGTTGGCACCGCAGCCAGAAAACGGGCATGCATAGATGCTAGCCAACCATCTTCTGCCTCTAAAGGTCCTATGGTAGCACCGGCGAGAGGTATTCCCAACAAGTAAGACACGTCCTATAAAGTAGGAGCCATCTCTCCCCATGGAAAGTGGAACGTATGTGTCTCTGGTCTCCATCTATCTACTAAGCAGCTAAGGAGTGACCTGTCGTAAGAGATGTGTGATACTGGCCTCTTGTGGAGCTGCATTGGTTCGCCCGCGTCATCCAAGTCTGGGTGATCAACCCACTCATCCAATGTACCCTCAACCAGTCGTGCCAAGGGTAGAAGTCCAGCCCAATTCAGCCTACAAAATATAGAAAATGTAGCTTACAATTAGCTACTATCAAAACGATGACGAACGTGCTACGTGATTGTACCGACACATACCTATCAACCCATGCAGGGTGTATCATCCAGTTAGACTTTGGGGTGCGAGTGATCAACACGTCTAAGTTCGTGCCTGATTCCGTAATTGCGGCTCGGTGCCCTCTATCGATATTACCATTAAGCATCCGATATAAAGCCATATCTGCAATGAGAACATAGTACAAACATATCAGAAAATATAACATAGAAGGGGGCGCACTAAAAATATAAACTTAGTATCCGAAAGGCATAAAAACATAGTCTCACATATTATGAATAAAAACATAGTGCACACATATTAAAAATAAAAACATAGTCCGACATATTACAAATTAAAAACATAGTCCCACATATTACAAATACAAACATAGTCCCACAGATTATGTAGCTTCTGAGTTATTCATTCCTCGTCCGCCCCTTCGGCCTCGAGAGCCACGTCCACCATGACTGCCAGGACCTCCTCTTGCAACTGCTGTTGCAATCGTCGATGCGGAAGCACTAGTCGATGTGGAAGCACCATCTTTCTTCAGTGTGGGGCAATATTTCATCCTATGACCATACGCCGCACAGAGCAAACATTGTCTGGTTGCTCCACCTGCTTCAGATTGGTCCATATCGTTTCAGATGTGCTTTACCTTACGCCTGCCCCTGCTAGTTCGCCGTAGTGCAGGATCCGGGATGTATACTCTATTAGCATTGTTTACCTTGTTGAAATTGCCGACGACTCTAAACCCTGTCATCTCACCTGTCCAGACATTGAGTACTACCTCCTTTGAATAGTACGGAGACACGAAGGACATAGCGTCCAACTGAATCTGGCCACAGGCAGCCAACACATGTGAGCAAGGCAGGTGCAACAACTGCGGCTTGTTACATGTACACTCACAAGTTGGATAAAATTCTGCTCCAATTGTAACCTCATGCGTCCTCACCTCATTTCCAGAACCGAAACCATCAGTAGGAAGCTGAACCTCGTACCTCCTTTCCTGATTACCTATGAGCGTGATGGTGTGCTTCTTGGCTTTCTTTATCTTATCAGCCATATACTCCATGACACGGCTGCAGTAAGGAGTGTTCTGATTATCTTCAATATGCTTCCTTGCCAACTCATGCCTTTCTCTGAAATACCTCACAGTGCCATGGAATACACCCTCCACAATAGCTGTCAGTGGCAATGCTCTATTCCCTCTGAGAACAAAGTTATAGATCTCTGCAAGATTGGTTGTCATGTGGCCATACCTAGCTCCATGGGTGTCATGCAGCAAAGACCAATTCACTGGAGGCTCTTTCTCTATCCACTCAGAAAAAATCTTTATTGCCATGCCCTTCTTTTGCTTCAAATTAGGAGGGTCAATTGCTGGCAAGTCACAAAGACCAACTGGCCCCTCCATCTCCGCAATGAGTGCTGTTAATTTAACCTGGTCTTTCTCCATTTTCTTCCTAGCAACCACCTGCTTCTTAGTGAACTCATCAAGTTTGGACCAAATAAAATCGTATTTTCGCCGCTGGTTCTGCTTGCATAACTTCTTGAACAAGTTCATCAACCGTTTGTTCTTGAACTGTGAGAAAAAATTAGCACCAAGATGCCGCATGCACCACCAGCTTTGCAAGTCCTTCCAAGGTGTTGGCTCGTCAGCAGTTGGATTACTCAGTGTCTTCACGGCCTTTAGTATACCGGGATGTCTGTCATGAATGAGACACACATTTGGTCTGTCCTTCACGATCGCAATTTTAATTTGACGGAAGAACCATACCTAGCTCGGAAAGTTCTCACCCTCCACAAATGCCATGGCTAGTGGGATGATTTGGTTGTTCCCGTCCACACCAATAGCAGTAAGGATTTGCCCTTTGTACTGACCAGTCAGGAATGTACCATCCAAAAACATCACAGGAGGACAATGCATGAAAGCTTCGATGCACATACCGAAAGAGAAGAATACTCGTTTCAACATCTTGTAGTCAGGTATGCTTTCCAACCTCGTGTGTTGAATGTTAACATAAGTGCCGGGATCCCTCTCCTTCAGTACGTCAAGGAGACACACAACATTATCATAGGAGTCGAAGAACGTCCCAAACCTCTCCTCCATAGCCTTCTGCTTAGCTCTCCAAGCCTTCCCATATGGAATGTCATACTTCCATCTGACCTTCACTGCGGTCTGGATGTGCTTTGCTTCCATATCTTTCTTCGTCACTATCTTAGTATACATGAGTTGCGCTATGAGAGTTGAAGTAAGGTTTGGATGACGAGCCAACATATTTTTCCTAACACAATTATGCGGTACAACATTTGTCACAACCCAATGGATGTGATACTTTGGCACGTGGGCATGCACCTTCGTAGGACAACCTGATTCAACACACTTCACGGTATATTTCGTTGGACTAGATATGTGTGTCTGGAAAACCCTCTGGGTAGACATAGCCCACTTTATCACCGCATACTTCAATTTCTTCTTTGTGTCAAACATAGCCCCGATCTGGACTTGGTTCAGATTATATTGCCATGGAGTCTCATGGCCATCGTTGACAGTAAAGCCGGCAGATATGTCCTCCTCCCATGCAGCAGGAATTGGTACCTCCTCCTCATCGTCGGAATTTTAAGAATCAAGTTCCTCTGCAATCCCATCCTCGTCCTCTTCCTCCATCACCCTCTGCGTTTTCTCGCCTTCCTCGTCCCCATCAGCAACACCAGAGGCAACTAATACTACCGATTGAATACTCTGACCAGCATTAACATAATCTGACTCATTGTCGACTTGAGTATCATTCACATCCGGTGGCTATGATCCGGATACATAAATCTCGTTAGCCACTTGACTACTTTGGCCTGGATCATACCCCACGGTTGGCGGTATGATGTTCTCCTCCTTCGCCACTGGTTGCACTAGGACATACGGATGGATTCTTCGGTCTCTGCAACGACTTAACAGAGACAACCAATGCTGGCTCCTATCTATCGGAATCAAATCCCACTTGACATTTTTACAGGATTTGGTCCACAAGGCATGAATACTGACGGAACAAACTTCAGGATCGAGGCCAAAACTAGTAGTCAATCAGTGCTTCAACTGCCTAATGTCCAGTCTGTCCGGGTCTGAAAGTGCCATCTCGCCTGTTTTAAACTCGCTAAGATCAACCCCCAACTCATTATATCGAACAGTACCAGGGCCGTAATACACAGTCAGATTTACGGATTCAGACATTTTAACCTGGTCAGGCAATGCCAACTTCTCATTATTCGCAACGAATATATCGACACTAAAATAAAACGTACACTGTAATGTACCTAAAAAAATTACATTAAAATGAGCTACACAAAAATTAACCGACACTACTATGACTAAACTAACTAAACCTATACCGTGAAAACAAAAACTAAAACCCGATACTAATATGACTACACTAACTAAAACTACATTAATATGGCTACACTAAAATCACTACACTAACACAAGTAACCTAAAATAACTACGCTACTAAAAATAACATAAACTAATTGTACGTACATTACAAAAATAACAAAAAAACAGAAATTAACAGCAAAAAATGTATACCTTCGACACGTGAGTGCACTCCTTTCTCTCCACCTTCTTCTTCCTCTACACCACTCTACCTTCTCACCATTACAAGCTCCACCACAACACCATCTTCTCCTCCACACGAGCAAACCAGTACACCGTTGCGGAAAAAACCGTAGGGTGGGGGAAGAACACACGATCTACCAATTCATCGGATTGAAACGGAAAATGAGTGGAGGGATTGGGAGATCAAGGGGGGTGAATTCGGCCTAATAGAAGAGAAAAAAGGAATATAGCACATAGTTTCGTAAATAAATTACATTTTAAATGCAAATAGTTACATATATAATGATTCACTACGAAAAGTTTGACATAAAAAAAATAAAAATATAAGTAATAAGACTAGAAAAATCATATTTTATGTATATTTTATACTATATTTTTATGTTTGTAAATTCACATGACATAAGTATTTATTACGGTGACTATATATATATATATATATATATATATATATATATATATATATATATATATGGAAAATCCCTCCTACACCCGGTCGTACGAAACATTTGTCCTATATAGGGAAAATTCCTCCTACTACCGGGTGTAGTTAATCCCATGTCTCATATACTACCATGTGATAGTATATATATTAATTTATCACGTTGAATATGTTCACATACTATATATAAGATACTACGAAGTGTGTTACATGAAAAAAAAATATTTCATCCATATTTTCTATCATATTATGATAATATGTACATATTTATAAATAAAAATGAGTATGCTAAAAATATGGTACATACTACCTAAAAAATAGTATCTATACTATCTAAATATTCTTATATACTACATAGTACGCGTACATACTCTCCGATACTATAGATACTACCTACAACATATCAAACAAAAGTGGGAGTAACTACACCCGGTCGTACGAAACATTTGTCCTACCAGGTATATATATATATATATATATATATATATATATATATATATATATATATATATATATATATGGTCACGCTATTCGTCATCCTTGGTGAGTAATAGTTATTCTTCACCCCTCGCTATTTTGACATCAATGCACCGTAATTTTACGTTACGTAATTTTTTTCTTATTTCATACGTAAAAAAAGACCGTAAGAAAATATATAATCACCGTAAAAAATATTTTTTTTGCATAAAATTACAAACATAAAAAAATAGTGTGAAATATACATAAAATGCAAATTTTCTTGTCTTACGACCTGTATTTTTATTTTCTTATGCCAAATTTTACATAGTAGGTCATTATAAATGTAACTATTTGTATTTCAAATGTAATTTATTTATAAAAAACTCGTAATATAACCTCGGGTAAAGAATAACCTATTCTTCATCCTGGGTGATGAATAGAGTTTATATATATATATATATGGAAATCCCTCCTATTACCGGGTGTAGTTATTTTCATGTCTCATATACTATCATGTGGTAGTATATATATTAATTTATCACTTTGAATATGTTCACATACTACATATAAGATACTTCAAAGTGTGCTACATGAAAAAAATATAGTTTATGCATAGTTTTTATCATATTATGAAAATATGTACATATTTGTACATAAAATGAGTATGCTAAAAATATGGTATATACTACCTAAAAAATAGTATCTATATTATCTAAATATTCTTATATACTACATATTACGTGTACATACTCTCCGATACTATAGATACTACCTACAACATATCAAACAAAAGTGAGAATAACTACATCAGGTCGTACGAAACATTTGTCTCATATATATATATATATATATATATATATATATATATATATATATATATGACATATTTTCGATACTACCGGGTGTAGTTACCTCCTACTTATTTGTTCTCCACGTGTCTCTCTCTCCTCTAGTCAAACGGGAACATGAGAATGTTAACGGGTGCCCGTGTAATCTAACATGCAGCAACCAATTCATTTTTTGTAATTAAATAATCCGGCAAGCCGGTCTGTTTCAACCACTTCCTCAATTTCTGGTTACGTAAAACAATATTTTCATCTGATAAGCATGTGAACGTGATACTTATTATTATTGTTAGGTAGATGGGAATTTTCTATCGAAAGTGCACGTGCAATTTTTTTCTTAAATAGATAGTATGGGAACATATAACTCTTTTTGGCTTACTTAATATAGTCAGAAATATATTTTTAAACTACATAGAGTATAGTCCTGTATATTTGTAGTATGGAGTACGCACTACTAACGTAAAACTAAAGTATGGGTACTGGAGTATAGAGTATTAATGCCAAGTATGTAGTATGTATTATTAACATTCTTTTCATGTGAACGTAGAAAATATTTGCCCCTGTATATTTTGTATGTAATATATAGTTCATTTTAGAAGTATTCAGTGTACTACATACTACTCCTAGTTGTAGGATGCAGTATATTTACATATTTTCATGTGGAATATGTGCATGTGTATATATACTTTTTTTTTCTAACAAAGAGTATGTAGTATATCTTTTTGAAGTAGATATTGTTCCTTTTAGTATGTAGTATGTAGTATGCAGTATGTGGTATGAACTGTGAAGTAAAAGATTTAATAGGTATTTATTGTTCAGTTCCATACACCAACGAGCTACATCCATCGGTAGTTTTCTTCCCAGCAAAAAATATTTTCTAGCAGCCATATTTGTAGTATGTATACAAGGTAGTAGTACAAACCAACAATTAATAATAGTAGGTAGTAGTCTAGAGTATATACATGTATATAAAAAGGAGTGTGGAGTATACATATGGAAGGAAGTACAATGAACGTCACTCATAGCAGACTGTACATATACACGTGCATCACACGAAGCTAGCAAGCATCGATTGTCGCCTCGTGCATCAGGGCGTGCATGTGTGTGACTGCATGTTGCTAGGTCGAAGACTTCGGTAGTATGCACGTGCAGAGGAAACTAACTGATGGCTCCTGACACGCCGTTGTCGCAGGCGGTGCTGAGACATCACAGTTTTGTCGCCGCCGCTGGCCGGCATGGTAAAGGCAGCAACGCGCCCTCGCCGCCGCTCTCCGGCATGGTAAAGGCAGCAACGCGCCCTTGGTCGACATGGTGAAGGCGTTGTCGTCCCTGCAATAGCTCGGCGGACATCGGAGTCGGCTACAGATGCACTGGTGACTGGCCATGCGTGTAGATGTTGGATCAACCAAAATAGGGGCACCGTTGCTGAAGGGCATCGGCAACATCGACGGGCCGCTGGCGTATAGTATGTAGGATAAAGTTCGATCTCTTATACACGCATCATCGTTCCAACATCTGTACAAATAGAAGAATGATTAGCGCTGGATCGATGTTCTGTTTCCATCAAGTAATCAAACGAATGGATCCCCACGTGATATTAGATATCTCACCTCGTAAATCTGACTTATGAACAGTCGAAGCACGCGGCCGTAGAGACGTCGGCCGGACGACATCGTGATTAGCAGGGCGCTCCTAATCGGCTAATCCATCCAGGCATGTGGCGGCGGCGAGGTCAACCGCGCGGCCGTGTGATTAATTTATTTTGTGGTGCAATAAGACGTTGGTTGTGCCGAGGAGATAATATAGATCTAATGAAGCTAAGGCATGAAAATAGGCATATCTGTTAAACACATGCATTCGGGTTGGTCCCGAAAGGAAGCTAGCCGCACACCCGCAACCCGTTTAGAAAAGCACGCATCTAAAAGGATCAGACGGTAGAAAATGTGGGGGTTATTACTCCGGGTTGTAGGGTGTATTTTTCCTATCGACATATGTATCTTCCTAATGTTCGGATCTTGGGAATAGATCCGAATGACGCGGTTGCCATCTGATTCGCCTCGCTAGTCACGCGCGCAAATATATCACGGAGGAAAAAAGAGCAGCCGTAGGATTCAAACCCCGACTTGCTGGTTGAGGTGCAAGCGCACAAGCACCTGAGCTAAGCATGCTTTCCTGAATCTAATTCAGGTTAGATTCTTTTTATACTCTATTTGATAGCGCGAAAAAACAACAATGCTTTGGACGAATGGGCATACCCATATGGACCAAGTTCTTTTTGAAGGATCCATGCATTGTGTTTGTACCCGTTGATGAGTAATTAGAGAGAAATGAATGTTTCTTCTTCATGTAGAATTTGAACTCCAGTCATTGTTTTGTGTGTAACCCGAGAAAAATAATTTACTTTAAAATATACGTTGGATGGTATGATAATTTACACACCACAAAACCTGATGATTTACATACAAACGCCGCAATAAATTTTTTGACCCCAACTTTTTGTTGTTAAAATATAAGATCCGATAACTTACGCATCAACACATACCCCTTAAATTTTTTGGATTTATTTTGAAAGGGGTAGGATAGTGGCTACGTAAAATTCTTCAATAATGACGAGGACAATATCTCCACAAACTTACGTATAAATATCATGGCAACTTCACATGAGGGATTTTTGTGGGTTGAAATATACCACTGTAACTTCTATGCAAATGTCATGGTAATTTGTGCATTGGGGATCTGATAACTTACGTATAAATGTCATGATAACTTTGATAGGAATGAAAAAATTATTCAAACATCTCCCCGGAAATCTATATGTAAACAACATGGTAATTTCTGCATAGCAAACCTGATAACTTAGGCACAAATATCGCGACAACTTTGACCCGAAGGAAAAAAAGTTGTCAAAGATGTACCCCGATAACTCTTTGTATAAACATCATGATAATAACGCATCATATACATGATAACTTAGGTACAAACACTATGATAACTTGGACCCCGAGTAAAAATTGTTGAAAAATATAACCTCGATAACGTTTGCGTGAATATCATGGTAATAGAAGCATGCATACCTGATACTTAGGTGAACCTGGGGGAGGAGGGAGGGTGAAAAGCATATTCCCGGTACTTTGTGTGCAAATAACACGGTATTATACACACAATAAAATTGATAACTCACTATAAACCCTACGGTAACTTTTGACCCCGGATAAAAGTTTGTTTACAAACATATCCTGATAATTTATGTGTAAATAACATGGTAATATACATACAAGAGAGCTGATAATTTAATTAATTCAGACATGGTAACTTTTTGTTTAGAAAAAACATTGTTAATAAATACCTCCCAATAAATCATGCATACGTAACATGACAATACATGCACGTGAGAGCTGATAACTCATGTACAAATATCACGGTAATTAAAACTGTCGAAAAATATACCTAATAGCTTTCGAAACATGGTTAGATTCACAACAAAGCTGATAACTCACTACAAACATCATAATCACCTCTTGACCCCGGGAATAAAATTTTGTTGAAAATATATCCCAGAAACTTCTATGTAAATGACATGGTAACTTATGTATGACAAACGTGATAACTAACATAGCCCCGATGTGGTAACTTTTGGTCCGAAAAAAAAGTCATTAAAACATATCAACATGGGATCTAGTTTTGAAGATCTCGTCAAGAGGAATTTATTTTGTGAAGACGGTTTTTCAATCGGAGCGACGGTTTAGGCTACAAAATAATTTTTTTTCCGCATTGGAATGAATCTTTGATGATGTTATATCTTTTTTTTTTCATGCATGCATGTAAGTGGGAGAAGTGTGTAGCGATTCGGATGGATTAGCAAGCTCCTAAGAGAGAATAAAGCGGGATTGATGGACTAGCTATGGCGTAAGGATTGTTCGGACCTAAACTATAGGCATGAACGTTTGGAACGTATCGCTGTAATAAAGAGGGATTGAGGAATAGTTATTCTTCATCTTCTTTGATTTTCACATTAATGTATCGTAATTTTACGTTTCGTAAGTTCTGTTCTATTTCATACGTAAAAAGAGACTGTAAGAAAACGTATACTCACCGTAAAAAGTATTTTATGTCATATAAAATTATAAACATAAAAACATAGTGTAAAATATACACAAAATGCGATTTGTCTAGCTTTATGGATTATATTTTTGTTTTCTTATGCCAAATTTTACGTAGTAGTGAATCAATATAAATGTAAATATTTGCATTTCAAATGTAATTTATTTATTAAACGATCGTAAGATTACCTCGGATGAAAAATAACTTATTCTGTATCCTGAGTGATGAATAACTTTCTATGTATGTATGTATGTATGTATATATATATATATATATATATATATATATATATATGTGTGTGTGTGTGTGTGTGTGTGTGTGTGTGTGTGTGTGTGTGTGTGTGTGTGTGTGTGTGTGTATTATACACATGACTTGAGGTGTAAGAAAAATAAAAATAGACTAATGAGGAGTCCTATTCCAATACTTATACTTCCTAACAGGATCTTCCCTGACTCCAGCAACGGCATGTTAGCTTTGTTAATGGGCTCAACCTAATTGCAAGCACGGAAGGACCACCACAAATACTCACCGAAGGTAGCGACCAATACATTCTAGTTGGATATGGGCGAAACGGCATGGCGGCTTCCTTTGCCAACTCCGGCTCTCAACCTTTCTTCCTCCTATTTCTTTCAATTTCTGCACACTTGTGTTTGTATCCCTGTACTCTCAATCCATCCCCAAACTCTAGTGAATCGAGCGAAACCCTATAGGTAGCTAACATGCATCGCTTACCATCACACAATAAATTAAAATGAAAAACTATAATAACAAATAGTTATGGTGGTTTGATTCACGATGATTGTATTGAGAAGAAGGCGGTGTGGGTGTAGATGCAAGGAGGAAAAAGTAAGGCGTTTACTCCACAACATAAACAACAACGCAGATATGATATATCTACTAAGTCTTAGACAGAGCTAGCATATGATCATTGGTGTCAAAGGCACCAAATGATGTTTTACTAATCATTTTTGTAAATAGTCAATGATCTTCACAGTGTCCATTGACACATGTAAATTTAGAAGAGCTGCGGCCTAGGAAGATTTGTGGGACATAATAGTATGAGACTTGGGAGACGGCCTGAGAGGGAGAGAGACATACCATCACCACTTTTTTGTAATAATGGTACAAAGTAAAGACTACATAAGATTAACTACAATTGAATTTAGTTACTAGGGTGTATATATTTCCTTGGCTAACTAATACGTTGCTACAAATTTGGAGGGTAAAGCCATATTTGAGAATAGATAAAGCCCCCCGTGTGATATCCTGTCATGTCCACACTATCGCCGACATTTTGATCTTTTCTGCAATACATGTATTCGGCGTCATTTATTTTCATAGAGTATACAATATCATCCGGCAACTCGTTTTCCCCCCACGGGTTTTGTACACCGTAGTAGATATGGTTTCTCTTCAAACCATGGTGGTGTTGGCCTACCGCCACGTGCACCGCCTTCGACCAATGTGGCCCCAAGAACAAGGCATGCTCATCAAAATTCACCACTTCTACCCACTTGTATTCGTAAGCCTCAACTTTATCGGTATCGACGAGCGTGAAGATCTTGAAGAAAGGCTCATGGTTGGGCAACCACCGGGTCCGTATGGCCATTGATGGCTTGCCGTGTAGCTCGAAGATGTGGGCACGGTACGCCATGGGATCATCCTCATCCGTGGGACCATAGCGCCTTTGGATAGCCAGGGGCTGACTGGATGTGATGACCGGCGTGCCGTCTTGTTCCATGTCGATTTCAAACTTAACCAGCTCTTCGTCGCTATCCACGAGGCCATAGAGCTCGCCATTACAAAACGCGATGTCGCTAACCATCCTTCCTTGCATATGTTTTGCCGTCCACCCGCTCTCGTGGCCGTCAACTTTGCACAGCGCGACGTGGGACCGCGTGTAAGCCATGGCGGCGAGGATGCAGCTGCTAGAGGTGAGGGCTTCGGAGAAGATGATTTTCCGGAGGCTGGTTGGCTTGATCCAAAGTAGATTGCGTGGGCATACCGGAGCGAGCGCCACCTCGGCACCAGAGAAGAAGTTGACGATGACGAGGGTGCGATCGTCGATCGCGGCGACCCAACCGCCGTCGTGCGAGCCGACGAACCACTTGTCTTCCGCCTTGTCTGGGACGCGCACGACCCAGCCGTCGTCGGGGCCGCACAGGAGCTTCGTCCCGCTGAATTGGCGACGCCGCGGCGACACGAGCAGAAGCGGGCGGGCCGGCGGCCGCGGGAGCAGCGACGCGGCGGCTCGCCACCGCTTGCAAACGGCGGCGACGCGCACGCGATCGCTCGGGGAGGCAAGCCTGAGGTGGACCAGTCCGAGGAAGTCGTCTGGCAGGTCGGACCACTGCGGCGATGACGACGACTGGGCGCTGCCGGCCGTTGTCGACATATCGGGCGTCCGTGTCTCTCGCTCCAGTTGTTGGCTACTTTATAGGGATTGAGTCGATTGGTATCGTCAACGGAGTCGGTTGCACGGAGTCTCGTTCTTATCGGAATCGAAAGTAGAGTCCAAACACCTGAGGATTGTTGCATATACAGAGAAACCAAACCAGAGGAAGCGAGAGAACTTTCAGGAGGGTACACGAGGATCAGTGACTGCGGCCTTTTCATCGAAGCCTGTTACGAGAGCCAGCTGTCGCAACTCAAACACACTTCGGAGACTTGCTGGAAGCCGCACGCGCCGGAGTGTCGCGCCATTCCGGCAGAGCTTCAGGGTGCGGCCTGGGACGGAGCCAGGATTCTAACATAGGGGGTGAGAGTTCGTCTTCGGTGTGTAAACTTATATAAGAAGATCATTCAGAGACACAGTAGCCTAGTCTTTTTTAGTGAAACAATAAACCTAGGTTGATTAACTATATATCCTAATCAAGCAAAGAAAATTGGCGAGAGCTATGAAAAAATTCAATTTCAATCGGAAGTTTTCATAAAGCAAATTCTGAAAGCAATTCAGATTCATTCAACTACATGATCGGATACCCAATGTTGCCTCACGGTTAATATTTTTTAGGTTTTTTTTTGTAGTTTATACAAATCAAATCTTGTACTTCGGTTCAACTTCTAAATGCACAAGTTATCTAATCTCAAAACATGAGCCATCGACTAATTATTTGAGAAGAAGAAAGATTAATCTAACCATTTTTTCCATGCCTCGTTGCCCCCTCATGTTGGCTCTGTGGCCGGCCGGCCGATCGGCCGTGCAAGCTCTGGATTTCCCCTTCAGCAATTCTGGACTAAGATTGAAAGCTCCACGTTGATGGATAGTGAACTGCTCTAGACGGTGCCCCTATAGCAGCAGAGCTGGCGGCAGGCGACCGGGCATCAGGCGTCGATCTCGTAGCAGCTACCAACGTAGCCACGACCTGACCTATGCGTGCGTGCATGCGTTCGTGACCTGGCCCCATTGCCTTCTACAATGGGCTTCCCCTTCTTTTGCTAGAAATTTGTCTGACGTATATGGGTTGGGCCTTCGCGTTGCGTTAGATAGAGAGGGACAGGTCCACAGTGGGGCCAAACGACACAGGCACTACGCGTAGTTAGCCAAAATCTAGGGAAATGTAGTCGCCACTAACAGAAAACGCTATTGTCAGGGAGGGTCTCGCCCCCCTCGTCCCCTCTTGAATCCGTCCCTGGGTGCGAGGAAGCGAGGGCTCAGCCCTTACCACACAATGGTACTCCCCTGTTTCTAAATATAAGTTCTTTTAAAGATTTTGTAAAATGTATGAATTCATACTTTAAAATATGTCTATATAGTGTAATTCATAATGAAATTTCTAAAAATATTTATGTTTAAGAACGAAGAGAATATATCTTACGATTTAGATTCGACCTAAAGTTCAACATTATAGTGTCAGTACCAATGGACATCCGGTCTCCAAATAAGTTTTCATCTGTCAACACTGTCCAAAACAGTGGCGCATCGCAGGATTATCCATACAACACAACGCAAGAACGGATAGAGAAGCCCGCTCAGTGCATTCCTTGCGTTGTGAAATGCGTGAAGGAGACAACCCAATTATTCTGCGTCAAGTTACTCTCCATGTATAATTCGCAAAGAAAAAGACTATATACATTCTAGGAAACATGTTTGTACATTGCACTGAAAGATCTGTCGCCCCTCATCCCTTCTTCCTCCTCTTCTCTCCTCGTGCCGTCCCCTCGGGCGGCCGGGGGGAGCCCAGATCTACCACCCCTCGCCCCTCCTTCCTCCGCCACTCCTCCCCACCGTCAGCGCAGATTGTCGGGCAAAGCCCGCTCGGCCTAGGAGGCGGCGGGGCCTTTTACTCCTCCTGCCTGAGGATGACGGCACGAGACGCTTTCTTCTAGTGGCGGCGAGGCGCGGCAGCGCGACGGCATGGGCTAGCGGCGATGCCTGTTGGGCATACGTGGTGTCGTCTTCTCCTCACTAGTAGAAAACTGATTTTTTGTTCGCATCATTAGTCCCGGTTGGCTCTTGGACCGGCACTAATGTGATCATTAGTGTCGATTCGTGACGGGAATCATTAGTGCCGGTTTGTTACGGACCTTTAATCCTGGTTGGTAGCTTCAACCGGCACTAAAGGTGTGGTGGCAGGCTGGCGTCAGCCCGTGGCCCCACGGGAACCTTTAGTCCTGGTTGGTGGCTCCAACCGCGACTATAGGCTAACCTTTAGTCGCGGTTGGAGCAACCAACCGGGACTAAAGGTTGGTCATGGCTGTGGTGGCAGTTTAGTCCCACCTCGCCAAGTGAGGAGCGCTCGCACCGGTTTATAAACCCATCCCTCTCTGTCTTGTTGGGTTCCTCTCAAATTAAAAATAGATGCCCTTATATGGGGAAATTTGACCTCAAATCAAACTGAATTCCAGTCTGATTTTCGAACGAATTTTCCCTACATAAGCGCATCTATGTTCATTTTTGCTATTTATTATGTTATTTCAATTTTTAAAACATATTTTAACTCAAAAAAAATTCTGCATTCAATATGCACCATTCAAAGCCACATTATCAATTTTTAACCGTTTTCTGACCTTATTTACTATTTTTCAAGCATTTCATGATTTATTTTGAGCTAAAATGACCCTCAATTGAAAAGCAGTGCAAATGAACTTTGAAATGGTTGAAAGTTGACATGGTATCATCATTTCACCCACATAGCATATTATAAAAAGTTGAGAGGGTTACGGCAGACGAAAACTCGCCTGTTACAAAGGAATTTCATTTTTTTAAATATATTTGAACTCCATACTTTTTGTGTGTTCAAAATGCACCTTTAAAAGCCACATCATCACTTTTCAGCCCTTTCTGACTTTATGTGCTATTTTTCATGCACTTACTAATTTTTTTCATCAAAAAACCCTGAAATTGAAAAGCACTTCAAATGAACTCTGAAAAGGTTGAAAGTTGACATGGTATCATTTTTTCACCCACATAGCATGTGCTAAAAAGTTAAGAGGGTTACGGCAAAAACTGGATGCACTTCGTGTACAAAATGTGTTGGAAATAGGCCCTAGAGGCAATAATAAATTAGTTATTATCATATTTCCTTGTTCATGATAATCGTTTATTATCCATGCTATAATTGTATTAAATGGAAACACATTACATGTGTGGGTAAATAGACAACACTCTGTCCCTATTATGCCTCTAGTGAACTAGCTCGTTGATCAAAAGATGGTTAAGGTTTCCTAGCCATGGACATGAGATGTCATTTGATAATGGGATCACATCATTAGGAGAATGATGTGATGGACAAGACCCAAACCACAAACGTAGCATATGATCGTGTCAGTTTATTGCTACTGTTTTCTGCATGTCAAGTATAAGTTCCTGTGACCATGAGATCATGCAACTCACAGACATCGGAGGAGTGCCTTGTGTGTATCAAACGTCGCAACATAACTGGGTGGCTATAAATGTGCTCTACAGGTATCTCCGAGGGTGTCTGTTGGGTTGGCATGGATCAAGACTGGAATTTGTTACTCCGTTTGACGGAGAGGTATCTCAGGGCCCACTCGGTAATACAACATCACAACAAGCCTTGCAAGCAATGTGACTAAATGTTAGCCACGGGATCTTGTATTACGGAACGAGTAAAGAGACTTGCCGGTAACGAGGTTGAACTAGGTATGGAGATATCGATGATCGAATCTCGGGCAAGTAACATACCGAAGAACAAAGGGAACGTTATACGGGATTGACTGAATCCTTGACATAGAGGTTCGACTGATAAAGATCTTCGTAGAATATATAGGAACCAATATGGTCATCCAGGGACCGCTATTGGTTATTGACCGTAGAGGTGTCTCGGTCATGTCTACATAGTTCTCGAACCCGCAGGGTCTGCACACTTAAGGTTCGGTGACGTTTCGGTAGTATAGAGTTATGTATGGTGGTGACCGAAGGTTTTTCGGAGTCCCGGATGAAATCCCGGATGTCACGAGGAGCTCCGGAATGGTCCGGAGGTAAAGATTGATATATAGGAAGTCCCATTTTGGTCGCCGAAAAAGTTTCGGGCTAATCGGTAATGTACCGGGAGACCACCGGGAGGGGTATTTCGACCCAAGAGGCTTTATGGGCTGTGGGAGAGTAAATACCAGCCTTTTGTGGGTGGTGGAAGTCCCACACAAGGCCCATGTGGCTGGTAGAAAAAGCCCAAAGGGAAAAAGGTGGAAAAAGGCCAAAAAAAGGAGGAATCCTAGTCCTACTAGGATTGGAGGAGGAGTCCTCCTCTCCTCCCCACTTTGGTCGACCCAAGGGCTGGATTTTTGGCAGCCAAGAATCCTCCTCCTCTCCTCCTATATATACTAGAGGATTTTAGGGTTTTGGCACCGAATTTTCAGCCACGTGCTACCCGTTCCTCTAGTGCATAGTTTCTCCTCTAGATCGGTTTTCTGCAGTGCTTAGGCGAAGCCTTGCCGGAATAGCTCCACGACCATCACCGCAGAACCGTCATGCTGCTGGAGAACTCTTCTACCTCTCCGCTCCCTCTTGCTGGATCAAGAAGGCGGAGATCATCATCAAGCTGTACGTGTGCTGAATGCGGAGGTGTCGTCCGTTCAGCGCTAGATCGGAAGGACCGTGATTAAGATTGCGAGACGGATCGTGACGGGATCGCGGGACGGATCGTGATGAGATCATGGGACGGATCGTGATGAGTTTGCGGGATGGATCATGATTGGATCGCGGGACGGATCGTAATGAGATCGTGGGACGCTCGGCGATTTGGATCGCGAAGACGTTCGACTACACCAACCGCATTTCTTAACGCTTCCCGCTTAGCGATCTACAAGGGTATGTAGATCCACTCTCCCTCTTGTAGATGCTCATCACCATTGATAGATCTTGCCTGTGCGTAGGAAATTTTTTGTTTCCCATGCAACATTCCCCAACAGTGGTATCAAAGCTAGGTATATGTGTAGATGAGATCTCGAGTAGAACACAAAGAGTTTGTGGGCGTTGATGCTTAGATTGCTTCCTCCCTTGGTTGGATTTTGGTTCAGCGGTATTGTGAGATGAAGCGGCCCCGACCAACATTACTCGTACGCTTACGAGAGACCGGTTCCCTCGATGCAACTTGTTGCCTAGATAGCTTGCGAGTGGCAGTTTCTCTCACTTTAGTTGGATCGGATTCGACAAAGGCGGTCCTTGAGAAGGTTGAAAAGCAAATTATGAATCACCGTTGTGGTTTATGCGTAGGTGAGTATTGTTCTTGCTAGAAACCCGTAGCAGCCACGTAAAACATGCAACAACAATTAGAGGATGTCTAACTTGTTTTTGCAGGGTATGTTGTGATGTGATATGGCCAATTACATGATGTGATATATGTGATGTATGAGATGATCATGTGATGTATAGAATTTCACGACTTGCATGTCGATGAGTATGGCAACCGGCAGGAGCCATAGGGTTGTCTTTAATTATTGTATGACCTGCGTGTCAATCATTAAGCGCCATGTAATGCTTTACTTTATCGCTAAACGGTAGCAATAGTAGTAGAAGCATGCAGGGTGTTACAACCCCGATGGCGACACGTTGATGGAGATCAAGATGATGGAGATCATGGTGTCGTGCAGTGACGATGGAGATCATGCCGGTGCTTTCAAGATGGATATCTAAAGCACAAGTTCATGGTCATATCATGTCACTTATGAATTGCATGTGATGTTAATCCTTTTATGCACCTTGTTTTGCTTAGTACGACGGTAGCACTATAAGGTGATCCCTCACTTAAATTTCATGATAAAATTGTGTTCTCCCCGAGTGTGCACCGTTGCGAACGTTCGTCGTGTTGAGACACCACGTGATGATCGGGTGTGATAGACTCTACGTTCACATACAACGGGTGCAAGCCAGTGTTGCACATGCAGAACACTCGGGTTAACTTGACGAGCCTAGCTTGTATAGACATGGCCTCGGAACACAAGAGACCGAAAGGTCGAACATGAGTCATATAGTAGATATGATCAACATGATGATGTTCACCATTGTAACCACCTCAACTCACATGATGATCGGACTTGAGTTGGTGAATTTGGATCATGTATCACTCGGATGACCGGAGGGATGTCAATTTGAGTGGGAGTTCTTAAGTAATATGATTAATTGAACTCATTATCATGAACATAGTCAGTAGTGTCTTTGCAAAATTATGTTGTAGATTACTAGCTCATACTGTAGCTCCCTTGAATTTTATATGTTCCTAGAGAAATAGAGTTGAAAGATGATGGTAGCAATATTGCGGACTGGCTCCGTGATCTAAGAATTGTCCTCATTGCTGCACAGAAGGCTTATGTCCTTAATGCACCGCTCGGTGCACCAACCCCTCTAGCGTTGTTTGTAGATGTTGTGAACATCTGACAGGCACGTTTTGATAACTACTTGATAGTTTAGTGCGTCATGCATTACAACTTAGAATTGAGGCTTCGAAATGTTTTGAACATCATGGAACATATGAGATGTTCTAAGAGCTGAAATTAGGATCTCAGGCTCGTGCCCGTGTTGCGAGATATGAGATCTCCAACAAGATTCTTTGCCTATAAGATGAAAGAGAATAGCTCAATCGTTGAGCATGTGCTCAGATTGTCTGGGTGCTACAATCGCTTGAATCGAGTGGGAGTTGATCTTCCAGATAAGATAGTTATTGATATAGTTCTCCAAGTCACTTTCACTAAGCTACTAGAACTTGGTGATGAACTATAAAGTGCCAGGGATAGAATTAATGATCCCTGAGCTGTTCGCGATGTTTGACATCGTGAAGGTAGAAATCAAGAAGGGGCATCAAGTGTTGATGGTTAGTATAACCACTAGTTTCGAGAAGGGCAAGGGCAAGGTGGGAAACTTCATGGATGCAAGTCAGTTGCTGCTCGAGTGAAGCAACCCAAAAGTTGAACCCAAACCCGAGACTAAGTGCTTCAATTATGAGGAGAGAGGTTGCTGAAGCGGAACAACCCTAGATACTTGGTAGATAAGAAGACTGGCAACGTCGACAGAAGTATATTTGATATACGTGTTATTGATGTGTACCTTGCTTGTACTCCTAGTAGCACCTGAGTATTGGATACCGGTTCGATTTCTAAATGTTAGTAACTCGAAATAAAAGCTACGGAATAAACGGAGAACTAGCTAAGTGTGAGGTGACGATGTGTGTTGGAAATGTTTCCAAGGTTGATGTGATCAACATCGCACGCTCTCTCTACCTTTGAGATTAGTGACGAACCTAAAATAAATGTTATTTGGTGTTTTTTGCGTTGAGCATGAACGTGATTAGATCATGTTCATTGCAACACGGTTATTCATTTAAGTTAGAGAATAATGGTTATTCTATTTACATGAATAATACCTTCAATGGTCATGCACCCAGTAAGAATGGTTTGTTGAAACTTGATCGTAGTAATACACATGTTCATAACATTGATGCCAAAAAGATACAAAGTTAATAATAATAGTACCACATACTTGTGGCACTGCCGCTAAATGTCATATTGGTATAAAACGCATGAAGAAACTCCATGCTGATGGATCTTTGGACTCATTCGATTTCTAATCGGTTGAGACATGCGAACCATGCCTCTTGGTCAAGATGACTAAGGACCCCGTTTTCTGTTTTGATGAAGCGGGCAAGTGATTTATTGGAAATGATACATGTTGATGTATGCAATCCAATGAGTCATGTAGCGTGCGGTGGATATCGTTATTTTCTTACCTTCACTGATGATTTGAGTAGATATAGTGTATATTTACTTAATGAAACACAAGTCTAAATTGTTTGAAAGGTTCAAGCAAATTCAGAGTGAAGTTTAAGATCATCGTGACAAGAAGATAAATATGTTTGCGATATGATCGTGGAGGTGAATATCTAAGTTACGAGTTTGGCATACAACTTTATACAATGTGAAAGTTGTTTCACAACTCACGCCACCTGGAAAACCATAGTGTGATGGTGTGTCCGAACGTCATAGTCATGCTCTATTGGATATGGTGCATGCTATGATGTCTATTATCGTTTTGTTACTATAATTTGGGGTTATGCATTAGAGACAACAACATTCACTTTAAATGGGGCACCATCTAAATCCGTTGAGATGACACCGTGCGAACTATGGTTTGATAGAAACCTAAGCTGTCATTTCTTAATGTTTGGGGCTGCGACGCTTGTGTGGAAAATGTTTTCGCCTAATGATCTCGAACCCAAAGCGGACAAATGCATCTTCATAGAATACCCTAAGAACAGTTGGGTGAACCTTCTATCTCAGATCCAAGCATAAAATGTTTTTTGCTAAAACTGGGTCCTTTCTTGAGAAAGGGTTTCTCTTGAAAGAATTGAGTGGGAGGAGGATAGAACTTGATGAGGTTATTTGAACCTCTGCTTCAACCAGAAAGTAGCGCAGCACAGAAAGATGTTTCTGTGAAGCCTACGTCAGTTGAAGAGGAAGTTAATGATAATGATCATGAAGCTTCAGATCAAGTTACTATTGACCTACAAGGAAAATAGAACTTGATGAGGTTATTGGACCTTTACTTAAACCAGAAAGTGGCGCAGCACAGAAAGATGTTTTTGTGAAGCCTACGTCAGTTGAAGAGGAAGTTAATGATGATGATCATGAAGCTTCGGATCAAGTTACTATCGAACTTCGTAGGTCGACAAGGACGTGTACTGCTACTGAGCGGTACGACAACCCTGTCTTGAAGGTCATGTTGTTGGACAACGATGAACCTACGAACTATGGAGAAGCGATGATGGGCCCAGAAACCAACAAATGGTTAGAGGCCATGAAATCCGAGAAAGGATCCATGTATGAAAACCAAGTATAGACTTTGGTGGACTTGCTCGTTGGACGGCTAGTCGTTAAAGTACAAATGGATCTTTAAAATGAAGACAGACGCTGATGGTAAATGTTGCCATTTGTAAAAGCTCAACTTGTTACAAAGTAGTTTACGACAAGTTCAAAGAGTTGACTGCGATGAGACTTTCTCACTCGTAGCGATGCTAAAGTCTGTTGGAATTGTGTTAGCAGTTGCTACATTTTTCAATTACGAAATCTGGCAGATGGATGCCAAAACATCGTTTCCTTTCTTGAGGAAAGGTTGTATGTGATACAACCAGAAGGTTTTGTCAGTCCTAAGGATGCTAAAAGGTGTGCAAGCTTCAGTGATCCTTCTATGAACTGAAGCAAGCATCTCGGAGTTGGAATATACACTTTGATGAGGTGATCAAATTTTTTGACTCTATACAAAGTTTACGAGAAACTTGTATTTGCAATAAAGTGAGTGGGAGCACTATAAGAGTTTCTGATAAGTATATGTGGATGACATATTGCTGTTCGGAAATGATGTAGAATTTCTAGAGAGCATAAACGGGTGTTTGAAAAGAGTTTTTCAAAGGAAGACCTGGATAAAGCTACCTAATTGTTGAGCATCAAGATCTACAGAGATAGATCAAGATACTTGATGAGACTTTCAATGAGTACATACCTTGACAAGATTTTGAAAGAGTTCAAAACGGATCAGTCAGAGAAAGAGTTCTCGCCTGATTTGTAAGGTATAAAGTTGAGTAAGACTCAATGCCCAGTGACTGCAAAAGATAGAGAAAAGATGAGTGTCATCCCCTATGCTTCAGCCATAGGCTCTATCATGTATGCAATGCTGTGCACAAAGACCCGATGTCAGCCTTGCTATAAGTATGGCCGGAAGGTTTCAAAGTGATCCTGGAATGGAGCACTGGACAACGGGCAAGATTATCCTTAGTAACTAAGAGACTGAGGAGATGTTTCTCGATTATGGAGGTGATAAAGAGTTCGTCGTAAAGAGTCACGTCGATGCAAGCTTTAACACCAATCCGGATGACTCGTAGTAGCAATCTTGATACGTATAGTGGAGAAGCCATTTGCAATAGTACCAAGTGGAGTGTGGTAGCAGTGTTTACGGTTTGACATAGAAATTTGCAAAGTACACACAGATCTGAATGTCGTAGACCCGTTGACTATAAGACCTCTCTCACATGCAAAGCATAATCGAGCCCCAGAACTCATTGGGTGTTAGATTCATAACAATGCGAATCACATGGTGATGTGAACTAGATTATTGACTCTAGTGCAAGTGGGAGACTGTTGGAAATATGCCCTAGAGGCAATAATAAATTAGTTATTATCATATTTCCTTGTTCATGATAATCGTTTATTATCCATGCTATAATTGTATTAAATGGAAACACATTACATGTGTGGGTAAATAGACAACACTATGTCCCTAGTATGCCTCTAGTGAACTAGCTCGTTGATCAAAAGATGGTTAAGGTTTACTAGCCATGGACATGAGATGTCATTTGATAACGGTATCACATCATTAGGAGAATGATGTGATGGACAAGACCCAAACTACAAACGTAGCATATGATCGTGTCAGTTTATTGCTACTATTTTCTGCATGTCAAGTATATGTTCCTGTGACCATGAGATCATGCAACTCACAGACATCGGAGGAGTGCCTTGTGTGTATCAAACGTCGTAATGTAACTGGGTGGCTATAAAGGTGCTCTACAGGTATCTCCAAGGGTGTCTGTTGGGTTGGCATGGATCAAGACAAATTTGTTACTCCGTTTGACGGAGAGGTATCTCAGGGCCCACTCGGTAATACAACATCACAACAAGCCTTGCAAGCAATGTGACTAAATGTTAGACACGGGATCTTGTATTACAGAACGAGTAAAGAGACTTGCCGATAACGAGGTTGAACTAGGTATGGAGATACCGACAATCGAATCTCGGGCAAGTAACATACCGAAGAACAAAGGGAACGTTATACGGGATTGGCTGAATCCTTGACATAGAGGTTCGACTGATAAAGATCTTCGTAGAATATGTAGGAAACAATATGGTCATCTAGGGCCCGCTATTGGTTATTGACCGTAGAGGTGTCTCGGTCATGTCTACATAGTTCTCGAACCCGCAGGGTCTGCACACTTAAGGTTCGGTGACGTTTCGGTAGTATAGAGTTATGTATGGTGGTGACCAAAGGTTGTTCGGAGTCCTGGATGAAATCCCGGACATCACGAGGTGCTCCGGAATGGTCCGGAGGTAAATATTGATATATAGGAAGTCCCATTTTGGTCGCCGGAAAAGTTTTGGGCTAATCGGTAATGTACTGAGAGTGCCGGTAGTGTACCGGGAGACCACCGGGAGGGGTATTTCGACCCAAGAGGCTTTATGGGATGTGAGAGAGTAAATACCAGCCTTTTGTGGGCTCGTGTAAGTCCCACACAAGGCCCATGCGTCTGGGAGAAAAAGCCCAAAGGGAAAAAGGTGGAAAAAGGCCAAAAAAATGAGGAATCCTAGTCCTACTAGGATTGGAGGAGGAGTCCTCCTCTCCTCCCCACTTTGGTCGACCCAAGGGCTGGATTTTTGGTAGCCAAGACTCCTCCTCCTCTCCTCCTATATATAATAGAGGATTTTAGGGTTTTGGCACAGAATTTTCAGCCACGTGCTACCCGTTCCTCTAGTGCATAGTTTCTCCTCTAGATCGGTTTTCTGCAGTGCTTAGGCGAAGCCCTGCCGGAATAGCTCCACCACCATCACCGCAGCGCCGTCATGCTGCCGGAGAACTCTTCTACCTCTCCGCTCCCTCTTGCTGGATCAAGAAGGTGGAGATCGTCATCAAGCTTTACGTGTGCTGAACGTGGAGGTGCCATCCGTTCGGCGCTAGATCGGAAGGACCGTGATTAAGATTGCGAGACGGATCGTGACGAGATCGCGGGACGGATCATGATGAGATCACGGGACGGACCGTGATGAGTTCGCGGGACGGATCGTGATTGGATCGCGGGACGGATCGTGATGAGATCGTGGGACGCTCGGCGATTTGGATCGCGAAGACGTTCGACTACACCAACCACGTTTCTTAACGCTTCCCGCTTAGCGATCTACAAGGGTATGTAGATCCACTCTCCCTCTCGTAGATGCTCATCACCATGGATAGATCTTGCGTGTGCGTACGAATTTTTTTGTTTCCCATGCAACGTTCCCAACAAAATGGACAATCTCTTTCGAAGTATCAGGGTTTCGGACGAAAACTCGCCTGTTACAAAGGCATTTCATTTTTTTAACTTAGTTGAACTCCATACTTTTTGTGTGTTCAAAATGCACCATTCAAAGCCACATCATCAATTTTCAACCCTTTCTGACTTCATTTGCTATTTTTCATGCACTTACTGATTTGTTTCAGCAAAATGACCCTAATATTGATAAGCACTTCATATTAACTCTAAAAAGGTTGAAAGTTGGCATGGTATCATCATTTCACCCGTATAGCATGTTATAAAAAGTTGAGAGGGTTACGGCAAAAACTGGATGCACTTCGTGTACAAAATGGACAATCTTTTTGAAGTATCAGGGTTTCGGACGAAAACTCGCCTGTTACAAAGGCATTTCAATTTTTTAACTTATTTGAACTCCATACTTTTTGTGTGCTCAAAATGCACCATTCAAAGCCACATCATCACTTTTCAACCCTTTCTGACTTCATTTGCTATTTTTCATGCACTTACTGATTTTTTCAACAAAATAACCCTAAAATTGAAAAACACTTCAAATGAACTCTGAAAAGGTTGAAAGTTGGCATGGTATCATCATTTCACCCACATAGCATATCCTAAGAAGTTGAGAGGGTTACGGCAAAAACTGGATGCACTTCATGTACAAAATGGACATTCTCTTTCGAAGTATCAGGGTTTCGGACGAAAACTCGCCTGTTACAAAGGCATTTCATTTTTTTAACTTATTTGAACTCCATACTTTTTGTGTGTTCAAAATGCACCATTCAAAGCCACATCAGCAATTTTCAACCCTTTCTGACTTCATTTGCTATTTTTCATGCACTTACTGATTTTTTTCCAGCAAAATAACCCTGAAATTGAAAAGCACTTCCAATGAACACTGAAAAGGTTGAAAGTTGGCATGGTATAATCATTTCACCCGCAAAGCATGTCATAAGAATTTGAGAGGGTTACGACAAAAACTGGATGCACTTCATGTACAAAGTAGACAATCTCTTTCAAAGTATTAGGGTTTCGGACGAAAACTCGCCTGTTACAAAGGCATTTCATTTTTAAACTAACTGACGAATTACCAAATTGGATATAATGATAAAATAAGATAATATTAAACAGTAGAAAAAGAATGACTGGAAAATCTATTTTTAAAGTAAAATTATTCACAAATTAGTGATTCACACAAATTTCAAATAATTCAAATTTGAAAACTACTGCCACTAACAGAAAGTTTATAATTTTTATGACCTAACGCAAAAAGGTTCACTCTTTAACTCGCAATAAAGCACAAAAAACTCAGAAACAAAAGAAAATAAATAAAGCAAAAAATGAAAAATAATTAAAAAATATGCTGCCTATTGGGCCACTACGGCCTGCATATGACTAGAAACCCATCTTGGGCCAGGATGCAGGCTCGCAAGGCCCAGTAGGCCTGACAGGGGCGCACAGGTTCGATAGGCCCACATAGGCCTACTTAGAGAGGAGCTCAAGGGAGCAGCCACACTAAAGTTCCATCACAGTGCCCCGTGCCAGGAACTGGCCTTTAGTCGCGGTTGGCAGCTCGAACTGTGACTAAAGACCCACCTTTAGTCGCGGTTGGACCCACCAACCGCAACTAAAGGTCCTCCTATATAAGCAACACTTGAACTTTTTTCATTTTTCCTCTGCTTCCTTCGTCTCTTCGACCACAGAGGAGATCGCCGCCCGACGCCGTCACCGCCCACGCCATCGCTACAACAACGTCGTCGCCACCCATGCCGTCGCCACCTCTGCCGCGCCGCCCACGCCGTCATCACCCCCGTCACGCCGCCCCCTGTCGCGCGCCGCCCTGCCCCGCCTCCTCGAGCTCGCGCGTCGTCGCCGTCGCCGTCGCCTCGCCCCGCTATGAGCCCCTAACTCGCCTCTGAATTTTTTTCTTAATAATTCGATGAATTTTAAATATATTAGATGTTAATTAGATGAATTTTGAATGTTAATTAGATGTTACATGAATTAGATGTTAATTAGATGTTAGATGTATATTAGATGTGTATTAGTTGATTTTTGAATGTTAATTATATGTTAATTAATTAGATGTTAGATAAATTAGATTTATATTAGATGTTAGATGTATATTAGATGAATTTTGAATGTTAATTAGATGTTAGATGAATTTTAATTAAATCTTAATTAGATGAATTTTGAATGTTAATTAAATGTTAGAGGAATTTTTTTCATAAGAATTTTTTTCTCGGAGTCAACGACGCCTGGCCCCCATCCTCATCGTCGACTCGTTCGCGACGACGTCCTACTTCAGAGGGGCAACGTTCGGGACTGGGCCCCGCCTGGCTGGCACTGGGAGATGGTACCTTCAGGGGCGCATAGCTTGGTGAGGACCCCAAGTCTCGTCGTCGACCCGGAGCTTCTTTGGTGGCATTTGCGTGGGCCACTTTCGGTGCGGAGGCAGCCGGCCCCGCCAGAGGTGGTACATCATCGTGTCAGGGAGGAGAATGAGCATGTCTGTCGGTACATGGATGCGTTGGATATCAAGTTCTCTAATACCTGGCAGGTTCTTTAGGGATCTCACCCGAGCTATGATCATGTCATAGTTCTTTCTCTTTAGGTGTCCACCGCCTGCCGCGCGAGACTTCAACTGGATCAGTAGTAGTGATATTATATAATCAATAATATTGAAGATGTATTAGTAATAATTGTTGGAAATATGCCCTAGAGGCAATAATAAAATGGTTATTATTGTATTTCCTTGTTCACGATAATTGTCTATTGTTCATGCTATAATTGTGTTAACCAGAAACCGTAATGCATGTGTGAATACATAGACCACAACATGTCCCTAGTGAGCCTCTAGTTGACTAGCTCGTTGATCAATAGATGGTCACAGTTTCATGACCATAGACATTGGATGTCATTGATAACGGGATCACATCATTAGGAGAATGATGTGATGGACAAGACCCAATCCTAAGCGTAGCACAAGATCGTGTAGTTCGTTTGCTAAAGCTTTTCAATGTCAAGTATCGTTTCCTTGGACCATGAGATTGTGCAACTCCCGGATACCGTAGGAATGCTTTGGGTGTGCCAAATGTCACAATGTAACTGGGTGGCTATAAAGGTGCACTACGGGTATCTCCAAAAGTGTCTATTGGGTTGGCACGAATCGAGACTGGGATTTGTCACTTCATGTGACGGAGAGGTATCTCTGGGCCCACTCGGTAAGACATCATCATAATGAGCTCAATGTGACTAAGGAGTTAGCCACGGGATGATGTATTACGGAACGACTAAAGAGACTTGCCGGTAACGAAATTGAACAAGGTATAGAGATACCGACGATCGAATCTCGGGCAAGTATCATACCGATAGACAAAGGGAATTGTATACGGGATTGATTGAATCCCCGACATCGTGGTTCATCCAATGATATCATAGTGGAGCATGTGGGAGCCAACATGGGTATCCAGATCCCGTTGTTGGTTATTGACCGGAGAGGTGTCTCGGTCATGTCTACATGTCTCCCGAACCCGTAGGGTCTACACACTTAAGGTTCGATGACGCAAGGGTTATAGGGAAATGGTATACGTGATTACCAAAGGTTGTTAGGAGTCACGGATGAGATCTTGGACATCACGAGGAGCTCCGGAATGGTCCGGAGGTAAAGATTGATATATAGGAAGTCCAGTTTTTGTCACCGGAAAGTTTTCGGGCTCATCGGTAGTGTACCGGTAGTGTTGGGAGGGTGCCGGAGGACCCCCGGGAGGGGTGTGACGACCATAGGACTTCATGGCCCCTTAGAGGAGGTGTACCAGCCCTTATTGGGCTGGCCAAGTCCTTTCGGAAAGGCCCATGCGGCTAGAGATAAGGAGATAGGGCAAAGGAGTTTGAAAAGGAGGAGATCCACCTCCCTTGTGGGAGGTGGACTTTCCCCCTAGTTCGGCCGAACCTCTCCTCCTTGGAGGAGGGGCCAAGGCAGACCTCCCTCTCCCTCCTCCTATATATATGCAAGGGTTTGGGCTGATTTGAGACATGACTTGTCTCTCTCTCGGCGCAGCCCTACCCTTCCTCTTCCTCGTTCTCCGTAGCACTTGGCGAAGCCCTGCCGGAGTCCACGTAGCTCCACCGTCACCACGCCATCATGCTGCCGGAGCTCTCCCTCAACCTCTCCTTCCTCCTTGCTGGATCAAGACGTAGGAGACGTTATCGGGGTGTGATAGGTTCTAACGTTCGCATACAACGGGTGTAAGCTAGATTTGCACACGTGATACACTTAGGTTGACTTGACGAGCCTAGCATGTACAGACATGGCCTTGGAACACGGAAGACCGAAAGGTCGAACATGAGTCGTATAGAAGATACGATCAACATGGAGGGGACACGGGCTAGTTGACATGGATCATGTGTCACTTGGATGACTAGAGAGATGTCTATCTAAGTGGGAGTTCATTAAATAATTTGATTATGTGAACTTAATTATCATGAACTTAGTCTAAAATTATCTTTACAATCTCTATTGTAGATCCAATGGCCAACGCGAATGTCACCCTCAATTTCAACGCGTTCCTAGAGAAAACCAAGATGAA
The DNA here is from genome assembly GCA_022496015.1 of Hordeum marinum. Classification (NCBI taxonomy): domain Eukaryota; kingdom Viridiplantae; phylum Streptophyta; class Magnoliopsida; order Poales; family Poaceae; genus Hordeum; species Hordeum marinum. The sequence continues at coordinate 467,782,235 of CM039673.1, read as the reverse complement.
AGATGATGGAAGCAACTATGCGGACTGGGTCCACGGTTTGAGGATCATCCTCATAGATTCCAAGAAATTGTATGTCCTTGATGCACCGCTAGGTGACCCACCCCTTCTCCCAGCAGAGCAAGACATTGCAAATGCTTGGCATTCCCGCTGCGATGATTACTCCCTTGTTCGGTGCGACATGCTTTACAGTTTAGAACCGGGGCTCCAAAAGCGTTTTGAGCAACACGGAGCATATGAGATGTTCCAAGAGCAGAAACTAGTTTTTCAAGCTCATGCCCGGGTCGAGAGATATGATGTCTCCGACAAGTTCTTCAGCTGTAAGATGGAGGAGAACAGTTCTGTCAGTGAGCACATCCTCAAGATGTCTGGGCTACACAACCGCTTGACTCAGCTAGGAGTTAATCTCCCGGATGACTCGGTCATTGACAGAATCCTCGAGTCGCTTCCACCTAGCTACAAGAGCTTTGTGATGAACTACAACATGCAAGGGATGGAGAAGTCCATTCCTGAGTTGTACTCGATGCTAAAATCAGTGGAGGTCGAGATCAAAAAGGAGCATCAAGTGTTGATGGTGAATAAGACCACTAGTTTCAAGAAAGGCAAGGGTAAGAAGAACTTCAAGAAGGATGGCAAAGCTGTTGCCGCGCCCGGTAAGCAAGTTGCCGGGAAGAAGAAGAACAAGAATGGACCCAAGCCTGAGACTGAGTGTTTTTACTGCAAGGGAATCGGTCACTGGAAGCAGAACTGCCCCAAGTACTTAGCGGATAAGAAGGACGGCAACGTTAAAGGTATATGTGATATACTTGTTATTGATGTGTACCTAACCAGCGCTCGTAGTAGCTCCTGGGTATTTGATACTGGTGCAGTTGCTCACATTTGTAACTCCAAGCAGGAGCTGCGGAATAAGCAGAGGCTGGCAAAGGACGAGGTGATGATGCGCGTCGGGAATGGTTCCAAGGTCGCTGTGATCGCCGTCGGCACGCTACCTCTACATCTACCTTCGGGATTAGTCTTAAACCTTAATAATTGTTATTTAGTACCAGCTTTGAGCATGAACATTGTATCTGGATCTCGCTTGATGCGAGATGGCTACTCATTTAAATCTGAGAATAATGGTTGTTCTATTTATACGAGAGAAATGTTTTATGGTCATGCCCCGCTGGTCAATGGTTTATTTTTGATGAATCTCGAACGTGATGTTACACATGTCCATAGTGTGAGTACCAAAAATTGTAAGGTTGATAACGATAGTCCTACTTACATGTGGCACCGCCGCCTTGGTCATATTGGTGTCAAACGCATGAAGAAGTTCCATACTGATGGACTTTTGGAGTCTCTTGATTTCGAATCATTTGACACGTGCGAACCATGCCTCATGGGAAAGATGACCAAGACTCCGTTCTCCAGAACAAGGGAGCAAGCAACTGACTTGTTGGAAATAATACATACCGATGTATGCGGTCCAATGAGTGTCGAGGCTCGTGGTGGCTACCGTTATGTTCTCACCCTCACCGATGACTTGAGTAGATATGGGTATGTCTACTTAATGAAACATATGTCTGAAACTTTTGAAAGGTTCAAGGAATTTTAGAGTGAGGTAGAGAATCAACGTGATAGGAAAATAAAGTGCCTACGATCTGATCATGGCGGAAAATATTTAAGTCACGAGTTTGGCACGCACCTAAAGAAATGTGGAATTGTTTCACAACTCACGCCGCCTGTCACACCTCAGCGAAATGGTGCGTCTGAACGTCGTAATCACACTCTATTAGATATGGTACGATCTATGATGTCTCTTACCGACTTACCGCTATCATTTTGGGGATATGCATTAGAGACTGCCGCATTCACTTTAAATAGGGCACCATCAAAATCCGTTGAGACGACACCGTATGAATTATGGTTTGGAATGAAACCTAAGCTGTCGTTTCTAAAAGTTTGGGGATGCGATGCTTATGTGAAGAAACTTCCACCTGAGAAGCTCGAACCCAAAGCAGAAAAGTGCATCTTCATAGGATATCCCAAAGAGACCATTGGGTATACCTTCTACCTACGATCCGAGGGAAAAGTCTTTGTTGCCAAGAATGGATCCTTTCTCGAGAAAGAGTTTCTCTCTAAAGAAGTAAGTGGGAGGAAAATAGAACTTGATGAGGTAATTGTACCTCCACTCGAACCGGAGAGTAGCGCAGCACAGGAAGTTGTTTCTGTGGAGCCTACACCGGCTGGAGAGTAAGTTAATGATGATGATCATGAAACTTCAGATCAAGTTACTGTTGAATGTCGAAGGTCCACTAGGACATGTTCCGCACCAGAGTGGTACGGTAACCCTGTCCTGGAGATCATGTTGTTGGACAACGGTGAACCTTCGAACTATGAAGAAGCAATGGTGGGCCCGGATTCCAATAAATGGCTTGAGGCCATGAAATCCGAGATAGGATCCATGTATGAGAACAAACTATGGACTTTGGTGGACTTGCCTGATGATAAGCGAGCCATTGAAAATAAATGGATCTTTAAGAAGAAGACTGACGCGGATGGTAATGTGACCGTCTATAAGGCTCGGCTTGTCGCTAAGGGTTATCGACAAGTTCAAGGAGTTGACTACGATGAGACTTTCTCACCCGTAGCGATGCTGAAGTCTGTCCGAATCATGTTAGCAATTGCCGCATTTTATGATTATGATATCTGGCAAATAGACATCAAAACGGCATTCCTTAATGGCTTCCTGAAGGAAGAACTGTATATGATGTAGTCGGAAGGTTTTGTCGATCCTAAAGATGCTAACAAAGTATGCAAGCTCCAACGCTCCATCTATGGGCTGGTGCAAGCATCTCGGAGTTGGAACATTCGCTTTAATGAAGTGATTAAAGCATTTGGGCTTGTACAGGTTTATGGAGAACCCTGTATTTACAAGAAAGTGAGTGGGAGCTCTGTAGCATTTCTCATATTATATGTGGATGACATACTGATAATGGGAAATGATATAGAACTCTTGGAAAGTATGAAGGCCTACTTGAATAAGTGTTTTTCAATGAAGGACCTTGGAGAAGCTGCTTACATATTAGGTATTAAGATCTATAGAGATAGATCGAGACGCCTCATAGGTCTTTCACAAAGCACATACCTTGAAAAGATATTGAAGAAGTTCAATATGGATCAGTCCAAGAAGGGGTTCTTGCCTGTGTTACAGGGTGTGAGATTGAGTACGACTCAATGCCCGACCACGGCAAAGGATAGAGAAGATATGCGTGTCATCCCCTATGCTTCAGCCATGGGCTCTATTATGTATGCCATGCTATGTACCAGACCTGATGTGAACCTTGCCATAAGTCTGGTAGGGAGGTACCAAAGTGATCCCGGAGCGGAACACTGGATAGCGGTCAAGAATATCCTGAAGTACCTGAAAAGGACAAAGGACATGTTTCTCGTATATGGAGGTGCCGAAGAGCTTGTCGTAAAGGGTTACGTCGATGCTAGCTTCGACATAGATCCGGACGACTCCAATTCGCAAACCGGATACGTGTATGTTTTGAACGGAAGGGCAGTCAGCTGGTGCAGCAGCAAGCAAAGCGTCATGGACGCATCTACATGTGAAGCGGAGTACATAGCTGCTTCGAAAGTAGAAAAGGATGGAGTCTGGATGAAGGAGTTCATCACCGACCTAGGAGTAATTCCAAGTGTGTCGGGCCCGATGACTCTATTCTGTGACAACACTGGAGCTATTGCCCTTGCGAAGGAGCCCATGTTTCATAAGAAGACAAGACACATCAAGTGCCGCTTCAACTCCATCCGTGATTACATTCAGGAGGGAGATATAGATATTTGTAAAGTGCATACAGATCTGAATGTCGCAGATCCGTTGACTAAACCTCTCTCACGAGCAAAACATGATCAACACCAGAATGCTATGCCTATACGATTCATCACAATGTAACTAGATTATTGACTCCAGTGCAAGTGGGAGACTGTTGGAAATATGCCCTAGAGGCAATAATAAAATGGTTATTATTGTATTCCTTGTTCATGATAATTGCCTATTGTTCATGCTATAATTGTGTTAACCAAAAACCGTAATGCATGTGTGAATACATAGACCACAACATGTCCCTAGTGAGCCTCTAGTTGACTAGCTCGTTGATCAATAGATGGTCACAGTTTCATGACCATAGACATTGGATGTCATTGATAATGGGATCACATCATTAGGAGAATGATGTGATGGACAAGACCCAATCCTAAGTGTAGCACAAGATCGTGTAGTTCGTCTGCTAAAGCTTTTCAATGTCAAGTATCGTTTCCTTAGACCATGAGATTGTGCAACTCCCGGATACCATAGAATGCTTTGGGTGTGCCAAACGTCATAACGTAACTGGGGGCTATCAAGGTGCACTACGGGTATCTCCGAAAGTGTCTGTTGGGTTGGCACGAATCGAGACTGGAATTTGTCACTCCGTGTGACGGAGAGGTATCTCTGGGCCCACTCGGTAAGACATCATCATAATGAGCTCAATGTGACTAAGGAGTTAGACATGGGATGATGTATTACGGAACGACTAAAGAGACTTGCCGTTAACGAGATTGAACAAGGTATAGAGATACCGACGATCGAATCTTGGGCAAGTATCATACCGATAGACAAAGGGAATTGTATACGGGATTGATTGAATCCCCGACATCGTGGTTCATCCGATGAGATCATCGTGGAGCATGTAGGAGCTAACATGGGTATGCAGATCTCACTGTTGGTTATTGACCGGAGAGGTGTCTCGGTCATGTCTACATGTCTCCCGAACCCGTAGGGTCTACACACTTAAGGTTCGATGATGCTAGGGTTATTGGGAAATGGTATACGTGATTACAAAAGGTTGTTCGGAGTCCCAGATGAGATCCTGGATGTCACGAGGAGCTCCGGAATGGTCCAGAGGTGAAGATTTATATATAAGAAGTCCAGTTTTGGTCACCGGAAAGTTTTCGGGCTCATCGGTAGTGTACCGGGAGTGCCGGGAGGGTGCCGGAGGACCCCCGGGAGGGGTGTGACGACCATAGGACTTCGTGGGCCCTTAGAGGAGGTGTACCAGCCCTTATTGGGCTGGCCAAGTCCTTCCAGAAAGGCCCATGCGGCTGGAGATCTGGAGATAGGGCAAAGGAGTTTGAAAAGGAGGAGATCCACCTCCCTTGTGGGAGGTGGACTCTCCCCCTAGTTCGGCCGAACCTCTCCTCCTTGGAGGAGGGGCCAAGGCAGCCCTCCCTCTCCCTCCTCCTATATATATGCAAGGGTTTGGGCTGATTTGAGACACGACTTCTCTCTCTCTCGGCGCAGCCCTACCCTTCCTCTTCCTCGTTCTCCGTAGCGCTCGAAGCCCTGCCGGAGTCCACGTAGCTCCACCGTCACCACGCCGTCATGCTGCCGGAGCTCTCCCTCAACCTCTCCTTCCTCCTTGCTGGATCAAGGCGTAGGAGACGTCATCGGGCTGCACGTGTGTTGAACGCGGAGGCGCCGTTGTTCGGTGCTAAGATCGGAATCCACCGCGATCTGAATCGTTGCGAGTACGACTCCACCAACCGCGTTCTTGTTACGCTTCCGCTTAGCGATCTTCAAAGGTATGAAGATGTAATCTCTCCCCACTCGTTGCTGGTTTCTCCATAGATAGATCTTGGTGATCGTAGGAATTTTTTTGATTTACTACTACGTCTCCCAACAATAATATTCGAGATGTATTCGAAATTATATTCGATAATATTCGAGACAATTCATTCGAGATTATATTCGATGATGCATATTATGTACTATGGTTCAGTTTTCCTTATTGATTGCATGCATTCTAATTTGAATACTATTTTTTTATCTTTCTTCTGGATTAGTTAAATATAAGCTATGGACAATACCGACAGAGAAGGAGAAGAGGCTCTGTTTGACATCATACGCTCCACGAGCCCAGAGCATGAACATGAAGATGATGATGGCTCGCAATATCTGAATAATTCTGGTGAGGGTTGTATGTTTGATGAAGACGAAAGAATAGATGAATTCGACAACGATGTTGACGAAGAAAATGTTCTTCAAATAACAAAGACCGGCGAGGTATATTTATTATATAAGCCATCCGGTGATCATTACATGTCTTAATTGAGTTGTATATATGTATTAACGAATCGATCTTTCTTCTTTTAGGCCTCCGGATCGAGCAAATCTTCTACAAGCGACAGGGTAAAGCGAGGCCCGGCCATAAAGTTGGACGCTGGCATAAAGTTCAGCATCGATTCCATCAATACATCAACTTGCAAACCGTTTGAACCTAAGAAAAATGCAACCAAGTTCAAGAATCAATGCGGAGTTATTGTCAGGGACCTAATCCCGATCTCCACACAAGGATGGAAAAAGCCAGCAAAGGGAGATCGACAAGGAGTTACTTTTGTCGATGAAAGAGCAAAAGATGTGATTTGGACCGAGCTGCTGTCACATTTCACACTACCAGAAAACTTGACAGATTCATATCTGAATAAAGTCAGAAACTATGCTCTTAAAAAGATGGCGATCGCATTCAACACCTTCAAGAAAAATGCATGGGCTGCGTACGTCAAAGCAAACAAGACGACTCCAAAATTCGAGGGAGCACTGGTGAAGGCAAAATATCATTGGGACGATTTCATGAAGTTCAAGGAATCGGAAGTAGCTAAGGAACGGTTGGGAAAGAACAAGATTAATGCTGCGAAAAAGGAGTGGCACCATACTTAGGGCCAGGTGACTACCAGACGGTCCTGCCTAAGTGGGATCAATCCGATAAAGATATGATTAGTGCAAATGCCACTCTAGTTACAGTGACCTGGCCCCCGGGTGCAGGACATGGTTTTACGCACATGAGGGGAAGTTGGACCCAAAGACAGGGGCTATTATGGTGAAGGCAAGTCTTAAAAAAGTGACAGATGAATTTCTGATGAAAATAAAAGAAGCTCGAACGGGGGTGTTCACGCCCAATAGAGAGGACGACGAGCTTATGCGTGCCCTGAAGAATCCTGAACACCTGGGAAGAACACGAGGGAAAGGTGTTGTTCCGTGGTTTGAGGGGTTTGCTGGTTGGAACGACGACAAGAGAAGCCATGCAAGAAAGAAGATGCAGGAGGAGCGGAAGAAGAAGGATGAAGCACTCCGCCTTGAAGGCCTCGAATCAAAGCACCTGGAGTTGGAATCCAGAGTCAGGCGGTAGCAGGAGCAAATCCACTCACTCAGCCAGGAAAGGGCGTCTCAGCGGCAGCATGAGTAGATCGATCCATCATTGGATACCACCATCCCATCTATGCCGAGAAGCAGCGTGGGTTCCGCCCTGGCCAATATCGATGATGATGCACTGCTAGCTAGGTACCCTGTGGATGATATTGAAGACAGGACTAACTGTTAGCTACACATGAAAGTGAAGAACTTATCCATGAAGGTGGCGGGCGGCTATGCTTTAGAAAATCCCCAAGAAGCAACCTTCCATTCCAATCCCATTCTAGCTGGCTATGCTCGTGTCGGGGTTGATGAAGTGATGTCAGCATATCACGAGCTACAACTTGACATTCCTGGAGGTGACGAGGATTCAACACTGAGAGAGGTCATACACCGTATCATTCTATGGAAAAAGGATTGCTTCGTCTTTCCAAGGCCACTGACTCCTCCTCCAAGTCCGCCGCCGCGTCAGTCGACTCTGACTCCTCCTCCAAGTCCGACACGACGTCAGCCAACTCCTCCTCCTCCAAGTCCGGCACCGCGTCAGCCGACTCCTCCTCTAGGTCCGGCACTGCGTCAGCCAACTCCTCCTCCTCCAAGTCCGGCACCGCGTCAGCCGACTCCTCCTCCAGGTCCGACACAGCATCATCATGCTCTGTCGACTCAGTGTGCTACGTTGCCAAAGCAACAACGGAAGAGAGAGGCCACAACTACGAGGACTAGAGGTACAACAGGCAAGAAATTCAAATATGGTCCAAGCAGCCTAAAGCCTCTTCTGAAGTTGCCTTACCACCTGACCGACGAGGAACTCGACAGCGTAGTGGATGCCAATTTGAAGGCCCATTTTGGACTGAAACCGCCCCAGACGCCAAAGGAGAAAGTACCTGAGCATGTCTCACAACACTTCATTGATATGGCTCAACCGGCTCAGAAGGACAGCGACTATGTGTGGTCTATCAAGAAGTCATACCTTGCAGGAAAAAAGGAGTCGAGCTCGAGCTCGAGCAAAGAAGTTGGCAAAAAAAGCGGGAAAACTATCCCCCAGCTAGGAGAACAGACAGTGCAATCGACCCCCCCCCCGCTCATTATACAAATACCTGTGAGTACCGCCGGTCGCACAGAAGTAACCGAAGACCATATAAGGCAGGCTAAAGAGGCCGGTGTCACTGTTGAACAACTCCTAGGCCTTGAGGAAATGTCCGTGCTTAAAGAGTCAGAAGTAAAATATCAATATGCCCGCGGCACACCTCTGGTCAAGCCTGAAGATGTCAAGCTTCTACCAACAAGAATGTATGAATTGAATATGTGGTACATGCAAATAACAGCAAATACCAATGAAGAGTGTCTCATGGTGAGAGTCCAAGGGAGGCATTACTTCCATAAAAACGATGTGTGGATTCATTATGCAGAGTTGTTTCAGTTATTCAATCAAGACGCACTCAACAATCTTTAGTCAGTTGCTATTGTCTATAAGTAATTTCTTTCTATAATTTAAAGTCTCTAGCTAGTTGTGCTCTCGTTCATTACCTGAAATTATTCTCACTATATTCGTTTATGTGGTATTGTGCAAAATGAAGATGCAAGAAATGAAACAAGCTAGACGCTATGACGTTGGGTTCATTGACCCAAATATGATTAATCAAAAGATATGGGAAACTTCATATTTGAGAAAAGACACAGAGAAAAAAATGCTAGAATTTTTGATCCATCTAAACACCCAACTAGAAATACTACTTCCTTACAACTTCGGGTGAGTGTTACTATATATATATATATATATATATATATATATATATATATATATCTTGTACTACAAATTCTATTTTTTGCTTACTATATGTTAATAAGTGTTGTTGATGAGTTATGCAGTTACCACTGGATCTTTTTAATCATTGAAGTTGACAAGGAAAAAGTTAAAGTACTCGACTCGCTATTAAAGGATGCATCCGAATACGCAATCGTGAGGGGGCTGCTTGACAGGTAATTTTAATCATTATTGCACTATGCCGGCCTCTATAATTGCTTCATTTCCCGATATCAACTAGTTAATAACTCATTTATTCATTTTCTTTGCCGGCGGGCAGGGCTTGGGCCAAGTTCATCAAACAGGTCCCAGGCGACTGGGCACCACAACTGAAATGGGTGCGATCCAAGGTAATTAAGTACTACTAGCTAGCTAGCTACGTCTGTGCATCTCTTTAATTATAGTTTCAATACCATTATCATGCTTGATTAATTATTACCTGATTGAATGTTATTCTCGAAAAGTACATGGTGCAAGAGCAGGGGACTAGTTTATGCGGATACTACGTTTGCGAGTACATTCACATGATCACGTATGAAAGGAGCAGAAACGAATGAAATCTTTGGGTACGTTTATCAGAACACTATCCATAATTTTTTTATCGTGATCTAGCTAATATATATACATATAACTAATATATTCATCTTGATCTTAATCTTGTAGCTGATGGAGGTATGGGGCCAGCTCATACCAGAGGCTTGGGTACGAGCAATTCAAGAGGAATTAGCTGCATTTCTGCTCAACCAGGTTATAAATTCCAAAAGAAAATATCATTACAAGATCTCCAGGTATTAGCTGGATTTCTGCGAGGCCTGCATACATACATATATATATACATATATATATATATATATATATATATATATATATGTGTGTGTGTGTGTGTGTGTATGTGTGTGAATGGTCGTCGTACTAGCAATTCGATGATATATATATATATATATATATATATATATATATATATATATATGATCGCGGTTCTATGAGAAATTTTATTTATATTTATATATATGCGCATGCACAACGTGTGTACATTATGTACGTAGTAGCGTAATATATGTTTGAAATAAAAAATAATTAAATGGAAAACACAAAATTAAAAGGAAAATTAAACCATAATTAATTCATAAACTCCTAAAGAATTAAAAAGAAAAAGAAAAGAAAACTAAAAAAACTAAATACTTTTAGTCCCGATTGGTGTTACCAACCGGGACTGAAGGTGCCCCAGCACACGACGTCGTGACGCCACGTGGAGGGCCTTTGGTGCTGGGCCGTGTTGAACCAGCACTAAAGGGGGGGTAGGCTTTAGTCCCCACCCTTTACGACCCGCGACAATAGGCCGGTTCTGCACTAGTACCTGGGCCCGCGGCGGGATTTGGTGTAGGGTTCTCCGATAACGCGGCTAGGGCTTGCGGGCAGCCTAGATGCTCGCGCAGCGTGGCTACTGGCTGGTCAGGCGGCGGCGGCCTGGAGCCTACTTCCAGTCCCCGATGGAGATGGCGGTGATCCGTACACAAGTCTTGATGGAGGTTCTTCGAACAGATCTGGGTGAAAACCTTGCACTCGGCTAGATGCCAAGGCCGGTGATGGCAACGCTCCTCTATGTCGTTCTCTTCTTGAAGACATCTCCATGGAGAAGTTCCAGACCTCTATATGTTACCTTCGGGGGAATCCCTAGATCGGTAGATCGGTTGACGGCGTCTTCTCTTGTGTCGTTTCCTCCTTGGGGGCGTCAGTCTTGGGGGTGTGCATGGGCTCAAGGGACCAGCGGACGGCATCTTTGGTGGAGCCGTGTTTCATCTTACGCATCGACGACTGTGGATCTCGATGATGTGGCGCAGTGGAGTCTCAGCGTTCGATGTGTGTAGGCGGACTTGCGCAGGAGGATGGCGTTTTCTAGCGTCGTGGTGATGTCGTTGCCAGACCTGCCAAAGTCGTGGCTTCAGTATCTGCTCTGAAGATGGATCGGTGGAAGAAGGCGGTGGCGGCCTCTGAGAGTGCGTCGGACTGATGTGTGCCCTAGACAAGGTATATGGCTTGGCTGGGGCCTCCAGTTGTAGATGTTAGGCTTAGGTGCAAGGTCTGTTTGCTATTAGGCTTGGACTATCGGCATCCCTTCATCAAGTGGATAGAATTAGCGACAGATATTATCAAGATGGTAGTTTTTGACTTACTGATATACTACTTTGTAAGGTCTTTCTAAATAATTAATAAAGTGGCTATGTGCATCGTCCAGATACAGAGGTCGGGGTCTTCCTCCTTTTAAAAAAAATAAAAAAAATGTTGCACTGAAAAAAAATCATCTCTTGTACACGCACCTGAAGACACTAGCAAATTCATTGAAATCTTTCACGCTGCCGCACGACAAACAACATTATAAGCGATGTTGCGCGAAAACATAAAGATAAGATAATTTTTAAAGGGTACTCAAGGTGTTTCTAGTGGACAAAAAAATTATCTACCTACTTTGCTATATCTTTACGTCTTTGTTATCGTTCCTTCATTGTCGTTCCTTAGTGATGCACACCAAATTTGCATCATGATAAAAATAGAGAAGTACATATAGTACTCAACAATAGCTTGTGTATAAGAGTATTATTATTGTCTTGCTGATATATGTGTTTGCAACTATAATCTAACTCAAAGTTTAATTTGGTTGCAAACATATTAGACAACTTCATCGAAAACAATCAATCTGCAAGGACATGCATATCAAATGTTCAAGGTTGCATATCAACATCGATATTGTTGTAAATAATCTTTATGGACATAATTTCAATGTTAAGCTACTAATTTCAATAAAAGCTCATATCAGTAGTTTAGTGTACATCATTGTATAGGGATCGGTTATTGTGCGGTGTGTAAAATAGAGAGGATAATTATATAGTAGTTGTAACCTTTAGCATATAGTACCCGCTAGGAATCAACATCCCTTATGGTGACAGTAATAGATTTTGTAAAAAACATCAAATTATCATATCATATGTACTCAATTTGAATGGTTTAGGAACATATATAATAGGCATTTCCAAAATACCCCATACAAAGAAGGTATTAATTAAGGTTGCGTCATTAATCTTTTTAGAAATGATTAACATGCAAGATAATAGCATATTTAATATCTACATATTTTTCCGAGGACTTTTCATATATAACAATGTTAGATTTCGAGTTAGGATTTGAAAGATATCAATATTTTGAAAAGTATTTGAATCTGCCTGATAAAGAAAAAAAGAAAGTATAATGGGATAAAATAGCAAACATATCTGTGCATTGCACTGAGAAAAAAAGGGCATCCCTCATACACATATCCTAGGACATTAGCAAATCCCTTGGAATATTTCACAATGCCACGACAAACAACATGATAATGGTGATTGTGCAAAAACATAAAGATGTGATGCTTTTGAAGTGTACTCATGGTGTTTTCAATTTTTTAGACAACAATAATACTACCTAGTTGCCACCATCTTTACGTTTTTGTTGTCGTTCCTCCTTAGTGACGCCCAACAAAATATTGAATCAGGATGAAAACAAAGACTTGCATGTACACAACAAAAGCTTATGTAAGAGCATTTTTTTTTGCAGCTAATATATGTGTTTGCAACTGTAATCCAAGTCGAGATTTAAAACAAATTAGACAACTCCATCGAAAAGAATCAATCTATATTGACATGCATACTAAATGTTCAAGGTTGCATATCAACTTTGACATTGTATTAAAGAAATCTTTATGGGCACAGTTTCAAACAATAAGTAAATCAATGTTAAGCCACTGGTTTGCATAATAACTCGTATCAGTAATTTAGTTTACATCATCGTATATGAGTCGGTTATTGTGCACTGTGCAAATAGCGAGGATGATCATATATATGTTGTAACATTTAGCATATGGTAACTGGTAGGAGCAACATCCCTTGTGCTGCCAATTATAGTTTTTGTGAAAGCATCAAACTATTGTATGTACTCAATTTAAATGGTGTAAGAACATATATAATAGACATTTCCAAAATACCCCATATAAAGAAGGTATTAATTAAGTTGCATCCTAAATCTTATTTTAGAAATGATTAACATGTGATATAATAGCATATTTGACATCTATACACTTCCCTGAGGAAATTTCATATATAACATGCTAGTTTTTTGAGTTAGGATTCAAAAGATATCACTATTTTGAAAAGTATTCAAAACTGTCTAATAAAAGAAAAGGAAAGAAAAATGGGATAAGTTAGGATCGAACCCAGGTTTCTTGGGTAGAAGGGTGAGGCTCTAGATAGTGAGGTGCGTGAGTGATTGTTGAAAATTAGCGGATCACTGTCCTATAAACCAAAGGCCGACGCAGGGACTGAAAAATGAATTGTTATTTCTTCACTTGTGGGTGGCATAAAGGGTAAGTCGTGGCAACTTTAGGGATAACTAGATCATTGATGGCGCGCGTTGCTGCGTCCGTCCTTTATTCTAAAAGATTATACTTTCTCCGTCTCGGTATAAGTCATCTTACGAAAATTAAATAATCCCAAAACATTAAGGCACGGTTCATTAACTTTCACCTCGTTTTTGAAATCAACCAATAAGAGACGTGGGGCGTGTGTGTTTTTAATGACTTGACATTAACTAGCACGGCATGCAGTGGTCAATTCATTGCATGCAATAGTATTAATTAGCAAATTAACATTAATTTCTCTCGTTTTTCTTTTCGTCTTGGTCACGATGCACAACCTAAGATGATTTATACACCGAGACGAAGGGAGTAGTGATCTTTACACATATATGAAGGTAATAAAGGCACTTCATCTTTCTATTATTTCAAAAAATAACAATATAGCTATTTTTTTATTTTGAAGGAACAATACACATATTTGGGAGACATGAGGTGGAACACACTGAATGTTCAAAAACAACAAAATCCAAACGAAATCATTTAATAAACAAACAATAATTGTTTGGTGCAAACTAATAAAACAAGTACACACATTATAAAGCAGTCTAACAATAAATTAGCATAGGTCCTACTAAAACTTTCTGGAGTCATAAAACTAAGCAGCCCCGTCATTCTTCTGCTGGCTACATGTTCCACTGTAGGCATTGTCACCACCTTAATCATGCACTAACGTCAACTCGCTCCGAAACAACCATAATACACTATCTCTGCTGTATGCATGAAAGGTAGCTTCCAAGCAAGTTGACACCTACCAAGTTATTGAAGGGTAAGTCTTGTTTCTGTGTGACATTCTAGTTATAATTCTGTAGGGGTGATATTTTGGTTAGAAACATTATTTACGTACGAATATGAAGAGACACTGAAATGTAGTAGATCCAAGGCCATGCTAAAAACAAATAGTAGTCATTGGTACTGGGAGTGATATTCTTTAGTGCAAATGGGAAATATAAAGTGGAAAGTAAAACCAAATTCCAACTTGATCGTGGCCTAAACACCCTTCCAGTATTGGTGAAGCAAACACATAAATAATATTTCCATCAAAGTACCAAGGGACACTGATTATAGAAAACGGGAGGAACAGTTGAAAAAGTAGTATATGCACAAGTAAAATTGATTAAAGGTTAATCTATGGAAATAAGACGGCTAGGTGGGGAGACTCCTTTATGATGAACTTGTTTCAAATTACCATATATTTACATTTTTTATTTAAAGGAAATATATCTTTGTAAAGCTTGGAATGGACATCAACTATTGTGAAAATGCCAGAATGGTTGCTTTGTTATGTCTATGATTCCAAGAAGCCAAGTGGTTGGGTTGTGTTATAACTGCAGATAAAAAATACTCCCTCCGTAAACTAATATAAGAGCGTTTAGATCACTATTTTAGTTATCTAAACACTTTTACATTAGTTTACAGAGGAGTACTTACCATTCATACACACGTCTAGTGGACACCTCAAGAACGATTACACTGCATCAACTCCAGTACTTCTCAAATGAAGAAAGGAGCTCAGCTGTTCACATTTTAAAAAATGTACTGATAATCTTCTGTCCTTGAATTTTACCTTTGCTTTTGGGAAAGGACATATACTTCCAAGACAACTCAATGTGTATGCTCCCAAGACAGACCAGAAAAGAGTACCAGAACATGGAAGTCACTGCTGGATAGTGATATATAGCTTTCCCTGATGAACATTAAAAAACAGAACTTGGCACCTGATTTCATAACAAGGTTGGCTAAGTTCAGCGTTGTTAGCTAGCTAGATGCCCATAACATCGGAAATAATGCACGGACTTTTAATATGCCTCCACCGAATAGTGATCCCATAACAAGGAAACGGACGCTAATGCAAAATGTCGTAGAATCAAATGCAAGTTTGGTGGCGTTTACTGGTAAAAAAAGTACTATTTGCATATCAGTAGAGATATTCGACTCAAAATTTTGTGCTAACTGAACGCCAGTATAAACCCCAATCAAGTAAAATACCTAATGTATAGGTTTTTGTGACATACATCCAACACGGGTGTGCTAACTGTCCCCATTATTCTACACTGATGCACAAGTCACAAGAGATACCCCTCTCAATAAACATCCTCACAATGGTATCCTACCAGTGCTAATGATGTGCTTAAACCAGATTCACTTAGAGAATCTGCATAAACCAATTTAGTTTACAGCATGTTGGAAGATCAATTCACAAATAGTAGCATTTTACAAGAGAATCAGCAGTGGCTATATATATAGCAAATACTTACCTGCACGGTGCCAAAATCACTATGGGATCTTACAAATGAACTGGACGTGATAGAGGTGCCACTGACCATTGGGGGATTCTTTGCTCACTGACTTTGTTCAGTAGTCCATGAGCTGCCTCTGCTTGGACTTGAGCTCCACTGATGGCTTGAGGGATTCAGAAAGAAAGAAAATGAGAGAGCAAGATATTTGTCAATGTGTCGATACCATGGTGGCCTTTGATCCATTCTTTTGCACATTTTGACTCGCAAGAGAAGTAATAGTTTGATCATTAAAAGATTCTGCAGAGAAAAATTGACCTAATCACTTAAGCAAAATTTCTTGTGTAAATCAAACCTGATAATAGTATTGCAATCAATTGAAAAAGATAAATAGTTAAATGTATTGTTCTTCAATGTTCCCTCTTCTCCTTGTATGCATGAGGAGGCATGGATTCGTGAATTAAAATGCATGCAACAACACTATTTTTTCAATCCTAAGTCCTAACTGAAAGGTATATGAACAAACCTGTCTAAAAGCCATTCGAGCCCCTGCCCCTCAAAGCGATGCATGCCTTGAGCCCCTCCCAAGTCCCAACCGACAGTCTCCAGCTGAAACCGGCCCAACGCCTGTAGGTACCTCCGGCCAGGTGCTCGATGGTGGCGGATTAGACAAATGATTTGACGGCGGCGCACACAAGGACTTCAAAAAAAAATCGGATACATTGTTCAGGGGTGTAGTGCGCCAGGGATCTAGGGATAGAGCTCGTTGCCTCTTTGAGACAGTGATGCTCCCCGTTGCGCCTTTCCGATGAAAGACAGTATAAGGAAGACATCAACGTCTAGACGGAGATGGAGGCGACGGTCCGACGGTGCGGCCAAGGAGGAGATGCGAGCCAAACGAAACAACAACGGTGGCGGCGCAACCTGTGTCGTGGGTGAGGAAAGGAGAGATCGGGTGGGAAGGAAATGTTCAATGACCGTCCATCTGAGATCGGATGTTCGTTCCTACTGGCAAACGAGAGGGCCTCGATTTGGTTTCGGGAGTGGCTGCCCATCGGACAGTCGGCCCAGGAGCAGCCCACGTGCGAGAGGAGCAGTATCGGACGACCAGAAACGATCGAGCGACGAAATCGAACGGCCAGAAATGCAAATCGTTGAGAGGGCTCGCTTTAGGTTCGGTTTTACTGTCCTTAATTTTTAGACGGACAAGCAGAAACTCTTTTCCCTTTATTAGTAGGTATAGATATATTGGTAAAAAGTAAAACAATCAACACTACTTATGCTCCATTGCAAGGAAACTTCTCTTCTAATCCCGAGCTCATATACGCCCGGATAATAAAATCTAAAAAATATTACTTTTCCCAAAAAAATATCTGGATTTTTTAGCAACAAGCATTGATGAGTGTTTCAACAGCATGCAAGTTTTAGTGATGGAACGATATTTGTGGAGGTCTGCGCCAAAAATAATCGATGCTCCAGAATGCCTTTTAAACTAGTCTTTTTGAGCATCGATTTATTTTGCACAAACCTCCACCAATGTCATTCCATTGTACTTAGGTAGCAGAAATTTTCTACTATTCATACAGGTGCATATGAGTTTGGGCTCAGAAACTCTGTATCCGAGTTGGAACGCCTTTTCACATTGATAAATCACAGACACTATCGGAGTGTGTTCTCCGAACACCGGGGATCAAGGATAGCCTGTATTTGTGAATTCGGCAAGGGGCTAAAACGCCTAGTCAAAGACACGAGGGATTTTATACAAGTTCAGGCCGTCGTCTTGGCATAAAACCTTACATCCTGTTGGTATTTGATATCACAAGGGGAGTATATATAAGTCTCAAGTGTTACAAAGGAAGTGGTCGGACGGAGACTAGTGGTGGTCGGGGTACTAGCTAAAGTGCCCGAGCACTCCTAGCTCTTCTCTCCATCCGTCCTCTAGTCTTGATCTAAGGTGGGTGTGGGGTTCTCCTCCCTCTTTCGACTACGCCCCCCCCCCCCCCCCCCTTGTATACAAAGAAATGTACAAAATGATAGTCGGTGATGCATGGAATTATCGAACACTTGCCCCAGTATATGGACAGAAACAGGAAGACATATTTCGCGCCCTGTGTAGATGCCCACTAGCAGTTCGTCTATCGCGATGCATGGGTGAGGTCTGGATCCTGCCGAAGTCTGAAGGAGGTTACAAACACTGGTATCGAGTGGCTCCTTGATGTCTTTATACCCCTTGGGAAACATTGAGCACTTGAAGCTGAATTATGTGCTTGTATGGAGGGGGTGGCTCTATTGCTCTCCAGAGAACGGAGCTACCAATTTTGGTGGAGAAGGACTCGATGTCTGCAGTGAACATGGTAAAGGACAGGGACATAGAAAGGACTACTATGCGGCTCTCATATGGAGATTAAACACTTGATGTTTCTTCGTATGACTCGTATTACTCATGTTAATCATAGTCAGAATATGGCTAGTGATTTTTTGGCTAAATTTGTTAGAATTGAGAGTACAACTGTCGTTTGGTTGGGCTCCGGCCTCCCAGAGGTAGTTGATCTATGTAAGGAAGACTGTCATCTCGTTGATCATGAGTAATACAAGTTTTTACCCGCAAAAAGAAAAACAAGATTGAGGGAGAGTACAAGCTATTGGGACCACATTGTGTTTGTAAATAGAAAAATAGTACAGATACTTATATCAAGTTAATTAATGAGTAGTATGAAAAGACAGTACAAGGATATTCCTGACATATTCGTTCATCAAAGGCTCCTCGCACGGAAGGTGTTTTTCTGTGGGAGAACATTCGGCTATTACATCAAAACGTAACTACATACTTAAAGTCTACCAAGAATTGCTTCCCGATTTTGAACAGATATCATCCTCAACAGTTGACGGTCCACACATTTTCCTCAGTGCCACTTGTGTGCGGTGTCTTCTTCCATCTCCGATCATTGTGTTATGGTGCTGACTGGGCAGGTTTGTCAGCGTTAGTACAGGGGATTTCGTTTTGAGGATTACTGGATTAAGCTCAGGGGATTCAAGGATATAGTCAGCGAGTCATGGGCTGCTGCAGTCTATCACGGCGATGCAATGTGGATCCTTCACCATAAGCTTTCGAGGCTGGCCCGTGCGCTTCGCACTTGGAGCCGCTCTCGCGTGGATAACATCAACCTCCTGAAATGCATTGCGGATCAGATCATCATGGGTTTGGACCAGGCTCAAGATAGTAGGGATCTGACCATTGCGGAGATCGCACTGCGGGTGTTCCTGAAGCATAAGGTTCTAGGTTTGGCTGCTGTCCAGCGTATCCGCATTAGGCAGCGCTCCAGGTTGTTGTGGCTCCGCGCAGGTGATGCTCACTCAAAGCTTTTCTTCATCAAGGCCAACGGTCGGAGGTGCAGAAATTTCATTCCCTTGCTGGAAACTGATCATGGCCAATTAACCCTGCAAGTTGACAAGCAGCAAGAGCTTCTGAACCACTTCTCTGCATCCATAGGCACTTCGCGGGTGAGAGAGAAAACTCTGAACTGGGATTATTTGGGGCTGCCTACCCATGATCTGACTTCTCTGGAAGCACCGTTCTCTGCAAACGAGGTCCGTGCCGCGGTCATGTCGCTACCTTCTGGCAAGGCTCCGGGTCCGGACGGATATACGGCTAGTTTCTTCAAGAGCTGCTGGGACCTGATTGGTCCAGATGTCACGGCTGCACTGAATCAGTTGTTTAATCTTAGGGGTAAGAGATGGAATCTCCTCAACTCAGCACACATAACCTTAATCCCCAAGTCAGACGATGCTGTCCGTGTTAAGGACTACCGCCCCATAAGTTTGATGCATTCAGTGGCTAAGATTCTGTGTAAAACACTTTCTCTCAGGCTTGCACCCTTCCTCTCCACCTTGGTTCCATACTCTCAAAGTGCTTTCATCCAATCTAGATGCATACATGACAATTTTCTCTATGTGAAGAATGCAATTCGTATGCTGCACAAAAACAAGGAGCCTAGCCTCTTCCTGAAGCTTGATATTGCTGGTGCTTTTGACTCGGTCTCTTGGGGTTATTTGTTGGAACTGATGCAGCGGCTCGGCTTTGGCAGCAAGTGGTGCGACATGATCAGTCTGATCTGGGGTTCTGCTTCATCGAGAGTTATGGCAAACAGTGAGCTTGGACATCGTTTTTATCACCGTCAAGGTCTGAGGCAGGGAGACCCTCCATCACCTATGCTATTCACGATTGCGATCGCGCCGCTACACTGGTTGTTTCTAAAGGCTACTGCTGTTGGTGCTCTAACTCCACTCCATTTGCCGCCTTCTCAGCTGCGGGTGAGTCTATATGCGGATGATGCTACCCTGTTTTTATCTCGGACTTCAAGGGACATCGAGGTCTGCAAAATAATTCTCTGCGCTTTTGGGAGCGCCTCAGGACTATGTGCTAATCTTACCAAGAGTGGTGTATATCCTGTTTGTTGTGAAGAGCTAGATCTTCAGGCCTTGTTGCAATCCTTTCCAATTGCGGTGATGCAATTCCCATGCAAATACCTCGGTCTGCCATTACATTACAGGAAGATCTCGAGGAATGATGTGCAGCCAACCCTGGACAAGATGGCCTCGAAACTGCAAAGGTGGCGTGGCAAACTGCTCTCGAGTGATGCAAGGGTGCGGCTGGTTAACTCGGTCCTCTCTGCCATCCCCACAAACCTCATCTCGGTGTTCAAGTTGGACATCTGGGTCATCAAACAAATTGACAAACTCCGAAGGAATTTCCTATGGAGATCTAAACCGGAGGCCTCTGAAGGAATTGCACTTGTGAATTAGGCCACAGTCTTATCGCCCAAAGAGGCTTGGAGGTCTCGGTGTGCTGGATATCAGGAAGTTTGGGCGTGCTCTTCGGCTTCGTTGGATGTGGTTAGAAAAGCAAAGGGAGGTCAGGCCTTGGACCGGCTCCGTTATTCCCTGTGATGAGGCAGACCAGGCACTTTTCAGAGAATCCTCCACGGTTAATCTTGGGAATGGCAAGGACAGCTCCTTCTGGCATGATAGGTGGCTTGACGGCCAAGCTCCTAAATTCATGGCCCCTGATCTGCTTGTTTTAAGCATCAAGAAGAAGATTAGCGCTTCCGAGGCAATTAATGGCCAGGCCTGGATGGCAGGTTTGCGGCGCATCACTCAGACCTTGCAGCTTCGTCAGTACACACACATTTGGCTAAGGCTACAGCAGGTTCAGCTTAACTCTGAAGTGGATTCGGTCTCTTGGAAGGGCATCACGGATGGTGTTTACTCCGCACGGTCAGCTTATCAACATCAGTTCGTGGGCTCATACTCCAGTATCAATTTTGAGAAGCTTTGGAAGACCAAAGTGGAGGGAAAATGCCGCTTCTTCATGTGGCTATGGTTGCGAGGTCGTGTCCTAACGAATGATAATTTCCAGACCAGAGGGATCCCTCATGCCGACTGTTGCCCTCTGTGCGATCAGGAGGAGGAGACACCCTTACATCTAATTCTAAAGTGCTCTTTTTCTAGGGATGTTTGGCATCAGGTAGCCTGTTGGTGTGATACTATGGAACTTGCGTCAAATGCCCGTGGGCGGCTTCCATCTCTGAATGGTGGAATGATCTCACTTGTTCTTTGGCTGGGAAGGACATGGTCACGGCAATTTACACCTTCTGGCAGATTTGGAAGGAGCGAAACAGGCGGGTCTTTGAGCATGTTTCGCTTACAGCAGATGGCGTTCTTCATCTTATCAATCAGGATCTTCGGCTACCCACAACCACCATGCACTGGCTATCAGACTGTGAGAATGACCCATCACCGGAGCCAGATTAATTTTTGTAGTTTTATTCATTTAAATTGCATTGCTGCCTGGGCCGATCATGTCTTGGCCACCGGCGTCATATGCAATTTGTACCAACATTCTATTTCTCTTAATATATGGGCGGTCAACTGCCAATTCCTCAAAAAAAAAAAGAAGCTGCTTGTATCAAACGCTTCGTGCCTGCCCAAGCATTAACAACTGGATTAAATATTGTCGAACATAACAAACTTCACAAAAAATCTAACGTCGTATGTTCTCTAACAGTCGACATTTCAAGGACCACGGGTGAAGACAGAGGTGTGTGCA
Source organism: Hordeum marinum (assembly GCA_022496015.1). Classification (NCBI taxonomy): domain Eukaryota; kingdom Viridiplantae; phylum Streptophyta; class Magnoliopsida; order Poales; family Poaceae; genus Hordeum; species Hordeum marinum. The sequence goes on along the minus strand of CM039673.1, from coordinate 467,760,440 downwards.
CATACGGAAGAAGAGTATGAACTTGATTTGCCTCCATTAGAGTGTAATGAAATCCATGAGTTCTTAGCAAGGTCAATATAATAAAGAAATCAACACTTGAATAATTTAAGCTTAGCCGTTCGCTGATGCAAATGTAGTCCTGAAACTACTGATTGAAGACACTAAGATATTTGCATAGGAACTAGTGGTAAACTGACTGCACAAAGTAGATGGGCCAGCTAATAAAACAGAAACTGGAACTAACAAAATTATAACAAGGCAGATAACATATTATCTATGGTGAACATAGGCACTTGATTACAGAATACATGTTCTCTAGCAAGTAACAGAAATATCAGCGATCAAAGAAAGTTGAATGTTGCCAGAAGGTGCATACGTCCTGGTATTAAACAAAGGTGTTCTACTAAATACCTGCATTTGTCTGTGTGTAGATCCCAGAGTTTTTATCATAAATGATCTGGCAGATCTGAGTACCTGCAACAAGTCGATAGTAATCAAACATTGATCAAATTGCAAGAAAACATCAATCCCTAATAAGTTCAGTTATAGACTATGTGAAGCAACAAACAGAATAATAACTGCACAGAGAACACAAGGGGAAGACTTTTATTTTCACCTAGATCTAATGTGGGTCAACGATGTATTAGGAACCTGGCTAACGAAGGGCAGAAGTGGAAGACAGGTTGAACATGTACATAATTGTGAACAGAAGTATGATACCATGGAGAACTAGGGAAAATATGCTTGGTTGTACAAAGATCTTCTAAAATAAGCCATACAAAAAGAGGCAGGATATGCTAAGTTATCAGAAATGCAGGACTCCAGATGAAAAGCTACCCCATGTACCTTACTTGGAAAACATTATGATAACAAGCCGCAAGAGGGCAGAAACACATCACAGAGAAGACAGAGCATATATAGGCAGTTTTAAACTACTGGTGAGATTGAAACATATCACTGAATGCTATCAATCAATTATGCATATATAACCAGTTGCTCAACTGTGCAGATCGAGGGTTATCAAAACATAAAAGCGGGGGAGGGTTTCTGGATAATTTACCAGGAATTTTCACTAATGATATGGCATGGGCTTTAACATTATCTGTGGATGTACCGAGCATAGTCTGTGCAGATGGAAGAGCATCAGAAGCACCTGCAATAAGTTCAACTGTAAAAAAAGGGCACCATCCAGCATTAATTTAACATGCCTTCAATCACCACCGATATATCCAAGTGTTCTCATTGCTAACTAGAAGTTTGAACATTATTAGCATTGTGATATTTCTAAGCAAAAGTTACTCGATCATAGCCTCATGCAATCTCAAATATATGCGTGCACAAATATATAGCAGGATGCCTGGATGAAAGGTATCATGTAAATACAGAGCAGGGCAGTGTCCAAAAGGACTCAAAACAGATGAAACAGCCAGTTAAGAGCCCATATAGCACATTGAGAAAGACAGTGGTAAAGTGATCATAGATAAGGACTTGTTGAACAGAGTAATTCTGAAGTTTACCTTCCTTCCTAGTTGGTTGACGGTCATAGGTTAGTTTGCACCCTCTAGGTAGGCCAGCCTGTAGAGTCTCATCTGAAGATCACATAAGTTCATCAGTGCAAACAGAACAGAACAGAACAAAACAGTGAACAAAAGTGGTTCGTTTTCCCAAACAAAATAATTGGAGTGACACATGAAGAGGAGAGAGGCTAGTTTTACCAAGGAAATTCACCAACAGTTCCAGTGCTTCATCTTTCGATCCTGCCGATTCAGTGGAAGACATGGTTAGTGACTGCCAGACATATATGGAACCTAAGGCCTACATTGCTTAATCATAATGTTTTCTGAAGGGAGATTATACCGACGCTCGAATCCCTAAACTGTTTGCAATACTGCTGGCTGCAAAAGGCAAGGAATCAATCAATGTGCTGTCAAAAACCAGGACAAGCACAAGAACAGAGGAGAGGTAACTAGATAGTACGTACTGTTTCAGGGCCATTAAGATAGCTTCTGTTTTTGGCGGCTGGGGCCCTTGTTTCTTCACGCGTCTCTTCCGGAACAAGCTGTCAAAGGTTACAGACAGGAGGGCCAAGATGAGATTAAATTGACACTGTCATCTAGGTACCGGGGCAGGATTAACTGAGGCTGAATGATGAATTACATACCCGGTCCCAATGGGGAGTACATCGTGCGGCATCATGCAGCGGGACGGCAACAGCATCGGGCGTCTCAGCTCTGGATCGACAGGGCCATCCTGTGGACAACAAACTCGGCGTGGCTCCTCACTCTGTCCCAGTCGATGGCCGCTCTGAGCTGGCCGGCGTCCGGGGCAAGTATGGAGTAGTTCATGGAACGGAACCTGCGCTCGGCGTCTGTGGAGTTACCGCGGCCGTTGGCCTACTGCTTGTCCAGGTAACGGTCCTTGTTGCCGGCGACGACGTCGGCGAAACGACCGTGCATGAGGAGGAAGTTGTGGAAGATCCTGGCGCGGTGGCTCCTCCGCTTACTTTTGAGCGGCGGCAGGAAGGTGCTGAGGTAAAAGAGGGCGTCGTACCACCGGCCCCGCCTCACCAGCCGCCGCATGCGCTCCAGGTCGAATAGCGCCGCCGTCTCGCGGGTCAGCCTGTATGCATGCCAGAGATCCATCGATGTAAACCAAACCAGCATGCGTGCGTGATGTGATGTGTTCGGATGGAACCTGATTCATTGATCTCAAAAGAGAAGCATCATCGATGTGAGGAGAGAAGATAGCATCGATCTCAAGATAAAAGGTAGGATATGCGTACTCTCTGAAGGCGCCGTGGAAGCCTTGGTCCTCGAGGAAGGAGAGGAGGCGCCGCTCACGAAGCCGCTTGACGCAGGAATACTGCACCGTGCATGAGGGTTTCACGGCGTCCTTGCCCTTGCTGGAGACCACGACGGAGTTCTCGCTCACGCAGGCGTCGTCGTCGTCATTGCCGAAGACCGCGACGGAGGAATTCATGATGCCCAGACGACGATTAGGATGGAACTCAACTTTCGATTGGATTTGGACGGGGGGTGTTGGAATTGGGGGCTTTGGGGCACCGGCACTAGTCCCCTCTCCCCTCGTTATAGCGGCAGGACGCGGAGCCTGATTTCTCTCGCTTCTTCCCCCGCTTCTCTCCTCTCTCCTCTCTCGCTTCTCTCTTCTCTCTTCCCTCTTCACCTCCGCTCGATTCTCCGCCTCGTAGAGTCTGGCTAGGCCTGGGCCTGGGCCTGAAAGTTCAAAAAGCTCCTTTTCAATTATATACGTTATATATGTCTCAAAAAAAGAATATTTATATACGTTATATTAACTAAGTGTGGGATCCCTCATTGCCCCAAAAACAAAACCCGTCGGATCCCTCAAAAAAAGTTATGTATGTTATATTGCCTAAAAGAAAAATGTACACGTTATACAAAAATTACTTTTTTTGAGTTGTTTTACGATACAACATACATACAGGGAAGAGCTCCTATTTAGCATGTGACACTGGAGAACGAGCCGCGCACCCCCCCCCCCCTCCCGTGCGCCCCATTAGGCGTCCAAGGAGTGGAGCGGTACGTCCCCTCTTTTTTATTTCCACTTTCGCTTTTGCTCTTCGTTTGTTTCTGTTATTTTATTTATTCTTCTTCAAAATAATTTAGAATTTCAAAAAAAATTTCAATTTTTTAAAAATAGAATTTTGGATTGTTTTCCTCATAAATCATCAAATGTTCATGGATTAAAAACGTTCATATTATTGAAAACTTATTCATATGTTTTCTACAAGATCGTGCATTAAAAATGTTTTTCAATTTTTAAAAAATGATCTCAAATACATAAAAATAACCATTAATTTGTATGAATTTTTTTCCATTTTGCTACAAGTTGTCGAGGCTCGCACACCTTCAAAATGGTATATGGACCGCCCAGTTAGCTTTTTTTCGTGCGAGCAATTAAGTTTTTTGGAACGTTTCGGACGATTCCTGAATGGTTTTGTGAAACTTCTAGAACATTCCTGGACCATTTTTCCTATAGCATTCTGGTCTTCTTCTTGTTTATTCACTTTACTTTTTCTGTTTTTCTGTTTTTCCCTTTTTCCCAAAGAAAATTTAAAAAGTATTAAAAATATTCAAAAAAATTGTGTATAAAAATATTGTTGGTATTTTGAAAATTTTGATTGAAGTCCCAAAAGTTGTTCGCATATTGGAAAAATTGTTGAAAGTTTTCAAAAAACGTTAGAGTTTTCATTATTTTATTTACGTATTCAACAAATATTTTTTATTTCCAAATTTTATTATCCAAGTTTAGAAAATGTTTGTGGTTTCAAAAAAGTTTCGGATTTTCAAACATTGTTTCTGTCAAAAATATGTTCCAAGTTTTACAAAAAAATACAAATTTAAAAAATGTTCATGTTTATAAAAAATTGGGGATTTTAAATTTATTCGGAAATTTCAGAAAACGTTCTTGAAGTTTCAAAGTTTTTTAGCATGTTCGAAAAATTGCTCAAATTTTGAAACATCATTCTGAAAATTTTCTAGAAGTGTTAAAGCTGTTGCTGCCATTAGTTCGGTAAATGGTGCACTAGAGTCTGTCGCTAGAGCTCTTCGGTCGTAGTGCCTAGCAACAAGCGCACATCAATAGGCAACGCGGGTTTGGTTCGTAACAACCATGCGATTTTTTGAGTATTTTCACCCGCACTACATGGTGCATCGCGAGGAGACGGCCTAAGTGGGTTGCCCCCTATACAACTCGCCAATCACTTGTCGCAAAGAGCAACATCAATGAGGTTCCGTCCTTGGTGCTTGGTAGTTTCATACGTAAGCCGAAGCCCAAAGGTGCTACCTATACCTCTAGCTCCTCCTCTCTTGAGGATCGTTGTTTTTCTTTTTTCCCATTCACTAAGTAACTGGCCACCAGTTTTATATAATTTAATTCAAAGTCATCAACTAAAAATGAAAACATGCATTCGAACATATCGAGTAATTTGAAAATATATTGCAAATTTGGGAAAAAAATATGTCACAAATTGAAAAAAAAAATTGTGGCATTGAAAGAAGTTTCTTGAGTTGATTTTTTTTCATAGGTTCAAAAAATGAATTGATAAAAGTTAGTGGGTTTCAAACAAAATCCGTAGTTTTAAGATAATTCAATAAATTTGAAAAAGTTCACGAATTTAACGAATGTTCTTGGATTTGTAAAAAGATTCATGGATTTAAAAATTCATAGATTCAGAAAAGTTCATGGATTTGGAAAAAGGTTCACAGATATGACGTCCATGGATTTGAAGTTCACGTATTTGAAAAAAGTTTGCAAGATTTGCAAAAAGTTCACAAATTTGAGAAAACTTCATAAATTTGAAAAAATGTTCACAAAATTTGACAAAAATCACAAATTTGAAAATTTACATGTATATGAAAAAGAGTTCATGAGTTTGAAGAAATGTTGATAAATATTAAACAAAAAATGAGAAAGAAAATAAAGAATAAGAAAAGACGAAAGGAAAAAACCAGAAGGAAAACCGACAAAATGAATTTGAAAGCTACTAGAAACTTCCCAAAATCAGGCTGTAACAGCGGAAGCTCGCGCGCATGTTTTATGCAGACAAAGCAAACAAGGATAAAAAAATCGGATGATCCCAAGCCATAAGGGGTGCGTGATGAGGTGCAAAAACAATAGTGAACGGTGTTATATGCTTTAAATAGGAACCATTTTTTCTAGACTATCCATAATGGAGAGTAACATAGAATATTAATATGCATATGTTACTAGTCTAAGTTAGTACCTACATAATGAATACTAACATAGAGATAGTAATATTGAACCTTTTGTTGGAAATATTCCCTAGAGGCAATATATAAAGTGTTTATTATTATATTTCCTTGTTCATGATAATCGTTTATTATCCATGCTATAATTATAGTGATCGGAAGCACACTGCATGTGTGGGTAAATAGACAACACTATGTCCCTAGTATGAATCTAGTGAACTAGCTCGTTGATCAAAGATGGTCAGGGTTTCCTAGCCATCGACATATGATGTCATTTGATAACGGGATCACATCATTAGGAGAATGATGTGATGGACAAGACCCAAACTACAAACGTAGCGTATGATCGTGTCAGTTTATTGCTACTGTTTTCTGCATGTCAATGTATATGTTCCTTTGACCATGAGATCATGCAACTCACAGATATCGGAGGAGTGCCTTGTGTGTATGAAACGTCGTAACGTAACTGGGTGACTATAAAGGTGCTCTACAGGTATCTCCGATGGTATTTGTTGAGTTGGCATGGATCGAGACTGGGATTTGTTACTCCGTGTGACGAAGAGGTATCTCGGGGCCCACTCGGTAATGCAACATCACAATAAGCCTTGCAAGCAATGTGACTAACTGTTAGTTGCGGGATCTTGTATTACGGAACGAGTAAATAGACTTGCCGGTAACGAGGTTGAACTAGGTATGGAGATACCGACGATCGAATCTCGGGCAAGTAACATATCGAAGAACAAAGGGAACGTTATACGGGATTAAATGAATCCTTGACATAGAGGTTCGACCGATGAAGATCTTCGTAGAATATGTAGGAACCAATGTGGACGTCCAGGTCCCGCCATTGGTTATTGACCGTAGAGGTGTCTCGGTCATGTCTACATAGTTCTCGAACCCGCAGGGTCTGCACACTTAAGGTTCGGTGACGTTTCGGTAGTATAGAGTTATGTATGGTGGTGACCGAAGGTTGTTAGGAGTCCCGGATGAGATCCCGGATGTCACGAGGAGCTCCAGAACGGTCTGGAGGTAAAGATTCATATATAGAAAGTCCCAGTTTGGTCGCCGGAAAAGTTTCGGGCTCATCGGTAGTGTACCGGGAGGCCTCTGGGAGGGGTATTTCGACCCCAAGAGGTCCATGGGCTGTGGGAGAGTATTAACCAGCCCTTAGTGGGCTGGGAAAACAGCCACAAAGGCCCATGGCGCAGGGAGACAAAGTGCTAAAGGAAAAAGTGGAAAATCAGCCAATAGGGAGCAATCCTAGTCCAACTAGGATTGGAGGTGGAATAGGATTCCACCCCTCCTAGACGGCCGACTCCTTGGGGCCCTTGGCCTTGCGCCAAGGGATGCCTCTCCCTCCCTACTATATATACTAGTGGATTGGGTGGCTTTTGAACATAGTTTTACGGCCACGTGCTACCCGTTTCACCGATGCTCCTCTAGATCGGATTTCTGTAGCGCTTAGGCGAAGCCCTGCCGTAATTGCTCCACCACCATCACCGGAGCGCCATCACGTTACCGGTGAACTCTCTCTCCTCTCCACTTCCTCTTGCTGGATCAAGACGGTGGAGATCGTCATCAAGCTGCATGTGTGCTGAACGCAGAGGTGCCTCCCGTTCGGTACTAGATTGGAAGGATCGTGATCAAGGCCACGGGACGTTCGTGATCGGATCGCGGGACGGATCGTGACGAGATCGCAGGACGGTTCGTGATTGGTTCGCGGGACGGTTCGTGATTAGATCGCGTGACGCTCGGCGATTTGGATCGCGAAGAAGTACGACTACACCAACCGCGTTTCTTAACGCTTCCCGCTTAGCAATCTACAAGGGTACGTAGATCCACTCTCCCTCTCGTAGATGCTCATCACCATGGATAGGTTTGCGTGTGCGTAGGAAATTTTTTGTTTCCCATGCGACGTTCTCCAACATTGGTATCAGAGCTAGTTTGATGGTTCGATGAGATCTCGAGTAGAACACAAAAGGTTTGTGGGCGTTGATGCTTAGATTGCTTCCTCCCTTGGTCAGATTTTGGTTCAGCGGGATTGTGAGATAAAACGGCTCAGACCAACATTACTCGTACGCTTACGAGAGACCGGTTCCCTCGATGCAACTTGGTGCTTAGATGGCTTGCGGGTGACAGTTTGTCTCACTTTAGTTGGATCGGATCCGACAAAGGCGGTCCTTGAGAAGGTTGGAAAGCAATCTATGTATCACCATTGTGGTTTATGCGTAGGTGAGAATCGTTCTTACTGGATACCCGTAGCAGCCACGTAAAACATGCAACAACAATTAGAGGACGTCTAACTTGTTCTTGTAGGGTATGTTGTGATGTGATATGGCCAATTACATGATGAGATATATGTGATGTATGAGATGATCATGTGATGTATAGATTTTCACGACTTGCGCGTCGGTGAATACGGCAACCGGCAGGAGCCATAGGGTTGTCTTTAATTATTGTATGACCTGCGTGTCAATCATTAAGTGCTATGTAATGCTTTACTTTATCGCTAAGCGGTAGCAATAGAAGTACAAGCGGGGCTGGCGCCACAACCCCAATGGCAACACATTGATGGAGATCAAGATGATGGAGATCATGGTGTTGTGCCGGTGACGATGGAGATCATGCCGGTGTTTCGAAGATGGAGATCTTAAACACAAGTTCATGGCCATATCATGTCACTTATGAATTGCATGAGATGTTAATCCTTTTATGCACCTTGTTTTGCTTAGTACGGCGGTAGCATTATAAGGTGATCCCTCACTTGAATTTGAAGATGAATTGTGTTCTCCTCGAGTGTGCACCGTTGCGAAAGTTCGTCGTGTCGAGACACCACGTGATGATCGGGTGTGATAAACTCTACGTTCACATACAACGGGTGCAAGCCAGATTTGCACGTGCAGAACACTCGGGTTAAACTTGACGAGCCTAGCATGTACAAACATGGCCTCGGAACACAAGAGACCGAAAGGTCGAATATGAGTCATATAGTAGATATGATCAACATAGTGATGTTCACCATTGAAGCCAACTTAACTCACGTGATGATCGGACTTGAGTTGGTGAATTTGGATCATGTGACACTCAGATGACCCGAGGGATGTCAATTTGAGTGGGAGCTTTAGTAATTTGATTAACTAAACTCATTATCATGAACAATAGTCTAAGTAACCTTTGCATATTTATGTTGTAGATCAATGGCTCGCGTAGTAGCACCCCTGTGCGTTCCTAGAGAAAGCTAAGTTGAAAGATGACGGAAGTAACTTTGTTGATTGGGTCCGTAATCTGAGGATTATCCTTACAGCTTCCCAGAAACAATATGTTTTTGATGCACCGCTTGGTGACCAACCAGAAGACATGACCTCCGAAGACGTTAAGAACGCTTGGGAGGCTCGTGCTGGAGACTACTCAATAGTTCAGTGTGCAATATTGTATGGCTTAGAACCGGGACTTCGAAGACGTTTTGAACGTCATGGAGCATATGAGATGTTCCAGGAGTTGAAGTTTATCTTTCAGAAGAATGCCCGGATTGAGAGGTATGAGACCTCCGACAAATTCTAGGCTTGCAAGATGGAGGAGAATGGGTCTATCAGTGAGCATATACTTAGAATGTCTGGGTACTCAAACCATCTAGCTGAGTTGGGAATTGCCCTTCCGCAAGAGGCGATCATTGATAGAGTTCTTCAATCACTGCCACCTAGTTACAAGAGTTTTGTGATGAACTATAACATGCACGGGATGAACAAGTCATCAGTCGAGCTGTTTGCGATGCTGAAAGTCGCTGAGTCTGAAATCCAGAAAGAACATCAAGTGTTGATGGTTAATAAAACCACTAGTTTCAAGAAAAATGGCAAGGGCAAAGGCAAGAAGGGTAAAACCAAGAAGGATGGCAAAGCAGTTGCTACTCCTACAAAGAAGCCTAAGCATGGACCTAAGCCAGAAACTGAGTGCTTTCATTGCAAGGGAACTGGTCACTGGAAGCGGAACTGCCCCAAGTACCTGGCTGACAAGAAGGCGGCCAACGGCAAACAAGGTATATATGATATACATGTTATTGATGTGTACCTTACTAGTTCTCGTAGTAGTGCCTAGGTATTTGATACCGGTTCGGTTGCTCACATTTGCAACTCAAAGCAGGAACTACGGAATAAACGAAGACTGGCAAAGGACGAAGTGACGATGCGCATGGGAAATGGTTCCAAGGTTGATGTGATCGCCGTCGGCACGCTCTCTCTTCGATTACCATCGGGATTAGTGATGAACCTGAATATTGTTATTTAGTGCCTGTGTTAAGCATGAACATTATATCTGGATCTTGTTTATTGCGAGACGGTTACTCATTTAAATCAGAGAATAAAGGTTGTTCTATTTATATGAGTAATATCTTTTATGGTCATGCACCCAATGTTAGGGGTTTATTCATTTTGAATCTTGATAGTGATGACACACATGTTCATAACATTGATGCCAAAAGATGTAGAGTTGTTAATGATAGTACCACTTTTTTGTGGCACTGCCGTTTAGGTCATATTGGTGTAAAACGCATGAGGAAGCTCCATGCTGATGGACTTTTGGAGTCACTTGATTTTGAATCACTTGACACATGTGAACCGTGCCTGATGGGCAAGATGACCAAAACGCCATTTTCTGGAACAATGGAACGGGCGAGTGACTTGTTGGAAATCATACATACTGATGTGTGCGGTCCAATGAATGTCGAAGCGCGTGGTGGTTATCATTACTTTCTCACCTTCACTGATGACTTGAGTAGGTATGGGTATATTTACTTGATGAAACACAAGTCTGAAACATTTGAAAAGTTCAAGCAATTTCAGAGTGAAGTTGAGAATCATCGTAACAAGAAGATTAAATTTCTACGATCTCATCGAGGAGGTGAATATTTGAGTTATGAGTTTGGCAGTCACTTAAGACAGTGTGGAATTGTTTCACAGTTGACACCACTCGAAACACCACAGCGTAATGGTGTGTCTGAACGTCGTAATCGGACCTTATTAGATATGGTGCGTTCTATGATGTCTCTTGCCGATTTGCCACTATCGTTTTGGGGTTATGCATTAGAGACAGCTGCATTCACTTTAAATAGGGCACCATCGAAATCCGTTGAGATGACACCATATGAACTGTGGTTTGGCAAAAAGCCGAAGTTGTCGTTTCTTAAAGTTTGGGGATGCGATGCTTATGTCAAAAAGCTTCAGCCTGAAAAGCTGGAACCCAAAGCGGAAAAATGCGTCTTCATAGGATACCCGAAAGAGACAGTCGGGTATACCTTCTATTTCAGATCCGAGGGCAAAGTGTTTGTCGCTAAGAACGGAACATTTCTTGAGAAAGAGTTTCTCTCGAAAGAATTGAGTGGGAGGAAAATAGAGCTTGATGAGGTTATTGAACCTTTACTTCAACCAGAGAGTAGCGTTGCGCAGAAAGATGTTTCTGTGGAACCTACGACGGTAGAAGATGAAGTTAATGATGATGATCATGAAGCTTCGAATCAAGCTGCTATTGAACCTCGTAGGTCGACAAGGACGCGTACTACTCCCGAGTGGTACGACAACTCTGTCTTAGAGGTCATGTTGTTGGACAGCAATGAACCTACGAGCTATGGAGGAGCAGTGATGGGCCTGGATTCCGAGAAATGGTTAGAGGCCATGAAATCTGAGATGGGATCCATGTATGAAAACAAAGTATGGACTTTGGAAGTACTACCTGAAGGGCGAAAGGCCATTCAGAACAAATGGATCTATAAGAAGAAGACAGACGCGGACGGTAATGTCACCGTCTATAAAGCTCGACTTGTGGCAAAGGTTTTTTCACAAGTTCAAGGAGTTGACTACGATGAGACCTTCTCACCCATAGCGATGCTTAAGTCTGTCAGAATCATGTTGGCAATAGCTGCTTATTTCGACTATGAAATTTGGCAGATGGATGTCAAAACGGCGTTCCTCAATGGTTTCCTTGAGGAAGAGTTGTATATGATGCAACCTGAAGGTTTTGTCGATCCAGAGAATGCTGACAAAGTTTGCAAACTCCAGCGATCCATTTATGGACTGGTGCAAGCATCTCGGAGTTGGAATAAGCGCTTTGATGAGATGATCAAAGCGTTTGAGTTTATACAAGTTTATGGAGAAGCTTGTATTTACAAGAAAGTGAGTGGGAGCTCTATAGCGTTTCTAGTGTTATATGTGGATGACATATTGCTGATCGGAAACAATATAGAAATGTTGGAAAGCGTAAAGGAATATTTGAATAAGAGTTTTTCAATGAAGGACCTAGGAGAAGCTGCTTTCATATTAGGCATTAAGATCTATAGAGATAGGTCGAGACGCTTAATAGCACTTTCACAGAGCACATACCTTGATAAAATTTTGAAGAAGTTCAAAATGGAACAGGCCAAGAAGGGGTTCTTGCCTGCGTTACAAGGTGTGAAGTTGAGTAAGACTCAATGCCCAGTGACTGCAGAAGATAAAGAAAAGATGAGCGTCATCCCCTATGCTTCATCCATAGGCTCTATCATGTATGCAATGCTATGCACAAGACCCGATGTCAGCCTTGCCATAAGTATGGCTGGAAGGTTTCAAAGTGATCCTGGAATGGAGCACTGGCAAGCGGTCAAGAATATCCTTAAGTACCTTAACAGGACTAAGGACATGTTTCTCGTTTATGGAGGTGATGAAGAGCTCGTCGTAAAGGGTTACGTCGATGCAAGCTTTGACACTGATCCGGACGACTCTAAGTCACAAACCGGATACATATTTATTCTTAACGGGGGAGCGGTAAGCTGGTGTAGTTCCAAGCAAAGCGTGGTAGCTGATTCTATGTGCGAAGCAGAGTACATCGCAGCCTCGGAGGCAGCGAAGGAAGGTGTCTGGATGAAGCAGTTCATGACAGATCTTGGAGTAGTGCCCAGTGCACTGAATCCAACAAACCTGTTCTGTGACAACACTGGTGCCATTGCTCTAGCCAAGGAACCAAGGTTTCACAAGAGGACCAGACACATAAAGCGACGCTTCAACTCCATCCGGTTCTACATCGAGGAGAAGGACATAAATATTTGCAAAGTGCACATGGATCTGAATGTTGCAGACTCGTTGACTAAACCTCTTCCAAGGGCTAAACATGATCAACACCAAAACTGTATGGGTGTTCGATTCATTACCATGTAAATCACATAGTGATGTAAACTAGATTATTGACTCTAGTGCAAGTGGGAGACTGTTGGAAATATGCCCTAGAGGCAATATATAAAGTGTTTATTATTATATTTCCTTGTTCATGATAATCTTTTATTATCCATGCTCTAATTGTAGTGATCGGAAACACACTGCATGTGTGGGTAAATAGACAACACTATGTCCCTAGTATGCCTCTAGTGAACTAGCTCGTTGATCAAAGATGGTCAGGGTTTTCTAGCCATTGACATATGATGTCATTTGATAACGGGATCACATCATTAGGAGAATGATGTGATGGACAAGACCCAAACTACAAACGTAGCGTATGATCATGTAAGTTTATTGCTACTGTTTTCTGCATGTCAATGCATATGTTCCTTTGACCATGAGATCATGCAACTCACAAATATCGAAGGAGTTCCTTGTGTGTATCAAACGTCGCAACGTAACTGGGTGACTATAAAGGTGCTCTACAGGTATCTCCGATGGTGTTTGTTGAGTTGGCATGGATCGAGACTGGGATTTGTTACTCCGTGTGACGGAGAGGTATCTCGGGGCCCACTCGATAATGCAACATCACAATAAGCCTTGCAAGCAATGTGACTAACTGTTAGTTGCGGGATCTTGTATTACGAAATGAGTAAAGAGACTTTCCGGGAACGAGGTTGAACTAGGTATGGAGATACCGACGATCGAATCTCGGGCAAGTAACATACCAAAGAACAAAGGGAACGTTATACGAGATTAACTGAATCCTTGACATAGAGGTTCGACCGATGAAGATCTTCGTAGAATATGTAGGAACCAATGTAGACGTCCAGGTCCCGCCATTGGTTATTGACCGTAGAGGTGTCTCGGTCATGTCTACATAGTTCTCGAACCCGCAGGGTCTGCACACTTAAGGTTCGGTGACGTTTCGGTAGTATAGAGTTATGTATGGTGGTGACCGAAGGTTGTTCGGAGTCCCGGATTAGATCCCGGATGTCACGAGGAGCTCCGGAATGGTCCGGAGGTAAAGATTCATATATAGGAAGTCCCAGTTTGGTCGCCGGAAAAGTTTCGGGCTCATCGGTAGTGTACCGGGAGTGCCGGTAGTGTACCGGGAGGCCTCCGGGAGGGGTATTTCGACCCCAAGAGGTCCATGGGCTGTGGGAGAGTATTAACCAGCCCTTAGTGGGCTGGGAAAACAGCCACAAAGGCCCATGGCGCAGGGAGACAAAGTGCTAAAGGAAAAAGTGGAAAATCAGCCAATAGGGAGCAATCCTAGTCCAACTAGGATTGGAGGTGGCATAGGATTCCACCCCTCCTAGCCGGCCGACTCCTTGGGGCCCTTGGCCTTGCGCCAAGGGCTGCCTCTCCCTCCCTGCTATATATACTAGTGGATTGGGTGGCTTTTGAACATAGTTTTACGGTCACGTGCTACCCGTTTCACCGGTGCTCCTCTAGATCGGATTTCTGCAGCGCTTAGGCGAAGCCCTGCCGGAATTGCTCCACCACCATCACCGGAGAGCCATCACGCTGCCGGTGAACTCTCTCTCCTCTGCTTCCTCTTGCTGGATGAAGACGGTGGAGATCGTCATCAAGCTGCACGTGTGCTAAACGCGGAGGTGCCGTCCGTTCGGTACTAGATCGGAAGGATCGTGATCAAGGCCATGGGACGTTCGTGATCGGATCGTGGGACGGATCGTGACGAGATCGTGGGACGGATCGTGACGAGATCGCGGGACGGTTCGTGATTGGTTCACGAGACGGTTCGTGATTAGATCGCGTGACGCTCGGCGATTTGGATCGCGAAGAAGTACGACTACACCAACCGCATTTCTTAACGCTTCCCGCTTAGCGATCTACAAGGATACGTAGATCCACTCTCCCTCTCGTAGATGCTCATCACCATGGATAGGTTTGCGTGTGCGTAGGAAATTTTTTGTTTCCCATGCGACGTTCTCCAACACCTTTCATTTATTAGCTTATAGACTCATCTTGACTTGGTATGCGTTATGTTACTCATAGTATGACTAACATGCTAAGTTAATCAAATTCTCTCTCTTCTAATTAATTAGTTGCCACATCATATTTTTTGCTTAGCTGACATCTATGTTACTATCTATGTTACTCCCATTATGGATAGTCTTAGACATCAACTAGTTGACGACCGCTACTTTGGGAGCCTCCCAACGATCATGCCTAGGCGCCGCCACTTGGCGTGCTCTGAGCATTTTATTTTTTACTTATTTTTCCGCATGCGTTTTTGGCTTTTTAGGTGGGTTTTTTCAGTGTCCCGGTTTTCCATCGGTTTTTCATACCTTTTGATTTTTTTCATGAAAAACATATTTTTTTATTTCTAAAAAAGTACAGTTTTTCTTCCATGAGAGGCACGGCCGTGCCTCTCGGAAACAGGAGAAACATGTTTTCTGTTTATTTCGTGAGAGAAGCACAGTTTTGCTTCCGTGAGAGATACGGATTTGCTTTCGTGAGAGGCATAGTCATACCTCTCGGAAACAAAAAAACGAGTTTTCATTTTTTTGTTTTGCAAGAGGCACGGTTTTGCTTTCGCGAGAGGCACGACCTTATCTCTCAGAAACGGAAAAAAGAGGTGTACGGTTTTTTTCGCGAGAGACATCATTTTACTTCTACAAGAGGCACAACCGTGCCTCTCGAAAACGAAAAAACGTGTTTTTTTGCCCGTTTTTTTCGTGAAAAAGAAAGTTCGTCAAAACCTATCAACATGAGATGTAGTTTTAAATATATCCACGCGAGGAATCCAACAGTGAAAACGGTTCGAGATTTGGGCGCATAGTTTAAGAGATAAAACGGTTTGAAACTAACGGATCTTCAAAAAAAAGGAAAAAACTTTCAGGTTGAGACAAGTGGCACACATACAGTGCGCCACCTGTCGCAACCTGGGGAGATAGGAGTGATCTTTGAGAGGAGTACTCCTAAATCAGTGATTTCCCTTCTTTTACATGTCAACCCCTATCGGTCGCTTGCTACGATAAAATATCGACATAGCGCACACACATGTCGTCTGATGGTCTAGCCCTTCATAGAAAGTTTTGCGCCTGATTTTGTTTGACCTTTATCGTGCCATTCTAAGTTTGGTTCAAGCTCCATGGTTTATTTGATTTATTTTGCTGTTTTTTATGATTATCATTTTCCGCGTTCTTTTTGTTTTTGTCAAATTTGTTGTTTTTCTGCTGCAAGTTTCAAACTCTGCCTATGTTGTTTCGACATAGCCGATTCCAAACCCATGTGAAGGAGGAGGATTGTAACAGGATTGACAAGCCAACTTCGAAAGTAAGCCAATATTATGAAGATGAGACCTAGAAGCACATAGTTGGAGCGTAACCTGATGTCTACTACACAACTTTATTCTTGTAGACTCGTCTTGGGCCTCCAAACGCATATTTTTCTAGGACAATAGCAATTTTCTGTCAAGTGGATGACCTAAGGTTTATCAATCCGTGGGAGGTGTAGGATGAAGATGGTCGCTCTCAAACAACCCTGCAATCAAGTACAAGAAATCTCTTGTGTCCCCAACACATCCAATACAATGGAAAATTGTATAGTTGCACTAGTTCGACGAAGAGATGGTGATACAAGTGCAATATGGATGACAGATATAGGTTTTTGTAATCTGAAAATATAAAAACAGCAAGGTAGCAAGTGACAAAAGTGAGCACAAACGGTATTTCAATGCTTAAAAACAAGACCTAGGGTCTGTACTTTCGCTAGTCCAATCTCTCAACATTGCTAATATAATTAAATCACATAACCATCCCTCAACGTGCAACAAAGAATCACTCCAAAGTTCTTATCTAGTGGAAAACATAAGAAGAAATTGTTTGTAGGGTACGAAACCACCTTAAAGTTATCCTTTTCGATCGATCTATCCAAGAGTCCGTACTAAAATAACACCAAGTTATCCTTTCTGATCGATCTATCTAAGAGTCCGTAATAGAATAACATCATATGATATACATAAACCAACTCTAATGTTACCTAGATAGTCCAATGTCACCACAAGTATCCATGAGTTAATTATACGATACGCATCAAATAATTTCAGATTCATAATACTCAATCCAACACAAAGAACCTCAAAAAGTGCCCCAAGATTTCTATCGGAGAACATGGTATGAAAACATGCAATCAACCCCCATGCGTAGGTTCCTAAGGTCATCGGAATCCGCAAGTTGATGCCATAACATATATCAAGTGAATCACTTGAATACCCCAACGTCACTACGGGTATCGGCATGCAAGACATACATCAAGTGCTATCAAATCCATAAAAGTATTCAATTCGACAATTACAAAATCTAAAAGGGAAACTCAATTCATCACAACAAGCTAGATAGGGGAAAACACCATATGATCAAACTATATTAACAAAGCCCACGATACATAAAGATCATGCCAAATCAAGAACATGAGAGAGGGAGATTAAACAAATAGCTACTGGTACAAACCCTCATCCCCGAGCGTGGACTACTCCCTCCTCATCATGGAGGCCATAGGGATGATGAAGATGGCCTCTGGAGATGATCTACCATCTCCGGCAGGTTACTGGAATACCTCCAGATTGGTTTTCGTTGATACAGAAAGTTGCGGCGGTAGAACGAGGAGTCTAGGGTTATTTCTGGTGGTTTCTGAGTATATAGGATTTTTGAGCGTCGGTTTCACGCGAATATGGGCCACGAGGAGAGCACAAGACACCAGGGCGCACTAGAGGGGCCTGGCGTGCCCTGGTGGGTTGTGCCCATCTCGTTGCTCTTCTGGCCCTCCAACGAAGCTTCTAGTGCCTGTTTTGTTCCAAAAAACTCATCAAAAAGTTTTGTTGCATTTGGTGATCTTTGATTTCTACACAAAAAACACCACGACGGTAGTTCTGCTGAAAACAACGTCAGTCCGGGTTAGTTCTAAATAAATCGTGCAAAATGCGTCAAAACCATATAAAAGTATTGTAAACATAGGTGAATATGGCATGAATACTTCATAAATTATAGATACATTGGAGACGTATCAGCATCCCCAATCTTAATTCCTACTCGTCCTCGAGTAGGTAAATGATAAAAGAAATAATTTATGAAGTGCGAATGCTAGCATTGTGCAAAAGTTTAATCAATGATAATTTCAACCACTTTTCCTAGCATCATAACAACAATTCTTTCTCATAGAACTCATCATGATAAAATAGCAACCAATTCACATGTTATGGTTCAAACAATGAATTTTATCGAAACTTAACAACATATGTTATTAGTCACCAAACAATTGCAATTCAACTTATTCTCAACAAAGTCTAAGTAAGAGCTCCACATACTCAATCATCATATAGTCTTCTATGATTGCTAGTACTCAAAGCATATTTTTGGAACAAATGGCATCCATCAAACACAGAGAAGATAGGGGCTTAATTTATCGCCTCCCAACTTATTTATCATAGAAATAATTGTCAACAATAATAGGTCATGATCAAATATATTTGACTAGCCATATGTGCCTAGATCTTTCCCCACCACATGATGCTTGCCAACTAACAGATTGAGGTTGGAATAAAAGGTTGACTCAACATGAAAGTAAATAGATTGTCCCTTCGTAGAGGGAAGCAGGGATTTGCATATGTGCTAGAGCTCATTGTTTAAAACTGAGATAAATATAATTTTGGGAGGTGCACCCTTCCTGTCAACGTTACGACCAAGAGTTATCAACATCTTCCATGTTAAACACATTAGAGGTGGTTCCAAGCGGTAAAAGTAAAGGTTGACTCCCCTCCACCAACAAACACACTCCATGGCTAGCTAAATCCATGGGTACCGTCCATACCAACAATATTCCTGGGGGAGTTTTGTTTAATTATTTGCACTTTTTTTATTTCGGGACTGGGAATCCCTATTACCGCCCCTTTCGTGCAAGGCCGAGTGAATAAACACTCATCTTGAGAATAACCCGCTTAACATGGAAGATACTGACCGCCCCGTGTCGCTCCATGAGCGGTCCAGGCACACCAAACAGATGTTCATTTGAAATTTTAGAGGTGGCACATGCAGATTTACTTGGAATGGGAGGGTAATACCGCATATAGATAGATATAGTGGACTCTCATGGAAAGGGTTTAAGGGTTTTTGGATATTATCGCTACTTAGTAGAAATTTTTGGCTAGCAAAAGATCCTAAGCAAACATCACATGTTAGAGGATCCATAACAATATAACTTCTATGCAAATATACACAACCATAACTCATTACGTTGTCTTCCTTGTCCAACTTCAACTAATTTGATCAAGTTTGAGAATAATTAATGGGTATTCAAAATCATAGAAGATTTCCAAGATAATATATTTGTATGTGAAAGTTCTCTTCCTTCAATATTCTTTCATGAATTGTTCAAGTGACAATTGCGGTGTTTGCTAACTTTCAATAAATTTTACCACCTATAATTCTTATATGTGAAGTCATTACTCCACATGGGATAAGCATATAAAACACATATAATTTCATATTTATGATATTCAATTCATTCAACCATTTACTTGTAGGATATAAGTTAAGCACGAGAGTAAACAACAAAACTACTCCAAAACATATAAGTTAAGATCAATGAGTAGTCAAACAATTAAGTAGCTATGTGAGGACATTCTATCTCTCTCTCTCTCTCTATCAATAAATATTTTCAGATATGAGTATTTTATTTAAACAGTAAGAAAAATAAAAATAGCACTCCAAGAATAGGACTCATCATGTGAACGAATAAAAATTTAGGCTCAACATAGGCTAACCGATAGTTGACGAAGAGAGGTGGGATGCGTAGCATCCCCAAGCTTATATGCTTGAGAGTTATTGAAATATTTAATTGGGGTGCCTTGGGCATCCCCAATCTTGAGATTTTTTTATCTTGTTCAATCCTCTCATATCCTGGTTTCACCTATTCTCAAACACTTCATCCACACAGAACTCAAAAAGAACTTGTGAGATAGGTTAGTACACATAAGAACAAATCAACACTTCATGTACTGCCAAGACAAGATTCACAATAATTTTCAAACATTAGGTATTGTATACTATCATTTCCACAATTTATGTCTACCAATATAGGCTATGGAAACTATAGGATAAGTAGATAACAAAACTATGACCGCAATGTGTCTAAAAAGAACACTCCGTAGTAATTTATTAAACCAGTGTACTTATGTAAATCTAAAAATTATGAAAATTTAGGAAATTATGAATAATTTATATGAAAACATTGTGTAAATATTTCAGAAACTTTTCACGTTCCATTAAAATATGAAAATTCAAACACTACAGCAGTAGTTTATGTTTTTAGACAGCACACATCAAACATGCAATGCAAGCATCCTAAGGCAATTATTAGAACATTTTATTGAAAAACAAGATTATAAATAACACCTAATAGATAAAAAATAAAATAAAATTATGTTCCAAGAAAAACTCATATTATGTGACGAATAAAAATATAGCTCCAAGTAAGATATACCGATAGTGTTGAAGATGAAAGACGGGATTCCTTCCGGGGCATCCCCAAGCTTAGGCGCTTGAGTATTACTTGGATATGACCTTGGTGGTGCCTTGGGCACACCCAAGATTAGGTTCTTGTCACTCCTTATTCTCCTCATATTTGTATCTCACCCAAAACTTGAAAACTTCATCACACAGAACTTAACGGAACTTTGTGAGAGGGGTTAGTGTAATAAAGATAGATCATTCACTTAGGTACCGTGAATACAAGATTCATAATTGTTCCCACATTATAACTAACGTATTCTATCATTCCCATAATTTATATCACTGACTATAAGCTATGGGAACATTAAAACAAGCAAACTATGCATGCAAAATAGAATCTGTCAAAAACAGAACACTCTGTGAAGATATGTAGTATAACCATACTTCCCCGTCTCTAAAAATTCTGAAAAAATAGTAAAACATGAAGAATTTGTTTATCAAGACTGTGTGAAAATTCCAGATCATTATCACTCTCCATTAAAAAATTAATATTCCTGTACTGGTGTCAAAAGTTTCTGTTTTGGTTCAGCATCAATTCTACACATCTTGTGAGTCATCCCAAAGGCTTTACTTGGCACTTTATTGTAATAAAATACACAAAACATGATTACTACATTAGATTAATCATGTTAACACTCAAAAACATAAAGGAAAAGTGTTGGGTTGTCTCCCAACAAGCGCTTTTCTTTAAAGCCTTTTAGCTAGGCATGATGATTTCAATGATGCTCACATAGGAATAATAACTGAAACATGCAAAAGAGCATCATGAATATCATGAGAAGAACATTTAAGTCTAACCCACTTCCTATGGGACCAAAGAATTTATGGGATCAAGAATCAACTAGTGTAGGAAGGCAAAACAAGCATAACTTCAAAAGTTTGAACACATAGAGAGGAAACCTGATATTATTGCAATTCATACAGGCATATGTTCCTCCCTCATAATAATTTTCAGTAGAATCATGAAGAAATTCCACAATATAACCAGCACATAAAGAATTCTTTTCATGATCTACAAGCATAGAAATTTTACTACTCTCCACACAAGAAAATTTCTTCTCATGACTAATAGTGGGAGTATCATAAAAGAATTGAATACTACAAATTGGTTCCACATTAAAAGAGTAATATTCAGTAAAAGGATATTAATAATTATGAAAAGTATCATAATATTAATCACCACTCTTTTTCATCGCATAAGTATCATCACAATAATCATCATAAGTAGGAGGCATGGAATCATTATAACAAATTTGATCATTCAAAGTAGGGGGAATAAAAAGATCATGTTCATTAAGCATAGCATCCCCAAGCTTGGGCCAAACATTAATTGCATCAAACAACTTCTCAAACATGTCATTTTCATCAAACATAGCATCCCCAAGCTTTTGGCTTTGTATATCATAAGCATAATCACTCTCATCATTAATAGTATGAATAGCACCAATAGTATAGAAATTATTATCATCATCCTCCAAGTTGGTGCCATAAATATTTTCAAGATCATAAGAAGTATCATTATCATCCCAATCATAATTATCACAACAAGCAATAGGCATAATAAAATAATCCTCAAGTGTATCATCTTCCACAACTATTTTTGATTCATTCTCATGAGGCCTATCAATAATGAGAGCAACATTATTTGGGAGAGATACCTCTTTACCTTTACTTTTCATTCTTTTCTTATTCTTCACCACATTATGTGTGGGTTTATTTAATTCCTCCAAGCTTATTTTTGAAGAGGTTCGTTGAATAAAAAGCTCCTCCTCGTTACCTGATTCATCATAAGAAAAAATAGGAGGATATTGGGAAACCTCTTCCCCTTAATTAGTATTATTTTAATCTTCTATTTGTTTTCTTGTCTTTAAGTAATTGGCAATATAAGGATTATCAATGCAATTTACCACGCAATACATATAGATTTCATTTAGATCAAAATCAATCATTTTCGTGAGAACCCAAGATGGAACATCCTTAGTTTTATGTTTCATTTCTTCATACCCCAAAAATAGACTAAGTTCATTATGATGCTCAAGGGTAATGAGGTTATCACAATTTTTGGACACAATTCGATCATGAAATAATTCACATTGGAAATTAAAATGACCACTTCCATTGCAAAGTTCACAAGGATGACGAGAAATATTAAGTCTTTTAGCACAAATATATAGCCTCTCTTGCAACCATTTAGTTTATAAATACATATGCCTCTTAAAAAATCTATCTTCCCTTTTAGGCATGTCTTCACAAACACTATGCACTCCACCAAAATTGACATGCTTATAAGAAATATTTTTATCATGACTAGTTCAATCTTCATTAGTACTATGGATATTCAAAGAATTCATACTAACAACATTGCAATCATGCTCATCACTCAAATATTTAGTTCCAAAATTTTTAATAACATCTTGTTCTAACACTTGAGCACAATTTTCCTTTCCATCATTTTCACGAAAGACATTAGAAAGATGAAGCATATGAGGCAACCTCCATTCCATTTTTTGTAGTTTTCTTCTATATACTAAACTAGTGATAAACAAGAAACTAAAAGATTCAATTGCAAGATCTAAAGATATACCTTCAAGCACTCACGTCCCCGACAACGGCGCCAGAAAAGAGCTTGATGTCTACTATGCAACTTTATTCTTGTAGACTTTGTTGGGCTACCAAGCGCAGAGTTTGGTAGGACAGTAGCAATTTTCCCTCAAGTGGATGACCTAAGGTTTATCAATCTGTGGGAGGCGTAGGATGAAGTTAGTCTCTCTCAAACAACCCCGCAACCAAATAACAAAGAGTCTCTTGTGTCCCCAACACACCCAATACAACGGTAAGTTGTATAGGTGCACTAGTTTGGCAAAGAGATGGTGATACAAGTGTAATATGGATGGTAGATATAGGTTTTTGTAATAGGAACATATAAAAACAGCAAGGCAACAAATAGTAAACAGCCAGCAAAACGTTGTATAAATGCTTGGAAACAAGGCCTAGTGTCCATACTTTCACTAGTGCAATTTCTCTCAACAATACTGCCATAGTTGAATGATATATAAGTCCCTGTTGTGCGACAAAGAGTTCACTCCAAAGTCACAAATAGTGGAGAAAAAACAAAGAAATTATTGTAGAGTACAGAACCACCTCAAAGTTATCTTATCCGATCAATCTTATGAGCTATCCCTATAAGTGTCACGAACAGCTCTAGAGTTCATACTAAAATAACACCTTAAGATACACATCAACCAAAACCCTAATGGCACCTAGATACTCCAATGTCACCACAAGTACCCATGGGCTTGATTATACGATATGCATCACACAATTTCAGATTCATCATATTCAATCCAACACAAAGAACTTCAAAGAGTGCCCCGAAGTTTCTATCGGAGAGTCAAGACTAAAACATGTGCCAACCCCTATGCATAGATACCCAAGGTCATGGAACCCGCAAGTTGATCACCAAAACATACATCAAGTGAATCAATAGAACATCCCATTGTCACCACAGATATCCCATTGCAAGACATACATCAAGTGTTCTCAAATCCTTAAAGACTCAATCCGATAAGTCAACTTCAAAGGGAAAACTCAATTCATCACAAGAAGATAGAGAGGGGAAAACTCCATATGATTCATCTATATCAATAAAGCTCGCGGTACATCAAGATCGTGCCATCTCAAGAACACGAGAGAGAGAGAGAGATCAAACACATAGCTACTGGTACATACCCTCAGCCCCGAGGGTGAACTACTCCCTCCTCATCCTGGAGACCGCCGGGATGATGAAGATGGCCTCCGGTGATGGTTTCCCCCTCCGACTGGATGCCGGAACGGGCTCCCGATTGGTTTTTTGTGGCTACAGAGGCTTACGGTGGCAGAACTCCCGATCTAGATTTGTTTCTGGAGTTTTCTGGGTTTATAGGAGTACTTGGCGTTCGAATCATGTCAAGGGGACTCCTGACGGGCCCACAAGCCAAGGGGGCGCGACCTAGGGGGGCGCCCTGGTGGCTTGTGGCTACCTCGGGACTCCTCTCTGGTATATTTTTGCTCCTGTATTTTTTATATTTTCCAAAAATATTCTCCGTAAATTTTCAGCCCATTCCAAGAACTTTTATTTTTGCACAAAAAACGACACCATGGTAGTTCTGTTGAAAACAACGCCAGTCCGAGTTAGTTCTAATAAAATCATACCAAAATCATATAGAATTATTGTAAACATGTCATTAATACTTCATAAATTATAGATACGTTGGAGACGTAGTGGATATGCATCAAACAATTTCAGATTCATAATACTCAATCCAACAAAAAGAACCTCCAAGAGTGCCCCAAGATTTCTACTAGAGAACATGGTATGAAAACGTGCAATCAACCCCTGTGCATAGATTCCCAAGGTCATCGGAATCCGCAAGTTGATGCCATAACATATATCAAGTGAATCACTTGAATACCCCAATGTCACTATGGGTATCTGCATGCAAGACATACATCAAGTTCTCTAAAATCCAGAAAAGTATTCAATCCGATAATAACAAAATCTCAAAGGGAAAACTCAATTCATCACAACAAGATAGAGAGAGGAAGACACCATATGATCCAACTATATTAACAAAGCCCGCGATACATCAAGATTGTGCCAAATCAAGAACACAAGAGATAGGAAGATTAAACACATAGCTACTAGTACAAACCCTCATCCCCGAGGGTGTACTACCCCCTCTTCATCATGGAGGCCATTGGGATGATGAAGATGGCCTCCGGAGATGATCTACCCTCTCCGAAAGGGTACTGGAACGCCTCCAGATGGGTTTTTCCTCGATACAAAGAGTTGTGGCGGCGAAACAAGGAATCTAGGGTTATTTCTGGTGGTTTCTAAGTATATAGGATTTTTGAGCGTCGGTTTCACACGAAGATGGGGCACGAGGAGAGCACAAGACACCAGGGCATGCTAGAGGGGCCTGGCGCGCCCTGGTGGGTTGTGCCCACCTCGTGGCTCTTCTGGCCCTCCAATGAAGCTTCTAGTGCCTCTTTTGTTCCAAAAAATCATCAAAAAGGTTCTTTGAATTTGGGGAACTTTGATTTCTGCACAAAAAACAACACCACGGTAGTTCTGCTGAAAACAACATCAGTCTGGGTTAGTTCTAAATAAATCATGGAAAATGCATCAAACTATCAAAAGTATTGTATACATAGGTGAATATGGCATGAATACTTCATAAATTATAGATACATTGGAGACACATCATAACCCTCTTATCTACTCTCAATATTAGAACCAATGTGTGGTGTTAAATGGCCAAGGGCCAGGGTTTCATCCCATTGGCAATGCGCCATATCTTTAGACTTGATATGGTGATAAGGGCAACTCTAACACGCCAACACATTCTTTCCGCGTGCATCTGTTTGGGTCGTAATAGACGCAAACACGGCCCAACGCGTCGATGTAGCCGAATGAGCGCTCGCTTTTTGTCCTTGTGTGCCCATTTCAGGCCCAAATTTTAGTCGATTTGCATCGAACACGATGCAGACACGTGCGATGCCTGTAGGATCCAAAGTATGTCTAGAGGGGGGTTATTAGACTAATTGACCAAAATAAAAGTCTACCCCTTTCCCAATTCTAGTTTTTTGCAAGTTTCAACAATTATATCAAGTCAAACACAACCTACACATGCAAGTCTAAGAGTATAGCATCGGAAAGTAAAGACATGCACATGTAAGTAGATGGATGGGATAGGAGGACCAAACTCAATGGGGGACACGGAGATTTTTCCCGTGGTTCCGATAGGTGGTGTTATCTTACATCCATGCCGATGGAGACTTCAACCCACGAAGGGTAATGATCACGAGAGTCCATAGAGGGATCCACCCATAAGGGTCCACAAAGTGGCAACCATGTCTATTCCACCATGCTTACATCCATGAAGGACTAGCCTCACTTGGGTAGAAATTCACGAAGAAGGCGATCTCCTTGCCCTTACAACTTCTTGGTTCAATTCCACACAAAGATGAAGGCTCTCAAGCGACACCTAACCAATCTAGGAGACACCACTCTCCAAAAGGTAATAGATGTGGTAACAATGATGAACTCCTTGCTCTTGTGCTTCAAAAGATAGTCTCCTCAACACTCAGTCACTCTCTCATAGATTTGGGTTGGTAGAAGAGGTTGATTGGGTGTAAAGCAACGAGGAGGCTAGAAATCAAGATTCATATGGTTGGAGTGGAAAATCTTGATCTCAACACATGAGTAGGTGGTTCTCTCTCAGAAAATGAATGGGGCAAGTGTTGGTATGTTCTGAGTGCTTCCTCTATGGGTGAGACGTAGGTGGATGGATATATATACGCATCTCCAAAAATACAACCATTACAACACTATTGCCCAACTCGGTGAAACCGAAGCAAAAAACTCGGTTGCACTGACTAGTGCAAAATGTGGCAACTTTTGGCATTTCTGTGAGAACGATATATAAATCTTGGTGGGTCCGATTTTGGCTGGCCTAGGCAGTTACCAGTATTGGTGTCACCGATTCCTAAAGCTTGCAAACTATGATTTTTAGAAATGGGACAACGGAAAGTTGGTCACTAATTTTTGTTTCACCGTAATAGGACTTGGTGTCACTAAGACCTTAGGGTTTGGCATAGGATCTCTCTAGGGTGAAACTCTGTAGGGCTAAAATGGAAAAGTTGGTGGCACCGAATTTGAATGTTAGGGTTTTGAAAGAATATTTATGGGAGAATTTCATGAGTATTTTTGGTGGCTAATCTCTAAGCACTTGAGCAACCAGATCATCATAGATACCTCATCCCCTTTTAATAGTATTGGATTTCCTTTGGACTCAATTGTGATTTCTCACATAAAATCAAAATGTAGAGTCTTGAAGATTTTTGCCAATGGATGTTCCTTGCATCAAGGGGACCTCGTCAAAATCCTTTGCAAATGCATTCATTGAGCTTGAAATATACTTGGTAGAATCCTTAGTCTGATGAAATATATGTTGTCATCAATTACCAAAAAGGGGGGATTGAAAGCACAACTTCTCCATAGGTTACTCTTCCATGTCACATAGATCTTGGTGGTGCGTATAATGTTATGAATGAATAGAAATGCACATATAACACCAATCAAGAGTGAATGATCATCACATAGATATCTCAAACTTAAAGCATTTGATCAAACTCAACAAGGTTTAAGACATCCAGACGATAAAGAAAATGTTTTCAAACAAGAAGAGCAACAAAAAGCAGCACACTCTCTCGAATCCCTATGATCTATAACACTTATCCCCCTTTGGAAACAAGTTACCAAAAATCTCGAAGGTATAGAGCTAAGCATCGCTCTAGGCAGGGTCTCCTCAGGTGACTGTGGAAGGAGTCGAAAGAACAGCGCCCGTGAATGTCCTCTGAGGTGGTGGTGTAGACATTAGAGGTGCTAAAGGAGCTGATGGAGATGATGCAAATGCTAATCAGGATGGTCTCGTCCCTGTAACTCGCACAATAGAAGATGTGTCACATGTCTTGAACTGAGTGTGAGTCTGGAGAGGAGCACTGTCATCATCATCACTAGAGCTGGGGCTTGGCACATCATCCACTTCCTGTTTAACTGGTTGACCGTGGTGGTCAGCTCAGTTACCTTGACATCCAGGTCATGAAATTTAGTTTCCACTATCCTCTCAAGGCTATTTTGGTTCTGGAGGATCTCATTGATGTTCTTCTCCATCCCTTGGATGGTGCTGATAAGATATGCCATTTGATCTTCTTTGGTCTTGAGCACTGGAGCACTAGTGGTTTGATACGTCTCCAATGTATCTATAATTTTTGATGATGACATGCTATTATATTATCCGTTTTGGATGTTTTATATGCATTAATATGGTATTTTATATTATTTTTAGACTAACCTATTAATCTAGAGCCTAGTGCCAGTTTCTGTTTTTTCCTTGTTTTTTATTTTTTCAGATATGGAATATTAAACGGAGTCCAAACGGAATAAAACCTTTGGAAGGAATTTTTCTGGAAGGAAACAAATCAACTAGGCTTGGAGTGCACGGCAGGGACCCTACGAGGGAGCCACAAGCCTGCTAGGCGTGCCCCCTGGCGGCGCCTAGCAGGCTTGTCATCTCCCGACAGGTCTCCTAACCCTAATCTTTGGCATATAAATTCCCAAAATGTTCCCCCCAACATCAGAGGAATCCGCAAACATCCTTTCCCGCCGACAAAAGCCTCCGTTCCTGAGAGATCCAATCTTGGAGCCTTTTTAGGTGATCTGTCGGAGGGGGTTTCAATCACGGAGGGCATCTACATCAACTCCATTGCCCCTCCGATGATGTGTGAGTAGTCCACCACATACCTACGTGTCCATAGCTAGTATCTAGACGGCTTATTCTCTCTCTTTGATCTTCAATACCATGTTCTTCATGATCTTCATGGAGATCTATCCGATGTAATCCTCTTTTGTGGTGTGTTTGTCAAGATCCGATGAATTGTGAGTTTATGTTCAGATTATCCATGAATCTTATTTGAATCTCCTCTAAATTCTTATATTAATGATTTCATATACTTGCAAGTCTCTTTGAGTTATTGGTTTGGTTTAGCCAACTAGATTGTTAATTCTTGCAATGGGAGAAGTTCCTGGTTTTGGGCTCAATCTTGTGATGTCATCACCCAGTGACATAGTAGGGGTAGCGAGGCACGTATTGTATTGTTGCCATCAAGGGTAACAAGATGGTACTTTCATCATATTGCTTGAGTTTATCCCTCTACATCATCTCATGTTTCTTAATGCGTTACTCTGTTCTTCATGAACTTAATACTCTAGATGCAGGCAGGAGTCGGTCGATGTGTGGAGTAATAGTAGTAGATGCAGAATCGTTTCGGTCTACTTAATACGGACGTGATGCCTATATCCATGATCATTTCCTTGCATAACTACATGATTATTCACTTTTCTATCAATTGCTTGACAGTAATTTGTTTACCCACCATGATATTTGCCTTCAAGAGAAAAGCCTCTAGTGAAACCTATGGCCCCCGGGTCTACTTTCCATAATATACTTTCAGATCTATAAACCAAAAATACTTTGCTACAATTTATTTACCTTTTACTTTCTGTTCTCGTTTACATCTATCTCTATCGGATCTAATCCTTGCAAATAACCGTGAAGGAATTGCCAACCCCTTTATAGCGTTGGGTGCAAGAGTTTGATTGTTTGTGTAGGTGCATACATTGGTGACTTACTTGTTCCTTATATTGGATTGATACCTTGGTTCTCAACAACTAAGGGAAATACTTATCTACTTTGCTGCATCAACCTTTCCTCTTCAAGGGAAAAACCAACGCAAGCTCAAGAGGTAGTAAGAAGGATTTCTGGCGCCGTTGCCGGGGAGGATACATAGCTAGTCAAGACAAGATCTCTCCCGTCAACTTGCCAATTTCTGGCAGTGTTGCTGGGGAGATCTACATCGAGCCTACCAAGTACCCATCACAAAGTCATCTTTTGCATTCACATTATTTTCCATTTTCCTCTCGTTTTCCTCTCCCCCACTTCACAAATTTGTCGTTTTTATTCACCCTTCTTCTGTTCGCCTTTTCGTTGCTATGTTTGCTTGTGTTGCCATGTGCCTTCTATTTTCTTGCATCTTTGCTTGCTAAAACTCTATTGATAAAGATCCTCATCAACTTGCCAATCTTTTCAAAAGATCAAACTATGATGAACCAATTGCTAGTGAGTTGAGTGCACTTGATTATCTCTATGAAGTTTTGTTTGAAAATCATGAATCTGAAAGTTTTGAGGAAGTATTGAAAGAAGAAATTTATAAGGAGATTCACGATAGTTCCTTGAATGAAAAGTATGATTGCCACATTGTTAGTGTGAATTTTATGATTATCCATGATGCTAATGATATGCAAAACCACAAGCTTGGGGATGCTATGCTTGATGAAGATGATATTTTTCCCCCAAGTTTTGGTGATGACACGTATGCTATAATTGATCATGAAAAGAATCCTTTATGTGATAGTTATATTGTGAGGTTCCTTCATGATTCTACTGAAAATTATTATTAGGGGGGGACATATTGTTGTAGGAATTGCAATAATATCAAGTTTCCTCTCTACATGTTCAAAGTTTTGAAGTTATGCTTGATTTGCCTTCCTATGCTAGTTGATTCTTGCTCCCATAAATTGTTTTCTCACAAAATCCCTATGCATAGGAAGTGGGTTAGAATTAAATGTGATTTTCATGAGATTCATGATGCTCTCTTGCATGTTTCAAATACTACTTTTATGTAAGCATCATTGAAATCGTTATGCCTAGCTAGGGGCGTTAGACAATAGCGCTTGTTGGGAGGCAACCCAATTTTATTTTTCTGTTCTCTTTTTGCTTCTGTTTTTGAGTGTTTCCCACATTATTACTTCTGTAATAATTGTGTTTTGGTATTTTAATTAGTGTTTGAGCCAAGTAAAACATTTGGGGTGATCTATGGTAGTTACTGGTTTGATCTTGCTGAAAAACAGAAACTTTTGCGCTCAGTAAAGGAATTTTGTAAATTTTTCAGAGCGTCGAATGAGTATGAAATTTTTACACAAGATTTATATAAAAATTTCCCAGGTTTTACAAAGTTTTAAGAATTTGTTGAGCTACAGAAGTATGCTAAGTACTCAAATTGCTACAGACTGTTCTGTTTTTGACATATTCTATTTTCTTTGAGTTGTTTGCCCATTTTGATGAATCTTTGGGTTGTATCATGGGGTATGAACCATGGAGAAGTTAGAATGCAGTAGGTATGACACCAATATAAATAAATAATGATTTCACAATAGTACCTAAAGTGGTGATTTATTTTGTTATACTAACGGATCTCACGAGTTTTCTGTTAAGTTTTGTGTTGTGAAGTTTTCAAGTTTTGGGTAAAGATTGGATGGACTATGGAATAAGGAGTGGCAAGAGCCTAAGCTTGGGGATGACCAAGGCACCCCAAGTCAAATTCAAGGATGCCAAAGAGCCTAATCTTAGGGATGCCCCGGAAGGCATCCCCTCTTTCGTCTTCAATTCATCGGTAAATTTACTTGAGGCTATATTTTTATTCACCACATGATATGTGTTTTGATTGGAGTGTCTTGTATGATATGCATATTTGCTTGTTAGTTTGCCAAATCATACTTGCTGCACACATTTTTTGAGAAGGACACGCTGAATCATGAATTTGTTAGAATGCTCTGTGTGCTTCACTTATATCTTTTGAGTTAGGCATTTTTGATCTATGTGCTTCACTTATATTTTTTAGAGCACGGTGGTGTTTGCGTTTTATAGAAATAATTGAACTCTCGTACCTCACTTATATTATTTTGAGAGTCTCTAAACAGCATGGTAATTGGTCTAGGTTAGAATTTAGTCCTAATATGATAGGCATCCAAAAGGGATATAATAAAAACTTCCATATTAAGTGCATTGAGTATTTATGAGAAGTTTGATTCCTTGCATAAAGTTTTGAGATATAAAGATGGTAATGTTAAGAGTCATTTAGGAAGTAATTGTGGTTTGGTAAAATACTTTTGTAAAGGTTTGTGATTCCGTAGCATGCACGTATGGTGAACCGTTATGTAAGGAAGTCGGAGCATGACTTGTTTATAGATTGTCGACCTTTGTGTGAGGGTCGGGAGCGCGCGATGGTTAAATCCTACCAACCTCTCCCCTAGGAGCATGCGTTTAATACTTTGCTTCAATGACAGATAGACTTTTGCAATAAGTATGTGAGTTCTTTATGATTAATGTTGAGTCCATGGATTATACGCACTCTCACCCTTCCATCTTTGCTAGCCTCTCCAGTACCGTGCAACTTTTGCCGGTACAATAAAAACCTTCCTCAAAGCAGCCACCATATACCTTCCTCAAAACAGCCACCATATATCTTTCCTCAAAACAGCCACCATACCTACCTATTATGGCATTTCCATAGCCATTCCGAGATATATTGCCATGCAACTTCCACTGTTTCCTTTTATGACATGTACCATCACTTCCATATTGCATATAGATTCATATTTTGTCATAGGTATCGAGTTGTAATTTTCTTTTGAGTTGTAGGTAAATAAAAGTGTGATGATTAGCATTATTAGAGAATGTCCCATGTGAGGAAAGTATGATGGAAGCTATGATTCCCTCACAAGTGGGGATGAGATTCCAGACTTTATGAAAAAAATAAAAGAGGGCAGCGAAGCCCCCCAAAAAATATATAATAAAAGAGGCCTTGGATGCCCACCAATAAAAAAATGAGAGAAAAGAGAGAAGGGAAATTTCTACTACCCTTTTCCACACTTGTGATTCAAAGTAGCACCATGGTCTTCATGATAGGGAGTCTCCTATTTTGCCACTTTCATATAACTAGTGGAATTTTTCTTCATGATGCATGTCCACTTAGTTTATTTTTGAGCTTTCATACACTTATAGCTCTAGTGCATCCGTTGCATGGCAATCCCTACTCACTCAAATTGATATCTATTGATGGGCTCTCCATAGCCCATTGATACGCATAGTTGATGTGAGACTATCTTCTCCCTTTCCTTGACAACCTCCACCATATTCTATTCCACCTATAGTGTTATATCCATGGCTCATGCTCATGTATTGCGTGAGAGTTGGAAAAGCTTGAGAAAATAAAGGTGTGAAGACAATTGCTTGACTTTTCATCGGGGTTGTGCATGATATAAATACTTTGTGTGGGGAAGATGGAGCATAGCCAGACCATATGATATTGCAGGGATAACTTTCTTTTGCCATTATATTTTGAAGAGATACAATTTCTTTGCTAGTATGCTTGAAATGTTATTGTTTTTATATCAATTTTAAGCTTTTGTTTTCAGTCTTACGGATCGAGGCATGTATATTTCGTAGAGATGATGTTTCCATTTTTCCAGGTACCACCGGCTCCGGCTCCCTCGGCGCCGCCTACCGCGCCCCTCCCTTGGCGCGATGCGCGGCAGCGACCCCCGACGGCGCAACCGGTCTGACCCTCCTGCCGCCGCCACCTGGGTTCCCGACTCCCTCCCCCGAGGTCAAGTCGGACCGGGTCTCTGGGTCTTCGACTCCCTCCTCCTTGGATGCGCCAGCCTGCCCCGCCGGTGCCATGGCGAGCTCCCCGGCCGTCACTGGCTCTTCGGCGACGGGCTCGACATCCTCCTCACCTGTCGTCCCCACCGCCGCTACTGGCCCCGCCATCGCCGAGGGGCCGACTGCTGCTGGTCTCGCTGCTCCTGCGGCTTTGGCCGCCGATGAACCGGTAGCTGCTGTGGGCCCGACCGTCTCTGCCGGTCCTCCTCACGGCATGACAACCTGCGCCCGGGCCGGTGTGCTTTGTCTGAGCACACGCTACTCTTCCGACGAGTATGCATGTGCTGTCGCGTCATCGACGCCATCACCCATCCCCACTTCTGTTCGCACCGCCATTTGGGACCCTCACTGGCTCGCTGCGATGCAGGAGGAGTTCGACGCCTTACAACGCAACCGCACGTGGCATCTTGTTCCGCGACCCCCTCGTGCCAACGTCATCACTGGCAAGTGGGTGTTCCGCCACAAGACTAGCCCGGACGGTTCTCTCGAACGCTATAAGGCCCGATGGGTGGTTCGTGGTTTCGGCAACGCGCGGGAGTGGACTTCACCGACACCTTCGCTCCGGTTGTGAAACCGGGCACGATCCGCACTGTGCTTCAGTTGGCCGTCTCGCGCGTTTGGCATGTGCATCAGTTGGATGTCTCCAACGCCTTCCTGCATGGCCACCTTGCCAAGAAGGTATTCTGTGAGCAGCCCACAAGCTTCGTCGACGCCGAGCATCTGGACTCCATATGCTTGCTCTCCCGCTCTCTTTACGGGCTGAAGCAGGTACAACAGGCTTGGTACCAGCGTATCACTGCCTTCCTGCAGTCTTTGGGTTTTCAGTCCACCCGCTCCGATGCCTCGCTCTTCGTGTATCATCGGGGCGATGCCACTGCATATCTGCTCCTCTACGTCGATGACATCATCCTCATGACATCCACCGCCGAGCTCCTTCAGCAGATTACAACTCGTCTTCGCGCCGAGTTCGCCCTCAAGGACTTGGGGCTTGCATTACTTTCTCGGCATCGAGGTGGTCCGTCGGGCTGACGACTTCTTTCTGCATCAGCAGAAGTACGCTCACGAGGTTCCGGAGCGCGCTGGCATGCTTAACTGCAAGCTAGCGCCCACTCCGGTCGACACGAAGGTGAACGTTTTCGCTACGGAGGGGTCTCTTGCGTCCGATGCATCATTTTACCACTCCATTGTTGTTGCTTTACAGTACCTGACGCTGACACACGCGGACCTGATGTATGCTGTCCAGCAGGTGTGCCTCCACATGCAGTCACCACGTGACTCCCACTGGACCCTGGTGAGGCGTATTCTCCGTTACATACGTGGCACCATGTCTTTGGGTCTCACCCTGACGACCTCCGCCTCCACCGACCTCGTCACCTACTCGGACGCCGACTGGGCTGGCTGCCCCGATACCCGCGCTCCACCTCCAGCTATTGCGTCTACCTTGGGCCCTCATTGATCTCTTGGTCTTCGAAGCGACAACCCACGGTCTCACGCTCCAGCGCCGAGGCAGAGTATCGGGCCGTCGCCAACGCCGTGGCGGAATGCTCTTGGGTTCATCACCTGCTTCAGGAGTTGCTATGTGATGCTTCCAAGGCCACCCTTGTCTTCTGTGACAACGTCAGCGCGGTCTACCTCTCCGCCAACCCGGTGCATCATCGACGTACGAAGCATATTAATCTCGACATTCACTTTGTTCGTGAGCAGGTTGCGCTTGGCCGTGTTCGAGTTCTCCACGTGTCGACGTCGCAACAGTTCGCTGATGTGATGAATAAGAGATTGCCCACTCCCGCCTTTGAGGAGTTTCAGTCCAGTCTCTGTGTCTCCGACGACGCTTCGGCTACGAGGGTGTTGAATATATGTGTTGCATGTATATTACGTATAGTCTGGCTCACCTCCTAGTTATGTATAATTAAGGTAAATATCCACTTGTATTCTGTATATACGTGCACCTTGACACCTATCAATACGTCAATAATAGTATTGTAAATCTTTCTACACTCTTGTTCTTCCGGCATGCATCGCACAACCAATTTCCTGTTCACCCTCATCATCATAAGCATCACTTGGTTTTCACAAGTGGTGGATGCACTAGCACTGCAACACCAACGTGCCCATGGCGGCGACTGCATCTCAGCGGAGAGGGCCGCCTTGCTTGCCTTCCACAAGTGACAATGCTCAAGTCCTTGCCTCGTGGTACGGACAGGATTGCTGCCGGTGGAGGGGAGTCAGCTGCATGCTTGCGACCCCAATCGTAAAGGATCGAGTTTTTTCTATTATCCCAGAACCAACCCAACACATGCTTGCGACCTCAATCGTAAAGGATTTTCTTTTGCCGTGTTTGTGCTAAAAGCGTGTTCTTACCGTTTCAATGGGCGTGGAGCAGAGGACCTATTTCTCAGAGAAAGGTGTATCATGTATGCAAATCCAAGAGCAGAATATGTAGATTTTACTTGCATCCTCACCATAACTATCGCATTTTCAGACCTTTCGTCCCTATAGATGACTGCAAATGCCAGCTGCCAGTCAATGTTGTCCCCTATGCACGTTTGACTTAACTCTGTTTCTGCACACTGGGTTGCCTACGAATTTTGCGGTTGAGATTGTCGAGTAGAAAATTGATTTGACCGTGCTTATATCACAAACAAACATAACTGTTGGCAAATATATATATTATTTCCAATCATATCGAGGCTTCACTGATCATTGCTTAATACCACCTCTATATCAAAATATAAGACGTTTTGTAGTTTAAATTGAAGTGTAAAAATGTCTTATATTTTGGTATGGAGGGGGTATAATTTATTTTCATATGCCAGTCAACATACTCGTCCAGAGGCCGGGAAGTGGAAAACTCTTCTATTTTTATAGACAAAATCCGAGATCTCCTGTGTCCCTCCCGTGTCGCCCCCGCGTGGCGACTGGGGGGGAACCCTAGCGCAGCCGCGTACTAACCTCCTTCTCCCACCTCTCCTCCTTGCTGCCGCCAAGGCGCGCCGCCAGCGGCGGCGGGACCTCTCTTCCTCGCAGCTGCAGGACATGGCGCGGGCGGTGTTCGGCGGCGGTTGGCGGCATGTTGGCAGCAGGGTGCGCCGGCGAGAACTCAGGGGCCGGGGCACACTCCCCTTGGTGGTCGCGTGGGGGGGCCGCTCGGGCGCTCCTGTGGTGTCCGGTGGTCGATCTATTCCAGATCTGGCCACCGACGCCTAGAGCGGCGCGGGGCTACCCTCTGGTGGCTGGTGCGTCGCGGTGGCCAGGGACGGCGGCGGCGCGGCTGGATCTGGGCCCACGTGTGGGCTCCCTGGATTGTCGTTGGCGCGGTGGGGTGCGACATGTCAGTAGATGGGCGAATCCATCGGGATTATACCATTGTATGGTCCATGACGGCGCGAGCAACTCCGGGGGAAACCCTAGATCTCATTGGGATCGAGCGATGGAGATGCTTTTGCGTCGTACTCCCTCTTTAGGGCATCGTTTTGGAGTTTTCTTCGGTTGAAGGGACCTACGACACCGGCGACACACGTCTGGTGGTCCAATTGCCGATGAAAATCGAGCCGACTACGGTCAGGGCGGACAATGGCGGCGTCTTTGATGTCGTACCCTTGTCAAGGCATCATCGTTGCAGTTTGCGTCATCAGGCTCGGGATGCTCCGGGGGCAACCATAGATCTGGGTCTTCTGAATCGGACGATGATGGCGTTCACAGTATCGCTTTCCTCCTGGGAGCATCGTTTTGGAGCAAGTGATGGCTGGAGGGGACAAGAGGAGGAGCGATGTTGCATCTACCGCAGGGTCGATGGCGGATCACGACGGCATGGCGCTGCGGAGTTTCGGCGACGGACGCGTGTAGATGGACATGGGCAGGATGGTGGCGTTGTCTGACGCCATGGTGGCGTCGACGGCAGGCCAGACAAGGTCGATGCGTCAGTTCCTGCTCTGAAGATGGACCAGTGGAAGATGGTGGCGACGAGACTGCGTCGGACCGGTGTGGGACCCAGATCCGGTCTCGAAACAGGCTTTTGCCTCGCTTTATAAACAAAGCAACAGCCGAACAAGTACACGGCCGAACGATACAAGGTGATGAGGTAGCCCTCTTACAAAGCCGATCCTGAGATAATCGACACACGCAGAACGCACGCGACTACTACCAACAAGGAGCACCAGGAGAACTAGACACACACCATGCTACGACCTAGCAAACAAGGAGCCTCCCCTCTGATTCCACTCACATCTATCTCAGAAAGGAAGACGTCTTTGGCTCAAATTATTCCATTGAATTGCTTGGCATCGCAAAAGATAATTAGTCTATTTAATTGTTTTTCTTATCTTTCTCAGGTTACGTAGATATCGATTGGTTCTCTATCCTTGAAGATGCTTCAGTGAGTCACTTAACTACTATGGATAGCTCTTCTTTTGCATAGATAATTCTTTATACTACATCTGTACCAAAATATAAGATGTTCTTGCAGTTCAATTTGAACTACAAAAATGTCTTATATTTTGATACAGAAGGAGTAGATTTTTATGCTCATGTCTCATACAACTATATTTTCTTTTACTAAGGATGAGTGATGAGAAAGCGATTTTTTTCCAGAAATAGCACCTTTTTTGTAAGAAATTCGAAAAAAGTATGTCCATTAGCAAAAAATAAAAAATATGACCCCGTCGGCCTCATCTAGGCTGACGGAGGACCGGTCGGCTTTGTTGCGGCCGAAGAGGGCCCATCGGCCACCAGGAGGCCGAAGAGCCTGCCGTCGGCCCACGGCAGGCTGAAGAGGGCCCGTCGGCCACCAAGAGGCCGAAGAGCCCCTGGATAACGCCCGGCGCGGCTCCCTCTTCTTCCTCCTCTCTCTGGCTGCTCATCCCCTCTCTCGCTCTCTCTTGCTTTTTGATCAAAATTCCACCCCCCCTTGATCTCCTTCATCCTCCAGTCATTTTCCGTTTCAATCCACTGAAACAATAGATCGTGTCCCTCTCCCCCGCCGTACGGTCTCCTTTTTTGCCATGGGGTAGTGTGTTGTTCGTTTGGAGTTGACATGGTGGAGTGCTGGAGGTGAGAAGGTGGAGTGGTGAGGAAGAAGAAGATGTAGAGGAAGAAGAAGGGCACACACGCGTCGAAGGTACATATTTTTTTTGTTAGTTTAGGTTAGTTTTTAATGTACGTAAAATTTGTTTAGGTTAGTTTTATTAGTGTAGTGATTTCAGTGTATGTGTTAATAGTGTAGGTTTATTTAGTTTAGTTAGTGTAGTCATTTTCAGTGGAAGCTTGCTATTTTAGTGTTTACTGTAGGTTTATTTAGTGTACGTAAGTATATTTTAGTGTAGGTTTATTTTAGTGAAGTTCATTTTAGTGTAGGTTTATTTAGTATACGTAGGTATATTTTAGTGTACGTTTATTTTAGTGTAGATTTGTTCGTTACGAATAATGAGAAGTTGGCAATCTCTGACAGGTGAAAATGTCTGAATCCGTAAATTTCACTGTGTATTAGGCCCTGGTAATGTTCGATATAATGAGTTGGGTGTTGATCTTAGCGAGTTTAAGAAAGACGTCATGACACTTTTAGATCCGGACAGACTGGACATTAGGCAGTTGAAGCACTGGTTGACTACTAGTTTTGGCCTGGATCCTGAAGTTTGTTCCGTCAGTATTCATGCATTGAGGACCAAATCGTGTAAAAACGTCAAGTGGGAGTTGATTCTGATAGATAGGAGTCAGCATTGGTTGTCCTTGTTAAGTCGGTCCAAAGACCGAAGAATCCACCCATATGCCCTAGTGCAAGCAGTGGCGAAGGAGGAGAATATCGTACAACTCAACGTGGGGTATGAACCAGGCCAGGGTAGTCAAGTGGCTAATGAGATTTATGTATCCGGGTCACAGCCACCGGATGTGGATGCTAGCCAAGCCGAGAAAGAGTCATATTATGTGCCACACAATGTTAGTGGTCACGATACTGGGCAGAGTATTCAGTCGATAGTATTAGCTGGCTCTGGTGTGGCTGATGGGGATGAGGACGGCGATGAAATGCAGAGGGTGATGGAGGAAGAGAACCAGGATGGGTTTGCGGGGGATCTCGATTCTGAAAATTCCGAGGATGAAGTGGAGGTACCGATTCCTTCCGCATGGGATCAGGACATATCCGCTAGCATTACTGTCAATGATGGCCATGAGACTCCATGGCAATATAATCTAAACCAAGTCCAGATCGGGGCTATGTTTGACACAAAGAAAAAATTGAAATATGCGGTGATAAAGTGGGCTATGTCTACGCAGAGGGTTTTTCGGACACACATATCGAGTCCAACAAAATATACCGTGAAGTGTGTTGAATCAGGTTGTCCTGCGAAGGTGCACGGCCACGTGTCAAAGTATAACATCCACTGGGTTGTCACCAATGTGGTCCTGCATAATTGTGTGAGGAAAACCTGTTGGTTCGTCATCCAAACCTGACTTCAACTCTCATAGCACAACTCATGTATACTGAGATAGTGGAGAAGAAAGACATGGAAGCAAAAACATATCCAGACAGCAGTGAAGGTCAGATGGAATTATGACATTCCATATGGGAAGGCTTGGAGGGCTAAGCAGAAGGCTATGGAGGAAAGGTTTGGGACATTCTTCGACTTATATGATAATGTTGTCCGTCTCCTTGACATACTGAAGGAGAGAAATCTTGACACTTATGTTAACATACAACACACGAGGTTGGAGATTATACCAGATTACAAGGTGTTGAAAAGAGTATTCTTCTGTTTCGGTATGTGCATCGAAGCTTTCCGGCATTATCCTCCTGTGATGTTTGTGGATGGTACATTCCTGACTGATCAGTACAAAGGGCAAATCCTGACTGCTATTGGTGTGGACGAGAACAACCAAATCATCCCACTAGCCATGACATTTGTGGAGGGTGAGAACTTTCTGAGTTGGGTATGGTTCTTCCGACAAGTTAAGATTGCGATCGTGAAGGACCGACCAAATGTGTGTGTCATTCATGACAGACATCCTGGTATATTGAAGGCCGTGAAGACACTGAGTAATCCAATAGTTGACGAGCCAACACCTTGAAAGGACTTGCAAAGCCGGTCGTGCATGCGCCATCTGGGTGCAATTTTTTTCTCACAGTTCAAGAACAGACGGTTGATGAACTTGTTCAAAAAGTTATGCAAGCAGAACCAGCGGCGCAAATACGAATTTATTTGGTCAAAACTAGATGAGGTCACTAAGAAGCAGGTCCTTGCTAGGAAGAAAATGGAAAAAGACCAGGTTAAATTAACAGCACTCATCGCGGAGCTTCAGGACCCAGTTGGTCTTTGTGACTTGCCAGCAATTGACCGTCCTAATACGAAGAGAAAGAAGGGCAGGGCAATAAAGAATTTTTTGAGTGGATAGAGAAAGAGCCTCTAGTGAATTGGTCTTTGCTGCATGACACCCATGGAGCTAGGTATGACCACATGACAACCAATCTTGCAGAGGTCTATAACTTTGTACTTAGAGGGAATAGAGCATTGCCACTGACAGCTATTGTGGAGGGTGTATTCCATGGCACTTTGAGATATTTTAGAGAAAGGTACGAGTTAGCAAAGAAGCATATTGCAGATAATCAAAACACTCCTTATTGTAGCCGTGTCATGGAGTACATGGCTCAGAAGATAAAGAAAGCAAAAAAAGCACATTGTCACACTCATAGGTAATCAGGAAAGGAGGTATGAGGTTCAGCTTCCTACTGATGGTTTTGGTTCTGCAAATGAGATGAAGACGCATGAGGTTATAATTGGAACAGAATTTTATCCAACTTATGAGTGCACATGCAACAAACCGCAGTTATTGCACCTGCCTTGCTCACATGTGTTGGCTGCCTGTGACCAAATTCAGTTGGACGCTATCTCCTTCGTGTCTCCGTACTATTCAAAAGAGGCAGTACTCAATGTCTGGATAGGTGAGATGACAGGGTTTAGAGTCGTCGGCAATTTCAACAAGGTAAACGATGGTGACAGAGTATACATCCCGGATCCTGGACTTCGGCGAACTAGCAGGGGCAGGCGTAAGGTTAAGCGCATCTGAAACGATATGGACCTATCTGAAGCTGGTGGAGCAACCAGACAATGTTTGCTCTGCGCGGCTTATGGGCATAGGATGAAATATTGCCCCTACCTAAAGAAAGACGGTGCTTCCACATCGACGAGTGCTTCCACATCGACGACTGCGACAAAAATTGCAAGAGGAGGTCCTGGCAGTTGTGGTGGACGTGGCAGTCGAGGCCGAAGGGGCGGACGAGGAATGAATAACGCAGAAGCTACATAATGTGTGGGACTATGTTTTAATTTGTAATATGTCGGACTATGTTTTTATTTGTAATATGTCTGCACTATGTTTTAATGTGTAATATGTGGGACTATGTTTTTATTTGTAATATGCAAACACCTATTTTTATTTTGTAATAAGTTTGGACTATGTTTTAACCTGTAATATGATGGACTATGTTTTATTCTGTAATATGTGGGACTATGTTCTAATTGCAGATATGGCTTCGTATCCGTTGCTTAATGGTAATATCGATAGAGGGCACCGAGGCGCACTTACGGAATCGGGCACGAACTTAAGAGGTGTTGATCACTCGCAACCCAAAGTCTAACTGGATGATACACCCTTCATGGGTTGATAGGTATGTGTCGATATAATGACTTACTATGTTGGAGTTTTGCTGGACGCTAATTGTATGCTAATTGTATGCTAATTGTATGCTACATTCTATTTATTTTGTAGGTTAAGTTGGTCTGGACTTCTACCGTTGGCACGACTGGTTGAGGGTACATTGGATGAGTGGGTTGATCATCCGGACTTGGATGACGTAGGTGAACCAATGCAGTTGCACAAGAGGCAAGTATCACGTTTCTCTTACTACAGATCACTCCTTACCTGGTTAGTAGATAGATGGAGACCAGAGACGCATACGTTTCACTTTCCGTGGGGAGAGATGGCGCCTACTTTACAGGATGTGTCTTACCTGTTGGGATTACCTCTGGTCGGTGCTACCATAGGACCTTTAGAGGTAGAAACTGGTTGGCTAGCATCTATGCATGCCTATTTTTTGGCTGCGGTGCCAACTACTATGGCGCTAGACAACGATCGTCACGGGCCTCTTTTCAGGTGGTTGAGCCAGTTTCAGATTGTCGCCTTAGGATATCCCAATGTTCAGTTGTCAGAGGCACAGATTGACCGATCCCTAGAGGCATATATTATGTGGTTGTTTGGCAAGACGATGTTCACGGAGAACCACGTGACTACTGTCGATGCATGACTCATCGGTGTTGCACAAGAGATAGCTAACGCACGTTGCCCGGAGAACATTGTGCAGGGGAGTTTTGGTTCTGCTGTGTTAGCAGCTACGTATAGAGGCCTGTGCAAAGCTTGCCAGTTGAAGTCTAAAAAATCTGGTCTTGTCGGATGTCCACTATTGTTGCAGCTTTGGTCATATGAGAGATTCCCTATTGGTCGACCCTACATCAGCATTGACAAACCTTTTGGTAATGAGGACATGGCTGGAACTTACGTGCCTTCTATCGGCGACTTGCCTACTATGGGATCTGTTTGGGCACGGAGAGAGGTATTTTCATAATTAGTAACAATATGAATTACTAATGTTTATTTTTAGCTATTCAATATTATTTGCTAATGTTTGTTGTCATGCACAGAGACAGTTTGCGCATAGCCAGGTGAGGGGCTGCTACCCCTCCTTCACGGCGCAGTTTGATAGTTTGCACGAGGATCAAGTTATATGGGAGCATACTCCCATCAGGCTATTTCAGAAAGGTCCATGTGGGATTTTTGGATTGTGCACTAGAGATCGGCATTATTGGATGACCAAGGCCAAGTTGGTGTTCGACGTGACGGTTGAGGAGATGGATATTAATAGGGTGATGAGACAATTCGGTCTATGCCAAGAGCCTGACATTTCTGTTATTCCACACTTACCGGATCACGTGCACAAGTAAGTAATACTACTTCAGTTCTCATGTCTGCATTTGGCTTATAGCTAATCATGTAACGTGCATTTCAATCCCAGGTACAGTCGGTAGGAGGAAACAAGTCCCAGGATTCTTGGTTTCGCGACATCAGGCCTTACCTCGACGAATGGACTACTACGTCGACAAATATCTTGGATGAATTTTGTGCCTTTGACTGGGACAAGTTCGGGTTGTATCTGCAGCGTTACAGGCAGAGCACGAGGATCTACTTGGTTCCATCACTAGCTCCGGATCATATCCCAACACCTCTCGCCAGTGATCTGTTCCCAAGTGCCTCAGTTGTGGGAACCAGACACCACGCTGTATGTCCTTAGTTTATTCTCACATGTTACGTTTTCCCTTAACCTGAACATGTACAATTGCTTAACTTTCTGTGTACAAGGTGAATTGACATCTGAGGCGCTAGAGGAGGTTACCCCTTTAGTGCAACGCTTTGAGAGAGGAGAAAATATCCCACCGCGAGAGCATGTCACATGGTTGAAAGGTCTTCAAGGTAAGCTACGTGGGATTTATGCATCTTTTACATGCAGACGATCTTCGAATGTTGCTAACACTCGTGCAGCACATCGTCCGCCACGCCCCTCTCTGTAGCATTCAGAAGCTCGAACCACTGTGCAGTGTTCGGAACCTCGACCTTCACAACCAGGGAGCTCCTCCTAGCAGCACATACCTCCTTCGCAGCCAGGTATCTCTTCCTGTCAGCAGACACCTCCTTCACAACCCGGGGGATCCTCCTGGCAGCAGACACCTTCTTCACAACCCGGAGGATCCTCCTGGCAGCAGATGCCTCCTTCACAACCCGGGGGCTATTTCTACCAGCAGCCACCTCTTTCACAATCCGGAGACTCTTCTTGGCTTCATCATATGGACCTAGGTAACTTTACTTTGTACATTCTTTTAAAAATTGTAGCCTCGTAAGTCATTCTTTACATGTTTTACTTTATCGCAGTCGGCAGCCAGTCGCAACCATTCATGACTTCAGTTCAGTCACCTGTGTTTACTGCTCCTGGTTCGTACATACCCGGCGACGGCGAGGACGATGACTGTGGTGCATACACCTATGATATCTCGGAGACAGTTCTTGCGACTCCACCACCACCATCGACGCAGGAGACACAGACACCGACAGACGAGGTGGTCTATGGTCATGGTCATCATGACACTCGTCCACCGCCTTAGCGCTTATCGCCTTCCAGTCCACGTCCGAGGAAGCCCAAGATTCGTAGTCGTCCCCAGCAATGATATATGGTTATCTACGTATGAGACATGCCTATCTATTTATGTATGAGACATATGTCTATTTTATGTATGGGACATATTCATGTATGTGACATATTCATGCACGAGACATATTCATGTTCTATTT
Organism: Hordeum marinum; assembly: GCA_022496015.1. Lineage (NCBI taxonomy): Eukaryota > Viridiplantae > Streptophyta > Magnoliopsida > Poales > Poaceae > Hordeum > Hordeum marinum. The sequence continues at coordinate 467,715,489 of CM039673.1, read as the reverse complement.
CAGTGGTCATTTGGTTTAGAGAGAAGCCACTAGTACTGCAAACTAAATGCATCAAACTGAATTAAACAGTACAACTGAATTAAACAGTATAACTGAATTAAACGTTACAACTTAATTAAACAACACTACAGAAAACAGTGCTACATGAAAAAGTATTACATGAATGCATCATCATCATCCTCCGTCGATGCAGATCTCTTGCCCTTTGTTGATGCAGAACTCTTGCCCTTCGACGATGCGGTCGTCTTGACCTTGGTTCTCGGCATGAAGAGGTCGTCTTCGTCCTCCGTCGATGTAGAACTCTTCCCCTTCCTTGATGTAGAACTCTTCCCCTTCGTCGATGTAGAAATCTGGCCCGTGCCCGTGGACGATGCGGTAGTCTTCACCTTGGTGCTCGGCATGAAGAGGTCGTCTTCGTCCTCACTATCTGCTGACCATAAATCTGAATTATTCACAGCAATCCTGAGGTAAGCTTCACCCTTGTGCAGTTGCTTTTGCCATCTGCTGTGCAACCTGAGAAGTTCTTTCCGTATCTCCTCAAAAGTCCTGGGAGGCCACCCACTCCTAGCTAATGAGTGAGCCAACTCATTCATTATGGTGTCACTGCTAATGAGTTCTTCCCATGGAACTACTCTATCATCCATCTTGAAATTGGCAGCTAGACGGAGAAGACGATCGGACATACCAGAGTGAAAACTACGATCAAAAGAATAGTGAGGATGAGACATCTCCATGAAAGGGTGGCGGGAGCGAAAGGATGGAGGGAGCGAAAGGGAAAGGAAGGGACTGCTGACCCACCTTACTGCGGATGTGGTTATATAGGTTCACAAGAGAACATGGCGGGAGAGAAAGACGGGAAAGAAATTGGCGGGAGAGAAAGGAGGGAAAGAGAATGACGGGAAAGAAAGTGGTGGGAGAGAATGGCGGGATAGAAAGTGGCGGGAGAGAATGACGGTAAAGAATGGCGGGAAAGAAAGTGGCGCATAGTAGGACGGGAAAAGAAAACGGGGGATAGTAGGGCGAGACAATACGATCACTGTGGCAGATAGCTGAATACAACAGCTAGCTCCTGTTCGCGATGTTTGAAGGTTATGAGCACCAAATTGTTGACTTCAATAGACGATGCCAGCAGAAAATTACCGAAACCTTCCTTCTTCAACACCATTCTATCATCCAAGTCAATAAAGTAGGAACAAGGAATGCTTACAAATATATCATCATCTTCAGAATCCAAAAAAATTTCAAGAGTTAAAGAACCAGTCCTAGGAATTGACACAAATTCCTTCAAACTCCTCACAACCATGGTAGGAATAACCTGAAAAAACCAGCAAGTTATATGATATTTAGCTTACAAATTTAAAACATTACGATAAAGCAAAGAACAAATAAATAAAAAATACCCGAAACCAAAGCTTACCATATGTTGAGAAATAACATTCATGTGATCCATCCTATGAACAAAAGGAGTACGCAGTATGTAGTTGTCATCAAAGAGCTGCCACGACATGACATACATTTGATGATAATTCAGAGTGACACCACGACTATAAAAACAGTTGTCAACAAATTCTCTCTGAGTTTCACTCAGATCCTCAAGAGCTACAAACAAATAATTTCACAACTAAGCAGAACAACAAAACGTATAAGCTGAAACAAAACTGAAATCAGTCAAACAAATAACTTACCAACACGGGGTAAAGGAAACAGCATAACACCATCCCGATGAAAATCGACACTAATCAAAGTTCCATAGTGCTCAAGCCTAACAGTCATCATGTCACGATGACGGAGACCATAATCGTTCACAATTTCCTCCCACGAAGGACCATGGAATTTACTGCTCATCCGACCATGTCTAAACAAAACATGATATAAGTTACCCTCACTGTTGTGAAGAGCAAGATCAATATATGTGTCACCTCTTCGAATAGGTAAAGCTCTGCACTCCTGAATATACCGAGCAAGATGTGATCTAACACTGCACGGAACATACTACAACAAGAATGGAAACAAACATCATAATCATATAAACAAACGCATTCGATTACATTCCGACCAAAACAACATCAACCATATGCCACAGTCAGATAAACAAGATATAGAATCTTACAACACGCCTTGAACATCGACATTCTAGCTCCACAGTAAATACAGACGCACCGGAATCAACGGCGGAACAAGGGCCACCTCTCGACAAAATGGGCAAGCCATTTACCTGCAAACGGACGGTGACCAATAAGAACTAAATCCACAACCGAGTTGAAAGTTGACATTTGATTGAGTTGGAAGCCAAAAGAATACTGTATGCTGGTGGAGAGCGCCCTGATCTATTGTTTACGCAGGTTCGATAACAAAATGGGTGTCGAGCGAAGAGATCGGCGCGTCGGTGGAAGCACCGGACAGAAACGGGAGTGAGAGGTGGAGATGGGGAAACCGAAGGACGGGGGAGGGTGAAAGGAGTGGTCAGAGGAGAAAGAAATCAGTCATCGGCCTTATTCAGGGGCCCATCGGCCTCCCTCTAGCCGACAGGCCACTCTTCGGCTTCCCCCTGGCCGACAGGTGGCTCTTTGGCCTGGTGGTGGTCGACGGGATGCTACTTTTGCTATTTCTCATTTACAACATACGCTTTTCGAATTTGATATATTTTTTATACTACTTTTGAAAAAAAATCCGAGAAAGCGGGTTATGCCTGGAAGTTTCGAATAAACCCTCTGTTCCTACTTCCTCTCTGTAGATTTATAATTAGCCTGGATGTGTGTGGCTAGCAGGACTTCTCTTCCAGGAATCTTCGAGCAATCCAGGAGGTTATGAAGAAATCCATTACTACTTCAATGGTATCATAAATTATTTACGATATCATGCTTTTAACATTTTTGTCAGCTCATCCCTGTATATGTGCATGGCAGTTTATGCAGTCCCATGCTTTAAAACAAATCTGCAATCCTCTACCTAAAACTTTGAATAAGAAGCGCTGAACCATTCAATATATTCTCAGATATTTGTACCGTTCAATTCATCTTCTTGTATGCAGCAGTACCGTGTGGTTGCAGGCAGTCAACTAGTCTTGTGGCTGGTAACTCCCATCACAGTGTGACCACAGAATTGTATGAGCAGACTTGATTGAATGGGTCTTCTTGAAAGTTGAAACCATGTAGGACTGGGACTGGGACTTTGACCATAGACTACATGGGGCTGGGTTAAAGATATCTGGTAGTATAGCTCTGGTACATAGAGCTAAATACTAGTAACATTGAGCCTGTAGCATAGTCTAGTGCATATGCATCCCCAGCTATCCAGTTCTTGTTCTTCCAGGATGTATCACGCAACCGATCTCTTGTCCACCATCATCATCCTAAGCATCACTTCATTTTCACAACTGGTGCATGCACTAGCACTACAACCCCAGTATGCCCATGGCGGTGGCTGCATCCCTGCCGAGAGGGCCGCCTTGCTCGCCTTCCAGAAGGGCATCACAAGGGACGGCGCTGATATCCTCGCCTCGTGGGGCGGGTATGATTGCTGTCGGTGGAGGGGCATCAGCTGCAGCAACCAAACAGGCCATGTCATCAAGCTTCACCTTCGCAATTCGTTTCCGGGCCCTGACACCTATACCTATAATGGGTGTGATGATGCTAATTCATTGTTCGGCAAGATAAGTCCCTCTCTGCTTTCCTTGAAGAATCTAGAGCACATGGATCTTAGCATGAACTGTTTGCTAGGGCCAAATGGCCATATTCCTCAGTTTTTGGGATCCATGGACAACTTGAGATATCTTAACCTCTCCGGCATTCCATTTACCGGCAGAGTTCCTTCTCAGCTTGGTAACTTGTCTAAGTTGCAACATCTTGACCTTGGCGAGGGTTATTCCGGGTTGTACTCAGCAGACATAACTTGGTTAACAAAACTACCTTTGCTGCAGTACCTTAGCATGAGCACAATAAATCTCTCAAGGATAGCTGACTGGCCTCGCCCCTTGAATATGATTCCATCTCTAAGAGTTATCAATCTTGCTGAATGCTCACTTGATACTGCAAGTCAATCGCTTCCCTACCTTAACCTCACAAAACTCGAGAAGCTTGATTTGTCCTCGAATAATCTAGGCCACTCAATTGCATCAAGTTGGTTTTGGAAAGTGACGAGCCTCAAATACCTCAGCCTTCGTGCGACTCGGTTATTTGGAAAATTTCCAAATGCACTAGGAAACATGACGTCGCTCAAGGTACTTGATTTGGCATTCAACAATCTGAATAAGACTGGAAACCTTCAAAGTCTTCTTAAAAACCTTTGCTGCTTGGAAATCCTCGACCTCTCTAAAAATGTTATGAATGGAGATATAGTAGCATTGATGGAGGGGTTGCCGGAATGCGCACAGGAAAAGTTGCTAGAGCTGCATTCCAGTGAAAACAATTTCAGCGGGACCTTGCCAAATTCTATAGGAAAATTCAGCAGCTTGAGCATGCTTGACCTGTCCAGAAACAACCTTGTTGGACTTATACCGCCAGGGCTTTGGAATTTGACTCGTCTAACCATCCTTGATCTCAGCTGGAATCAACTCAACGGGAACGTACCAACTGAAATTGGTTCTCTGAAGAATCTGGTTTCTCTGAGACTAAGCAACAACAGACTTGGTGGTGTGATCACAGAAGAACACTTTACAAATTTAAAAAGTTTAAATAAAATAGACTTGTCTTCCATAATTTGAAGATTGCACTGGATTCAGATTGGCTTTCTCCCTTTAGGCTACAGTCTGGAAATTTTGCATCTTGCCAAATAGGGCCTTTATTTCCAGCTTGGATTCAGCAGCTGCGGGGAATCGATTCACTTAACATTTCAAACACTGGTTTACGGGACAAATTTCCTGATTGGTTTTGGTATACATTTTCATGGGCAACTGATATCGACATCTCTTACAACCAAATAAGTGGCACCTTGCCAGCACATCTGGATGGCATGGCTTTGGAAAAACTCCACCTAGGTTCAAACCGGCTCACCGGGTCAATGCCTTCGTTGCCGGCAAATATTACTTGGTTAGACATCTCCAATAACAACTTTTCAGGAGTAATACCATCCAATTTTGAAGCCTCCCAACTTCAAATCTTGATTGTCTATTCAAATCAAATTGGTGGGTACATTCCGGAATCTATTTGCAACTTGCAACAGTTAGTGTATCTGGATTTATCAAACAACTTTTTGGAGGGTGAAATTCCTCAATGTTTTGATATCCAAAAAATACAGTTTCTTCTGCTCGGTAACAACAGTTTATCAGGAAAATTTCCAACATTTTTGCAGAATAACACAGCTATGGTGTTTCTGGATCTTGCATGGAATAAGTTTTCTGGAAGACTGCCTACATGGATAGGAGATCTGGGGAAATTACGTTTTGTACTACTGAGCCACAATGCATTTTGTGATAATATTCCGGTCGACATAACAAGGCTGGGGAATCTTCAATACTTGGATCTATCAGCCAATAACTTCTCTGGCGCAATACCTTGGCATCTGTCAAACCTAACACTTATGAAAAGGGTACAAAAGGAATTCATGGGTATGTACGACACATATAGTGCATCCACGCACATTGGCGAGATGGGAGCTGGTCACCTGGGAGAAATATTGCCAGTAGTAACAAAAGGACATCAACTTTTATATGGTGGAGCAATTGTTTATGTTGTGAGCATTGATCTATCAGATAACTCCTTGACCGGTGAAATCCCTATAGACATCACTTCCCTTACCGAGCTCATGAATTTGAATCTGTCGTCGAACAAATTGAGTGGACAAATTCCAAACATGATCGGGGCCATGCAGTCACTGGAATCTCTCGACCTCTCTGAGAACAAGCTCTCTGGTGAAATCCCATGGAGCCTGTCAAGCCTGACATATTTGTCCGCCCTTAACCTGTCCTACAACAATCTGTCTGGAAGGATACCTTCTGGCCCACAACTTGACACCCTCATTTCGGACAACATATACATCGGCAATAGTGGGCTTTGTGGGCCTCCTCTCAGCAGAAGTTGTTCAGGAGATGATTCTTCCGTCATCCATGGCAACGTCGGAAGCAGCAAGCAAGAGCTTGTTCCACTGACCTTTTATTTCGGTCTTGTGCTGGGACTCGTGGTGGGGCCCTGATATGGGCGCGGACCGTCCTTGGAGAATGCCATGTGATGATCCGGTGGTGACATCTTAGAAGAAGCAAGTATGATAATTTTTTGCTTGTATGTATTAGCATAAATGCATCATGATAAGTTCTTTTCGTGGTAAATACTCCGGGTGGTTTGAGGGAGCAAAGTAGTACAGTATATTGTAAGACGTGTGGTTATGGACAAATACTGAATCTAGTCGCTTAAATAATGGTGTTTGTAAGACGTGTGGGTATTGCAGTTTGCTGAATGTTTCTATTGTATGCTATTTAGATGTACAGTACATGCCATCTCAGAAGCTGCAGATCTTGATGCGATAACACATTGTGTTTGTGATCAGGCCATTGATCCTTTTACAACATTTCGATCCTCTCTAAGAATATCTGAAATTTGTTGATTGCAAACTTACCTTCAGCGAACTTCTACCAATCTGAGAACATGGGCACTAGGTATATACTATTTTTTTTTGAACAATAAGTATATACTATTGGTTTTGAGATCTTGTGAACTCTTAGCTTGGATTATCTTCTGTTTTTCTGCGGCTTGCTTGCATAACATTTACATACTCCGAAGTCCAAATTCTGAAGCTGCTCATTATGCTATCTGAGTTGAGCAAACTTTAGGCTTACGGTATGCCCAGATGATGCCTATGGCTGGGCCGGGCCAGCTAGCCGTTTCCGGTTTTTGGAAGGTTCCACAACCTACCCAAACTGCATTTCCCTTTTCTTTTCTTGTTTTTCTTTCGTTTTTTCATTTTCATTTTACTCTTTTCCTTTACACATTCAATAAACATTTTCGGAAATCTGGCAACATTTTTTTCAAATCGGTGAACACTTTTGAAATACGATTTTTTTCCAAACCGGTGAAATTTTTTTGGAATTCAATTTTTTCAACCAATTCAAAAATTTGTTTACCAAAATAAAAGACCGAAAAAAATATCTTAAAAGTGTTCATAAAGTTTCCAAAAAGTCTCAACATATTTCAAAATTGTTTTTCGAATTATGTTCTTGAATTCGAAATTTGTCCATCAAATCCAAAATATTTTATGGAATTAATATTTTTTCATCAAATATAAAAAGTATTCATCGAAATTAAAAAATTGTTCATTCAAATTAAAAAGTCATGAAAATTCGTGAACAATGCTAATTTTCTGAATTTTTGAACAATTTTATGAAATGCATGATTTTTTTTGCCAAATATTTTCTTGAAATGCATGGACATTTTTTGTTGGACGAGCAGTTTCTTGTAATGCATGAAAATTTGTTGATTAAATGAACTTTTTTTGTAACTGGCGATCATATTTTTACTCCATGAACGTTTTATGATTTTATGATTTTTTTTCCTTTTAAAAAAATTTGGAACCTTTTTAAAATCAGAAATTATTTGAATGAAGAAAAAAAAGAAGAAGAAAAAATATACAAAAAGAAAAAAAATGAAATGAAAAATTGGGGGGCATCCTGGTCCAATCTTGGACCGACACAATAGGTCCCACGGTATAGGAGCTCTCGTCAGAGAGAAATTAGTTGGTGAGCGCTCCTTCGGGAGCCTCCTAACGATCATTTTCATGGGCTGTCAATTGACTCTTTCTCAGCCGTCGGCACGTGTCGCGTTTTGAGCGTTTTCGCCCTATTTTTTTTGCACATATTTTTTTGCTTTTTAGGTGATTTATTTTGGATTTATTCGGTGTTGGGTTTTCGATCGGAAGTTCTTAGCTTTTGGACGAAAAAATGCAATTTGTTTTGCGCGAAAAAATGATTTTCTCTTTCTTAAAAAGCACTTTTTTTTCCTCGAGAGGCATGGTCGTGTCTCTCGGAAACGAAAAAAAATGTGTCTTCTATTTTTTCTTTTGCGAGAGGCACGGTTTTGCTTTCGTGAGTGGCACTGATTTGCTTTCATGAGAGGCATGGCCGTGCCTCTCGGAAACGGGAAAATGTGTTTTTTGTTTTCTTTTCTTTCGTGAGAGGCACGGTTATGCTTCGGCGAGATGCAGATGCTTGCTTCCGCGAGAGGACGGCCGTGCCTCACAGAAACAGGAAAAAACTCATTTTTTTCTTCCACGAGACACACGGTTTTTTCATTTGGTTTTTTTCGTGAGAAAAAGTTTGTGAAAACGTATCAACATGGGATCTAGTTTGAAAATATCGACTCGAGGAATTTAACAGTGAAAACGGTTCAAAATTTGAACGCACGGTTTAGGAGATAAAATATATTAAAATTTTGGATTTACGAAAAAAGAAAAAACTCCCAGGTTACAACAAGCGGCATCCATACAATGTGCTACTTGTCGCAACCTAAAAAGGAAAGATGGGAGTGATCCTTAATTAATAATTTCGATCAAATATAATCCAATTATACATCCGCTTGTAGCGAGGTGAACTATGCGTTGGCCTTAGCTACTCTCTAGGGCACATATTTTCTATTTTATCCGCTAAATAACTTATTTTTTGTTCTATCTCTTTTATTTATATTATTAAAACTGAAAGTTACTTCTCTTCAATTTTCATAAACATTCATCACGAGTTTAAAACGTCCTCATACAGTTAAATAATTATTTACATAATTCAAAATAAATGTTGATAGCCTTAAAAAATACACCTGACTTTTAAAAAAAAGTTCAAGTGTTCCATAAAAAATTTCGTGACATTAAAAAACAATATTTATATAATATTAAAAACGTTTATCGATTCGATAAAAATTTGAAGGCATTCAAAAAATGTATGTGGCATTTTAAACATGTGCATGTGTTTCAAAAAGTTGTTGATGACACTTTTAGAACACAATTATACATTTTAAAAAGTGTTATGTGAACTAAAAAACATATCGTTCAAAAAAATGTAGTTGACATTTAAATAAAAATTTCAGTCGTTTAAAAATATGTTTATGATAATTATAAAGAAATATTACAATGTCAAAAAAATATCGTTTGCAGTTTATAAAAATGATGAGTCGGTCCATTAGAAATGATAAATATTTATTCTAAAAATGTTTAAGATGTATTCAAATAATATTGGAAAATATGTAATTTAAAAAATGCATATTATGTATTTTTTTTATTATTACGTGTGTACAAGAAACATGTACAATATGTACTAAAAATGTGGACATGTGGTGAAAAGGAAAGAGATAAGAAATTGAAGAAAATTTGTGGAACCGAAGAAAGAAACAAAGAAAACCGAAGAAGATGAAAACAATGAAAATGGTAAGAAAGCAAGTAAGAAAAAATGTGTGCCAGAGGCAGCTACAGTATTGGGCCGACCCACTAGCCTTGCGCTAGAGGTGAGGCTACCATATCTCTTGGAGTAGGCGAGAAAGAGCCTGCGCCTGCTTGCACGATGCACTATGGGCGTTGGTATGTGATGCTCCTTGGGAGAAAATATCGACTTACCAGAGTGGGAGCGAGCGATTGATCAATCCTAGACTCCTAGTGGTGCCGAGAGCGGGACCATAGCGAGCCGAATATACTAGCGGCTCGTGGGGGTACTCTACACCCCATCCCAACCTAGTTGCACGTTCGTCCAGAACATGCAACTTGCCTCATTATCGATCCAATTTCATGTTCGTCCTAAATATGTGGTGGTGTAATCCACTGGAGTGGCCTGTCCAAGGGAAGCTTGGCAACATGTCTCTCACGGGGCCTAGAAGGCCCACCAAGGAGCTAGTAACAAGAAGGAGCTCGGAGGATTAGATAGGCATCTAGAGACCATCTTGGTCCCAAGTCAAGATGACGACGACCAAGATTGGATCTACCTCCTTAAACCATAGACCCACCATGCATATGAGGGGGCTACGGGGCTCTCGTGCCATCTAATCCGTAGACATAGACTCTCGGTAGCAAAACACATCGCCCCACTGTAATCCCTCACATAAGGTATTCCACCATGAATATAAACACAAACCAGAACATAGGATATTACTTTTCACCGGAGGCCCAAACCTGGGTAAACCGTGTGCAACCTTTGTTTTGATACTTCCGTCCACGTTAGTCACCCTACCGAGGGTACTTCTGACTTTCTGTCCATCAGTAGGCGCGCCAGGCATGGGCTACGCTGGTTGGAGAATGAATCCAGATTGAAGAATTTTACATGGCCGACGAATTCAGGCCAGGCCAAACCTTCATCTTCGTCTCTTTTAAGGTCGAGGGCTACTCTACAATGTGACGCCCCCTTCTTCCATCGACTACATCCTCTCTAGGGACAACGAGCTCCTGTTTTACAAGCTTGGCGACACCACAACCATCCACAACTCTCCATCGCCAGTGGAGAAAAGTGCGGTGTCGATCTCGACAAGCCTCATGGTGGCCGGACCTTCCATCCACCGACCAGACCGCCTAGACAATCGGCATAAACATGATTTTCCTGCTAGCGGAAACGCGTCAGGATCAGAAGCTGACTAGACATGTGGTCTACGCAACCCTGATACATCTCCAATGTATCTATAAACTATGAAGTATTCATGCTATACTTGCATGAGTTTTAAATGGTTTTGATGCACTTTTATATTATTTCTATCCACTAACTTATTAATCTAGTGTCCAATCTCTGTTCTTGTTTTCTGCATATTTTTTACATAGGAAATCCGTATCTAGAAAGGTCCAATCATGAAGATCCGGGGAGGAGCAAGCTGCTAGAGTTGTGCACGGTGGTGCATGGCGGTTAATCAGTTTGCAATGTCTAGCTAGCTAGCAATGCATTGTTTGCAACTGCTTAAACGGCTAGCTAGGGTTTTTTTCAAATAAAACGGCTAGCTAGTTCCGATGCATACAAGCTCTTTCCAAACAGGTCCACAAGATTCTAAACACTCAAAATACCCTGTTATGTAAAAACCGTGGTACTGTGTACCTACTCACTAAATTACTGTAGTTTTCAATACTTTGGTTTTTATAATCTTTGCTATCAAACATAGCATTAGGCTGTGTTTTGATAGTAAAGCAAAACCACAAATTTGAAAAACTACAGTAATCTCCAAATACAAAGAAAATACATAGCAATCAAATAGGGCATTAATCTATTAGCAATAGTAAACATGGAAGCTTAATTAAGCCTCAAGAAAATTCAGTTTGAGAGCAGACTTTCCTTTGTTTCTTCTCTTGCTAGTTCATCCACGGTCTCTTGATATTAAGTACTTGTCTTCGATTGAGAGAGAATAAGCCAAACTAACTTGATTTTTTATATTAACATCATTTTGCTTGGAATAATATTTTAGAGCTTTGTTACCGTGTTGTGCCCTATCTTGTTAGAAAATTGTCTTAGCTTATTAAAAAACATGTTATTAAGCTCGAAACTAGCTTGAGATCGACTCAAGATCATTACAAGCGAGCACGAACCATTTTTCTATAGCTCGACCTTGTGATTCACTTAGTCGGAGCTCACTCGAATAGTAGTATAAGCTGGCTAGGCCTCTTCTAGCTCGCTCGAACTTGACTCATTTGTAGCCCTAACTTTGAATTCTCAATTTGCTCTATGATCTGGTTCCCTTTTGTTTTCGCGTGATCAATCGATGGATCTTGTATCTGCTAACGGATAGACTTTGTAGATGGAGAAAGTTCAGTTGGTGTTGCCTGATTAACTTGTTTGACTTTTAAGTAAGAATTCTTTGATTTGCTATGTATATTAAGATCGAGCAATTAAACTGAAAGTGTAACAAAAACTTAGAACCTTTCATGTGGCATGTTGTTGACGTTTAGTTCGATGGGGCTCACTCTGTGATAGCTTGATGTCCTTGGAGTAACGGTACTTATGGATTGTCGTAGAGGGCCGTACCTTTCTGTTCCATTATTGCCTTCCTCCACGTCCTCACCTTCGTATTGTGTACCAGCGGGTCCTCGTCTAATCCGAGGATTACTAGCCTTGCCTGCAAGGACGTCCTTGTTTTTCTTTAGGAAAAAGTCCATTTTAAACCTCAAATTTGTAAAGGTCGGGTGAAATAAACCCTGAAGTCGAAATCCCGGTCGATCGTACCCTAAACTATATAGTCCCGGTCTAAATCGAACTCTCACATCGTTTTAGGCAAAAAAAAAAACGCTGACATGACAAGGATTCGTTTGATGGGCCGGCCCGCTATATTTCTTCCATGCAATTTTTTTTTTGCAAAGGTCGCACACCGCCTGCGTTTAAAAAAATTCGGACGACGGGAGAATCCAACCTGTGACCTACCGAGCGCAGCCATCGGATGCTAGTGACCCCGTGCATTTTTAAACTGAACTGAAAAACCATACCGAAATAAACCAAACCGGACCAATTTTATGGTTTTTATGGTTTTATGATTTCGGTGTGGTATGAACTTTTCATACCGTTTTGTTTTTTGTTTTTTATGGTATATACCAAAAAACCGAATGGTTAACCGAAGAAACCGAGATCAAAAATATATTTATATATCTTGTGCGCAGAACCTGATTTCCTATTAAGTGCATCCATTTTTCTTGTAACAGGGTCATATTTCTCTTTAAAAGAATGCTAAGCACATTCATAACCATCGAATCCATGTATGCATACACGATTGCATATAATTATATACTCTTTGTATAAAAAGATATATGTTTTGAGTCATAAATTTATAAATTAGTATACATCATTAACAAATTCGCGTCAACTTTGGTTTTTATGGTATATACCGAAACCATACCGAAATAATTTGATATATACCAAAATCGGACCATATTTAAATTCCATACCGTATTTCTCAAAGTATTAATAGCATACAAACCGAAAAACCATATAAACCGAATAAACCGAACACGCAGACTGAGGCGCTAGCCACCACGCCACACCCACGATGTTGTTCTAGTGCGGGCGGTAACTCTCTTATACATGCGTCAAACGCTGGGCCGGCGGTTTGGCCAGCAAGGCTCTGCGCTGAGTTTCACATTTTTTTAATATTAATATTATTAAGTGTCAAGCATCAGTCTAAAGCACACGCACGGCCCAAATTTTATGTGACTTCATTCAGGACCACAAGCATCCACAATTATGCTAAAATTAACACGCGGGAGTGGCTCAAACAGAAGACCACCCGATGTTAATCGATGCAACAAACCACCAGGGCACCACCAGAAAATTAGCGCACGTCCCGCTATAGTTTTTTTTCGTGTAAGTGTTAATCTTTTTTATTTTTATTTTCCTTTTTTTCTTAAATTCGTGAACCTTTTTTGGATGCTAAAATTATTTAAGTATATAAAACCAGTGGCCATGAAAAAAAAATAACTATAAATATTTTATGTTGAACAATAAATATATGTGTTGAACAATTTTTTAATATGCATTGAACAAATGTTTTAAAGTACTCATGAGTTTTTCTCAAAATTTCGTCACATTTTTTTAATCCGTTAATTTTTTCAAATGCATGAACTTTTTGCCAAATTCGTGAACATTTTCTCATTTTCATGAACTATTTCAAATTTCTACACAATTAAACGAGAATAGGTTTTTGCGCTTGCAGTCTGAGAATAGGTTTTTTTGAGAAAAGTTTGAGAATAGGTTGCTGGGCTCGAAATGGACAGCGAACTAGGCAGGCCTGCACTTTTCCCCGAGCGCGTAGTGTTGGGAGACGTAGTAGTAAATCAAAATTTTCCTACGTTCACCAAGATCTATCTATGGAGAAACCAGCAACAAGAGGGGAGAGATTGCATCTTCATACCTTTGAAGATCGCTAAGCGGAAGCGTTACAAGAACGCGGTTGATGGAGTCGTACTCGCAGCGATTCAGATCGCGGTAGATCCGATCAAGTGCCGGACGGACGGCACCTCCGCGTTCAACACACGTGCAGCCCGGTGACGTCTCCAACACCTTGATCCAGCAAGGAGGAAGGAGAGGTTGGGGAAGGGCTCCAACAGCAGCACGACGACGTGGTGGTGGTGGAGTAGCAAGGTATTCCGACAGGGCTTCGCCTAAGCGCTCCGGAGGAGGAAGAAGAGAGGTAGGGCTTCGCCGTGAGAGAGAGAGATCAAATCCTATCTCAAAACATCCAAAACCTCAAGTATATATAGGAGGAGGGACGTGGAGGGCTGGCTTGGCCTCTACTCCAAAGAGGAAAGGGTCGGCCGAATTAAAGGGAGAGTCCACCTCCCACAAGGGAGGTGGATCTCCTCCTTTTAAATCCCTTTTGCCTTATCTCCTTATCTCCAGCCACATGGGCCCACATAGATGGTCTTGGCCGACCCAATATGGGCTGGCACACCTCCTCTAAGGGCCCATGAGGTCCTTTGGTCGTCACACCCCTCTCGGGGGTCCTCCGGCACCCTCCCGGCACTCCCGGTACACTACCGATGAGCCCGAAAACTTTCCGGTGACCAAAACTGGACTTCCTATATATCAATCTTTACCTCCGGACCATTCCAGAGCTCCTCGTGACGTCCGGGATCTCATCCGGGACTCCGAACAACCTTCGGTAATCACATATACCTTTTCCCTATAACCCTAGCGTCATCGAACCTTAAGTGTGTAGACCCTACGGGTTCGGGAGACGCGTAGACATGACCGAGACACTTCTCCGGCCAATAACCAACAGCGGGATCTGGATACCCATGTTGGCTCCCACGTCCTCCACGATGATCTCATCGGATGAACCACGATGTCGGGGATTCAGTCAATCCCGTATACAATTCCCTTTGTCTATCGGTATGGTACTTGCCCGAGATTCGATCGTCGGTATCCCTATACCTTGTTCAATCTCGTTACCGGCAAGTCTCTTTACTCGTTCCGTAATACATCATCCCGTGGCTAACTCCTTAGTCACATTGAGCTCATTATGATGATGTCTTACCGAGTGGGCCCAGAGATACCTCTCCGTCACACAGAGTGACAAATCCCAGTCTCGATTCGTGCCAACCCAACAGATACTTTCGGAGATACCCGTAGTGCACCTTTATAGCCACCCAGTTACATTGTGACGTTTGGCACACCCAAAGCATTCCTACGGTATCCGGGAGTTGCACAATCTCATGGTCTAAGGAAACGATACTTGACATTGAAAAGTTTAGCAAATGAACTACACGATCTAGTGCTATGCTTAGGATTGGGTCTTGTCCATCACATCATTCTCCTAATGATGTGATCCCGTTATCAACGACATCCAATGTCCATGGCCATGAAACCGTGACCATCTATTGATCAACGAGCTAGTCAACTAGAGGCTCACTAGGGACATGTTGTGGTCTATGTATTCACACATGTATTATGGTTTCCGGTTAACACAATTATAGCATGAACAATAGACAATTATCATAAACAAGGAAATACAATAATAACCATTTTATTATTGCCTCTAGGGCATATTTCCAACAGTCTCCCACTTGCACTAGAGTCAATAATCTAGTTCACATCACCATGTGATTAACACTTACATCACCATATGATCATATCATCATGTGATTAACACCCAATAAGTTCTGGGGTTTGTTCATGTTCTGCTCGTGAAAGAGGTTTTTAGTCAACGGGTCTGCGACATTTAGATCCGTGTGTACCTTGCAAACTTTCCATGTCATATTTGTAGATACTACTCCCATGCTCCACTTGGAGCTATTCCAAATGGCTGCTCCACTATACGTAGCTGGATTTCTACTAAGAGTCATCCGGGTTGGTTTTAAAGCTTGCATCATCGTAACACTTTACGATGAACTCTTTATCACCTCCATAATCGAGAAATATTTCCTTTGTTCTCAAGTTACTAAGGCTAACTTTGACCGCTGTCCAGTGATCCACTCTTGGATTACTCTTGTACCCCTTGACAGACTCATGGCAAGGCACACACAGGTGCGGTACACAGCATGGCATACTATATAGAGCCTATGTCTAAAGCATAGGAGATGACACTCATCTCTTCTTTATCTTCTGCCGTGGTCGGGTATTGAGTCTTACTCAATTTCACACCTTACAATACAGTCAAGAACTCCTTCTTTGACCCATCTATTTTGAACTCCTTCAAAAACTTGTCAAGGTATGTCTTTGTCGAAAAAACTTATCAAGCGAATAGATCTATCCCTATAGATCTTGATGCTCAATAAAATAGTAGCTTCATCTGGGTCTTCCTTTAAAAAAAAACTTTTCAAACAACCCTTCATGCTCTTCCAGAAATTCTACATCATTTCCGATCAATAATATGTCAACTACATATTCTTATAAGAAATTCCATAGTGCTCCCACTCACTTTCTTGCAAATACAAGTTTCTCATAAACTTTGTATAAACTTAAACACTTTGATCACCTCATCAAAGCATATATTCCAACTCCGAGATGCTTGCTCCAGTCCATAGAAGGATCGCTGGAGTTTGCATATTATTAGCATCCTTAGGATTGACAAAACCTTCTGGTTGTATCACATACAACTCTTCCTCACAGAAACCATTACGGAAACCTTGTTTTGTCATCCATCTGCCAGATTTCATAATCGAAAAATGCAGCAACTGCTAACAAAATTTTAATAGACTTTTAGCATCGCTACAGATGAGACAATCTCATTGCAGTCAACTCCTTGAACTTGGCGGAAACTTCTTTGCGACAAGTCGAGCTTTATAAACGGTGACATTTCACCATTAGCGTCTATGTTTATCTCAAAGGTCCATTTGTACTCAATGACCCGCCATTCAACAGGCAAGTCTACCAAAGTCCATACTTGGTTTTCATACATGGATCCTTTCTCGGATTTCATGGCTCCTAGCCATTTGTTGGAATCCGGGCCCACCATCGCTTCTCCATAGTTCGTAGGTTCATCGTTGTCCAACAACATGATTTCCAAGACAGGGTTGTCGTACTACTCAGGAGCAGTACGCGTCCTTGTCGACCTACGAGGTTCGATAGTGACTTGATCCGAAGCTTCATGATCATCATCATTAACTTCCTTTTCAACTGAGTAGGCTCTACAGAAACATCTTTCTGTGTTGCGCTATTCTCTGGTTGAAACAAAGGTTCAACAACCTCATCAAGTTCTATCTTCCTCCCACTCAATTCTTTCGAGAGAAACTCTTTCTCAAGAAAGGACCCGTTCTTAGCAACAAACACCTTTTGCGCTTGGATCTGAGATAGAAGGTATACCCAATGTCTCATTAGGGTATTCTATGAAGATGCATTTGTCTGCTTTGGGTTCGAGCTCGCTAGGTGAAAAACCCATTTTCACATAAGCGTCGCAGCCCCAAACATTAAGAAATGACAGCTTAGGCTTCTGTCAAACCATAATTCTCACGGTTTCATCTCAACAGACTTAGATGGTGCCCTGTTAAAGTGAATGGATTTGTCTTTAATGCATAACCCCATAACGATAGTGGTAAAACGATAAGAGACATCATAGTACTCACTATATCCAATAGAGCACGACTACGACGTTCGAACACACCATCACACTATGGTGTTCCAGGAGGCGTGAGCTGTGAAACAATTTCCACATTGTCTAAAATTGCATACCAAACTCGTAACTTAGATATTCACCTCCATGATCATATCATAGACATTTATCTTCTTGTCACGATGATCTTTAACTTCACTCTGAAACTCCTTGAACCTTTCAAACATTTCAGATTCGTGTTTCATTAAGTAAATATCCCCATATTTACTCAAATCATCAGTGAAGGTAAAGAAAAACAACGATATCCACTGTGTGTTTCAACACTCATTGGACCACATACATCAACATGTATTAATTCCAATAAGCCACTTGCCCGCTCCATCATATTGGATGACGGGGTCTCAGTCATCTTGCCCAAGAGGCATGGCTCGCATGTCTCAACCGATTCGAAATCGAGTGAGTCAAAAAAAATCCATCATCATGGAGTTTCTTCATGCGATTTATACCAATATGACATTACGCGGCAGTGCCACAAGCATGTGGTACTATCATTATTAACTTTGTATCTTTTGGTACCAATGTTATGAATATGTGTACTACTACGATCATGATTCGATAAACCATTTCGAGTGGGTGCACCATTGAAGGCATTATCCATGTAAACAGAATAACCATTATTCTCTAACTTATATGAATAACCGTATCGCACTAATCATGATCTAATCACATTCATGCTCAACGCAAACACCAAATAACATTTATTTAGGTTTATCACAAATCCTGAAGGTAGAGAGAGCGTGCGATGGTGATCACATCAATCTTGGAAATACTTCCAACACACATCGTCACCTTTCACCTAGCTAGTCTCCATTTACTCCGTAGCTTTTATTTCGAGTTGCTAACACTTAGCAACCGAACCGGTATCCAATACCCAGGTGCTACTAGGAGTACCAGCAAGGTACACATCACTAACACGTATATCAAATATACTTCCATTGACATTACCAGCCTTCTTATCTACCAAGCATCTAGGGGTTTTCCGCTTCAGCGAACATTCTCCTCATAACAGAAGCACTTAGTCTCGGGTTCGGGCTCAACCTTGGGTTTCTTCACTAGAGCAACAACTGGCTTGCCATTCCTGAAGTTTTCCGTTCTTGCCCTTGCCCCTTTTGAAACTAGTGGTTTCACTTAACCATCAACACTTGAGGCTCCTTCTTGATTTCTACCTTCGTGGTGTCAAACATCACGAACAACTCAGGGATCATCTTATCCATCCCTGGCATGTTATAGTTCATCACGAAGCTCTAGTAGCTTGGTGGCAGTGACTTGGAGAACTGCATTAATCACTATCTCATCTGGAAGATTAACTCCCACTTGATTCAAGTGATTGTAGCACCCAGAAAATCTGAGCACACGCTCAGCGATTGAGCTATTCTCCTTTATCTTGAAGACAAAGAATCTTGTTGGAGGTCTCATACCTCTCAACATAGGCACGAGCCTGAGATCACAATCTCAGCTCCTAGAACATCTCATATGTTCCGTGACGTTCAAAACGTTTTGGAGCCTCAATTCTAAGCCGTAATGCATGACGCATTGAACTATCACGTAGTCACCAAAAAGTGCCTGTCATATGTTCACAACATCTACAGACAACGCTTGAGGGAGTGATGCAGTTAGCGGTACATAAAAAACATAAGCTT
Organism: Hordeum marinum; assembly: GCA_022496015.1. Classification (NCBI taxonomy): domain Eukaryota; kingdom Viridiplantae; phylum Streptophyta; class Magnoliopsida; order Poales; family Poaceae; genus Hordeum; species Hordeum marinum. The sequence continues at coordinate 467,696,378 of CM039673.1, read as the reverse complement.
TCTGTGCAACAATGAGGACAATCCTGAGATCACGGACCCAGTCCGCATTATTGATACCATCAACTTTCAACTTACTTTTCTCTAGGATTGTATCAATAAAACTGGGGAGCTACAGCGTGAGCTATCTACGACATAATTTGCAAGGACATTTTTAGACTAAGTTCATGATAATTAAGTTCATTTAATCAAATTATTAATGAACTCCCACTTAGATAGACATCTCTCTAGTCTTCCAAGTGATACATGATCCATGTCAACTAGCCCGTGTCCGATCATCACGTGAGACGGACTAGTCATCCATGGTGAACATCTCTATCTTGATCGTATCTTCTATACGACTCATGTTCGACCTTTCGGTCCTCCGTGTTCCGAGGCCATGTCTGTACATGCTAGGCTCGTCAAGTCAACCTAAGTGTTTCGCATGTGTAAATCTGGCTTACACCCGTTGTATGCGAACGTTAGAACCTATCACACCCGATCATCACGTGGTGCTTCGGAACGACGATCCTTAGCAACGGTGCACAGTTAGGGTGAACACCTTTCTTGAAATTTTATTGAGAGATCATCTTATTTACTACCGTCGTTCTATGCAAATAAGATGTAAACATGATAAACATCACATGTAATCAATATAGTGACATGATATGGCCAATATCATCTTGCTCCTTTGATCTCCATCTTCGGGGCACCATGATCATCACTGTCACCGGCACGACACCATGATCTCCATCATCATGATCTCCATCATTGTGTCTTCATGAAGTTGTCTCGCCAAATATTACTTCTACTACTACAGCTAACGTTTAGCAATAAAGTAAAGTAATTACATGGCGTTTATGATTGACACGCAGGTCATACAATAGTATAAGACAACTCCTATGGCTCCTGCCGGTTGTCACAGTCATCGACGTGCAAGTCGTGAACCCTATTACAAGAACATGATCAATCTCATACATCACAATGCATCACATCACATCCTTTTGGCCATATCACATCACACGGCATATGCTGCAAAAACAAGTTAGACGTCCTCTAATTTGTAGTTGCAAGTTTTTACGTGGTTGCTATAGGTTTCTAGCAAGAACGTTTCTTACCTACGTCAAAACCACAACGTGATATGCCAATTGCTATTTACCCTTCATAAGGACCCTTTTCATCGAATCCAATCCGACTAAGGTGGGAGAGACAGACACCCGCTAGCCACCTTATGCAACTAGTGCATGTCAGGCGGTGGAACCGGTCTCACGTAAGCGTACGTGTAAGGTTGGTCCGGGCCGCTTCATCCCACAATACCGTCGAATCAAGATAAGACTAGTAACGGCAAGCATATTAACAAAATCGACGCCCACAACTGCTTTGTGTTCTACTCGTGCATAGATTCTACGCATAGACCTAGCTCATGATGCCACTGTTGGGAGACGTAGTAGTAAATCAAAATTTTCCTACGTTCACCAAGATCTATCTATGGAGAAACCAGCAACGAGAGGGGAGAGATTGCATCTTCATACCTTTGAAGATCGCTAAGCGGAAGCGTTACAAGAACGCGGTTGATGGAGTCGTACTCGCAGCGATTCAGATCGCGGTAGATCCGATCAAGTGCCGAACGGACGGCACCTCCGCGTTCAACACACGTGCAGCCCGGTGACGTCTCCAACACCTTGATACAGCAAGGAGGAAGGAGAGGTTGGGGAAGGGCTCCAACAGCAGCACGACGGCGTGGTGGTGGTGGAGTAGCAAGGTATTCCGACAGGGCTTCGTCTAAGCGCTCCGGAGGAGGAAGAAGAGAGGTAGGGCTTCGCCGTGAGAGAGAGAGATCAAATCCTATCTCAAAACATCCAAAACCTCAAGTATATATAGGAGGAGGGACGTGGAGGGCTGGATTGGCCTCTACTCCAAAGAGGAAAGGGTCGGCCGAATTAAAGGGAGAGTCCACCTCCCACAAGGGAGGTGGATCTCCTCCTTTTAAATCCCTTTTGCCTTATCTCCTTATCTCCAGCCACATGGGCCCACATAGATGGTCTTGGCCGACCCAATATGGGCTGGCACACCTCCTCTAAGGGCCCATGAGGTCCTTTGGTCGTCACACCCCTCTCGGGGGTCCTCCGGCACCCTCCCGGCACTCCCGGTACACTACCGATGAGCCCGAAAACTTTCCGGTGACCAAAACTGGACTTCCTATATATCAATCTTTACCTCCGGACGATTCCGGAGCTCCTCGTGACATCCGGGATCTCATCCGGGACTCTGAACAACCTTCGGTAATCACATATACCTTTTCCCTATAACCCTAGCGTCATCGAACCTTAAGTGTGTAGACCCTACGGGTTCGGGAGACGCGTAGACATGACCGAGACACTTCTCCGGCCAATAACCAACAGCGGGATCTGGATACCCATGTTGGCTCCCACGTCCTCCACGATGATCTCATCGGATGAACCACGATGTCGGGGATTCAGTCAATCCCGTATACAATTCCCTTTGTCTATCGGTATGGTACTTGCCCGAGATTCGATCATCGGTATCCCTATACCTTGTTCAATCTCGTTACCGGCAAGTCTCTTTACTCGTTCCGTAATACATCATCCCGTGGCTAACTCCTTAGTCACATTGATCTCATTATGATGATGTCTTACCGAGTGGGCCCAGAGATACCTCTCCGTCACACGGAGTGACAAATCCCAGTCTCGATTCGTGCCAACCCAACAGATACTTTCGGAGATACCCGTAGTGCACCTTTATAGCCACCCAGTTACGTTGTGACGTTTGGAACACCCAAAGCATTCCTACGGTATCCGGGAGTTGCACAATCTCATGGTCTAAGGAAACGATACTTGACATTGAAAAGCTTTAGCAAATGAACTACACGATCTAGTGCTATGCTTAGGATTGGGTCTTGTCCATCACATCATTCTCCTAATGATGTGATCCCGTTATCAACGACATCCAATGTCCATGGCCATGAAACCGTGACCATCTATTGATCAACGAGCTAGTCAACTAGAGGCTCACTAGGGACATGTTGTGGTCTATGTATTCACACATGTATTATGGTTTCCGGTTAACACAATTATAGCATGAACAATAGACAATTATCATGAACAAGGAAATACAATAATAACCATTTTATTATTGCCTCTAGGGCATATTTCCAACACGTAGCGCAACCAATCCTGGCCCGTTGTCTCAAAAAAACAATCCCGACCATCCTTTGCAATCCCAGTTTGGCAAGTAATCCTAGGGTTCGATTTGGACCGGGATTGTATAGTTCAGGATGCAATCCACTGGGATTTTGACTTTGGGGTTTATTTTGCTAAGCCTCTACGAGTTCAGGGTTTAAAATGGTCTTTTTTCCTTTTCTTTAATGCACCTTTAATGACAGACCTCTCTAACAGCTCTACTCGACAACGGGTTGGTTTTAGTTTGAAGCTATTGACAAGTCCCTGCCCGGGCCTTTCATTAAGCCCCATAGATGACCAGGGTATGCTTCAACACTTATCATTTTAGTCGAACGATATGTTGTATTATTTGTGCTCCACAGCCTCCCATTGTATTTTTAGTGCGGAATCATGTACCCAAGGTATGTGATCCTTGGTCAGATATGGGAAGCGAGGAGCGCGTATCCCTATTTGGGATCACTGCTTGAATGCCTGGAGGAAAGGAACACTTCATAGGCACTTTATGGAGCCTTGTGTGCATGCTGCAGACAGGGCCCTTGATGCCTCCTCCACGGCTTGGACCTCGGTTGCGAAAGCCACTGTTTGTTCCTTTGTACGAAGGCTTGGATGGAGGGCTTGTGACTTCGCAAAGAACATATGATCAGTGTATTGACAAATTCAGCTCACATCGTCAGAGCGGAGGCCTGGGATACAGAGTATGCTCGGATGCTGATTCAGAGCAGACTCGAATTGGTCCTGAAGTGAGCGATGCAGGAGATGAAATCGCCTAATAGAGTTTAAAGAGGCCAGTGGGGATGTGTGATACGGCTAATGACGCCAAGAACGTCGCCACCACTACCATGGAGGCTGGACAGAGTGCCCCAAACACCACCGGTCGACGAGTAGGTGTTTTGATAGTGCAACTTTGAAAACATTGCTAGTTAGTATGCATGTTAGTTAAGTATGTTGAACTTATGCTAGTAACGTTACATTATATTTTGCTAGCCAAAGGTGTCATGGAAGCATAATTAACATTTTCGCTCATAAAGGCTCCCATGACACCATGTTGGCCTACAAAAGAAGGTCTTTGTTGGTAGAATAATCCTACCATGTGGTATTTAATTATACGAGAAAGCGTCGACTGGACGTTAGCGACAGATCCACGATCCCCGATTCTTTTTAGTATCGATTTTTATTACTTTTGTTATAAACCGTAGTACGTCCAGTTCCATTTCTCTGTTTTTTCTCTATTGATTTTTCTCGAAAAAAGATGACAACAAGAATTGAACCTTGTACCTAGTGGTTTAGTCCTACTCTTGCTAACCATCTGGATTAATACCTTGCTAGTGCTTAGATACATGTTAGGCTAATTTTATTACCAAAAGAGTTGTTAGTGCATTACTAAAACATACCCCTTGGTGGATGAGTTTTGCCGGTCCTCTTTTTCCTTTGACTTTTGCCCCTGAGTAATCCGAAGCAGCTCAGCTCCGGGCAGTACCATGTTTTCATGACCGGTCTCAACAAACGGGACCAGAAGTTGCGAAAGCGGGCAGTTAATGCGGTTGCACCGGATCTTCCGCGGTACTTGAAGTGGTCTGAATATGACATAACCTGGAGCCGAGAAGATCACCCGCCGCGTTTCGATGACCCGGGGCGGCTGGCTTTGGTTGTAGCCCCCCAGGTGGGCATATATATGGTGAACAAGGTGCTTATGGATGGCGGCAACCGCATAAACATTCTGTATTATGACACTTTCTGGCGGATGAAGTTGCTTGACAAGGATTTAAAACCTTCATCCACCCTTTTTCATGGTGTGGTTCCGGGTAAGTCGGCGCATCCTTTGGGCAGGATTTCCTTGGAAGTGGCTTTTGGCGACGAGTACAATTACAGGGTGGAATCCTTATGGTTTGAAGTGGTCAAGATCAAGAGTCCTTATCATGCGTTATTTGGACGGCCGGCGTATGCTAAATTCATGGCTAGGCCCTGCTACGTTTACTTGTAGCTCAAGATGCCCAGCTTAAACGATACTATTACCGTTCATGGTAACCGAAATACGGCTATTGAGTGTCAAGAAGGGGACACGGCTTACGTAGAGTCCAGTTGCGCCCAGGGGGAACTTAAGTTCTATAAGGAGAATGTTGATCTGGAGGATATGACCCCGCTGAAAAGGCCCACCATGGAGGTTGATCCGCCCCTCATGTTTTCAGCGGATGATACCAAGACAGTAGATTTCACTCCGGGCGACTTGTCTAAGCAGTTCATCATTAGAGCTCACATGGATCCCAAATAGGAAAGCACGCTCATCGAATTCATCCGTGAGAATCGGGACATCTTCGCATGGAAACCTTCTGACATGTCGGGTGTACCGAGAGAGTTCGCTGAGCACAACCTTAATGTGGATCCAAAGTTTAAGCCGATTAAATAGTTTTTGCGGCGGTTCAATGAGGAGAGGCGCAAGGCTATTGGTGAAGAAGTTGCCCGGCTTTTGGCAGCGGGTTTCATCGTTGAAGTTTTTCACCCGGAATGGTTGGCTAACCCGGTGCTGGTGCTCAAAAAGAATGGCACGTGGCGTATGTGTGTGGACTACACAGACCTTAACAAGGCTTGTTTGGCTAATCCATTTGCTCTCCCTCGTATTGATCAGATCATTGATGCTACGGCGGGGTGTGAAAGTTTGTGCTTCCTGGACGCATACTCAGGTTATCATCAGATCAAGATGGCGGTTAAAGACCAGGAGAAGACGACTTTTATTACACCCTTTGGGGCGTTCTGTTATGTCTCTATGCCTTTCGGGCTCAAGAGTGCCCAGGCGACTTATCAGCGATGTGTGCAGAACTGCCTTCATAGTCAGATTGGTCGTAATGTTCATGCTTATGTAGATGACATCGTGGTCAAATCCAGAAAGAAGGAGACTCTCTTGGAGGATTTAAAGGAAACTTTTGATAATCTCCGGTCTACAAGATGATGCTTAACCTGACCAAGTGTGTCTTTGGTGTTCCGGCGGGCAAGCTTTTGGGTTTCCTGGTCTCTGAGCGTGGTATCGAGGCTAACCCAGATAAAATCAAGGCTATTACCTCCCTGGGAGAGCCAGCTTGCATTAATGATGTTCAGCGCTTGGCAGGGCGGATTGCTACGTTGAGCCGGTTCATAAGCCGTCTTGGTGAGAAGGCTATTCCTTTATATCAAATGATGAAGAAGACAGACAAATTTTTCTAGAGTAAAGCGGCGGGTGAAGCACTTGAGGCGCTTAAAAAACAGCTCACTAAGCCGCCAGTGCTGGCCGCTCCGACTGAAAAAGAACCGTTACTCCTTTATGTGGCGGCTAATAACCGGGCAGTGAGTGCTGCAATTGTGGTCGAGCACAAGGAGGCCGGAAAGGAGTATCCAGTGCAATGACCAGTTTATTATATCAGTGAGGTCCTGACAGAGTCTAAGCAAAGGTATCCACATTGGCAGAAGCTGGTATATGGGGTTTTCATGGCCAACCGCAAGTTAAAACACTATTTATTAGGGCACCAGATAACTGTGGTCAGTTCTGCTCCGCTAGGGGATATTATCCAGAACAGAGAAGCCACAGGAAGGATTGCTAAGTGGGCATCGGAGCTGGGACCTCTCAATATAAAATATGTGCCTCGCACAGCTATGAAGTCCCAAGCCCTTATGGATTTCATAAATGATTGGAAGGAGTGTCAGGCTCTCGAGGAAAAGCCGGATAACACATACTGGACTATACACTTTGATGGATCCAAGCAATTAGAGGGATCAGGGGCAGGAGTTGTCGTGACATCCCCCAAGGGTGATAGGTTTTGTTATGCGCTCCGGCTGATGTTCCCCTGCACTAACAATGCGGTTGAATATGAAGCTTTGCTTCATGGTCTTCGGTTAGCCAAGGAGATGAATTTGAGCCGAGTCAGGTGTTTGGGCGACTCAGATCTGGTGGCTCAGCAAGTTTCTGGCACTAGGGATTCCAAGGACCCGCGGATGGCAGCTTATCATCAAGCGGTTGATATTATTGCGGGTCACTTCAAAGGATACCAGGTGGATCACATTGATCATTGCAGGAATGAGGCGGCCGATGCCTTATCACGGTTAGGTTCTCAACGAAAGCCAGTGCCACCCAATGTCTTTCTAGACGTCTTACACCATCCGACTATTAAGATACCTTCAGAAGAAGATTTGGCTATTCCTGACCCGGAGGCGGAATTGGTGGTGGCTCTGCATGCTATCCCAGACTGGACCATTTCCTATTTGGCCTATTTGACCCGGGGCGAGTTACCTGAGGATGAAGACTTAGCCAGAAAGATCACCCGGCGTTCTAAGTCCATGACAATAGTTAATGGTGAGTTGCATAAATGCAGCGTGACGGGAGTTTTCCAATGTTGTGTTTCACCAGAGGAGGGCTGGCAGATCTTGAGTGAAATCCATGCTGGCGATTGTGGACACCATGTCGGCTCGAAATGTTTGGTGGCCAAGGCTTTCCGGCACGGGTTTTTCTGGTTGATGGCTCATAAAGATGCAGAGGACCTAGTCCGTAAGTGTGACGACTGTCAGAAATTTGTCCGGCGGGCTCATGTTCCAGCTCAGGAGTTAAGGATGATACCAATTACTTGGCCATTTGCGGTCTGGGACCTTTCAAGAGATCCAAGGATAAGAAAACACACCTCCTAGTGCCGGTGGACAAGTTTACCAAGTGGGTAGAGGCAGAGCCGGTCAGCAAATGTGATGCGGCTACGGCGGTTTTATTTGTTAAAAAGTTGATCTACCGTTTTGGTTACCCACACATCATCATCACTGATAATGGTACAAATCTGTACAAGGGGGCTATGAAAAAATTATGTGACGAAGAGCATATCCGGCTTGATGTTTCAGCAGTGGTGCATCCACAATCCAACGGTCACGCGAAGCGTGCCAATCAGGAAATTCTAAGAGGGATTAAACCGCGGCTTATGGTTCCTTTGCAGCGGACGCCCGGGTGTTGGGTAGAGGAATTACCCTCCGTCTTATGGAGCGTCAGGACCACCCCTAACAGATCCACAGGTTTCACGCCTTTCTTTATGGTGTACGGGGCCGAGGCAGTTTTGCCTAGTGACATCCGGCATGACTCACCGAGGGTGGCGGCTTATGCTGAGGCGGACAATGAGACAGCACGTCAAGACGCATTAGATGCTCTGGAAGAGGCGTGAGAGCTAGCAGCGGCCCGGTCGGCGATTTATCAACAAGACTTGCGTCGCTATCACAGCCGCAGGGTCAAGACCCGGACGTTCCAGGAGGGCGACTTAGTGCTTCGGCTGATTCAGGACCAGGCAAATATGCATAAGCTCTCTCCTCCATGGGAAGGACCTTTTGTGGTCAGCAGAAATCTCAACAATGGGTCATATTACCTCATCGATATCCGAGATGACTCAGATACGTCGGGTGAGGAGACCCGCTGGCCGTGGAACATCGCGCATCTCCGGCCTTATTTCACTTAAGGGTGTAGAGACCCTTCATTGTATACTATCATTGTACATGTCATAATTATATAAAGAAATATCACTGCAAAAGTGAAAGTCCCGGCTCAGGAAAATGAGTCGCGGCGCTAGATGTTATACCGTAAAACCGGCTCAGAAAAATAAGTCGTGGTGAGGGCGGCTTCTTAACTTCGGGTACAGCTTCTAACGCCTATCCACCGGTGTCGTATACCGTAAAAACCGGCTCAGGAAAATGAGTCGTGGCGAGGGCGGCTTCTTAGCTTCGGGTACAGCTTCTAACGCCTATCCGCCGGCATCGTACGCCGTAAAAACCGGCTCAGAAAAATGAGTCGTGGCGAGGGCGACTTCTTACCTTCGGGTACAGCTTCTAACGCCTATCCGCCAGTGTCGTACACCATAAAAACCGGCTCAGAAAAATGAGTCATGGCCAGGGCGGCTTCTTACCTTCGGGTACACCTTCTAACGCCTATCCGCCGGCGTCATACGCTGTACTGCTGAAGGGGGCTTCTTACCGATGGGTATCGCTTCTAACACCCTATCGGCTGGCTTTATGCCAAATTTCCGGCTAACATGTTTAGCTGCGGTTGTGAGGTTTTTTTACCGACGGGTAGCTAACACCTCATAACCCGTGAACGGAAGTTTCTTACCTTCGGGTAAAGCTTCTAATGCTTATTAGCCGGCCTTATGGCACAAAAATCCGGCTAAGGAAAATTAGCCGCGGCTAGGGCGGCTTCTTACCTTCGGGTACAACTTCTAACGCCTATCCGCCTACGTTTACGCTGTATTATTACCTTCGGGTACAACTCATAATGCTTGTTAACTGGCCTTATGCTACAAGGCTCCGGTTGACATGATTAGCCACAGACGGAAATTATGAAGTCTTTTGGCCGACTCTCGACCTGAGAAGAAGAAACAGCTCGGGTGTTGGATTGAGGAATTACCCTCCGTCTTATGGAGCGTCAGGACCACCCCTAACAGATCCGCGGGTTTCACGCCTTTCCTTATGGTGTACGGGGCCGAGGCAGTTTTGCCTAGTGACATCCGGCATGACTCACCGAGGGTGGCGGCTTACGTTGAGGCGGACAATGAGACGGCACGTCAAGACGCATTGGATGCTCTGGAAGAGGCGCGAGAGCTAGCAGCGGCCCGGTCGGCGATTTATCAACAAGACTTGCGTCGCTATCACAGCCGTAGGGTCAAGACCCGGACGTTCCAGGAGGGTGACTTAGTGCTTCGGCTGATTCAGAACCAGACAAATATGCATAAGCTCTCTCCTCCATGGGAAGGACCTTTTGTGATCAGCAGAAATCTCAACAATGGGTCATATTACCTCATCGATATCCGAGATGACTCAGATACGACGGGTCAGGAGACCCGCCGGCCGTGGAACATCGCGCATCTCCGACCTTATTTCACTTAAGGGTGTAGAGACCCTTCATTGTATACTATCATTGTACATGTCATAATTATATAAAGAAATATCACTGCAAAAGTGAAAATCCCGGCTCAGGAAAATGAGTCGCGGCACCAGATGTTATACCGTAAAACCGGCTCAGAAAAATGAGTCGTGGCGAGGGCGGCTTCTTAACTTCGGGTACAACTTCTAACGCCTATGTGCCGGTGTCCTACACCGTAAAAACCGGCTAAGGAAAATGAGTCGTGGCGAGGGTGGCTTCTTACCTTCGGGTACATCTTCTAATGCCTATCCGTCGGCGTTGTATGCCGTAAAAACTGGCTCAGAAAAATGAGTCGTGGCAAGGGCGGCTTCTTACCTTCGGGTACAACTTCTAACGCCTATCTGCCGATGTCGTACACCGTAAAAACCGGCTTAGAAAAATGAGTCGTGACGAGGGCGGCTTCTTACCTTTGGGTACAGCTTCTAACGCCTATCCGCCAGCGTCGTACGCCGTAAAAAACGGCTCAGAAAAATGAGTCGTGGCGAGGGCGGCTTCTTACCTTCGGGTACAGCTTCTAACGCCTATCCGCCGGCGTCATACGCTGTACTGCTGAAGGGGGCTTCTTACCGACGGGTATCGCTTCTAACACCCTATCGGCTGGCTTTATGCCAAATTTCCGGCTAACATGTTTAGCCGCGGTTGTGAGGGTTTTTTACCGACGGGTAGCTAACACCTCATAACCCGCGAACGGCAGTTTCTTACCTTTGGGTACAGCTTCTAATGCTTATTAGCCGGCCTTATGGCACAAAAATCCGGCTAAGGAAAATTAGCCGCGGCGAGGGCGGCTTCTTACCTTCGGGTACAACTTCTAACGCCTATCCGCCAACGTTTACGCTGTATTATTACCTTTGGGTCCAACTCCTAATGCTTGTTAAGTGGCCTTATGCTACAAGGCTCCGGTTGACATGATTAGCCACGGACGGAAATTATGAAGTATTTTGGCCGACTCTCGACCTGAGAAGAAGAAACAGCTCGGGTGTTGGGTTGAGGAATTACCCTCCGTCTTATGGAGCGTCAGGACCACCCCTAATAGATCCACGGGTTTCACGCCTTTCTTTATGTTGTACGGGGCCGAGGCAGTTTTGCCTAGTGACATCCGGCATGACTCACCGAGGGTGGCGGCTTACGTTGAGGCGGACAATGAGACGGCACGTCAAGACGCATTGGATGCTCTGGAAGAGGCGTGAGAGCTAGCAGCGGCCCGGTCGGCGATTTATCAACAAGACTTGCGTCGCTATCACAGCCGTAGGGTCAAGACCCGGACGTTCCAGGAGGGTGACTTAGTGCTTCGGCTGATTCAGAACCAGACAAATATGCATAAGCTCTCTCCTCCATGGGAAGGACCTTTTGTGATCAGCAGAAATCTCAACAATGGGTCATATTACCTCATCGATATCCGAGATGACTCAGATACGGCGGGTCAGGAGACTCGCTGGCCGTGGAACATCGTGCATCTCCGACCTTATTTCACTTAAGGGTGTAGAGACCCTTCATTGTATACTATCATTGTACATGTCATAATTATATAAAGAAATATCACTGCAAAAGTGAAAGTCCCGGCTCAGGAAAATGAGTCGCGGCACCAGATGTTATACCGTAAAACCGGCTCAGAAAAATGAGTCGTGGCGAGGGCGGCTTCTTAACTTCGGGTACAGCTTCTACCGCCTATCTGCCGGTGTCCTACACCGTAAAAACCGGCTCAGGAAAATGAGTCGTGGCGAGGGCGGCTTCTTACCTTCGGGTACAGCTTCTAACGCCTATCCGTCGGCGTTGTACGCCGTAAAAACTGGCTCAGAAAAATGAGTCGTGGCAAGGGCGGCTTCTTACCTTCGGGTACAACTTCTAACGCCTATCTGCCAATGTCGTACACCATAAAAACCGGCTCAGAAAAATGAGTCGTGACGAGGGCGGCTTCTTACCTTTGGGTACAACTTCTAACGCCTATCCGCCGGCGTCGTCCGCCATAAAAAACGGCTGAGAAAAATGAGTCATGGCGAGGGCGGCTTCTTACCTTCGGGTACAGCTTCTAACGCCTATCCTCCAGTGTCGTACACCGTAAAAAATGGCTCAGAAAAATGAGTCATGTCGAGGGCGGCTTCTTACCTTCGGGTACAACTTCTAACGCCTATCCGCCGGCGTCATACGCCGTACTGCTGAAGGGGGCTTCTTATCGACGGGTATCGTTTCTAACACCCTATCGGCCGGCTTTATGCCAAATTTTCGGCTAACATGTTTAGCCGCGGTTGTGAGGTTTTTTTACCGACGGGTAGCTAACACCTCATAACCCGCAAACGGCGGCTTCTTACCTTCGGGTATAGCTTCTAATGCTTATTAGCCGGCCTTATGGCACAAAAATCCGGCTAAGGAAAATTAGCCGCGGCGAGGGCGGCTTCTTACCTTCGGGTACAACTTCTAACGCCTATCTGCCAACGTTTACGCTGTATTATTACCTTCGGGTACAACTCATAATGCTTGTTAACTAGCCTGATGCTACAAAGCTCCGGTTGACATGATTAGCCACAGACGGAAATCATGAAGTCCTTTCGGCCGACTCTCGACCCAAGAAGAAGAGACAACCGACGGAAATTATTACATGGAATGCATACAAGGAAGATGGCACTTTGAAAAGCCGGATTTTTTCTGAAGATCAGCACAGCAAATATCACAGGAAATATATTACAAACGCTCTATGTAGATCCCAAAAGTGTGGATCAAGTTTTTCAAGTCCTCTACTATGAGTTAAAGGAGAGCCGGCTATTACAAAGTGGAGCTAGTCAACTGGCCTCCGGCTCATCCTGCTCTGGCTCTTCGGGTGCTTGGATCTGAAGGTTGTCCAAGTTACACTTGCAGTCAGCTAGAGCTGCAAAAGTCCCTTCCTCAAAGAAGGGAGACGGGTCAAGATCAGAAGCGAAGAGGTCCTTACTGTGGGTGGGCGTCAAGTCCTTCCATTCATAGAGCGGGCCATGAATTCTCTTCTGGTCAGCATCATAAGCCGCCTGGTAAGTGTTCAGGTCAGCCTCTAATGCTAAGACGGAAGCCAGAAACCTGGAGTCCTTGACGCACCGGATGTAATCAGCTTCTGTGAATTCAGAGCCGTCATCCTTCTTGGAGGGGAAGCCTTCCATCATATCACTCGGAGTAAGCTCCGGAGCGATGGCTAGACCCTGGCTTATGCCTGCGATTGCTCCCTGGCGGGCGGCTGATTTCTTCAATTCGGTAATCTGCTTTGCCATGGTGGAGAATGTTGAAAATATGCCCTAGAGGCAATAATAAATTAGTTATTGTCATATTTCCTTGTTCATGATAATCGTTTATTATCCATGCTATAATTGTATTGACCGGAGACTTAAATGCATGTGTGGATACATAGACAAAACCATGTCCCTAGTATGCCTCTAATGGACTAGCTCGTTGATCAAAGGATGGTTAAGGTTTCCTAGCCATGGACATGAGATGTCATTTGATAACGGGATCACATCATTAGGAGAATGATGTGATGGATAAGACCCAAACTACAAACATAGCATATGATCGTGTCAGTTTATTGCTACTGTTTTCTGCATGTCAAGTATATGTTCCTATGACCATGAGATCATGCAACTCACGGATATCAGAGGAGCGCCTTGTGTGTATCAAACGTCGCAACGTAACTGGGTGACTATAAAGGTGCTCTACAGGTATCTCCAATGGTGTCTGTTGAGTTGGCATGGATCGAGACTGGGATTTGTTACTCCGTGTGACGGAGAGGTATCTCAGGGCCCACTCGGTAATACAACATCACAATAAGCCTTGCAAGCAATGTGACTAATTGTTAGTTGCGGGATCTTGTATTACGAAACGAGTAAAGAGACTTGCCGGTAACAAGGTTGAACTAGGTATGGAGATACCGACGATCGAATCTCGGGCAAGTAACATACCGAAGAACAAAGGCAACGTTATACGGGATTAACTGAATCCTTGACATAGAGGTTCGACTGATAAAGATCTTCGTAGAATATGTAGGAACCAATGTGGATGTCCAGGTCCCGCCATTGGTTATTGACCGTAGAGGTGTCTCGGTCATGTCTACATAGTTCTCGAACCCGGAGGGTCTGCACACTTAAGGTTCGGTGATGTTTCGGTAGTGTAGAGTTATGTATGGTGGTGACCGAAGGTTGTTCGGAGTCCCGGATGAGATCCCGGACGTCACGAGGAGCTCCGGAATGGTCCGGAGGTAAAGATTCATATATAGGATGTCCCAGTTTGGTCGCCGGAAAAGTTTCGGGCTCATCGGTAGTGTACCGGGAGTATCGGTAGTGTACCGGGAGTGCCGGTAGTGTACCGGGGGACCTCCGGGAGGGGTATTTCGACCCCAAGAGGTCCATGGGCTGTGGGGGAATAATAACTAGCCCTTAGTGGGCTGGGAAAACAGCCACAAAGGCCCATGGCGCAGGAGAGAAAGTCCTAAAGCAAAAAGTGGAAAATCAGCCAATAGGAGGCAATCCTACTCCAACTAGGATTGGAGGTGAAGTAGGATTGCTCCCACCTCCTATTTCGGCCGACCCAAAGGCCTTGGCTGCCTCTCCTCTCCTCTCCTCCTATATATACTAGTGGATTGGGTGGTTTTTGGACAGAATTTCCGGCCACGTGCTACCCGTTTCACCGGTGCACAGTTTCTCCTCTAGATCGGTTTTCCGCAGCGCTTAGGCGAAGCCCTGCTGGAATCACTCCACCACCATCACCGGAGCGCCGTCACGCTGCCGGTGAGCTCTCTCTCCTCTCCACCTCCTCTTGCTGGATCAAGACGGTGGAGATCGTCATCAAGCTGCACGTGTGCTGAACGCGGAGGTGCCGTCCGTTCGGCGCTAGATCGGAAGGACCGTGATCGAGATCGCGAGAAGGTTCGTGATGAGATCGCGGAACGGATCGTGATGAGTTTGCGGGACAGATCATGATCAAGATCGTGAGACGGATCGTGATGAGATCGCGGGACGAATCGTGATGGGATCGCGGGACGGATCGTGATGAGATCGCGGGACGCTCGGCGATTTGGATCGCGAAGATGTTCGACTACACCAACCGCGTTTCTTAACGCTTACCGCTTAGCGATCTACAAGGGTATGTAGATCCACTCTCCCTCTCGTAGATGCTCATCACCATGATAGGTTTGCGTGTGCGTAGGAAAATTTTTGTTTCCCATGCGACGTTCCCCAACAGTGGCATCATGAGCTAGGTTGATGGTTCGATGAGATCTCGAGTAGAACACAAAAGGTTTGTGGGCGTTGATGCTTAGATTGCTTCCTCCCTTGGTCGGATTTTGGTTCAGCGGGATTGTGAGATGAAGCGGCCCGGACCAACATTACTCGTACGCTTACGAGAGACCGGTTCCCTCGACGCAACTTGTTGCTTAGATGGCTTGCGGGTGACAGTTTCTCTCACTTTAGTTGGATCGGATCCGACAAAGGCGGTCCTTGAGAAGGTTGAAAAGCAATCTATGTATCACCGTTGTGGTTTATGCGTAGGTGAGAATCGTTCTTGCTAGATACCCGTAGCAGCCACGTAAAACATGCAACAACAATTAGAGGACGTCTAACTTGTTTTTGCAGGGTATGTTGTGATGTGATATGGCCAATTACGTGATGAGATATATGTGATGTATGAGATGATCATGTAATGTATAGAATTTCACGACTTGCATGTCATTGAGTACGGCAATCGGCAGGAGCCATAGGGTTGTCTTTAATTATTGTATGACCTGCGTGTCAATCATTAAGCGCTATGTAATGCTTTACTTTATCGCTAAGCAGTAGCAATAGAAGTAGAAGCAGGGCTGGCGCCACAACCCCAATGGCAACACATTGATGGAGATCAAGATGATGGAGATCATGGTGTTGTGCCGGTGACGATGGAGATCATGCCGGTGTTTCGAAGATGGAGATCTTAAACACAAGTTCATGGCCATATCATGTCACTTATGAATTGCATGAGATGTTAATCCTTTTATGCACCTTGTTTTTCTTAGTACGGCGGTAGCATTATAAGGTGATCCCTCACTTGAATTTCAAGATGAACTGTGTTCTCCCCGAGTGTGCACCGTTGCGAAAGTTCGTCGTGTTGAGACACCACGTGATGATCGGGTGTGGTAGACTCTACGTTCACATACAACGGGTGCAAGCCAGATTTGCACGCGCAAAACACTCGGGTTGAACTTGACGAGCCTAGCATGTACAGACATGGACTCGGAACACGAGAGACCGAAAGGTCGAACATGAGTCATATAGTAGATATGATCAACATAATGATGTTCACCATTGCAGCCACCTCAACTCACGTGATGATCGGACTTGAGTTGGTGAATTTGGATCATGTATCACTCGAATGATTGGAGGGATGTCAATTTGAGTGGGAGTTCTTAAGTAATATGATTAATTGAACTCATTATCATGAACATAGTCAAAGTGTCTTTGCAAATTATGTTGTAGATTACTAGCTCGCGCTGTAGCTCCCTTCAATTTGTATATGTTCCTAGAGAAATAGAGTTGAAAGATGTTGGTAGCAATATTGCGGACTGGGTCCGTGATCTGAGGATTGTCCTCATTGCTGCACAGAAGGCTTATGTCCTTAATGCACCGCTCGGTGCGCCACCCCCTCTAGCGTCGTCTATAGATGTTGTGAACATCTGACAGGCATGTTTCGATGACTACTTGATATTTTAGTGCGTCATGCATTACGGCTTAGAATTGAGGCTCCGAAACGTTTTGAACGTCACGGAACATATGAGATGTTCTAGGGGCAGAGATTGTGATCTCAGGCTCGTGCCTGTGTTGCGAGATATGAGATCTCCAACAAGATTCTTTGCCTGTAAGATGAAGGAGAATAGCTCAATCGTTGAGCATGTACTCAGATTGTCTGGGTACTACAATCGCTTGAATCAAGTGGGAGTTGATCTTCCAGATAAGATAGTGATTGATATAGTTCTCCAAGTCACTGTCACTAAAGCTACTAGAACTTAGTGATGAACTATAATACACCAGGGATAGAAGTATTGATCCCTGAGCTATTCGCGATGTTTGACACCGCGAAGGTAGAAATCAAGAAGGAGCGTCAAGTGTTGTTAGTTAATCAAACCACTAGTTTCGAAAAGGGCAAGAGCAAGGAGGGAAACTTCATGGGTAGCAAGTCAGTTGCTGCTCCAGTGAAGCAGCCCAAAGTTGAACTCAAACCCGAGACTAAGTGCTTCTATTATGAGGTGAGAGGTCGCTGAAGCGGAACAACCCTAGATACTTGGTAGATAAGAAGGCTGTCAACATTGATAGAAGTACATTTGATATACGAGTTACTAATGTGTACCTTGCTAGTACTCTTAGTAGCACCTAGGTATTGGATACCGGTTCGGTTGCTAAATGTTAGTAACTCGAAATAAAAGCTACGGAATAAACGGAGAACTAGCTAAGGGTGAGGTGACGATATGTGTTGGAAGTGTTTCCAAGGTTGATGTGATCAACATCGCACGCTCTCTCTACCTTCAGGATTAGTGATGAACCTAAATAAATGTTATTTGGTGTTTTGTGTTGAGCATGAACATGATTAGATCATGTTTATTGCAATACGGTTATTCATTTAAGTTAGAGAATAATGGTTATTCTGTTTACATGAATAATACCTTCAATGGTCATGCACCCAGTGAGAATGGTTTGTTGAAATCTTGATCGTAGTATTACACATGTTCATAACATTGATGTCAAAAGATACAAAGTTAATAATGATAGTACCACATACTTGTGGCACTGCCGCTAAATGTCATATTGGTATAAAGCGCATGTAGAAACTCCATGCTGATGGATATTTGGACTCATTCGATTTCGAATCGGTTGAGACATGCGAACCATGCCTCTTGGGCAAGATGACTAAAGGACCCCGTTGGATGGAGCGGGCAAGTGATTCATTGGAAATGATACATGTTGATGTATGCAATCTAGTGAGTCTTGTAGCGTGCAGTGGATATCGTTATTTTCTTACCTTCACTGATGATTTGAGTAGATATAGTGTATATTTACTTAATGAAACACAAGTCTGAATCGTTTGAAAGGTTCAAGCAAATTCAGAGTGAAGTTTAAAGATCATCGTGACAAGAAGATAAAAATGACTGCGATATGATCGTGGAGGTGAATATCTGAGTCATGAGTTTGGCATACAACTTAAGACAATGTGAAAGTTGTTTCACAACTAAACGCAACCTGGAACACCAGAGTGTGATGGTGTGCCCGAACATCATAGTTATGCTCTATTGGACATGGTGCGTGCTATGATGTCTCTTGTCGTTTTACTACTATAATTTTGGGGTTATGCATTAGAGACAACTACATTCACTTTAAATAGGGCACCATCTAAATCCGTTGAGATGACACCATATGAATTATGGTTTGATAGAAACCTAAGCTGTCATTTCTTAATACTTGGGGCTGCGGCACTTGTGTGAAAAATGTTTTCACCTAATGAGGTCGAACCCAAGGCGGACAAATGCATCTTCATAGAATACCCTAAGATCAGTTGGGTGAACCTTCTATCTCAAATCCAAGTGCAAAGTGTTTGTTACTAAAACGGATCCTTTGTCGAGGAAAGGTTTCTCTCGAAAGAATTGAGTGGGAGGAAGATAGAACTTGATGAGGTTGTTAAACCTTTGTTCAACCAGAGAGTAGCGCAGCGCAGAAAGATGTTTCTGTGAAGCCTACGTTAGTTGAAGAGGAAGTTAATGATGATGATCATGAAGCTTCAGGATCAAGTTACTATCGAACTTCGTGGGTCGACAAGGATGTGTACTGCTCCTAAGTGGTACGACAACCCTGTCTTCGAGGTCATGTTGTTGGACAACGATGAACCTACGAGCTATGGAGAAGCGATGATGGGCCCGGATTCCAACAAATGGTTGGAGGCCATGAAATCCAAGATAGGATCCATGTATGAAAAACCAAGTATAGACTTTGGTAGACTTGCTCGTTGGACGGCAGGTCGTTGAGTACAAATGGATCTTTAAAATGAAGACAGACACTGATGGTGAATGTCACTATTTGTAAAGCTCGACTTGTTGCAAAGATGTTTGTGACAAGTTCAAGGAGTTGACTACGATGAGACTTTCTCACTCGTAGCGATGCTAAAGTCTGTTGGAATTATGTTAGCAGTTGCTGCGTTTTCAATTATGAAATCTAACAGATGGATGTCAAAACATCATTTCCTTAAAGGTTTACTTGAGGAAAGGTTGTAGGTGATACAACCAGAAGGTTTTGTCAGTCCTAAGGATGCTAAAAGGTGTGCAAGCTTTGGTGATCCTTCCATGGACTGAAGCAAGCATCTCGGAGTTGGAATATACACTTTGATGAGGTGATCAAAGTTTTTGATGTTTATACAAAGTTTACGAGAAACTTGTATTTGCAATAAAGTGAGTGGGAGCACTATAGAATTTCTGATAAGTATATGTGGATGACATATTGTTGATCAGAAATAATGTAGAGTTTCTAGAAAGCATAAAACGGTCATTTGGAAAGTGTTTTTCAACGGAAGACCTGGATGAAGCTACCTAATTGTTGAGCATCAAAATCTATGGAGATAGATCAAGATGCTCAATGAGACTTTCAATGAGTGCATACCTTGACAAGATTTTGAAAGAGTTCAAAATGGATCAGTCAGAGAAAGAGTTCTCGCCTGATTTGTAAAGTGTGAAAGTTGAGTGAGACTCAAAGCTTGACAACGGCGGAAGAAAGAGAAAGGACGAACGTCGTCCCCTATGCCTTAGCCATAGGCTCTATATTATGCCATGCTGTGTACCGCACCTGTGTGTGCCTTGCCATGAGTCCGTCAGGGGGTACAAGAGTGAACCAGGAGTGGACCACTGGACAGCGGTCAAGATTATCCTCTGTAACTAAGAGACTGAGGAGATGTTTCTCGATTATGGAGGTGATAAAGAATTCATCGTAAGGAGTTACGTCGATACAAGCTTTAACACTAATCCGGATGACTCGTAGTAGCAATCTGGATATGTATAGTGAAGCAGCCATTTGGAAATATTACCAAGTGGAGTGTGGTAGCAGTGTTTACGGTTTGACATAGAGATTTGCAAAGTACACACGGATCTGAATATCGCAGACCCGTTGACTATAAGACCTCTCTCACATGCAAAGCATGATCGAGCCCCAGAACTCATTGGGTGTTAGATTCATAACAATGCGAATCACATGGTGATGTGAACTAGATTATTGACTCTAGTGCAAGTGGGAGACTGTTGGAAATATGCCCTAGAGGCAATAATAAATTAGTTATTGTCATATCTCCTTGTTCATGATAATCGTTTATTATCCATGCTATAATTGTATTGATCGGAGACTTAAATGCATGTGTGGATACATAGACAAAACCATGTCCCTAGTATGCCTCTAATGGACTAGCTCGTTGATCAAAGGATGGTTAAGGTTTCCTAGCCATGGACATGGGATGTCATTTGATAACGGGATCACATCATTAGGAGAATGATGTGATGGATAAGACCCAAACTACAAACATAGCATATGATCGTGTCAGTTTATTGCTACTGTTTTCTGCATGTCAAGTATATGTTCCTATGACCATGAGATCATGCAACTCACGGATATCGGAGGAGTGCCTTGTGTGTATCAAACGTCGCAACGTAACTGGGTGACTATAAAGGTGCTCTATAGGTATCTCCGATGGTGTCTGTTGAGTTGGCATGGATCGAGACTGGGATTTGTTACTCCGTGTGACGGAGAGGTATCTCAGGGCCCACTCGGTAATACCACATCACAATAAGCCTTGCAAGCAATGTGACTAATTGTTAGTTGCGGAATCTTGTATTACGGAACGAGTAAAGAGACTTGCCGGTAACGAGGTTGAACTAGGTATGGAGATACCGACGATCGAATCTCGGGCAAGTAACATACCGAAGAACAAAGGGAACGTTATACGGGATTAACTGAATCCTTGACATAGAGTTTCGACCGATAAAGATCTTCGTAGAATATGTAGGAACCAATGTGGACGTCCAGGTCCCGCCATTGGTTATTGACCGTAGAGGTGTCTCGGTCATGTCTACATAGTTCTCGAACCCGCAGGGTCTGCACACTTAAGGTTCGGTGATGTTTCGGTAGTGTAGAGTTATGTATGGTGGTGACCGAAGGTTGTTCGGAGTCCCGGATGAGATCCCGGACGTCACGAGGAGCTCCGGAATGGTCCGGCGGTAAAGATTCATATATAGGATGTCCCAGTTTGGTCGCCGGAAAAGTTTCGGGCCCATCGGTAGTGTACCGGGAGTATCGGTAGTGTAACGGGAGTGCCGGTAGTGTACCGGGGGACCTCCGGGAGGGGTATTTCGACCCCAAGAGGTCCATGGGCTGTGGGGGAATAATAACCAGCCCTTAGTGGGCTGGGAAAACATCCACAAAGGCCCATGGCGCAGGAGAGAAAGTCCTAAAGCAAAAAGTGGAAAATCAGCCAATAGGAGGCAATCCTACTCCAACTAGGATTGGAGGTGAAGTAGGATTGCTCCCACCTCCTATTTCGGACGACCCAAAGGCCTTGGCTGCCTCTCCTCTCCTCTCCTCCTATATATACTAGTGGATTGGGTGGTTTTTGGACAGAATTTCTGGCCACGTGCTACCCGTTTCACCGGTGCACAGTTTCTCCTCTAGATCGGTTTTCCGCAGCGCTTAGGCGAAGCCCTGCTGGAATCACTCCACCACCATCACCGGAGCGCCGTCACGCTGCCGGTGAACTTTCTCTCCTCTCCACCTCCTCTTGCTGGATCAAGATGGTGGAGATCATCATCAAGCTGCACGTGTGCTGAACGCAGAGGTGCCGTCCGTTTGGCGCTAGATCGGAAGGACCGTGATCGAGATCGCGAGACGGTTCGTGATGAGATCGCGGAACGGATCGTGATGAGTTCGCGGGACAGATCGTGATCAAGATTGTGAGACGGATCGTGATGGGATCGCGGGACGGATCGTGATGAGATCGCGGGACGCTCGGCGATTTGGATCGCGAAGATGTTCGACTACACCAACCGCGTTTCTTAACGCTTCCCGCTTAGCGATCTACAAGGGTATGTAGATCCACTCTCCCTCTCGTAGATGCTCATCACCATGGATAGGTTTGCGTGTGCGTAGGAAATTTTTTGTTTCCCATGCGACGTTCCCCAACAGAGAAAAGTTCCAAGACCCCTTTGAGAGTTGAAGGGATCTTGTCCTTATACTGCACATACTTGATGGTAAGCATCTCATCGCAGTAGAGCTGCTCCGCTAGGGTGTAGATCGCCTTCAGAGGTAGTAAGCTGTCAGATGCCAGTTGACAACTTCTAGGACCTATATAAGCCGGAGGTTTTCATGATAAGTCGCCAGTTCAGATGTAATAACAGCAATTAAGGAAAAGTTATCAAAGAGCTCACAGAAGAGGGCGGCTGTCATCTTGGTGATGTGGCATTTCAAGGATTGTAGCTCGTCAGAGACGATCATCAACCGCTGGTCAGCGTCGTCCGCCCGTTTGGTTAGCGTGGCCTTCTCAGACATGGCAGACTCTTTGAAAGCAGCGAACTCCGCCTTGACTTTAACCAACTCTTCGGTCAAGAGCCGACATTTCTCATCGGTGGCGCTGCGGGCAGCCTGTTGATCAGCCAGGTTGGTCTTTAAGCCGGCCAACTGTGACCCGACTTCAGTCTTGCAAACATTTCAAAGCAGAGAGTAAAACGGACAAGTCTCAAACAGATTGCAAGCAATATGCATGACACTTGGGGGCTAATATCTATTTTTTGCAGAAGTTCACTATGAAGAGTCCCGGTTCAACTTTGAACAAATTTGAGCCGGCCCTTGGGGGATACTATTAGCTCTTTAAAATTATCTTCTCAGAAGTCCCGACTCAGAACAAGTATTGAGCCGGACCTTGGGGGCTACTATCGGCTCTTCTGATTACCTTCTACAGAATAATTTTATCTAAAAGACAACTATGCAATGTCCCGGCTCAATATGATCAAGCTGGCACTTGGGGGCTACGTAGGGATATAAGGAGGAAAAGAATACCTCATACTTCCTCTTCATGAGGTTAACCAGTAGGAGCTCCAGGTCCCGGCTGGTGGATAGGCGGGTCATGTAGCCAGCATGAAGCTCCTCAGCTGACATCTTCTCCAAAGCAGAAGGCTCAAAATCAAGCTTCCTAGAAGCTTCAGCTGTTTCACCCCGCTTGGTGAGCACGTGAGCCGGGGGGAATGCAAACCAGCGCCAGTGATTTCAACTTCGGGGCCAGTCGTGTCCTTAGCTGCCTGGGCAGGGCTCGGCGGCTTAGAAGGATTCTTTGGTGGACTATCTGGGACAATGTCGTCAGCGGTCGGTTCTGCAAAAGCGGCTGGGATATCTTCAGTCGGCCGCGAGTCATCCGGCTTGCTCCGGCTCTTGGGCAGCAGGGCCGGGGGAGGACTTGTTGGTTTTCTGACGCTTGGCTTGAGCACTGGAAAGTGTGAGGATCAGAATCCAAAGGATACTATTGCTGGGTAAAGAGCCGGATGTCATAGTGGGAAATACTTACAGCGGGTTAATCTTGGGAGGCGGCAGAGCGGTCGCCGAAGAGTCATCGGAAGAGGGTGATTTCTGAGAGACAAGTCAAGAAAGATGAGACAGCGTCGAGGTCACAAAGTGAAATTAATTAAACGGAGATACATACCTCTGCGGGGCATTTCTTCAGAGCTGGCGAGTTTGCCAAGCCGGACATCAATTCAGTAGAACCGGCGCTCCGGGTCTGGCGACGCTCAGCCTGTTGTTGCTTCTTCAAAAGAAAATCGGGAGCCAGATAAGCAAGAGGATGAGAAAGAGGGACTTTTCCAATAACCCGCCGCGGCTTTCGGGGGACAAAATATTCTGAGCCGGAAAAAATATAGATTACCTCAGGGGCGTCGGTGTGGCTTGTTTCAACATTATCCTATGAGTAAAACAAGTGTAAGTAAAATAAGGTAACAAAATAGCAGAAAGCAGCCAGGGTTTACCTCTGAGTCGGACGATTGCGGCGGGTCAAACCATCCTTCTTGTGGGGCGGTCTTCTTGGACTTCTTAGCCAGAACTTTCTTCTTGGGCTTCTTCAAGGGAGGAACATACTCCTTCTTCCAGAAATCATAGTTGGCCTGGAAAGGTAAACCGGTTAAACGTTAATGAGTCAGAAAGTATAAGTGACAAGGAAAAAAAAGGGTGAAGATTCGCCTTACATCTAAAGCCGGATTTTTGGCATTAAAAGGCGCCAGGCCAATGGCGCTGCATGATCCAGATGCTTCATGGACAAGGCTCCGGATGGCGGTGGTGATGTCGTCCTCCGTCAGCGCTGATCGGCTGAAGCATAATGAACTATCATACTTGCCTTCGTATTCACACATAAGCCGGCTTCTATGACTCAAGGGCATAATCCGCCAAGAAATCCAGCAGCGGATCAAATCCAGCCTGGTTAAACCATTTGCCATGAGGGCCTTGATCTTGGCATGAGCCGGCTCGTACCTTGCATGTTCTGAAGCTGATAGCCGGCTGGGAAGCTCTGAAGTTGTCTTGAGCCAGGAGGGACGATAACCCGACAGTGGACGCTCATTTTCAGGAGAGGTATCCTTGCAGTAGAACCAAGTCTTGTTCCAGTCCTTTGGATGACTCGGCATCTGCGTGGCCAGAAAAATAATATCCCTACACCGTTGGATGGAGATCCCGCCAAGCTCTAGACTCGGACTGGCTTTCATCTCAGTTTGTTGGTTGGCGTAGAAAAACTCTCGAAATAACCCAATAGACGGCTTGGTTTGCAGATAGACTTCACAGAACACTTGAAAGTTGCATATATTTGAGACGGATTTGGGGGCCAAGTCTTGGGGGTGAAGATTGTAAAAGTGAAGGACGTCACGAAAGAACTTCGAGCCAGGAGGCACGAATCGTCGCTCGATATGATCAGAGAAGACCACCACTTCACCTTCTTGAGGAGTGGGCCGCGTTTCATCACCCGGGACCCGCCAATTAAGGACCTCCTTGGAAGGGAGAGTACCCGCGTGAACAAAATCCAGTAAGAATTCCTTTGTGATGCAAGACCCGACCCAATTACATGAGTTGGAGGCGCGAGACATGCTGGCGGCTTACAGACTGTGCAAATTAAAAGTACAGCGAGTCAAGAGCAAAACAAATATCTATGACAGCTTACAATTTTAAGGGTTCTACAAATGATATGCCATGGTCCGGCTGATGAGAGCCGGAGAGGCCTGGCGGGTCAACTAGAAAAGAGGAGGAGCGAAAATCGGCTAAGTCCCAGGAAACAGATTTCATAAAGTTCAGCTAAAAAGACGGATCTAGAAAAGCGGGAAAATGCCTCTATTTTCAGACCTAAGGATGAACGGGCAAGGAGGACGAAACCTAAAATGGCAGGCTGAGCAAGGACCGATCTATGCGTTATTGTTCACCACCCATTACACAGCGGCGGCGTGAGGCTGAGCAACTGTCCGGAGTTCATGCACTAAAGCACGGCCGGCAGCAATGGAGTTCGAGTTCTAACGACGACGGCAGCGAGGTTTTATAGAAACCCTACCGAAGACTGGCATGGATCTAGGACAAGAAGACTTACCGGTGACAGCGTGAGGAGCGCGAGGTGAGCTCTGGTTCGCAACAGGTTGATGCAGCGGCCAGTCAACGGCGAGACGGAGACGGCGCCGGAGCAAGAGAAGCAGGAGCGGAAGTACCCGAGAGGAAATAGATGACAATGCGAGCGGGAGAAAGGAAATGCCGCCCACAGTAGTCCTATTTAAAAGGAAAACGAGGCAGGCACGAAAATCCAAGCGTCACCAATCGTTCGACCGAGGCGGACGCCTCGATTTTCGGTCTAACCATTTAATAGAAGGATTTGGTGGTCTGTCAGCAAATCTTTTTTGCAGAGTCCGCGTGACGTCACGATGGGTCACATCCGGGCGACTCGCCGAGGGACAGAAGAGAAGGATGAAATGAGCAAGCTCAAATCAACCTCGGGCCTAATGTTGGGGATATAACCCCACGGTGAGACCCGCCCTGGAGAGCTCCGGGTTAAACCGGACGGCTCGTAGCCAGCCCAAGAGTGAGCCGTCAAGACTGAAGGGCCCAACAAGCGTAGCGGCTAACAGGATGGGCCGGCGGGGTACTCGGATGACAAGACCCGGCGTGTAAGCCGCCCGGGGACAATTTGGACAGGATAGGCAAGAGAAGATAGAGGGAGACTTGGACATGTAATGAGAGTCGGCCACAAATTTGTATGACCCATGGTCTTGACCTCCTATATAAAGGCAAGACCCGGGGCGACTTAGAGATCAGGTTATCGAGAGCTAGGTCAAGCTTTTAGCTCCCCTGTAATCGATACAACAAGCAATATAAACACAAGCAGGACGTAGGCTATTACCTCACCATGAGGGGCCAAACCTGGGTAAACTCGTGTCCTTCGCCCTTGCCAACCCCTTTGAATCCAAGTTCGTTCACCCGGACATCTTCCGTGATAAATCCACGACACGATCCGTCCCGCGATTTCATCACGATCCGTCTCGCAATCTTGATCACGGTCCTTCCGATCTAGCGCCGAACGGACGGCACCTCCGCGTTCAGCACACGTATAGCTCGGTGACGATCTCCACCTTCTTGATCCCGCAAGAGGGAGCAGAGAGGTAGAAGAGTTCTCCAGCAGCGTGACGTCGCTCCGGCAATGGTGGTGGACCTATTCCGGCAGGGCTTTGCCTAAGCACTGTAGAAATCCGATCTAGAGGAGAAACTATGCACTGGAGGAACGGGTAGCATGTGGCTGAAAATCTAGTGCAAAAAACACTAAAACCTCCAGTATATATAGGAGGAATAGAGGAGGAGGCTTAGCCCTCAAGGGACCAGCCCTTGGTTTGGCCGAATCAAGGAGGAGAGGAGGACTCCTCCAATCCTAGTAGGACTAGGATTCCTCCCTATTTTGCCTTTTTTCCACCTTATCTCTTTGGGTTTTCTCTCCCAGCCGCATGGGCCTTGTGTGGGACTTCCACCAGCCCACTAAGGGCTTGTATTCACTCTCCCACAGCCCATGTAGCCTCTTGGGTCGAAATACCCCTCCCGATGGTCTCCCGATACACTACTAGCACTCCCGGTACACTACCGATGAGCCCGAAACTTTTCCGGCGACCAAAATAGGACTTCCTATATATCAATCTTTACCTACGGACCATTCTGAAGCTCCTCGTGACGTCCGGTATCTCATCCGGGACTCCAAAAAACCTTCGGTCACCACCATACATAACTCTATACTACCGAAACGTCACCGAACCTTAAGTGTGCAGACCCTGCGAGTTCGAGAACTATGTAGACATTACCGAGACACCTCTACGGTTAATAACCAGTAGCGGGACCTGGATGCCCATATTGGTTCCTACATATTCTACGAAGATCTTTATCGGTCGAACCTCTATGTCAAGGATTCAGTTAATCCCGTATGATGTTCCCTTTGTTCTTCGGTATGTTACTTGCCCGAGATTCGATTGTCAGTATCTCCATACCTAGTTCAACCTTCTTACCAGTAAGTCTCTTTACTCGTTCCGTAATACAAGATCCCGTGACTAACACTTAGTCACATTACAACATCACAATAAGCCTTGCAAGCAATGTGACTAAGTGTTAGCCACGAGATCTTATATTATGGAAATGAGTAAAGAGACTTGCCGGTAACGAGGTTGAACTAGGTATGGAGATACCGTCGATCGAATCTCTGGCAAGTAACATATCGAAGAACAAAGGGAACAACATGGGGGATTAATTGAATCCTTGACATAGATGTTCGACCGACAAAGATCTTCGTAGAATATGTAGGAACGAATATGGGAATCCAGGTCCCGCTATTGGTTATTGACCATAGAGGTGTCTCGGTCATGTCAACATAGTTCTCGAACCCGCAGGGTCTGTACACTTAAGGTTCGGTGACGTTTCGGTAGTATAGAGTTATGTATGATGGTGACCTAAGGTTGTTTGGAGTCCCGGATGAGATCCTGGACGTCACGAGGAGCTCCGAAATGGTCCGGAGGTAAATATTGATATATAGGAAGTCCTGTTTTGGTCACCGGAAAAGTTTCGGGCTCATCGATAGTGTACCGGGATTGACGGGAGGGTACCGGGGGACCATCGGGAGGGGTGTCTCAACCCAAGAGGCTACATGGGCTGTGGGAGGAGGTAAACCAGCCCCTGGTGGGCTGGCCGAAGCCTCCTCTAAGGGCCCATGCGGCTGGAGTGGTTTGAGAAGGAAAAAATCCAAACGTGGAGAGGTGGAAAGAATTTCCAAGTGGAAAGGAGGAATCCTACTCCTAATAGGATTGGAGTCGGACTCCTCCACCTCCAATTTCGACCAAACCTTGAGGGTTTGAGGCTTCCTCCTCCCCTCCCTCCCTCCTATATATACTAGAGGATTTAGAGGGAAAAGCTAACCCTAATAGCCACGTGCTACCTCTCCTCTAGATCGCAGTTTCTCCTCTAGATCGATTTTCAGTGGTGCTTAGGCGAAGCCCTGCTAGAATAGCTCCACCATCATTGCTGCAACGTCGTCGCGCTGCTGGAGAACTCATCTACCTCTCCGCTCCCTCTTGCTGGATCAAGAAGGCGGAGATCGTCATCGAGCTGTACGTGTGTTGAACGCGGAGGTGCCGTCCGTTCGGCGCTAGATCGCAAGGACCGTGATCAAGATCACGAGACGATTCATGATTGGATTGCGGGACGGATCATGATGAGATCGCGGGACCGATCGTGATTGGATAGCGAGATGGATTGTGATGGGATCGCGGGACGCTCGGCGATTTGGATCGCGAAGACGTTTGACTACATCAACCGTGTTTATTAATGCTTCCCACTTAGCGATCTACAAGGGTATGTAGATCCACTCTCCCTCTCGTAGATTTTCATCACCATGGATAGATCTTGCGTATGCGTAGGAAATTTTTTGTTTCCCATGCAACGTTCCCCAACACTGTAATGGTTTTTAATACACTTTATTATATAATGCACGCAGATGAACCGGCAATGGATGTACGGTGACCGACGCACCTCCGAGTATATTAAGGGCCTGCATAATTTTCTCGAAGCGGCTGAGGCAAATAAGTAGAATGGTTTTATGCATTGTCCATGTACTGTGTATGAGAATACGTAGGATTTCTCCAACTCTAAAACCCTACACTTCCACCTGCTTGAGAAGGGTTTTATGCCACACTATAATGTTTGGACCAAGCACGGAGAAAGAGGGGTTATGATGGAAGAGAACAAAGAAGAAGAGGATGATGACAACTATGTGCCTCCGGAATATGGTGATGCTGCAACGGAGGACGATGAAGATCAAGAGGAACCAGATGATGTGCCCGATGATGATCTTCGTCAGGTCATTGTTGATGCAAAGAGACAATGCGAAAGGGAAAAGGAGAAGTTGAAGTTCGATCTCATGTTAGAGGATCACAAAAAAGGGTTGTGCCCCAATTGCGAAGATGGCAACACAAAGCTCGGTACCACACTGGAATTGCTGTAGTGGAAGTCAGAGAACGGTGTACCTGACAAAGGATTTGAGAAGCTACTGAAAATATTGAAAAAGAAGCTTCCAAAGGATAACGAATTGGCCGATAGTAAGTACGCATAAAAGAAGGTTGTATGTCCTCTAGGATTGGAGGTGCAGAAGATACATGCATGCCCTAATGACTGCATCCTCTACCGCGGTGCGTACGAGGATTTGAACGCATGCCCGGTATGCGGTGCATTGCGGTATAAGATCAGACGAGATGACCCTGGTGATGTTGACAGCGAGCGCCCCAAAAAGAGTGTTCCTGCCAAGTTGATGTGGTATGCTCCTATAATACCACGGTTGAAACGTCTGTTCAGAAACAAAGAGCATGCCAAGTCGATGCGATGGCACAAAGATGACCGTAAGAAAGACGGGAAGTTGAGAGCACCCGCTGACGGGTCGCAGTGGAGAAAGATCGAGAGAAAGTGGAGTGACTTTACACTTGACCCAAAGAACGTATGGTTTGGTTTAAGTGCAGATGCGTTAATCCTTTTGGGGATCAGAGTAGAAAGCATAGCACATGGCCTGTGACTCTATGTATGTATAACCTTCCTCCTTGGTTGTGTATGAAGCGAAAGTTCATCATGATGCCAGTGCTCATCCAAGGACCTAAGCAACCCGACAATGACATTGATGTGTACCTAAGGCCATTAGTTGATGAACTTTTACAACTATGGAAAGGAAGAGGTGTACGTGTGTGGGATGAGAAAGAATAAGAGGAATTTGACCTACATGCGTTGCTGTTTGTAACCATCAACGATTGGCCTGCTCTCAGTAACCTTTCAGGACAAACAAACAAGGGATACCACGCATGCACACACTGTTTAGATGACACCGACATTATATATTTGGAAAAATGCATGAAGAATGTGTACCTGGGGCATCGTCGATTTCTTCCGACCAACCAACAATGTCGAAAGAAGGAAAGCATTTCAAAGGTGAGGCAGATCACCGGAAGAAGCCCGCCCTCCGTACTGGTGATCAAATACTTGATATGGTCAATGATTTACAAGTAATCTTTGAAAAGGGTCATGGCGGACTATCTGTTCCGAACGACGATGCGGGACGCTCACCCATGTGGAAGAAGAAATCTATATTTTGGGACCTACCCTATTGGAAAGACTTAGAGGTCCGCTCTGCAATCGACGTGATGCACATGACGAAGAATCTTTGTGTGAACTTGCTAGGATTATTGGGCGTGTATGGGAAGACAAAAGATACACCGGAGGCACGGGAGGAACAACAACATATGCACGGAGAAGACAACATGGATTCAAAGCAGTTTCAGGGTCATGCCAGCTACGCTCTTATCAAAGAAGAGAAGGAAATCTTCTTCGAATGCCTGCTCAGTATGAAGGTCCCATCCAGCTTCTTGTCGAATATAAAGGGAATAATAAATATGACAGAGAAAAAGTTCCAGAACCTAAAGTCTCATGACTACCACGTACATTCCTCAATGCAATCTCTCAGAAGGTGATCGATCCACAAATCCTGCCGCTGAAGATCATATTGAAGGAAACATCGACATTTGGGTGGATGTCGATATGCTTCCTGTTTTACCTCCATGTGAGTTTGTCAACCATGCATATTTGTCAAGTAATTTGCATTCTATATATAAAAATATTTGGTGTTCATCCGTACTAAATTTGTTAATTTTTAATTTACAGCTTATTTCGTTTCTTCGAGTGAAACACACAACATAATCGACACGACATACTACACTTATGGATCACATCTAACTTGGGAGGAGAAGGATGATCTTATCTACTTTGTTATTGGTGTTCTAGCTGGTAGGGACATCTTTCCGTATAATTTGGGAACTGACCCAAATTATACATTGTACAGGACACTAGTGCATAGGTTGAGGACGGATGACATTCATCGAAATATCTTGGTAAGAGTTGCTAATTAAGTACACTAGTATTGTTGCATAAATGGTATTGATTATATTGCTAACTAGGCTACTATTATATTTTTCAATAGAAATTGCCATATGAAGTTTTGCCACCGTTGATGCAACCCGAAGGTAATATGACAATTAAAAGCCCCCTCCATCCCGATTTTTCTTTTGCATACTCGACTGAGTGCAAACCACCAAGACGGCTCCAAATTGAAGCATGGAGACAAATAAAGAAGGATCGCAAGCCACAAGTTGGAGACCGTTGGATCTCTTTGCTTCATCATGGAGACATAGGTGTTATTTTTTTATGTCATTTTACCTAGGAGAGAGAAGTAGGTCCTATGAGGAAGGACTATGTCATTAGATCTTTTTTTTATGAGATTTCAACTTTTTATCATGAAGATGATGATGATGGGTTGTTAGATCTTGTGTAATTAATGATTTTCTTCATTTTCTTATTAGCTCGCGTCGAGTTCTCTCTATATGTATAGTAGCTAGCAGCGTCAACCAAGCACGAAGAAAGAGAGGTCACTTTTCTCTATTAGCTAGCTAACACAATATGAAACCCCTAAATTAACCCTCCAAAACTCCCCTAATCCCCCCTTCAAACAAAAAACCCCAGCTACTGCCAGATGCTGACGCGTGGATGCCTTTTGGTCCCGGTTGGTGTTACCAACCAAGACTAAGCTAAAGGTCCTCCTGCCTGGGCTCCCCACAGCGGCCGCGTCGAGCCCCTTTTGTCCAGATTCGTAAGCGAACCGGGACTAAAGGTTTTGAGCTTTAGTTCCGACCCTTTAGTTCCGGTTTCAGAATCGGGACTAATGGGCCTCTGGAACCGGAACAAATGAGCCGTTTTCTACTAGTGTCAAGTCCCCTTTCTAACACTTTTATTTTCTTTTAATATTGTGTAGCCAAAAAACCAGAAAAAACAATAGCGATTTACTATTGACGTATACGGTTTACGAGAGAAAAAATTCGATGGAATTGGTGGAATCGAACGTTCGGGTCGCAAGAGTCACGAGAAAAAGGAAGATGGGCTACAATGGTGGGGATCTGTTGCTTAACGTGTAGTAGACTGGACGTTAGCATGGTCCTTAATTATATTCGTTGTACATGTCAATATGTGATAGAACTTGAATGGAAGGATATTAATTTCAACAACCGGGGCTACAAAATATTGCATTACAGCAAACTCGGATAAAAAAGCTGACAAACATAATAGATTTGATTTTTTTATTCGAGGAAATTAAATCAGCAGCGTGTATCTCTACTCCAAAAGGAGGAGTTGATAGCTTCTTGCCTCGGTTTATTTTCGTCTGGTTTATTTTCGTCCATTTTTTTCATCCCGCCTCCCACCGTTTCCTCCTATTGGTTTATTTTCTTCCTCTCTTTAAAAAACCAAATCCATCGAAAGATTTTTTGTGCTTTCTTTGGCAGGTGATGATTCGATTTAATCACATTAATTATAGGTAATTAATAATTCCAAAAGCATGGTACCATATATTTGAGATCACCTTCTGAAAAACCAAATCCATCATTAAAATCGAAAATTTTGTTTTGTGCTTGCTTTGGCAGGTGATGATTTGATTTAATCACATTAATAATAGGTAATTAAGAATTCCAAAATCATAATGCTCGTTCTTGGTAGCTTCTTGTCTGGGTTTTTTTCATCATCCCACCTACCTTTCACCTGTTTTTTTTCGTCGGTAGAAAACAAGGTCCGTCGCACGTAATGCCTCGCGCTCCTAGGAAAAAAAAGCGGCCAAAGGGCTCCCACGTACGGATCGATGAAAAAACCGGACGAAAATAGATCGAACGAGGCTCCCACGTCCATCCTGAGTAAAAATCGGACGAAAAAAACCAATCTCGGAACCCCCACCAGATGCTCCAGCCAATCGATCTCACTTTCCATCGCTGCGTACGCCAATCTGGGGTCGCCTCCATCACCGCCGTGCCCTCTCATGCGACACCCCGCGCCGGCCACCGCCGTCGGCAACAGCGACGTACAACCGCCCTGCGCCAGCCGCCCCCAGATTGAGTCAAGCAAGTCAGCGGGCGGCGGCCAGATTTGCCACTGCCACATCACGTCGAGATGGGCCGCACTGGGAGAGGTAGATCGAGGGGGTGGGCACCGGTGCAGGGTGGCCAACACTTGGCGTGGCAGCCGGCGGTGTGATTCGGCAGTGGAGGAGGCCTTGTCCATGGCCGGGGCATTCGCTTGATGCATCCGCTTGATCTCTCGTCTACACTACCACCGTCGCCGCTCGATTCCATGTCTCCACCGGCCACCGCCGTTTGAACCCACGGGCGCGAGGCTAGGAGACGATTCAGACGGGCGTATGTGCCATCCTCCTCCAGACAACGTCATGGACGCTACAGGATGCAGCGGCGGGACCTTACCCTGCTCTAGCCAATGGTCGGTGATGAGCTCCTCTCTCTCTCTCACACACACACACATTTTTTTTGTTTATGTTCATGCTTTTTCTCAGATCGAAGTCAATGGGACGTGATGCACCATAAGAATAAGATGTTTGCCTATTTTCAAATAATGAGTTGTTTCAGAATTGTTAGAATAAGTTGTGCATGGAACTCCTCTGATGTTTCAAAAGAATGTTCAAGCTCTCTTCACAAAATTCAGATTTTCACGCATAAGAGTAGTCTACACATTCGCTTTCCATGGACAAACCATTGCCATCACTGAGATGGCCTTTCTTCTCAGTTCACTTCACATGATATCTTTCTCTGTTTTGTTGTATAATGTGTGTTCATGTCATGTCAGCCAGAAAGCTCCTTCTGCTTACCAACTATCCCCTTTTTACACACACACACGTCACAATTTTTTTTGGCTAACTTTCTTGAAATTTATTCGAACATATTGTTGAGTTGCGTGTGATCATCAACATATAAATGCTGACGATAGCACATTCTTTGTTGTATTTAACAACATTTTTCTACATGTTTTCTGCAGAATCCAGGCTCAGGAGATTTTGGAAAGTCAGTACTTAAATCTGTGAGAAAGTTGATAACCCAATTCAAGAAATCGGCGATTCGCATAAGTGGTTTTTCAGTTGATTGGTTACCCTAGGAAAAATACTGAATTATAACTGATAAGAAAGACAAAGCGTCTCTGTAATGTTTAGGTGCTGCACTTTTTTTTTACCGATGATAAATTCTCGCAATAGTTCATGTCTTCAGGAATATGTTTCTCTAGGATGGCACAATGGAATAAACAATATCCAAAATAAGAACGCACACCTTCGATAACAGGGTTCATGAAGGAGTGTTTTATATGATTGGTTCTTTTGAAAGTTCTACAAGGCATTAGCTCATCTATTCAGTATAATTTTCGCTCGAAGAACAACCATAGATCCATTCGTTCCTCAATCGTAGAACTTTCCTAAGTTTGGATACACCGCTTGGAAAAATGGATTGGTTTAAAAACATTCATTTCAGGCCAGGTTACTATAAATATTTGTTTCCACTGCAATCTTATTTAAAACACACAGATTGTTGATTTACGTGATAATTTGCAAGGTTCAAGGATTATGACATTTGCATCTTCCTATTGCCCAAGTGGCAATCTATCATTAACCATTTATTTCTCATACTGTGATTTTTAAGAAGTGGGGCAGATGATACTACTTTTTAATGTGCCAGACAATTGTTTTTACATAAATAGTGCTATGATGTCAGGACAAGATAATCGTCCTCTCCGAGAGTAATTAAATCAGAGCTCTAATTTTTATATGAGTTCTCTCTGATCATGGTAACATTTATTTTAGTAATTGTTAATACTAGAGTTACTGGTAGGTGAAAGATAGTAACGAATAAACAAATTGGATAATCAAAAGTGATAAAAGGTTGGGAATATCTTTGGCCATCAGAGGACATTGCATTATTATCCAAATCTATTAATAGTTGCTTGTTCCGAATTTTGCACGCATGTGGTGTGTTGTACTTATCTTGGTCTTGTTTTGTTTGCAGAGACACCTGACAATGTATCAAAATCTGTCCTGCAAAATAAAGGAGCGCCGAGGGAGGATGATGGTTTTCATGTTGGCTTGGATGCTGCTGGTTCGGTAGTGACCTCTAATATGTCAGATAAGATCTTGGGTATTATATTCGCCGATTGTCCATTAGATTCTTCTATTCATTGCAGGATTTTTTCTGTTGTGTTGGGTGAGTTGTGATGCATGTCGCCTGTAAGGATACGCTGTGACTGCGAGCCATGCGTGTGCCTGTGGCAAGCATGCTAGGTAATATTTGTGTTCATCAATGCAAGAGGAAAGTAATTTGATAGTTTGAAATAAAAATGATTCCCAGAAGATTTGGTCATGGTGCAGTATTCTTAGGCTAACTTATTATTTCTTGTAAAAACTATAAAGATATGTCTAGAGAATAAATGTAAATGTATATCTGGTACATGTAGTTTCAATACATGTGCATTTCACTTTTAGGTATATGTAGGTTTCTAGCATGGTTTTATTCGAGGTCTTTGCCAAGTGGTGTGTGGCTGAATTAGATGGCAGTTCTTTCATAGGTTGTTGCTGGTCATATAGAGTTTACCTTTGGTTTCCTATATGGTGTACTTGGGTCCAATTCGCTTGACAAAATTTGATGTAGTTTTCTATAATAATTAGCCAGGTTGGTATCATTTGGTGACCTATGAAGTTGTATAGTCACATGCTATTTTGTAGAAGGAAACAATATTCTACCAAAAGTAGAGCCATGATAACTGCATTCAATCAAGACTGTATTACAAGAATTTCCAGCCAATAATAAGACCATAGTTTTCGTTAGTGCTTGTACAGAGAAAAGGAACAGTCCCAAGATTCAAATTTGTTTGCCAGAGTGGCTTTTTTATTAGTGTTTGCTTTGTTTCAAGTGCCAGTCGAGGAACTGCGTCAAGTACAGGCTTTATGCTACCATGCTTTCATGCTTCACTTTGTCATCATGAGTGTAAATTTCACACCACTTATTAATATTTGCTATACATTGAAGATGCAAAAAATGGAATAGATGGTCCACAATATAGTTGTCGAGGGACCATGAACAAAGGGTATCTCTTCATGAAATGTATTTAATAGTATCTTTGAGTTAGCTTGCATCCTACAGTTAAGTGCTCCAAGATTAGGCAAGCAACCCAAACTTAACTTGAAACAAAGTGAATTTATGTTGAGTAACCTAGCAGACAAGAACGTTGAGGGTACTGCATTATCTTTCAGTGCATGTTGCCTACCAAGTTTCTTTGGCATGAGACATATATGCTATATTGCTATTTGAGATGTGATTCTCCTTTCCTTAGAAGCATGTTCTTTGTCTTGATTTTCTGTATGCTCTCTAATCTTCAAAGAGTACAAAGTGCGTGTACTGAAGTTTTCTTCTTTTGAATTTGTAGGTAAGTAAAATGATAAGAGGGTCAATTAGTGTTGTTCGATTTTTTCGTCAAGCTATTAGTTTGGACCCAAGTTCATGGACCACAGTATTAATCAGTATCATCTTGAAACCCAAATCTCAAGGTTTCATTCTTTACGAATTCGAGCCTTCGAAGTTGGAACCGCCACCATTACAAGGATCCATCAACATGCTGGATTTGTATGTCAATATTTGAATTAATTAGGCAAAAAATAGAGATATTTACTCTGATGCTTTTACATATTCGGGTGAATATATAGCATCCTATTTTTACTTCAAATAATTAACAAAAATAATAAATTGGTTCTGTTGTTTATTAAATTCTCCTCTTGGAATGAGCTACAAGTACTATCATGTTATTCTTCTCATCTCAAATAAATATATCTATAACAACTCATTCTTATTATGTGGACTTTTGTTAGGGTGATTAGACTGATGTTCTGGATGATTGCCTTCAAATAGATTTAAGGAATGGGAAGATGAGCCTATGGCAAATTTAAGTATGTATGCCTTTAAACATAATCGTGATCTTGCCAGGGATATAGTTGGGAATGCAGCTGCGTTAACCATGAGTAGAGGCACCTGAAGAAAGCAGAAACAATGGTCCATCGACATTGTGACCTATGAAATATTTGTGAGCTAAGTTTCCGCCACCCAGCATGTATCTCCACTTTCAGTTGTCGATCACACTATGAAACTTAGAAAGACCCGAGGCTTTTCACAAGTCAGGTGTTTTTCACTGAAATGTTTGATTCTATAAAAAATGTTCACAATATACCCGTTGTTTGCTAGGTAAAGGATCATTTATATGGATTTGAAGAGGAGAGTTGGATTGTGCCTTGCTAGAGCTAGATAAACCGATAAAGATTATTGGAACAATTCTTTGCAAGAATAAAGTGAATATATAACTGTTTACTTCATTATATACGATTAAAGCCAATAACTTTTTTTCCTATGTATCTATTTTGTTCCTATTCTAATATACTCCCTTTTTTTCTAAATATAAGTCTTTTTGGAGATTTCAGTACGGACTACATATGGATGTATAGATTGACTCATTTTGCTCCTAGCGCGTAGTCCACATTGAAATCTCTAAAACAGACTTATATTTTGGAATGGAGGGAGTATATGCAAGAGTGTGGAAGAGAAAAATTGCTTTCTATTGTGGTTCTTTGATGATAAGGTTCAGTAGAGAAGGTCGCTCACCTTCAAGATGATGCCAACAAAGCCAATTTGGTTTATTTGCCAATAACATTTTATTATGTTTGATAGTATGATTAATGTTAGTTCATTGTAAAAAAAGAGATGCGTGTTAGCTGAGACGGCATTGTTCTTGGTTATTTGAACAACGTGAATTACATATTAATTTTTTGTAAAATCCCGTGGTAACGCACGGGCGTTCTACTATATGCCGCGCCCTCCTCCCAGCCTCTCCACGCGCTCGACCACGTTAAGGAGCAAGCAGCGATGATGCCTGACCACGTGCTCGTCACACTCCACAAAGAGAGCTTGTTCGTGGATGCAGTCACTCAGGTGGAGCCTGCAGTGAGGCGGGCGGGCTGTGTTCTGGAGTGGCCTTGGCATGGTGCTGCAAAGATGTTCAGTAGCGTCCACCTACTGCCTGCATCGTGCCGTTGGGCGTCGTCGCCGGGTGACATTGACAGAGTCCTCTGACGCTGATGAGGTCGAGGTGTGCAGCGGTGGCAGGTACTCCGTTGACTGCTCACCTCGCCAACGTGACGACGCTCCTGTCGCATTGATGTGCCCCTGTACCAGGGGAGCAGAACTACTACTCCATGCTGGCTACTCGGATTTGAGCTCATCGAGGGACACGGCGCCGGCGAGGAAGCCGGAGCAGGCTTGAGGGTCGTTTCCATTTGTGATATGTACCCTTTATTTTTATCGATGTAAAACCCTTCACAGATTATCCTTCCTTTTTTGAAGATCATGAGGGTTTGCAGTGGACAATCTGATATGTTTGAACAATGGGGCAGACCCTTTGACCTGTGGGTTCTGCTGTTAGACCGTTACAAGGAGAAGGAGGTTCCTTTAAACCTGCA
Source organism: Hordeum marinum (assembly GCA_022496015.1). Classification (NCBI taxonomy): domain Eukaryota; kingdom Viridiplantae; phylum Streptophyta; class Magnoliopsida; order Poales; family Poaceae; genus Hordeum; species Hordeum marinum. The sequence goes on along the minus strand of CM039673.1, from coordinate 467,657,354 downwards.
GGAGCTCTGCCAATGGTAGCATGCTTTCCTTGACAATAGCATAGTACTGCACGTATGCAAGATGCAGCGAGCGAAATCGGCGCAAGAGTGCATCCTGCGAGCAACACCAACTCTGAAATTGTGGACTGTTTTTTTCTTGCCCCGTCATCTTATAATGCTAGGATCCTAATGTATAACTGATCCAAACAAAAAGATGCTCGTAGCAATTGCTCTGATCCGTGCTTGTTATTTGATTAATGAATCTAATGATATAGATTTGGTGTTGTGAATGTCAATACTTTGTCCTATAAGTTTGGACATATTAGAGATACTTTGATTTTAGACAAAACTTATATGAAGACTAAACAGGACCAAAGAAAATAATAACACAATGATCAAAGAGCTGAAATAAAGGATATCATAATAAATTTATTTGTTGGCCCGTGGCAACGCACGGATGTAAATATGCTGTTAGATTCCGCCGACATTAGCAGCGTTCAGTACTGGAAACGCTACTAGATCTTGCAACGTTCGAAGCGTGCAGGCCGACCCGCACATGGCCACAGTAACTCTGTATCAACAGCGTTTCGTACGACTGAACATTGCTAGAGATCCTTAAGCTAGCGGCGTCCTGCGGGCACACTGCTAATTCACATGCGCTTCAAGGATTGACATTAGAAATAATTGGGAAGTGACGTTAATCCGGTGAAAACCAAATAAAAACCCTTTACAGGTAATCATAAATTCTCAAGCCATCATGAGTGCACACATGAATTGTATATTTAGGAGAAGCAAACCCAATATTACGCTCACAAATGTACCTGTATGATGTAAAATATTATAAAGTGTTGGATACTGTGAGGCTAGGGTCGTCCCTTCCAACGAAATATCCTCCTAAAACCTATTTGTACGTCCATGTCCATTAATAAACTTATCACTATTAAAAAGGCGACCTTAGTTTTCATAAACCTCCTCCAAAAAGATGAATCATTCAGTTGTATCATTACTTGCGATAAAGTATTGGAATGTAGATATTTGTTTTGCATAACTGTATTCAAACCCTCATTCTCAGAGTATATAGCCGATATAACAATTTGTTGAGCAAATACTTATTCTTAACCTTTAAATTTTCAATCACCAGACCCCTTTTACTTTATTCTACACAATATCCCTTTAGCCATCCTATATTTTATTTTATTCTCATCATTTTATCAAAGGAACTGCGATTTATAGAAATCCAATCTTTTAGTACCTCGAGGCACAGGTTTCTCAAAGAAGGAGAGCATAAACCTTGGCATATTATTTTGTGCGCACGTGAAAACAACAACAAACAAAGAAAAATGATAAGGATTGGCAAGGGACACTTAGACGTGACATAACAAGCCTTAGGCAGACCCGAAAGTAAATGTTGATGGTGCTATGATGAATGAAACAAGTGAGTGGAGGTGGGGGTGGGGGTGCTGAGGTTCTGTGTGACCATCATGCCTTGTTCCGGGCAAGGGCTTGCCATTTTCACCCGAACCTCGCTGGTCTCGAACACGTCGAACTCTTGGCATGTCAGCGGGGCCTACAACTGGCTACATAAGTGGGGGTGGAGATGATCATCCTTGAGACTGATAACCAGATGATAGCTAAGGTTCTTGTATTACCAGAGCTCGACCGATCATATCCCTCTCATATAAGAAATCAAGGTTTTGGTGGATGGAGTTGAAGAGCGGGGGAGGTGGTCTGGGCTAGATGAACATCAAACAAGATGTAAATTTTACCCGAGCGTCTGAAACAACTGGTGTAGCGTGGACGCAAATCTGGTAACATAGATTCTGATGTCGTCCTCCAGCCAGAAGTACTGCCTTGTCAACTACCACCCATGCTTATGTATCGACTCTGGATCAGGTACGAAGTATTCCACTCATTTTGCTTTAATACATGTAACTTCTTCTTTTTTTGTGCCCCAATCAATGTTTGACATGGGAATTTATTGCATTCAATATATTTTATCATTTCAGCCCAGGATCACCCACCAATACTTTTATAGCTTGATTCCACACTCCGTAACATTTTTAACTTTTGAACCAATGATCCGCTTTAAATCCATTTGCAAATCTGAGTTCATGACATTTAAATCTTTAAAACAAGATCAATTTTTGGACATGGTTTGAACAAGTTCAAAATTCGAATATTTATACAATAATGATACTTATATGATACTCCCTGCATCCACAAATATGGGGTCTAATACGTCTTTCAAGATAGTCTTCTATCAATCATAAAATTATTAATAGATGATATGTATGATATAAAAATTATATCATCACAAACTCGGTTAGAAACTCGAGGGTATTCTTTGTATGACATGCATGTGAAATAATATTATTGATGGAGGGAGTATACCAGATGATACATGCCATTTTTTTAAAAAAGATCAATTTTGGACATGGTTTGAACAAGTCAAATTTGGATGTTGATACAATAGTGAAATTTATATGATATGAAGCATGCAAAAGAAAATGCATGAAAATTAATGAAACATGTAAAATAGCCGTTCCACAGAAATAAAATTGTATAGAAAATTATGAAAATAACACCTTTAGAACTCAACCCAACCATGAAAGATAGTTTGACAAAATGATATAAAAACTTATTTCAAGACTCCAAAATCAGAAACAAAACCTCAATAAAATAGTACCTGATATCCAGAATGAAAAAAGCAATGAAAACATGCAACGAAAAAGTATTTTGAATTAAAAAAATCAATTTTGTCCAAAATCGATCTAGTTTTGAATATTTTAATATCATGACAACTAATATCCAAACGGTTTGTGTCGGGGGGATTACCCGCGGCTAGACCCGGCAGTCCCAGACATGACCCGGTTAGACCAGAAGGCCCAGGCCCGGGTTATTGAGCAAAACAACTTGGGACGGCTCACTATGAGCTGGGAGCCTACATGGAACCCGACCAAGAATATCAAGACACGACAAGGGAGTAAGACTCGGCAAGGAAAGCATGACCTGGCAGAGGACAAACCCGGCCTGAGTTGATTGGTGCGAAAGTGAATACGGGAGCCCTCGTGGAGGTAGAACGTGGCCCACCATCGGGGTGGCTCAGCAGGCAAGGTTTGAACCGTTGAGTTGTAATAGAAAAGAGACTAGTTGTAGTCTTACTAGGACTCTACATGTAAGCCGGCCCCTTCAACTTATACAAGGAGGGGCAAGGCATCCCAAGAGGGACATGTTAGGAGGCAAGGTTTGAACTGTTGGAAGAAAGACCTAGACTAGTATCTGAGTTGTAATAGAAAAGAGACTAGTTGTAGTCTTACTAGGACTCTACATGTAAGCCGGCCCCTTCAACTTATACAAGGAGGGGCAAGGCACCCCAAGAGGGACAGGTCAGGACAGACAGAAAGGTCATTAGAGACAAGATCAAATTCGAAGCTCTCGAAACTAGAGGTAGCGAAATAGCATCCTTGTAATCAAGATCATCAACATCACCAATATCAATCAAGCCGGATGTAGTATTTTTACCTCCACCACGAGGGGCCGAACCTGGGTAAAGTACGCGTGTCTCGGTTCCAACCAACCCCATTCAAGCTACCACCTAGTTGCGATGGCCTCACAACTAAGTTCTCCTACGAGGACATCTGCCGTAACAAAACCACGATAGTTTGTCAATCGGATATTTTGTTTAAAACATACAATTGATACAAACTATGAAATCAGACTTAAAAGCATTGGTAGATGGGATGTAATACTACTTTTTTTTAATTTAAACATACCCACTAATCACTCTGTTGTGGGTCCTTCTTGCTAATTGTCCCACATGTTACATAGGTGGATAAGAAAGCAATATTGAGAGAGATGATAGTGTGATGTATATGTGCCAGGCAATATGTGGTGTTTTCATAATAGAGCAATACATATACATATCCCCAATCAAAATATATGACATCTAACTACCCGGTAGATACCGGAACCGCTAGAGAAACCACGTCCGCAATCGATCCCTCAATTTGCTTTCTACACTATCCTCTATTCCCCGAGCGTTTGACGAAGCTGCTGTAATGTGGACGCAAATCTAGTGACGTTGATTCTGATGTCCTGCTCCAGCGAGAAGTACTGCCTTGTCAACTCCCACCCTTGCTTATGTATCGACTTTGGGTCACTGATCATCGGGTGGTCCTTGCCGTACTTTTCATAGAGGGTGCTCTCCTCGGCGACGATGTTGTACTCGACGTCCTGTAGCATCATCTCCTTGGCCTGCACGCCGAAGTAGGCCATGGCCGTGTCCACGCCCCACGGCACCACCTGCAGCATGGCCGCGTTCGTGCGAAGGAAGAAGAAGCTCATGAGCGCGGCCCCGTGCGCGCCCATCAGCACGTCACACGAGTCCACCACCCGGGAGAACTCCTCCAGCCTCAGCTCAAAGCTCGGTTCCTCGACCAGCACCTCAAACCCGGCGGCCTGCATCGCCGTAGAGATCTCCGGAACATTGACGAACTTCCTGTTCCCACCGCGGTTGATGAGCATGAGCCGCGGCTTTTGTTTCTCCGTGCCAGTGCCACTGCCATCGATGTCGCCGGTTGCATTTTTCTTTTTGGCCTCCTTGTACGGGATTCCTTGGCCGTCCGGAGGCAGCGAGAAGATGTCTCGGATGTACATGCGGAAGTCCATCATTGTGTAGTTGCGCGGTGTGCGGGCCGGGTCGATGCCGAGGTCGCGGTGGCTGTGGAGGCCAACTATGATGTGCGGGTAGCATCGGACGCCATCATCCTTGTTAAAGTCGACGATGTCATAGCGTGACAGGTTGGTGAGGATGAGGTGGTACTTGTCCACAAACCACGACTGGAGCTCGGTCACGAGGAACTGGACCTCGCCGTCGTATGCGCGGGTGGTGATGAAGAGCGGGATCAGGACGTCGCCGAAGGCATGCCACGGGTTGCCCGTGAGCCCGTTCATGGCGAACACGACGGCCGGGACAGCGTGTCGGGAGGTGCACTCCGGCGCCACCAGGGACTCGGCGGCGCTCAGGGTCTTCACCTTCACCTCGATGATGTCCACCAGTAACTTGCGGGACTGGTCCTTGATGGCCCATTCTGAGCCGTCAGTGTCGCGCTCATCGGCAGGCGGGACATAAAGGACGGTACGGTTGACACCGATGGCACGGGCGTCACCGGAAATGTCGCAGATGTCATATCTAAGGTCGGACAGGTCGCAGATGGGCTTGCGCGGAGCACCTGCATGCATGCGGCCGATCGAGGTGTTAATGGTTCACATGATGAATAAAATGAAATAGCATATATATGAACGGATTTGAGTTTGTGGTGGAAGCAAAGCTAACCAGTTTTGACGTTGCTTCCATTATTCCCATCGCCGCGGTCATTACCATCACTTACTGTTTGGCCTAACTGGTCTGTTTGATTAGCATCTTGCTCGCTGCCTGAATTATTAAATTAATTAGAAGCTGATCAATCTGTAAATTAAATTAATTGCATGAGAGTAGCTAGAGAATATTTGTTATTCATCGGACATGGGATCAAGAAAATGATTATGTGAATACAGACAGAAGATGAGTTACCAGTCTTGTTATTCATGTCGGTTGCATGTACTACGTTCCTGTCTTCGAGATCTTCTTTCCCCGTCGTCTTGATTACATCGTCAGTCCGCCCATTTTCTATGTCATCATGCACTGCAACTATCAATGTTAGTGTACGTCAACATGCACTATGAAGAAAGTATGTCTCGTGATGTATCTAATGGCATGTATGTTGTATACAATCGTATTCTCCCTCAATAACAGTATGATCATTAACATATCCGCTACTCTTTCTGTACCATTAGTTCTTCCCAACTATAATTATTATGATTAGTTTTTCCCAACTACAATTAGTATGGTATAGAGGGAGTAGATAGGTACTATGCTACACGTGGACACGTCCCCATCGTTTGCTACTTAGAGCAACTCTAGCTGACCCCGCAGCGTTTGCAGTTCGACGAAGATCTCGTTTGCGGGTCGAGAACGAACGTGGCCGAACAGAAACCATAGATGAAACTGTATAATTTAAAAAAACAGTTTCTTGGGAGAAATTGCACTTCATAGTTCATCACGTACTATATATATTTTACATGATCAAACACTACAAACACTAGGTCATACTACATACTACATCAGTACTAGTACTAGAGGGGTGGGGATCTCACGGCAGCGAGCTCGCGGCCATGGACGACGCCGTGGAGGAGCTCAATCCTCCTCGCCGGAGCTACCGAGGTCGATGTACTTCGCCCTCTGCTCCTTGCGGATGCGCCGCCACTCGTCGTCCTTCTCCTTGGCGGCGAGGTTGGCCGCGACCGCCTGTCGGAACTCGAGGTCTTCGAGCTCCTCGTGGTGGCGCCGGCGCTCCGCTCGGCAATGGTGGCCGCAACAGCGTCGACATCGGCGACGAAGTTCTCCGGCCCGACCACTCCGCGGCGACCGAGCCCCTCGGGCTCCTCCTTGACAGGGACGAACTCGACGTCCTTCGGCTGCTCGAGCTCCTCCGACCACTCCCTCTTCACGGGGAGAAGGCCCGCGCCGGAAGAGGAGAAGCTTCCGGCGTAGGAAGATCTCGCCGCGGAGGAGAAGGACGCGGTAGAGGACGGGGTACGGCTGTGCCGACGGTCGTACTCATCCGTCTCGCGGATGCGGAAGCTTGGCGACGGCAAGAGGCCGCGGTTGGTCCACTGCCTTGGCCCGCGCTTCCTCGCACCATCCGACCGGATTCGCCGCTCGCGCTCGGGGTCGCTGCCGCCGCCGGATCTGCTGTCGGAGGCGCGTCCAGAGCTCCACATGCGGCCCCACATGACGGCTGGAGGCGGAAGAGGGTCACCAGCGGCAAGAAATGTGGAGAGAGGGGGGTGGGAAATTGCGTAGCTCGGCGACGGCGGGGGATAGGGTTTCGACCCACAAACGCTCCGCGAACCCGCAGATATAGTGTTCGGGGCGTGCGGTTTGCGGGCGGTGACAAAAAAAATTACGGGCCAGACGAGTATGGGAGCTCTATTCTGCTCGGAAAATTGGACCGAGCCCGCATACTCGTCGGAATTTTACGGGTTCGCGGCTTTTGCGGGGTCTGCTAGAGTTGCTCTTAAGCCATTGTTAAGCTAACCACATGTGTTGTGGGCTAATCAAGGAGTTCACCCGTTTGACAGGACTCGGTTATGTTAACCGCTCATCAATCGCAAAGGGGTGCTCATAGATATAGGGGATACATGCATGTGTTTATCGTGATGGTGAGTGTATATGCGTGTTTACGTGCATTGTGTTTACAGAAAAACAATCACGCTAAATCAAAGTGTAACCAGATACATAGTAGTAATTATATGTGTACCTTGAATAGAATTATTAGGCACCGATGATGTTGATGACCTTGGAGGAGGAGAAGTCATGGCATTTTGCTCGATACGCTCGGCCGGCGTGGACTGCAGAACAACTGCACATACAAAGAGACACCCGTATAATTTGAAGAATGTCTTAAATAAATAGAAATTACAAATATTATAAATAATATGTGGTGTCATTTTGAGACTAGAAACATTGTGAGTGAATCTTGTAGCTTGTTGTTTGCTGTTAACTTTACTTAGTATTCCATCTGTCCCGAAAAGAAGACCTATAAGAAAAATCCTGGGGTGAAATTAATGGTACATAGTTTGACCATGTTTATATATAGGAAACACAATCAATAACTACAATACTAATAGACACAGTATGAATATATATTTATTGTGTATGTAATGATATTCATTTGGTGTCATATTTGTAGATAATTTTCCTATATACTTAACCGAACTTTGCACCATTTGACTCCAGACAAAATTTGTAGGCTTTCCGTTCATAGGCAGGAGTACTAGTAAGTTTGGATTTGGAGATGGTGGATTGCATGTGTGCATGAAAAAATGTGGTGCATTCTTAATAAACTTATTTGAACAATTAATGCAATGCAATAATTTGGATGTAAATTATAATTTTATTTGTATTTTTTGATATTGTTCAGCAAGAAGCTTCATTTCCTAAAAAAAGGAAAGGTGACTACCATTATTGTTGAATTTTTTTGGGAATCATTATTGTTGACTTTTAGAGTATGAAGAAGCATACTACTTAATGTTCAGGGATAATTCCAAAGAAATACTAGCATATAGAAAACATATATCATCAAGTCTAGTGGTGGGGTCAAGGGAAACAACACACCAACAACTTGTGTGAGGATATTGAAAAGAGAGATTAGCTGGGAGAAATGAAGACAACTAAGGGCCTCTTTGATTCGTAGGATTTTGAAAACACGGGAATAGAAAAAGTATAGGATTGCACTAGCATGTCCATTTGAACCCTATAGGATTAGCAAGGAGTGTTTGATGGCACGAAAAAAATAAAGGAATTGTAAAAAAAGGTTGGGGTGGATGTTAAATTTCCTATAAAATATAGTACGAAAGATTCCATAGAAAAAAAACCCTATGAGATCCAATCTTATGAATCAAACAACCAATGTAGAAAAAAATCATGAGGATCTAAATTCTTTAAAAACCCTATAGAATTTCTTTAAATCAAAGGAGCCCTCTGCAGGAAGGGAACGAGGAGCGAGGTCAGTGGATCGGACCTCAATTCTAGCACCCTTAACTGAAGCAAATGAAACATTAGGCTCCGCGAGAGTATTGAGTATGTGGCCTTTTGGGCATCCGACGAGAAGCTTATGATATTTTAGTCTGGCTCCGGAGTCCGAGCACAACTATGCCAATTATGTTTAGTAATCCAAGATACAATTAGCATCATATATATGTACAATCTTCTTGAACGTTGACATGGTATGATCTAAACATTGTGCATCTGCCTCGAAACACATATACATGTATTACCATAAAACATGTATTCCCTTCGTTCATAAATATAAGATGTTTTGAATATTTTAATATACAGAAAACATTAGCTGCCCCTAGGTGCACCTACACCCGTGTGAACAGTAAATAAAAAGGGGAAAAGAAAAATACAAGAAATCTAAAACTTTGGGACATCAAACATTTGATGTTTTTGTAAAGTTTCAGCAACAGAAAACAATTGCAAAGCTCTCATAAAATAATCACTGCTGAAAAGTGCACACAAACTTTCCATGGTGATCTCGTTTTTTTGGCGAAGGGAACTGAGATAGCTAGAGCTAGATTTTCATCGACTAAGGATTGGTTTCAGGAGCCTCTAAGTGAAATGTATCTCTTCTTACAAACGATATAACTGTTTATTTCAAATAAATAAAATTTGTCAACTTCGAAAAATGAAAGAAAACTAAGAATTGGTTTTGCCAAAAAAAAAAAAAGCAGAAGAAGAAGCTTACTACTGCAGTAGTACTTACCAATGGTATTCGTGGATCTGAACTGGCCAGACACCGTGGTATAGAGCACGAGGCTGACAAAGAGACCGAGCAGGAACCCCAGCACGGCCTGGTGGTGGTGAGCCAGCCTTCTCGCCACGCCGGACGACGACGACAGGGACGAGTCGGCGGCCATCGCCGTCCTCACCGTCGGTCACTTCTTCTCCTTCCGTCTCTTCTCTCCCTCCGCTCTTGTAAATTTGTGTGTGATGTTCGTCAAGTCTGTCTGTGACGCATATCTATGTATATATATATTATATACACATACATGCAGTCTTCTTGCGCCTAGCTACCTGGTAGCGATCTCCATCCATGTGGTTCTACGTGCCACGTAGGGCTTTAGGGAGGGCTTGGGCGGTAAGCCCACATGGATCCACGCACACCTGGCCAGCTTGACACTTGTACTAGCTACCTATTTTGATACTTGCTCCTTTATTATTATACGACGTTTTAGACAGACTGCTTTGTACTGTTTTATGCGGCGTTTGAAAATCTAAAACGTTTTATAAAAACGAACAGAGGTAGTACATCATTCTGCATGACGTGCCATTGCCTGACTAGCTCTCCCGTTCCGCAAGTCTCCGGCTTATCACCGGCCTTGGTCCTTAAGTCCTCGCTTGAATAGTACAGTTTTACTTAGTGAGTAAGATCTCACAACGGGCTCCCTGTTCGACGATCAGCGCATTTGGCGATTCCATAAGAGTACGTGCACGCACATGTGATGGGATGGGATTAATGACACCCAGGGTCAACCTCAATGCGCAATTAATAAGGTACGAGAACCGTGTATTAAACTAACCCTCACGAATTAAGCGCGTCTGACCTGAATCTAGTATGCTTTGATTTGAGATTGGTCGTAATGGAAGTATCATAGATACTACCATGCATATCAATTAGGTAATTTTAATGAGGTGACATAAAATTAAATAAATAAATAAAGGATTGTGTGCCATATCATGATACCGTATCATATTAAATGTCGTGTTACTATGTATCATGCATAACAATAAATGTACTACCATATGATACTAACATATGATACTATGCATTATGGGTGTAGTATCATACACTAGTATATATATGCATGATATTAGTATATGATACCTCCATTACAACCAACCTGAGAATTCGGAGAGTGCAATGGGCTATTTTACCAACAATCCGCTGTAGGATCGAAAGTAGCTCTAGAGGGGGGAGGGGGGATTAGACTACTTGACCAAATAAAATCTACTTTTTTCCAATTTTAATTCTTCACAAGTTTTAGCATTCATAGTATGTCAAATACACCCTACACATGCATGTCTAAGAGTATAGCAGCGGAAAGTAAAAACATTACACATGTAAGTAAAGAGAGGGTAAGGAAAGCAAACACAATTGATGACACGATGATTTTTCCCGTGGTTCCGATAGGTGGTGCTATCGTACGTCCACGTTCATGGAGTCTTCAACCCATAGAGGGTAACGGTCGCGAGAGTCCACGAAGGGCTCTACCCACGGAGGGTTCCACGAAGAAGCAACCTTGACTATACCATGACGGCCTAGGTCCACGGAGGACTAGCCTTACTCGGGGTAGATCTTCACGAAGTAGGCGATCTCCTTGCCCTTACAAACTTCCTGGTTCACTCCACAACACGAAGTAGGAGGCTCCCAAGCAACAACTAACCAATCTAGGAGGCACCACCCTCCAAAAGGTAATAGGCTCGGTAATGTCGATGAACTCCTTGCTCTTGTGCTTCAAGATGATACACTCCTCAACACACAATCACTCTCTTACAGATATGGCTTGGTAAAGAGATGGGATTGGTGGAAAGCAACTTGGGGAGGCTAGAAATCAAGATCCATATGGTTGGAGTGGAAGATCCTGACCTCAACACAAGGGTAGGTGGTTCTCTCTCAAAAAACTGATAGGATTGGTATGGAATGGTTCTGAGTGCTTCTCATTCGAGTAAGTGGTGGTGAAGGGGTATATATAAGCATCCCCAAAAATCCAACCGTTACACACAAAAATGACCAACTCGGTGACACCGATGTGTTAATCTCGGTGGTACCGAAGTGACCAAAAGGTGGTAACTTTTGAATCTCAGAGGGACCGATATAGGAATCTCGGTTGCACCGATAAGGTGACCAACGGTCAGAATGCCCATTCTCGGTGACGCCGATTCAACAATCTCGGAGGGATCGAAATTGTGAACTTGCGTAATAGAAAGTTGGCAGCCCAACTCGGTGGCACCGAAAGCAATGTCGGTTGTATCGAAAGGTTAGGGTTTAGCTGAGTCTGTCTAGGGTTTGGAATCGGTGGCACCGGTATGGAAATGTTGGTTGCACCGACTTTGAGTGTTTGGCTTAGGACAGACTTTGGTGGGAGAGAATGTGGGTGTCTTTGGTGACTATCACTTGTGCACGTATGAGCATTTTGTTCACCAACAAAACTTTACCCCCTTTTAATAGTATTGGCTTTCCTATGGACTCAATGTGATTCTCACAAATATAAAATGTAGAGTCCTCTTGCTTGAAGCTTTGTCAATCCATTTCCTTGCATCTTGGGGTGTTCCACAATCTCTTTGCCAACCCATCATTGAACTTTTCCTGAAATATACTTGATGGAAACATTAGTTCAATGACTTATATGTTGTTATGAATTACCAAAACCACCAAGGGAGCAAATGTGCTTTCAATCTCCCCCTTTTTGGTAATTGATGACAACATATAGATCAAAGCTTCGACATATGATATAAGCAATGAATATACTCGTCGCTTTGAGAAGTATGTGATAAGAAAGAGCTCTCCCTAAATTTGTGCATTATTTTGGATTTGCGTTTGAATGCAAATGCACAATCGATTAGGTACATGGGGAACTTCTTCCACACATACATCTTGGTGGTGTGCGAGAGTAATTAGACTGAACATCATAGCACAACACAATCAAGCAATGTAGAAAGACCATCTCATAAAGCATTAAGATGATAGGAAGTAGTAGCATCACACAAAAGTGTATCACAAGCAACCAAAAGACAATAGTTTTTGAAAAGCAATAAATGCCAAAACAATCTCTCCCTCAAAGCATAAAGATCTATATACACTTCTCCCCCTTTGGCAACAAGTTACCAAAAAGTTCAAAGGCATATGTCTAAGCGGTCTTGGGTTGATCTCTTCCGGTTGTTGATGAAGGAGTCGAGAGAACAGCGTCTGCGAAGATCTCTGCAGATGTCCTGGATGGAGCTAGAGTGGATACAGGAGGAACTGGAGCTGATGGAGCAGGAGCTGAGGTGACTGTTGGGGAACGTTGCATGAGAAACAAAAAATTTCCTACGCACATGCAGATCTATCCATGGTGATGAGCATCTATGAGAGGGAGAGTGAATCTACACACCCTTATAGATCGCTAAGCGGGAAGCGTTAAGAAACGCGGTTGGTGTAGTCGAACGTCTTCGCGATCCAAATCGCCGAGCGTCCCGCGATCTCATCACGATCCGTCCCGTGATCCAATCACGACCCGTCCGGCGATCTCATCACGATCCATCCCGCGATCTCATCACGATCCGTCACGCGATCTCATCACAATCCGTCTCACGATCTTGATCATGATCCTTCCGATCTAGCGCCGAACGGACGGCACCTCCGCGTTCAGCACACGTGCAGCTTGATGACGATCTCCGCCTTCTTGATCTAGCAAGAGGGAGTGGAGAGGTAGAAGAGTTCTCTGGCAGCGTGACAGCGCTCCGGCGATGGTGGTGGAGCTATTCCGGCAGGGCTTTGCCTAAGCATTGCAGAAATCCGATCTAGAGGAGAAACCATGCACTAGACGAACGGGTAGCACGTGGCTGAAAATTAGGTGCAAAAAACCCTAAAACCTCTAGTATATATAATAGGAAGAGAGGAGGCGGCTTGGCTCTCAAGGAGCCAGCCCTTGGGTCGGCTGAACCTAGTAGGAGAGGTGGAATCCACCTCCAATCCTAGTAGGACTAGGATTCATCCTATTTTTGCCTTTTCCACCTTTTTCTCTTTGGGATTTTCTTCCCAGCCTCATGGGCCTTGTGTGGGACTTCCACCAGCCCACAAAGGGCTGGTATTCACTATCCTACAGCCCATGTAGCCTCTTGGGTCGAAATACCCCTCTCGATGGTCTCCCGGTACACTACCGGCACTCCCGGTACACTACCGCTGAGCCCGAAACTTTTCCGCCGACCAAAATAGGACTTCCTATATATCAATATTTACCGCCAGACCATTCCGGAGCTCTTCGTGACGTTCGGAATCTCATCCGGGACTCCGAACAACCTTCGGTCACCACCATACATAACTCTATACTACCGAAACATCACCAAACCTTAAGTATCCAGACCCTGCGGGTTCGAGAACTATGTAGACATGACCGAGACACCTCTACGGTCAATAACCAATGGTGGGACATGGATGCCCATATTGGTTCCTACATATTCTACGAAGATCTTTATCGGTCGAACCTCTATGTCAAGGATTCAGTTAATCCCGTATGATGTTCCATTTGTTCTTCGGTATGTTACTTGCCCGAGATTCGATCGTCGGTATCTCCATACCTAGTTCAACCTCATTACCGGCAAGTCTCTTTACGCGTTCCATAATACAAGATCCCGTGACTAACACTTAGTCACATTGCTTGCAAGGCTCATTGTGATGTTGTATTACCGAGTGGGCCCTGACATACCTCTCCGTCACATAGAGTAACAAATTCCAGTCTTGATCCATGCCAACTCAACAGACACCCTCAGAGATACCTTTAGAGAACCTTTATATTCACCCAGTTACGTTGCGATATTTGATACACACAAGGCACTCCTCCGACGTCTGTGAGTTGCATGATCTCATGATCATAGGAACATATACTTGACATGTAGAAAACAGTAGCAATAAACTGAAACGTTCATATGCTACATTTGTAGTTTGGGTCTTGTCCATCACATCATTCTCCTAATGATGTGATCCCGTTATCAAACGACATCTCATGTCCATGGCTAGGAAACCTTAACCATCTTTTGATCAACGAGCTAGTCTATTAGAGGCATACTAGGGACATGGTTTTTTCTATGTATCCACACATGCATCTAAGTCTCCGATCAATGCAATTATATCATGGATAATAAACTATTATCATGAACAAGGTAATATGATAATAACTATTTTATTATTGCCTCTAGGGCATATTTCCAACAATCTCCCACTTGCACTAGAGTCAATAATCTAGTTCACATCACTATGTGATTCGTATTGTTATGAATCTAACACCCAATGGGTTCTGGGGCTCGATCATGCTTTGCATGTGAGAAAGGTCTTATAGTGAACGGGTCTGCGACATTCAGATCCGTGTGTACTTTGCAAATCTCTATGTCAAACTGTAAACACTGCTACCACACTCCACTTGGTACTATTCCAAATGGCTGCTCCACTATACGTATCCAGATTGCTACTACGAGTCATTCGGATTGGTGTTAAAGCTTGCATCGACGTAACTCTTTACGACGAACTCTTTATCACCTCCATAATCGAGAAACATCTCCTTAGACTTTTTAGTTACTAAGGATAATCTTGACCGCTGTCGAGTGATCCACTCCGTGGTCACTCTTTTACCCCCTGACGGACTCATGGCAAGGCACACGCACGTGCGGTACACAGCATGGCATACTGTACAGAGCCTATGGCTAAGGCATAGGGGACGACATTCGTCCTTTCTCTTTTTTCTGCCGTGGTCGAGCTTTGAGTCTCACTCAACTTCACACCTTACAAATCAGGCAAGAACTCTTTCTCTGACTGATCCATTTTGAACTCTTTCAAAATCTTGTCAAGGTATGTACTCATTGAAAGTCTCATCAAGCATCTTGATCCATCTCTATAGATCTTGATACTCAACAATTAGGTAGCCTTATCCAAGTCTTCCTTTGAAAATCACTTTTCAAACAACCGTTTAAGCTTTCCAGAAATTCTATATTATTTCTGATCAACATTATGTCATCCACATACACTTATCAAAAACTCTATAGTGCTCCTACTCACTTTACTGCGAATACAAGTTTCTCGTAAACTTTGTATAGACTCAAAAAACTTTGATCACCTCATCAAAGCGTATATTCCAACTCCGAGATGCTTGCTTCAGTCCATAGAAGGATCACTGAAGCTTGCTCACCTTTTAGCATCCTTAGGATAGACAAAACCTTCTGGTTGTATCACATACAACCTTTCCTCAAGTAAACTGTTAAGGAAACGATGTTTTGTCATCCATCTGCCAGATTTCATAATTGAAAAATGCAGCAACTGCTAACATAATTCCAACAGACTTTAGCGTCGCTACGAGTGAGAAAGTCTCATCGCAGTCAACTCATTGAACTTGTCGTAAACTTCTTTGCAACAAGTCGAGCTTTATAAATGGTGACATTTACCATCAGTGCCTATCTTCATCTCAAAGGTCCATTTGTACTCGACGACCTGCCGTCCAACGAGCAAGCCTACCAAAGTCTATACTTGGTTTTCATACATGGATCCTTTCTCGGATTTCATGGCCTCTAACCATTTGTCGGAATCCGGGCCCATCATCGCTTCTCCATAGCTCGTAGGTTCATCATTGTCCAACAACATGACCTCCAAGACAAGGTTGTCATACCGCTCACGAGCACTACACATCCTTGTCGACCTACGAGGTTCGACAGTAACTTGATCCTGATGCTTCATGATCATCATCATTAATTTCCTCTTCAACTAACGTACGCTTCACAGAAACATCTTCCTGCGCTGCGCTACTCTCTGGTTGAACAAAGGTTTAACAACCTCATCAAGTTCTATCTTCCTCCCACTCAATTCTTTCAAACGAAACTCTTTCTCGAGAAAGGACACATTTTTAGCAGCAAACACTTTGCACTTAGATCTGAGATAGAAGGTATACCCAACTGTTCTTAGGGTATTCTATGAAGATGCATTTGTCCGCTTTGGGTTTGAGTTTATTAGGTGAAAACATTTTCCACAGAAGCATCGCAGCCCCAAACATTAAGAAATGACAGCTTAGGTTTCTATCAAACCATAATTCACACAGTGTCATCTCAACGGATTTAGATGGTTCCCTATTTAATGTGAATGTAGTTGTCTCTAATGCATAACCCCAAAATTATAGTAGTAAAACGATAAGAGACATCATAGCACGCACCATATCCAATAGCACGACTATGACATTTGGACACACCATTATACTATGGTGTTCCAGGTGGCGCGAGTTGTGGAACAACTTTCATATCGTCTAAAGTTGTATGCCAAACTCGTAACTCAGATATTCACCTCCACCATCACATCGCAGACATTTTTATCTTCTTGTCACGATGATCTTAAACTTCACTCTGAATTTGATTGAACCTTTCAAACGATTCAGACTTGTGTTTCATTAAGTAAATATCCACTCTATCTACTCAAATCATCAATGAAGGTAAGAAAATAACGATATCCACCGCACGCTACAAGACTCATTGGATTGCATACATCAACATGTATCATTTCCAATAAACCACTTTCCCACTCCATCAATCCGGAAAATGGGGTCCTTTAGTCATCTTGCCGAAAAGGCATGGTTCGTATGTCTCAACCGATGCGAAATCGAATGAGTCCAAAGATCCATCAACATGGAGTTTCTTCATGCGCTTTATACCAATATGACATTTAGCGGCAGTGCCACAAGTATGTGGTACTATCATTATTAACTTTGTATCTTTTGGCATCAATGTTATGAACATGTGTATTTCTACGATCAAGATTTCAACAAACCATTCTAACTGGGTGCATGACCATTGAAGGTATTATTCATGTAAAAAGAATAACCATTATTCTCTAACTTAAATGAATAACCATATTGCAATAAACACAATCTAATCATGTTCATGCTGTAGCGACCCGACCTGGAAAGGTCAAGCCTCTGTGTGTTCTGTGCCATCCCTGGATCAGTATGCTGGCACACACAGTACATCAATGTATATATCAAAGTGCAATCACATGTAATTAATGTAAAACTGATATATACCTTAAAATAGCAGCGGATACAGTCAACGGGAGTGGATCCCAAAACACCAACGACAGGTTGAGTGCGGACCGTAACCCTGAATCGTACTCTTACCCATCGTAGAAGAGTATCTGCAACATAAGACGTTGCAGCCGTGTAGGTCAGTACATTGAATGTACTGGCAAGATCACCATAGAAGAACAGAAGAATAAAGACTATTCTATATGCAAAGGCTTTGTGGCTCTGTTTCTAAGTTTTTGCGTAAAAGCTGATTTTATTTTTCCTAGAACAAAGGAATATCAGGAATTTCACTATGGAGCTACCTATCATGACATGGTTCCGCCAACCAATGTCTCAAATGCCCACAAGTATCTTAAGTTGCCCACAATTAGTTATCAGTCTAGTGTTGAGAGTTCAGAGATAGATCCAAGTCTAGAAGCTCAAATTATCCGTAATCGTGGACACGGCTAATCGATTAGGTTTAACTCTGAAGAGTGTTGTGTACTTTACCCACAAGATTCGTTCCCTCCTGGTAAGTCCTCGCACTGCCGGATATTTGAGAACAGGATGAATGAAACATGGTCTTTCAGAGTGCTTCCCTGACTATCCGACAATGGCCATCCAATCCTAACGTCGACTACATCTCGTAGCACTGCCTAGACAGAGTCACAACAAAGATCAACCAAGCCAGAGCCCATAATGACTTGTGGCTACACAGGAAAGCTTCTGGGCATGAACTATTCATCCTTCTCTTTGAGTCTGGGTGAAGCTTTCCGCAAGATGTCATGGTGCTTCTCCATGCATCCCGACCATCCACTGGTTTCTCTAGGGTGCCCAGCAATTCCATCCTTCACCCAGTAGTGTGTATTGAAAACTTGTTTTCTCGAGTCTCGAAGTCTTGAGGTCTTGAAGATGCAGGACTTGAAGATGCCTTCATGAAGCTGTCGTGTTTACGTGGAGTCCTCCTTCTCACACCACTCACGAACACTCATACCAGACCCCGTCTACTTTAGCATAGCATTGAACTAACTAGCGTTCCCGGGGCTTTAGTAACAAGTGGTGGGTTCCTACCTCATGCATTCTACTCAACTACAAGAATTTCAATAACACTACGGAAGGAATTGGTTGAATGATGTCTCTACATGCAATAAAACATAGGTATGAAATAGATGGTCAAAGTGAACTTGCCTGTACTGTTGATGAAAAAATAATATCGCTCTCAGAAGTAACTTGATAGACTATTCGTCACTCTCCGATAAAATCTATAATAAGAAACATTGCATTCATAAGCAAACACTTTTAGCAATCAATACTAACAATCACAAGGTAACACAAGAACCAAAAGTAACAAGGTTGATGAAGGAAATACTTAAGACAAAAGTTAAAATCAACAAGGTTTTTCATAAACACAACTAAGGTAGTTTTCCCTTACAAACAAATATTTTCAAATAGTAACAAAACAAAAACAAAGTAAAATATAACAAAAATTATTTTAGTAAATATTTTACTAGCAACAATAATTACTTTTGAAGAACAAGTAAAACTATGAAAACAACATCCTAAACAACATAAGTGTTTGCCCACTAAGCTTAACAAGAAGTAAAACAATAAAATATGAAAATAATAGAAAACAAAGTATAAAACAATTAAGTTAACAGAAAACAAAACTTATAAAACAAGTTATAAAATATTTTCAAATAAGAGTTCCAACTAGAAATGAAATCAATTTTCAAGTTTTTATGAAACTAGAATTGATTTCATGCTATCAAAATAACAAATAACATAAAATAAGTTTAGTTGAAGTACTACTGATAACTAACAGAAAATAAAATATATAATAACTATGTTAACAGAAAGTATATTTTATAAAACAAATTTTATTAAAAGTATTTTCAAATAGCAAAGCAAACTAGCAATGGAAATTCAATTGCAAGTTATAATTTAACTAGAATTGATTCCATGCAATTAAAATAAATTTAATATTTGTTTTGAAGGGCTACTGTTCTCTAACAGAAAACTTTATAAATCCATCAGTAACACAAAAGAAAATAGTAAAGGAATATAAATAATCCTAACAAGAAGTAAACAGAATCTGTTTTGGTTGAAAATACTATTTTAAAATATTCTAATAATTCCCAAATTCTACCTACTGATAACTAAGGTCACTATTGACAAGTAGCAAAAAGAATCAACTCAAAATACATTTTAAAACTCAAGATATTCAAAAAACAAAATTTAAATCAAATCTGTTTAAATTCAAATTTAATTATCCAAACATAGCCAAACTTTATATCTACAGAAACTAGAATAAATTTGGGACACAATGCAAAAAGAATCAATTAAAAACAACTAAAAACATAAATGATATGATTAAAACAAAATTAGAACTAAATCTGTTTTTAAAAGTGAAAACAGAATAAATGAAAAACTTAACTAACGGTCAGGGGTCTACGTGGCACTCTCTGGTTGGCTACGGGTGTGCGTGCTAGAGTGTTTTGGGCGGGTGACCGGTAACTAACAGAAGTCCATTCGGTCTAAAATAGAAAAGAAAAGGCCGACCGGTTCTTTTAAAAGAACCGAAGGGGTACGCGGGTTTCTACTCTACGCCGTTGAACAAGATCGAACGGAGGGGAGTGCTCACCGCGGTGGAGGTGAAGTCCGGCGAGGATTCCTGCGAGGCAGGGATGACGAGGTCGATGGGGGCGGTGCTCCGGTGGTCCTCCGGCGACGGTGAAGGCTCCAGGTGATGCGGACGAGGGCGGCGACGACGATGGTGGACTTGGCGCAGCTCGGGGACGATCGTGGCGATGACAGGGAGCTTCGAGGCGGCAATGGCCTTTGGTGGTCGTCGGGGGAGGTGGCTCTGGTGGGTGTGGGGCTTGTGTGAGTGGGCTAAGAGGTGCGTACGGGCGAGGCAAAGTGGTTGGTGGCGGCGGTGGTGGTTGGGGAGGTCGGAGACAAGCGACAGCTCGAAAATGTCGTAGCGGCGGCGCTCGGGTCCGGCGAGTGATAGCGGCGAGGAGAGGGCACGGGCAGAGGGGGAAAGGTGGGAAACGAGTCGAGGAGAGGCCGGGGTTCTTATAGGGGGCCTCGGGGTGCTCAAAAGGAAGGGGAGGAGGAGATCACGGCGCGGTGATGTCGCTGGCGAGATTCGGGGCGAGAGGAGTGGGTTGACCGCGGCGTTAGCTCGGTCGGGCGGTGGGGCCGGCATGTCAGCGAGAGGGGAGAGAAGCGGGCGCGTGTCGGTTGGCCGGTCGGGAGCGGTTTCGGGAGGCTGATAAGGTAAGTGGGCCGGCGACTATTTAAAACGCTTTAAAACCTTTCCTTTTTATTTTACCAGAGAATCAAAAAGCAATAAAGGTCCATAAATACTTCCCAAAAATAAAAAGTTTTATACCAAAATTATCAGGAGATTTAATGCCATTTAATGGTCATTTTCCCCTGGCCAAATTAAATACTTTTTAAAAAATATTTTTTTTAGAAAAATGCTTAAATGGCTTTATTTATTTTTGAAAATACTTTTCAAATAACCCCATTGGTTTTATGGTTCAACTACTTCACAAAAATACCCCTGGTTTGGAGTGTCATATTACTCCTCTCAAAAATCTTTTCAAGGGGTTTGAATGCTTATAAATTCAAATAGGGAATTCAATTATGAAAAATGAAACCCCATATGAGAATTTTTCAAATAGTTTTCAAATCCTTCTTTTAAACTTCCAACTCATATTTGATACAATTTGAAGAAGTCCTTTTATCCTCTCTCATGAAGATCATTGAGTTGCATAAAGTTTCTGAATTTGAAATATTTTCAAATGGAACTCAAACCATTTTCAAATCCCTTTTCATTTTCTCAAATGGAAGAAGTCATATCATCTTCACTCTAGGGTTTTGTGATAAAATGGATTTGAATTTCCCGATGATCAAAAATGAAGAGTAAGAGTTTTGGGACAGTCATTTTATTCCCTCTCAATTCAAAAGTTTTTCAAAGTTTCAAATTTTCACTCACTTTCAATCACTCAAGCAAAAAAACAATCATTCTAATATTTATTATAACATTCCAAAGTTTGGGATGTTACACATGCTCAACGCAAAACACCAAATAACATTTATTTAGGTTTGTCACTAATCCCGAAGGTAGAGAGAGCGTGCGATGTTGATCACATCAAGCTTGGAAACATTTCCAACAGACATCGTCACCTCACACCTATCTATTCTCCGTTTATTCTGTAGCTTTTACTTCGAGTTACTAACGTTTAGAAACCGAACCGGTATCAAATACCCAGGTGCTACTAGGAGTACTAGCAAGGTACACATCAATAACACGTATATCAAATATACTTCTGTCAACGTTGCCAACCTTCTCATCTACCAAGTATCTAGGGTTGTTGCGCTTCAGCGACCGCTCTCCTCATAATCGAAGCACTTAGTCTCGGGTTTGGGTTCAACTTTGGGTTGCTTCACTGGAGCAGCAACTGACTTGCCATCCATAAAGTTTCCCTCCTTGCCCTTGCCCTTCGCAAAACTAGTGGTTTGACTAACCATCAACAATTGACACTTCTTCTTGATTTCTACCTTCGCGGTGTCAAACATCGCGAATAGCTCAGGGATCATTGATTCTATCCCTGGCATTTTATAGTTCATCACCAAGTTCTAGTGGCTTAGTGACAGTGACTTGGAGCACTATATCAATCACTATCTTATCTGGAAGATCAACTCCAACTCGATTCAAGCGATTGTAGCACCCAGACAATCTGAGCACATGCTCAACGATTGAGCTATTCTCTTTCATCTTGCAGGCAAAGAATCTTGTTGGAGATCTCACATCTTGCAACACGGGCACGAGCCTGAGATCCTAATTTTAGCTCTTAGAACATCTCATATGTTTCGTGACGTTCAAAACGTTTTGGAGCCTCAATTCTAAGCCATAATGCATGACACACTAAACTATCAAGTAGTCATCAGAACGTGCGTGTCAGATGTTCACAACATCTATAGACAACGCTAGAGAGGTTGGCGCACCGAGCGGCGCATTAAGGACATAAGCCTTTTGTGTGCCAATGAGGACAATCCTCAGATCACGGACCCAGTCCGCAATATTACTACCATCATCTTTCAACTCTATTTCTCTAGAAACATATAAAAATTTCAGGGGAGCTACAACGCGAGCTAGTAATCTACAACATAATTTGCAAAGACACTAGTGACTAAGTTCATGATAATGAGTTCAATTAATCATATTACTTAAGAAGTCCCACTCAAATTTACATCCCTCCGCTCATTCGAGTGATACATGATCCAAATTCACCAACTCAAGTCTGATCATCACGTGAGTTGAGGTGGTTTCAATGGTGAACATCATCATGTTGATCTTTGATACGTCTCCAACATATCAATAATTTTTGATCGTTTCGTGCTATTATATTATCAACTTTGCATGTTTTCTATGCATGAATATGTTGTTTTATATGATTTTTGGGACTAACTTATTAATCCAGTGCCCAGTGCAAGTTCCTGTTTTTTCCATGTTTTTGACCTTTTTCAGATAGGAATATCAAACGGAATCCAAATCGAATGAAACTTCCGTCATGATTTTATATGGAAAATATGAAAAATACCTGAAGAAAAAAATACCAGAGAGGCGGCACGAGGGAGTCACGAGCTTAGGAGGCGCGGCCCCGCCTGACCGCGGCTAGGGGTCTCGTGACCTCTTCGTGCCACCTCTTGACTTGTTCCCGACTCCAGACGGCCTTATAAATACGGAAACCCTCGGAAATAAACCTAGATCGCAAGTTCCGTCGACGCAGACCTCCAGAGCCACAAAAAACAAATCGGGAGACCGTTCCGGCATCCTGCCGAAGGGGAATTCATCACCGGTGGCCATCTTCATCAACACCATTGCCTCTCCGATGATGCGGGAGTAGTTCACCTTAGACCTACGGGTCCATGGCTAGTAGCTAGATGGCTTGTTCTCTCTCTTTGATTCTCAATACAAAGTTCTCCATGATCTTCATGGTGATCTATCCGATGTAATCTTCTTGTCGATGTTTTTGTTGAGATCCGATGAATTGAGGATTTATGATCAGATTATCTATGAATATTATTTGAGTCAATTCTGAATTCTTATATGCATGATTTCATATCCTTGTAATTCTCTTCGAGTTATGGGTTTCGTTTGGCCAGCTTGATCTATAGTTCTTGCAATAGGAGAAGTGCTTGGTTTTGGGTTCATACCGTGCGGTGTCCTCACCTAGTGACAGAAGGGGTAGCGAGGCACGCATCGTGTTGTTGCCATCAAGGGTAAAAATATGGGGTTTATATCATATTACATGAATCTATCCCTCTACATCATGTCATCTTGCTTAAAGCGTTACTCCATTTATCATGAACTTAATACACTAGGTGCATGCTGGATAGCGGTCGATGTGTGCAGTAATAGTAGTAGATGCAGATAGTATCGGTCTACTTGTCTCGGACGTGATGCCTATATGTATAATCATTGCCTTAGATATCGTCATGACTTTGCGCTATTCTATCAATTGCTCAACAGTAATTTGTTCACCCACCGTAACACTTGCTATCATGAGAGAAGCCTCTAGTGAACACTATTGCCCCCGGGTCTATTTTACATATTTTATATTCATATCTAAACACCAAAAACACTAAAAATACCTTTCTGCAAATTTACTTACTAACTTATATTCATCTACTATAACTATCAGATCTCACATTGCAAACAATCGTGAAGAGATTAACAACCTCTTTATCGCGTTGGGTGCAAGTTTGTTGGTGTTTGTGCATGTTCCTTGTTGCCTCATCTTGTTACTCCTATTGGATTGATACCTTGGTTCTCAAACTGAGATAAATACTCACCGGTACCTTGCTGCATCACCCTTTCCTCTTCAAGGTAAATAACCAACGCAAGACAAGAATTCTTCCATCTACTAGCCAACTTTTGGTGACGTTGTGGAGAAGTAGCAGGAAGAATTTCTGGCGCCGTTGCCGGGGAGTATTCAAGTGAAGCACATCTACAAGTACCTATCACAATCCTATCTCTTGCATTTACATTATTTGATATTTGCCTCTCGTTTTCTTCTCCCCCACTTCTAAAAAACAAAAACTACAAACATATTTTCCTTTCTTTATTTGCCCTTTTCTGTTTGCTTGTGTTAGTCTACTTATCCTCATGGCTAGTCCTATTGCTATGATCGTTGCTACCGAGAGCGAGCTCCTGAAATTTAAACAAAATGAGGGGTAAAACTTAAAAGATGATTGGTATAGAATTTGCAATGCTCAGAATAGATCTACTCGTAGGCATTCTACTACCGTTTTACTTCGCAATTTTTATGTGGGTGTCTCCCCTTGGAATAGGTATGTTCTTGACACCATCGTAGGAGGAAATTTCTTGGGTAGCCATACCGTTGATTCTTATGGTGCTTTATTAAATTTGGTAATCTCACCCCCACTCATATACTACTTTGGAACATGTGATGCATAGGCTTGATATTGGTTGCAATCCTACATGTCCCATTATTCTTGGTAGACCTTTCCTTGGGACTATTGGTGCGGTTATTGATATGAAGGAAGGGAATATTAAATTTAAATTTCCATTTTATAAGGGCATGTAACATTTTCCTAGAAAGAGAATAAAATTGCCTTATGAATCTATTATGAGAGCTACTTATGGTTTGAGCACTAAAGATGATAATACTTGATTCTATTGCCTTATGCCTAGCTAAGGGCATTAAACAATAGCGCTTGTTGGGAGGCAACCAATGAATAGGTTTATTTTTGCTCTTTTACTTTATGTTTTGTTGAGTTAAAACCATCATTATTCTGTTATGATTGTATTTTTTATGTTTTAATTAGTGTTTGTGCCAAGTAGAACCTTTATGATTAGTTTTGGTGATAGTTGTTTAATCATGCTGGAAAAAGACAGAAACTTTGTGCTCACAAAATTATTTTTCATTTATAGATAGAAAGATATTTTGAGTTGCTTAGTTTTTCTGCTTATTTATATGAAAATCCCCTAATTGTCATAATTGTTTCAGAATTTTTGAGTTAACAGAGTTATACGAAATATACAGATTGCTACAGACTGTTCAGTTTTTGACAGATTCTGTTTTTGTTGTGTTGATTGCTTATTTTGATGAAACTATGGGTAGTATCGGGGGGTACGAGCCATGGAGAAGTGAGTATATGGTAATATAACATCAATATAAATTTAAATTAAAGTTTACTACAGTACCTCAAAGTTGGTGGTTTGTTTTCTTATGCTAATGCTATCACGAGTTTCTGTTTAAGTTTTGTGTTGTGAAGTTTTCAAGTTTTGGGTGATGTTCTTATGGACAATGGAATAAAGAGTGGCAAGAGCCTAAGATTGGGGATTCCCAAGGGATACCAATCCAAATTCAAGGACACCAAAAAGCCTAAGCTTGGGGATGCCCCGGGAAGGCATCCCCTCTTTCGTCTTCAATCCATCGGTAACGTTACTTGGAGCTATATTTTTATTCACCACATGATATGTGTTTTGCTTGGAGCATCGTGTATTATAAGAGTCTTTGCTTTATGTTTTTTCACAATCATCCTTGATGCACACCTTTTGAGAGAGACATGCATTCATCGTGAATTTGTTAGAATACTCAATGAGCTTCACTTATATCTTTTGAGCTCGGCAATTTAGCCCACACGTGCTTCACTTATATCTTTTGAGCTTGGAAATTTTGCTCACATGTGCTTCACTCATATCTTTTGAGCTATATAATTTTTCTCTAGTGCTTCACTTAAATCTTTGTAGAGCACGACGGTGTCATATTTTGTACAAAGACAAACTCTCGAATCTTCACTTATATCATTTTGAGAGTGATCTATCTAAGTAACTTGGTAATTGGCATGTGTTATGAAATTAGTCCTAAATATGATAGGCATCCAAAGAGGATATAATAAAAACTTCCATATTCAAGTGCATTGATTAGTAAGATAAAGTTTGATTCCTTGCAATTAGTTTTGAGATATGGATGTGGTAATATTAGAGTTATGTTAGTAGGGTGTTGTGAATCTAGAAATACTTGTGTTCAAGTTAGTGATTGCTGTAACATGCACGTATGGTGAACCGCTATGTTAGGAAGTCGGAGCATAATTGATTTATTGATTGTCATCCTTTGTGTAGAGGTCAGGATGGCGCGATGGTTAACTCCTACCAACCCTTCCCTTAGGAGTATGCGTTTAGCACTTTGTTTCGATTACTAATAAAACTTTTGCAATAAGTATGTGAGTTCTTCATGACTAATGTGAGTCCATGGTATATATGCACTTTCACCTTTCACCATTGCTACCCTCTCTAGTGCTACGCAACTTTCGTCGATGGACAAACCCACCATATGCTTTCCTCAAAACAGCCACCATACCTACCTATTATGGAATTTTCATAGCCATTCCGAGATATATTGCCATGCAACTTTCACCGTTCCATTTATTATGACATGCACCATCATTGTCATATTTCTTTGCATGATCGTAAGATAGCTAGCATGATGTTTTCATGGCTTGTCCATTTTTTTGATTTCATTGCTACGCTAGATCTTTGCACATCCCGGTACACCGCCGAAGGCATTCATATAGAGTCATATATTGTTCCAAGTATTGAGTTGTAAGTAAATAAAAGTGTGATTATCATCATTATTAGAGCATTGTCCCATGTGAGGAAATAAAAGAGGCCGAAGATGCCTACCAAAATAAAATAAAAAAAGAGAGTCCAAAGAGCCCAAACAAAAAAAAGAGAAAAAGAGAGAAGGGACAATGCTACTATCTTTTACCACACTTGTGCTTCAAA
This sequence comes from Hordeum marinum, assembly GCA_022496015.1. Classification (NCBI taxonomy): domain Eukaryota; kingdom Viridiplantae; phylum Streptophyta; class Magnoliopsida; order Poales; family Poaceae; genus Hordeum; species Hordeum marinum. The sequence continues at coordinate 467,630,152 of CM039673.1, read as the reverse complement.
TAGCACCATGTTCTTCATGACAGAGAGTCTCTTGTTTTGTCACTTTCATATGCTACTGAAAATTTTCATTATATAACTTGGCTTGTATATTCCAATGATGGGCTTCCTCAAATTGCCCTAGGTCTTCGCGAGGAAGCAAGTTGGGTGCACACCCACTAGTTTTCATTTTTGAGATTTCAAACACTTATAGCTCTAGTGCATCCGTTACATGGCAATCCCTACTCATTCACATTGATATCTATTGATGGGCATCTTCATAGCCTATTGATACGCCGAGTCAATGTGACCATCTCCTCCCTTTTGCCTCACAACCTCCACCACACTCTATTCCACCTATAGTGCTATATCCATGGCTCACGCTCATGTATTGCGTGAGATTTGAAAAAGTTTGAAAAATAAGAGTGCAAAAACAATTACTTGATCAATACCGGGGTTGTTCATGATTTAAATTCGTTCTGTCGGGATGATGGAGCATAGCCAGACTATATGATTTTATAGGGATAACTTTGTTTGGCTTTGTTATTTCAAAAGTTCATGATTACTTTGCTATTATGCTTGAAGTAATATTGTTTTCATGTCAATACTAAACTATTGTTTTGAATCTTACGGATCTGAACATTCATGCCACAATAAAGAGATTACATGAAAAAAATATGTTGGGTAGCATTCCACATCAAAAATTCATTCTTTATCACTTCCCTACTCGAGGACGAGCAGAAGTTAAGCTTGGGGATGCTTGATACGTCTCCAACATATCTATAATTTTTGATCGTTCCATGCTATTATATTATCAACTTTGGATGTTTTCTATGCATGAATATGTTGTTTTATATGATTTTTGGGACTAACTTATTAATCCAGTGCCCAGTGCCAGTTCCTGTTTTTTCCGTGTTTTTGACCTTTTTCAGATAGGAATATCAAACGGAGTCCAAATGGAATAAAACTTTCGCCGTGATTTTTCATGGAAAATATGAAAAATACCTAAAGAAAAAAATACAGGAGAGGCGGCCCGAGGGAGGCACGAGCCTGGGAGGCGCGCCCCCCTGGCCGCGGCTAGGGGGCTCGTGACCTCCTCGTCCCACCTCTTGACTTGTTCCCGACTCCAGACAGCCTTATAAATAGGGAAACTCTCGAAAATAAACCTAGATCGCAAGTTCCGCCGCTGCAGACCTCCTGAGCCACCAAAAACCAATCGGGAGACCGTTCCGGCATCCTGCCGGAGGGGAATTCATCACCGGTGGCCATCTTCATCAACACCATTGCCTCTCCGATGATGCGTGAGTAGTTCACCTCGGACCTATGGGTCCATGGATAGTATCTAGATGGCTTCTCTCTCTTTGATTCTCAATACGAAGTTCTCCATTATCTTCATGGTGATCTATCCGATGTAATCTTCTTGTGCGGTGTGTTGGTTAGGATCCGATGAATTGTGAATTTATGTTCAGATTATCTATGAATATTATTTGATTCAATTCTGAATTCTTATATGCATGATTTCATATCCTTGTAATTCTCTTCGAGTTATGAGTTTTATTTGGCCAACTTGATCTATAGTTCTTGCAATAGGAGAAGTGCTTGGCTTTGGGTTCATACCGTGCGGTGTCCTCACCTAGTGACAGAAGGGGTAGCGAGGCACGCATCGTGTTGTTGCCATCAAGGGTAAAAATATGGGGTTTATATCATATTGCATGAATCTATCCCTCTACATCATGCCATCTTGCTTAAAGAGTTACTCCGTTTATCATGAACTTAATACACTAGATGCATGCTGGATAGCGGTCGATGTGTGGAGTAATAGTAGTAGATGCAGACAGTATCGGTCTACTTGTCTCGGATATGATGCCTATATGTATGCTCATTGCCTTAGATATTGTCATGACTTTGCGCTATTCTATCAATAGCTCAACAGTAATTTGTTCACCCACCGTAACACTTGCTATCATGAGAGAAGACTCTAGTGAACACTATGGCCCCCGAGTCTATTTTACATATTTTATATTCAGATCTAAACACCAAAAACACTAAAAATACCTTGCTAAAATTTTACTTACTAATTTATATTCATCTACTATCACTATCAAATCTCACGTTGCAAACAATCGTGAAGATATTGACAACCTCTTTATCGTGTTGGGTGCAAGTTTGTTGGTGTTTGTGCAGCTTCCTTGTTGCCTCATCTTGTTACTCTTATTGGATTTATACCTTGGTTCTCAAAATGAGGGAAATACTTACCGCTACCTTGCTGCATCATCCTTTCCTCTTCAAGGGAAATAACGAACGCAAGACAAGAATTCTGCCATCAACTAGCCAACTTTTGGTGACGTTGTGGAGAAGTAGAAATCATATCTACTATAGGACTCATGTTAGACCTTTCGGTCTTTTGTGTTCCGAGGCCATGTCTGTACATGCTAGGCACGTCAAGTTTAACCCGAGTGTTCTGCATGTGCAACACTGTCTTGCACCCGTTGTATGTGAATGTAGAGTCTACCACACCCGATCATCACGTGGCGTCTCGACACGACGAGCTTTCGCAATGGTGCACACTCGGGGAGAACACAATTTATCTTGAAATTAAGTGAGGCACTGATGTCTACTTGTGGACGTTGTTGGGCCTCCAACTGCAGAGGTTTGTAGGACATTAGCAATTTTCCCTTAAGTGGGTGACCTAAGGTTTATCAATCCGCAGGAGGCATAGGATGAAGATGGTATCACTCAAGCAACCCTGCAACCAAATAACAAAGAGTCTCTTGTATCCCCAACACACCCAATACAATGGTAAGTTGTATAGGTGCACTAGTTCGGCAAAGAGATGGTGATACAAGTGCAATATGGATAGTAGATATAGGTTTTTGTAATCTGAAAATATAAAAACAACAGGGTAACTAATAGTAAAAGTGAGCACGAATGGTATTGCAATGCTTGGAAACAAGGCCTAGGGTTCATACTTTCACTACTGGAAGTTCTCTAAACAATGATAACATAATTGGATAATATAACTATCCCTCAACGTGCAACAAAGAGTCACTCCAAAGTAACTAATAGCGGAGAACAAATGAAGAGATTATTGTCGGGGTACGAAACCACCACAAAGTTATTCTTTCTGATCGATCTATTCAAGAGTTCGTAGTAAAATAACACGAAGCTATTCTTTCTGTTCAATCTATCCTAGAGTTCGTACTAGAATAACACATTAAGACACACATCAACCAAAACCCTAATGTCACCTAGATACTCCATTGTCAACTCAAGTATCCGCGGGCATGATTATACAATATGCATCACATAATGTCAGAATCATCTATTCAACCAACACATAGAACTTCAAAGAGTGCCCCAAAGTTTCTACCGGAGAGTCAAAACGTGGGCCAATCCATATGAATAGGTTCCCGAGGTCACGAAACCTGCAAGTTGATCACCAAAACATACATCAAGTACTCACATGAATATCCCATTGTCACCATAGATAGACACGTGCAAGACATACATCAAGTGTTCTTAATGACTCAATCCAATAAGATAACTTAAAAGGGAAAACTCCATTCATTACAAGAAGGGAGAGGGGGAAGAACATCATAAGATCCAACTATAGTAGCAAAGCCCACGGTACATAGAGATCAATACATCTCAAGAACACAAGAGAGAGATCAAACACATAGCTACTGGTACATACCCTCAGCCCCGAGGGTGAACTACTCCCTCCTCGTCATGGAGATTGCCGGTATGATGAAGATGGCCACCAGAGATGGATTCCCCCTCCGGCAGGGTGCCGGAACGGGCTCCCAATTGGTTTTTGGTGGCTAAAGAGGCTTGCGGTGGCGGAACTCCCGATCTTGGTTTATTTCTGGAGGTTTCTATATTTATAAGACCATGTGGCATCGAGAACAAGTCAGGGCGACCCACGAGGGAGTCACGAGCCCCCTAGGCGCGCCCAGGGGGCACGCCTCCCAGGCTCATGGCTTCCTCAGGACTCCTCTTCGGTATCTTTTTCTTCTGGTATTTTTGATATTTTCCATAAAAATCACGGCAAAAGTTTTATTCCGTTTGGACTCCGTTTGATATTCCTATCTGAAAAAGGTCAAAAACACCGAAAAAACAGGAACTGGCACTCGGCTCTAGGTCAATAGGTTAGTGCCAAAAATAATATAAAATAGCATATAAATGCATATAAAACATCCAAAGTTGATAACATAATAGCATGGAACAATCAAAAATTATAGATACGTTGGAGAAGTATCAAGCATCCCCAAGCTTAATTCCTGCTCGTCCTCGGGTAGGTAAATGATAAAAACATAATTTTCGATGTGGATTGCTACCTAACATATATTGTGGCATGGATATTCAGATCCATATGATTCAAGACAAAAAGTTTAATATTGACGTATGAACAATAATACTTCAAGCATACTAACAAAGCAATCATGTCTTCTCAAAATAACATGGCCAAAGAAATTTATCCCTACAATATCATATAGTCTGGCTATGCTCCATCTTCCCCGCACAACGTATTTAAATCATGCACAACCCTGGTATTAGTCAAGAAATTGTTTTCACACTTTTACTTTCTCAAACCTTTTCAACTCTCACACAATACATGAGCGTGAGCCATGGACATAGCACTATAGGTGGAATAGAATATGGTGGAGATTGTGGGGAAAAAAGGAGGAGATGGTCACATCAACTAGGTGTATCAACGGGCTATGGAGATGCCCATCAATAGATATCAATGTGAGTGAGTAGGGATTGCCATGCAACAGATGCACTAGAGCTATAAGTGTATGAGATCTCAAAAAAAACTAAGTGGGTGTGCATCCAACTCGCTTGCTCATGAAGACCTAGGGCAATTGGACGAAGCCCATCTTTGGAATATACAAGCCAAGTTCTATAATGAAAATTCCCACTAGTATATGAAAGTGACAATATATGAGACTCTCTATTATGAAGATCATGGTGCTACTTTGAAGCACAAGTGTGGTAAAGGATAGTAGCATTGTCCCTTCTCTATTTTTCTCTCATTTTTTTGTTTGGGCTCTTTGGCCTCTTTATCTTTCATTTTTATTTTAAGTCCGTAGTCTCATCCCAACTTGTGAGGGAATCATAGCTTCCGTCCTTTCCTCACTTGGGACAATGCTCTAGTAATGATGATCATCATACTTTTATTTACTTACAACTCAAAACTTAGAACAAAGATATGACTCTATATGAATGCCTCCGGCAGTGTACCGGGATGTGCAATGACTCATGAGTGACATGTATGAAATATATGAACAGTGGCTTTGCCACAAATACAATGTCAACTACATGATCATGCAAACCAATATGACAATAATGATGCGTGTCATAATAAATGGAACGGTGGAAGTTGCATGGCAATATATCTCGGAATGGCTACGGAAATGCCATGATGGGTAGGTATGGTGGCTGTTTTGAGGAAGGATATATGGTGGGTGTGTGCACTGCCGAAAGTTGCGCGGTACTAGAGAGGCTAGCAATGGTGGAAGGGTGAGAGTGCGTATAATCCATGGACTCAACATTAGTCATAAAGAACTCACATACTTATTGCAAAAGTTTTATTAGTTATCGAAACTAAGTGTTAGACGCATGCTCCTATGGGAAGGTTTGGTAGGAGTTAACCATCGCGTGATCCCGACCGCCACACAAAGGATGACACTCAATAAAAACATCATGCTCCGACTTCGTAACATAGCGGTTCACCATACGTGCATGCTACGGGAATCACAAACTCTAACACAAGTATTTCTACCAATACATAATTACTCACTAGCATGACTCTAATATCACCATCCTTATATCTCAAAACTATGTGCAAAGAATCAAACTGCTCATAGTATTCGATGCACTCTATATGAAAGTTTTTATTATATCCCTCTTGGATGCCCATCATATTAGGACTAGATTCATAACCTAAGAAAATTACCGTGCTGTTTAAGACTCTCAAAATAATATAAGTGAAGCATGAGAGTTCAACTATTTCTATAAAGTAAAGTCATCGCAATGCTCTACAAAGACATAAGTGAAGCACTAGAGCAAAAAGAAAAACTACTCCAAAAGATATAAGTGAAGATCAATGAGTAGTTGAATAATTATTTGGCTATGTGAAGACTCTCCCATCTAATAATTTCATATCCTAAGTACCTTATTCAAAAAAAATAAAATGACACTCCAAGGATAGCACGAATCATGTGAAGAAGCAAAAACTTAGGTTCAACCGATACTAACCGATAATTGTTGAACAAGAAAGGTGGGATGCCAACCGGGGCATCCCCAAGCTTAGATGCTTGAGACTTCTTGAAATATTTATTGGGGTGCCTTGGGCATCCCCAATATTGAGCTTTTTTGTCTCCTTAATTCCTCTCATATGGTGGTTTCCAAAATCTTAAAAACTTCATCCACACAAAACTTAACAAGAACTCATGAGATAGGTTAGTATAAATCAATGCAAAACTATATCATCCTATACTGTAGAAAATCACTAATATTGTTATTTGACAGTTCACACTAAATGCCTATGCATATTTAAAACTCCCATCATCAAATGGAATCATTAAACAAGCAAACATATGCGAACAATGCAAACATAACATCAATCTGCCTAAACAGAACAATCTGTGAAGAATGCAGCAAGATCCATACTTAATTAACTCCAAAAAATATGAAAAAAATTCCAATCTGTAGAGAATTTACAATATCATACGTTTTCCAAATTTGAAGTTATTCTAACATACAGAAAATTCTAGGGAATTTTTGCACTACAAGCAAACTTTCTGTTTTGGAACAGCAACTCCTATACTTGCAAATTAAGCATGGTAAAGGCTATCCTTGAAATTTTGATTGAAATAAATGATAAAAACATTAAAATTAATATAAATAACAGAAATTAAGTACTAATAATAAAATGACGCTCCAAGCAAAACACATATCATGTGGTGAATAAAAATATAGCCCCGAGTAAAGTTACCGATGGATTGAAAACGAAAGAGGGGATGCCTTCCCGGGACATCCCAAATCTTAGGATCTTTGGTGTCCTTGAATATGGTTTGGGATTACTTGGGCATCCCCAATATTAGGCTCTTTCCACTCCTTGTTCCGTTTTCCATCCGAACTTTACCCAAAACTTGAAAACTTCACAACACAAAACTTAACGGAACTTCGTGAGATGGGTTAGTATAATAAAGACAAATCATTCATTTTGGTACTGTCAATACAAGGTTCATATATGTTCCCACACAATTCCTACTTTATCTTATCATTTCCAAAATTTATATCACTTAATATAATCTATGGAAACACTAAAACAAGCAAACTATGCATTGAAAACAGAATCTGTCAAGAACAGAACAGTCTGTAATGATCTGAATTATAACCATACTTATGCACCTCCAAAAATTCTCAAAAAATTATGAAAGATAAGTAAATTTTTATAAAAATCATCATAAAAAATTATCAACTAAAAATCTCTCTCTGGATAAAAATGAAAAATAATTTCGTGAGCACAAAGTTTCTGTCTTTTTCAGCATGATCAAACAACTATCACCCAAACTAATCATAAAGGATTTACTTGGCACTTTATTGAAATAAAAGCTATAAAACATGATTAATACAGTATACTAATCACGTGAACACACATAAACAGTAAGGATACATATTGGGTTGTCTCCCAACAAGCACTTTTCTTTAATGCCTTTCAAGCTAGGCATGATGATTTCAATGATGCTCACATAAAAGATAATGATTGAAACATAATAGAAGCATCATGAGGCATATGACAAGCACATTTAAGTCTAACCCACTTCCTATGCATAGGTATTTTGTGAACAAACAACTTATTGGATCAAGAATCATCTAGCATAGGAAGGCAAAGCAAGCATAGCTTCAAAAATTTCAACACTTAGAGAGGAAACTTGACATTATTGCAATATGTAGAAGCATATGATCCTCTCTCATAATAATTTTCAGTAGCATCATGAATAAATTCAACAATATAACCAGAACCTAAAGCATTATTTTCATTATCTACAAGCATAGAAATTTTACTACTCTCCACATAAGAAAATTTAATCTCATGATTAATAGTGGGAGTATTATAAAAGACTTGAGCACTACAAATTGTTTCCACATTAAAAGAGTGATGTTTAGAAAAAGGGTACTCATAATTGTGACAAGTTTTATCATCATTCTTATTTATAGCATAAGTATCATCACAATAATCATCATAGATAGGAGGTATGCAATAATCATAGTAAATTTGATCACTCAAAGTGGGGGGACTAAAAGGATCATCTTAATTTAGCGTATCATCCCCAAGCTTGGGACAAACATCATGTGTAGCAAATATATTTTCAAACATGTCATTCTCGTCAAACATAGCATCCCAAGCTTGTGGTTTTGCATATCATAGACATAATCACTCTCATCATTAATAGTATGAATAGCACCAATAGTATAGCAATTATTATCGTCCTCCACATTTATTTTTGATTCATTCTCATGAGGCATATCAATAATAGGAGCATCATTATTTGGGAGAGATACCTCTTTACCATAGAAATCAACATGCTTATAGGAAATATTTTCATCATAAATAGTGAAATCACAATTAGCATCATGGATATTAAAAGTATTCATACTAACAACATTGCAATCATGCTCATCATTAACATATTTTATGCCAAGCATCCTATGTAATTATTGTTCTAGCATTTGAGCACAATTTTCTTTTCCATCATTTTCACGAAACACATTAAAAAGATGAAGCATATGAGGTAACCTTAATTCCATTTTTTGTTTTCTTTTAATAAACTAAACTAGTGATAAAACAACAAACTAAAATATTCGATTGCAAGATCTAAATATGTACCTTGAAGCGCTAACCTCCCTGGCAACGGCGCTAGGAAAGAGCTTGATGTCTACTACGCATCCTTCTCCTGGTAGACGTTGTTGGGCCTCCAAGTGCAGAGGTTGTTGGAAATATGCCCTAGAGGCAATAATAAATTAGTTATTATCATATTTCCTTGTTCATGATAATCGTTTTTTATCCATGCTATAATTTTATTGATCGGAGACTTAAATGCATGTGTGGATACATAGACAAAACCATGTCCCTAGTATGCCTCTAATAGACTAGCTCATTGATCAAAAGATGGTTAAGGTTTCCTAGCCATGGACATGAGATGTCATTTGATAACGGGATCACATCATTAGGAGAATGATGTGATGGACAAGACCCAAACTACAAACGTAGCATATGATCATGTCAGTTTGTTGCTACTGTTTTCTGCATGTCAAGTATATGTTCCTATGACCATGAGATCATGCAACTCACGGATATCGGAGGAGTGCCTTGTGTGTATCAAACTTCGCAACGTAACTGGGTGACTACAAAGGTGCTCTACAGGTATCTCCGATGGTGTCTGTTGAGTTGGCATGGATCGAGACTGGGATTTGTTACTCCGTGTGACGGAGAGGTATCTCGGGGCCCACTCGGTAATGTAACATCACAATAAGCCTTGCAAGCAATGTGACTAATTGTTAGTTGCGGGATCTTGTATTATGGAACGACTAAAGAGACTTGCCAGTAGCAAGGTTGAACTAGGTATGGAGATACCGACGATCGAATCTTGGGCAAGTAACATACCGAAGAACAAACGGAACATTATACGGGATTAACTGAATCCTTGACATGGAGGTTCGACCGATAAAAATCTTCATAGAATATGTAGGAACCAATGTGGACGTCCAGGTCTTGCCCTTGGTTATTAACCATAGAGGTGTCTCGGTCATGTCTACATAGTTCTCGAACCCGCAGGGTCTGCACACTTAAGGTTCGGTGACGTTTCGGTAGTGTAGAGTTATGTATGCTGGTGACAAAAGGTTGTTTGGAGTCCCGTATGAGATCCCGGACGTCACGAGGAGCTCCGGAATGGTACGGAGATAAAGATTCATATATAGGAAGTCCCAGTTTGGTCGCCGGAAAAGTTTCGGGCTCATCGGTAGTGTACCGGGAGTGCCGGTAGTGTACCGGGAGACCTCCGAGAGGGGTATTTCGACCCCAGAGGGTCCATGGGCTGTGGAGAGTGATAACTAGCCCTTATTGGGCTGGAGGAACAGCCACAATAAGGCCCATGGCGCAGGAGGCAAAAGTCCTAAAGGAAAAGGTGTAAAAAAGGCTAAAAGGAAGAGTCCTACTCCTACTAGGAGTGGAGGAGGAGTAGGACTCCTCCCCCTCTAGCCGGACAACTCCTAGGAGGCTTTGGGCTGGCGCCAAGGCTGCCTCTCCCTCCCTCTTATATATACTAGTGGAATAGAGGGTTTTTTCACAGATTTTTACGGCCACGTGCTACCCGTTTCACCGGTGCTCCTCTAGATCAGTTTTCTTCAGTGCTTAGGCGAAGCCCTGCCGGAATTGCTACACCACCATCACCGGAGCACCGTCATGCTGCCGGTGAACTCTCTCCTCTCCACCTCCTCTTGCCGGATCGAGATGGTGGAGATCGTCATCAAGCTGCATCTGTGCTGAACGCGGAGGTGCCGTCCGTTCGGCGCTAGATCGGAAGGACCGTGATCGAGATCGCGAGACGGTTCGTGATGAGATCGCGAGACGGATCGTGATGAGCTCGCGGGACAGATCGTGATCAAGATCGTGAGATGGATCGTGATGAGTTCGCGGGACGGATCGTGATGTGTTCGCGAGACAGATCGTGATTGGATCACGGGTCGGATCGTGATGAGATCGCGGGACGCTCGGCGATTTGGATCGCAAAGATGTTTGACTACACCAACCGCGTTTCTTAACGCTTCCCGCTTAGCGATCTACAAGGGTACGTAGATCCACTCTCCATGTCGTAGATGCTCATCACCATGGATAGGTTTGTGTGTGCGTAGGAATTTTTTTGTTTCCCATGCGACATTCCCCTATAGTGGTATCAGAGCTAGGTTGATGGTTCGATGAGATCTCGAGTAGAACACAAAAGGTTTGTGGGTGTTGATGCTGAGATTGCTTCCTCCCTTGGTCGTATTTTGGTTCAGCGGGATTGTGAGATGAAGCGGCCCGGACCAACATTACTCGTACGCTTACGAGAGACCGGTTCCCTCGACGCAACTTGTTGCCTAGATGGCTTGCGGGTGACAGTTTCTCTCACTTTAGTTGGATCGGATTTGACAAGGGCGGTCCTTGAGAAGGTTGAAAAGCAACTAGTGTATCACCGTTGTGGTTTTTGCGTAGGTGAGAATGATTCTTGCTAGATACCCGTAGCAGCCACGTAAAACATGCAACAACAATTAGAGGACGTCTAACTTGTTTTTGCAGGGTATGTTGTGATATGATATGGCCAATTACATGATGTGATATATGAGATGATCATGTGATGTATAGATTATCACGACTTGCATGTCGGTGAATACGGCAACTGGCAGGAGCTATAGGGTTGCTTTTAATTATTGTATGACCTGCGTGTCAATCATTAAGTGCTATGTAATGCTTTACTTTATCGCTAAACGTTAGCAATAGTAGTAGAAGGATGCAGGGTGTGACAACCCCGATGGCGACACGTTGATGGAGATCATGGTGTCATGCCGGTGACGATGGAGATCATGCCGATGCTTTCTAGATGGAGATCAAAAGCACAAGTTCATGGCCATATCATGTCACTTATGATTTGCATGTGATGTTAATCCTTTTTATGCACCTTGTTTTGCTTAGGACGATGGTAGCATTATAAGGTGATCCCTCAATTAATTTCAAGATAAATTGTGTTCTCCCCGAGTGTGCAGCGTTGCGAAAGTTCGTCGTGTTGAGACACCACGTGATGATCGGGTGTGATAGACTCTATGTTCACATACAACGGGTGCAAGCCAGATTTGCACGTGCAGAACACTCGGGTTAAACTTGACGAGCCTAGCATGTACAGACATGGCCTCGGAACACAAGAGACCGAAAGGTCGAACATGAGTCATATAGTAGATATGATCAACATAATGATGTTCACCATTGCAGCCACCTCAACTCACGTGATGATCGGACTTGAGTTGGTGAATTTGGATCATGTATCACTCAAATGATCGGAGGGATGTCAATTTGAGTGGGAGTTCTTAAGTAATATGATTACTTGAACTCATTATCATGAACATAGTCAATGGTGTCTTTGCAAATTATGTTGTAGATTACTAGCTCGCGTTGTAGCTCCCTTAATTTTAGGTATGTTCCTAGAGAAATAGAGTTGAAAGATGATGGTAGCAATATTGCAGACTGGGTCCATGATCTGAGGATTGTCCTTTTTGCTGCACAGAAGGCTTAGTTCCTTAATGCACCGCTCGGTGCGCCACCCCCTCTAGCGTCGTCTGTAGATGTTCTGAATATCTGACAGGCACGTTTCGATGACTACTTGATAGTTTAGTGCGTCATGCATTACGGCTTAGAATTGAGGCTTAGAAACATTTTGAACGTCACGGAACATATGAGATGTTCTAGGAGCTGAGATTGTGATCTTAGGCTCATGCCCGTGTTGTGAGATATGAGATCTCCAACAAGATTCTTTTCCTATAAGATGAAGGAGAATAGCTCAATCGTTGAGCATGTACTCAGATTGTCTGGATACTACAATCGCTTGAATCAAGTGGGAGTTGATCTTCCAAATAAGATAGTGATTGATGTAGTTCTCCAAGTCACTGTCAGTGAGCTACTAGAACTTGGTGATGAACTATGAAATGCCAGGGAAAGAAATGTTGATCCCCGAGCTGTTCGCGATGTTTGAGACAGTGAAGGTAGAAATCAAGAAGGAGCATCAAGTGTTGATGGTTAATCAAACCACTAGTTTCGAGAAGGGCAAGAGCAAGTAGGGAAACTTCATGGATAGCAAGTCAGTTGCTGCTCCAGTGAAGCAACCCAAAGTTGAACTCAAACCCGAGACTAAGTGCTTCTGTTATGAGGTGAGCGATCGCTGAGGCGGAACAACCTTAGATACTTGGTAGATAAGAAGGCTGGCAACATCGATAGAAGTATATTTGATATACGAGTTATTAATGTGTACCTTGCTAGTACTCTTAGTAGCACCTGGGTATTGGATACCGGTTAGGTTGCTAAATGTTAGTAACTCAAAATAAAAGCTACGGAATAAATGGAGAACTAGCTAAGGGTGAGGTGACGATATGTGTTGGAAATGTTTCCAAGGTTGGTGTGATCAACATCGCACGCTCTCTCTACCTTCAGGATTAGTGACGAACCTAAATAAATGTTATTTGGTGTTTTGCGTTGAGCATGAACATGATTAGATCATGTTTATTGCAATACGGTTATTCATTTAGAGAATAATGGTTATTCTGTTTACATGAATAATACCTTCAATGGTCATGCACCCAGTAAGAATGGTTTGTTGAAATCTTGATCGTAGTAATACACATGTTCATAACATTGATGTCAAAAGATACAAAGTTAATAATGATAGTACCACATATTTGTGGCACTGCCGCTAAATGTCATATTGGTATAAAGCACATCAAGAAACTCCATGCTGATGGATCTTTGGACTCATTCGATTTCGAATCGGTTGAGACACGCGAACCATGCCTCTTGGGCAAGATGACTAAAGGACCCCGTTGGATGGAGCGGGCAAGTGATTCATTGGAAATGATACATGTTGATGTATGCAATCAAGTGAGTCTTGTAGCGTGTAGTGGATATCGTTATTTCTTACCTTCACTGATGATTTGAGTAGATATAATGTATATTTACTTAATGAAACACAAGTCTGAATCGTTTGAAAGGTTCAAGCAAATTCAGAGTGAAGTTTAAGATCATCGTGACAAGAAGATAAAAATGACTGCGATAAGATCGTGGAGATGAATATCTGAGTTACGAGTTTGGCATACAACTTAAGACAATGTGAAATTTGTTTCGCAACTAACGCCACCTGAAACTCCATAGTGTGATGGTGTGTCCGAACATCATAGTCATGCTCTATTGGACATGGTGCGTGCTATGATGTCTCTTATCGTTTTACTACTATAATTTTGGGGTTATGCATTAGAGACAACAACATTCACTTTAAATAGGGCATCATCTAAATCCATTGAGATGACACCGTGTGAATTATGGTTTGATAGAAACCTAAGCTGTCATTTCTTTATATTTGGGGCTGCGACACTTGTGTGGAAAATGTTTTCACCTAATGAGGTCGAACCCTAGGCGGACAAATGCATCTTCATAGAATACCCTAAGATCAGTTGGGTGAACCTTCTATCTCAGATCCTAGTGCAAAGTGTTTGTTGCTTAAACGGATCCTTTCTTGAGGAAATGTTTCTCTCGAAAGAATTGAGCGGGAGGAAGATAGAACATGATGAGGTTGTTAAACCTTTGTTCAACCAGAGAGTAGCGCAGCGCAGAAAGATGTTTCTGTGAAGCCTACGTTAGTTGAAGAGGAAGTTAATGATGATGATCATGAAGCTTCAGGATCAAGTTACTATCGAACTTTGTAGGATGACAAGGATGTGTACTGCTCCTAAGTGGTATGACAACCCTGTCTTGGAAGTCATGTTGTTGGACAACGATGAACCTACGAGCTATGGAGAAGCGATGATGGGCCCGGATGCCGACAAATGGTTGGAGGCCATGAAATCCGAGATAGCATCCATGTATGAAAACTAAGTATATACTTTGGTAGACTTGCTCGTTGGACGGCAGGTCGTTGAGTACAAATGGATCTTTAGAATGAAGATAGACGCTGATGGTAATTGTCACCATTTGTAAAGCTCGACTTGTTGCAAAGATGTTTGTGACAAGTTCAAGGTGTTGACTTCAATGAGACTTTCTCACTCGTAGCGATGCTAAAGTCTATTGGAATTACGTTTGCAGTTGCTGCGTTTTCAATTATGAAATCTGGCAGATGGATGTCAAAACATCGTTTCCTTAAGGGTTTACTTGAGTAAAGGTTGTATGTGATACAACCAGATGGTTTTGTCAGTCCTAAGGATGCTAAAAGGTGTGCAAGCTTCGGTGATCCTTCCATGCACTAAAGCAAGCATCTCGGAGTTGTAATATACACTTTGATGAGGTGATCAAAGTTTTTGAAGTTTATACAAAGTTTACGAGAAACTTGTATTTACAATAAAGTGAGTGGGAGCACTATAGAATTTCTGATAAGTATATGTGGATGACATATTGTTGATCAGAAGTAATGTAGAATTTCTGGAAAGCATAATCGGTTGTTTGGAAAGTGATTTTCAAAGGAAGACCTTGATAAAACTACCTGATTGTTGAGCATCAAGATCTATAGAGATAGATCAAGATGCTTGATGAGACTTTCAATGAGTACATACCTTGACAAGATTTTGAAAGAGTTCAAAATGGATCAGTCAGAGAAAGAGTTCTTGTCTGATTTGTAAGGTGTGAAGTTGAGTGAGACTCAAAGCTCGACATCGGCAGAATAAAGAGAAAGGAAGAATGTCGTCCCCTATGCCTTAGCCATAGGCTCTGTACAGTATGCCATGCTGTGTACCGCACATGTGTGTGCCTTGGCATGAGTTCGTCAGGGGGTACAATAGTGAACTAGGAGTGGATCACTGGACAGCGGTCAAGATTATCCTTAGTAACTTAAAGACTGAGGAGATGTTTCTCTATTATGGAGGTGATAAAGAGTTCGTCGTAAAGAGTTACGTCGATGCAGGCTTTAGCACCAATCCGGATGACTAGTAGTAGCAATCTGGATACATATAGTGGAGCATCCATTTGGAAGTAGTACCAAGTGGAGTGTGGTAGCAGTGTTTACAGTTTGACATAAGGATTTGCAACGTACACACGGATCTGAATTTTGCAGACCCATTGACTATAAGACCTCTCTCACATGCAAAGCATGATCGAGCCCCAGAACTCATTGGGTGTTAGATTCATAACAATGTGAATCACATGGTGATGTGAACTAGATTATTGACTCTAGTGCAAGTGGGAGACTGTTGGAAATATGCCCTAGAGGCAATAATAAATTAGTTATTATCATATTTCCTTGTTCATGATAATCGTTTGTTATCCATGCTATAATTGTATTGATCGGAGACTTAAATGCATGTGTGGATACATAGATAAAACCATCTCTCTAGTATGCCTCTAATAGACTAGCTCGTTGATCAAAAGATGGTTAAGGTTTCCTAGCCATGGACATGAGATGTCATTTGATAATGGGATCACATCATTAGGAGAATGATGTGATGGACAAGACCCAAACTACAAACGTAGCATATGATCGTGTCAGTTTATTGCTACTGTTTTCTGCATGTCAAGTATATGTTCCTATGACCATGAGATCATGCAACTCACGGATATCGGAGGAGTGACTTGTGTGTATCAAACGTCGCAACGTAACTGGGTGACTACAAAGGTGCTCTACAGGTATCTTCGATGGTGTCTGTTGAGTTGGCATGTATCGAGACTGGGATTTGTTACTCCGTGTGACGGAGAGGTATCTCGGGGCCCACTCGGTAATGCAACATCACAATAAGCCTTGCAAGCAATGTGACTAATTGTTAGTTGCGGGATCTTGTATTATGGAACGAGTAAAGAGACTTTCCAGTAACAAGGTTGAACTAGGTATGGAGATACCGACGATCGAATCTCGGGCAAGTAACATACGGAAGAACAAAGGGAACATTATACGGGATTAATGAATCCTTGACATAGAGGTTTGACCGATAAAGATCTTCGTAGAATATGTAGGAACCAATGTGGACGTCTAGGTCCTGCCATTGGTTATTGACCGTAGAGGTGTCTCGGTCATGTCTACATAGTTCTCGAACCCGCAGGGTCTGCACATGTAAGGTTCGGTGACGTTTCAGTAGTGTAGAGTTATGTATGGTGGTGACAGAAGGCTGTTCGGAGTCCCAGATGAGATCCCGGACATCACGAGGAGCTCCGGAATGGTCCGGAGGTAAAGATTCATATATAGGAAGTCCCAGTTTGGTCGCCGGAAAAGTTTTGGGCTCATCGGTAGTGTATCGGGAGTGCCGGTAGTGTACCAGGAGACCTCCGGGAGGGGTATTTCGACCCCAGAGGGTCCATGGGCTGTGGAGAGTGATAACCAGCCCTTATTGGGCTGGAGGAACAGCCACAATAAGGCCCATGGCGCAGGAGGCAAAAGTCCTAAAGGAAAAGGTGGAAAAAAGGCTAAAATGATGAGTCCTACTCCTCCCCCTCTAGCCGGCCAACTCCTAGGAGGCTTTGGGCTGGTGCCAAGGCTGCCTCTCCCTCCCTCCTATATATACTAGTGGAATAGAGGGTTTTTGCACAGATTTTTATGGCCGCGTGCTACCCGTTTCACCGGTGCTCCTCTAGATCGGTTGTGTGCAGTGCTTAGGCGAAGCCCTGCCGGAATTGCTACACCACCATCACCGGAGCGCCGTCACGCTGCCGGTGAACTCTCTATCCTCTCCACCTCCTCTTTCTGGATCGAGACGGTGGAGATCGTCATCAAGCTGCACGTGTGCTGAACGTGGAGGTGCCGTCTATTCGGCGCTAGATCGGAAGGACCGTGATCGAGATCGTAAGACGGTTCGTGATGAGATCGCGGAACGGATCGTGATGAGTTTGCGGGACAGATCGTGATCAAGATTGTGAGACGGATCATGATGAGTTCGCGGGACGGATCGTGATGTGTTCGCGAGACAGATCGTGATTGGATCGCGGGACGGATCGTGATGAGATCGCGGGACGCTCGGCGATTTGGATCACGAAGATGTTCGACTACACCAACCGCGTTTCTTAATGCTTCCCGCTTAGCGATCTACAAGGGTACGTAGATACACTCTCCCTCTCGTAGATGCTCATCACCATGGATAGGTTTCCATGTGCGTAGGAAATGTTTTGTTTCCAATGCGACATTCCCCTACAGAGGTTTGTAGGACAGTAGCAATTTTCCCTTAAGTGGGTGACCTAAGGTTCATCAATCCGCGGGAGGCATAGGATGAAGATTGTATCTCTCAAGCAACCCTGCAACCAAATAACAAAGAGTCTCTTGTGTCCACAACACACCCAATACAATTGTAAGTTGTATAGCTGCACTAGTTCGGCGAAGAGATGGTGATACAAGTGCAATATGGATAGTAGATATAGGTTTTTGTAATCTGAAAATATAAAAACAGCAAGGTAACTAATAGTAAAAGTGAGCACGAACGGTATTGCAATGCTTGGAAACAAGGCCTAGGGTTCATACTTTCACTAGTGGAAGTTCTCTAAACAACAATAACATAATTGGATCATATAGCTATCCCTCAACGTGAAACAAAGAGTCACTCCAAAGTAACTAATAGCGGAGAACAAACGAAGAGATTATTGTCGGGTACAAAACCACCACAAAGTTATTCCTTCTGATCGATCTATTCAAGAGTTCGTAGTAAAATAACACGAAGCTATGCTTTCCGTTCAATCTATCCTAGAGTTCCTACTAGAATAACACCTTAAGACACACATCAACCAAAACCCTAATGTCACCTAGATAATCCATTGTCACCTCAAGTATCCGTGGGCATGATTATACGATATGCATCACATAATCTCAGAATCATCTATTCAACCAACACATAGAACTTCAAAGAGTGCCCCAAAGTTTCTACCGGAGAGTCAAAACGTGTGCCAACCCATATGCATAGGTTCCCAAGGTCACAAAACCCGCAAGTTGATCACCAAAACATACATCAAGTACTCACATGAATATCCCATTGTCACCACAGATAGACACGTGCAAGACATACATCAAGTGTTCTTAAAGACTCAATCTGATAAGATAACTTAAAAGGTAAAACTCAATTCATTACAAGAAGGGAGAGGGGGAAGAACATCATAAGATCCAACTATAGTAGCAAAGCCCGCGGTACATAGAGATCAAGACATCTCAAGAACACGAGAGAGAGAGAGATCAAACACATAGGTACCGGTACATACCCTCAGCCCCGAGGGTGAACTACTCCCTCCTCGTCATGGAGATTGCCGGGATGATGAAGATGGACACCGGAGTTGGATTCCCCTCCTGCAGGGTGCCGGAACGGGCTCCCTATTGGTTTTTGGTGGCTACAGAGGCTTGCAGCGGCAGAACTCCCGATCTTGGTTTATTTCTGGAGGTTTCTGGATTTATAAGACCAGATGGCATCGAGAACAAGTCAGGGGGACCCACGAGGGAGTCACGAGCCCCCCAGGCGCGCCCAGGGGGGCGCCTCCCAGGCTCGTGGCTTCCTCGGGACTCCTCTCCGGTATATTTTTCTTCTGGTATTTTTGATATTTTCCATAAAAAATAACGACGAAAGTTTTATTCCGTTTGGACTCCGTTTATGTGAAAAAGGTCAAAAACACGGAAAAAACAGGAACTGGCACTAGGCTCTAGGTCAATAGGTTAGTCCCAAAAATAATATAAAATAGCATATAAATGCATATAAAACATCCAAAGTTGATAACATAATAGCATGGAACAATCAAAAATTATAGATACGTTGGAGACGTATCAGGGATCACCTTATAATGCTACCGTCGTCCTAAGCAAAACAAGGTGCATAAAAGGATTAACATCCCATGCAAATCATAAGTGACATGATATGGCCATGAACTTGTGCTTTTGATCTCCATCATGAAAGCACCGCCATGATCTCCATCGTCACCGGCACGACACCATGATGTCCATCATCTTGATCTCCATCAATGTGTCGCCATCGGGGTTGTCATGCCCAACATGCTTCTACTACTATTGCTACCATCGCGATAAAGTGAAGCATTACATATCGCTTAATGATTGACACTCAGGTCATACAGTAATTAAATACAACCCTATGGTTCCTGTCGGTTGCCGTACTCAGCGACATGCAAGTCGTATTATTCTATACAACACAAGATCATCTCATACATCACATATATCACATCATGTAATTGGCCATGTCACATCACAACATACCCTGCAAAAACAAGTTAGACATCCTCTAATTGTTGTTGCATGTTTTACGTGGCTGCTACGTGTATCTAGCAACAACGATTCTCATCTACGCAAAAACCACAAGGGTGATACACTAGTTGGTTTTCAACCTTCTCAAGGACCGCCTTTGTCGAATCAGATCCAACTAAAGTGAGAGAACCTGGCACCCGCAAGCCATCTATGCAACAAGTTGCGGTCGAGGGAACCGGTCTCTCGTAAGCGTACGAGTAATGTTGGTCCGGGCCACTTCATCTCACAATACTGCTAAATCAAAACACGACCAAGGTAGGAAGCAATCTAAGCATCAACGCCCACAAACTCTTTGTGTTCTACTCGAGATCTCATCTACACATAGACCTAGATCATGATGCCACTGTTGGGGAACGTTGCATGGGAAACAAAAAATTTCCTACACACATGCAGATCTATCCATGGTGATGAGCATCTACGAGAGGGAGAGTGAATCTACATACCCTTGTAGATCGCTAAGCGGGAAGCGTTAAGAAACGCGGTTGGTGTAGTCGAACGTCTTCGTGATCCAAATCCCCGAGCGTCCTGCGATCTCATCACGATCCGTCCCACGATCCAATCACGATCCATCCCGCGATCTCATCACGATCCGTCCCGCGATCTCATCACGATCCGTCTCACCATCTTGATCACGATCCTTCCGATCTAGCGCCGAATGGACAACACCTCCGTGTTCAGCACACGTGCAGCTTGATGACGATCTCCGCCTTCTTGATCCAGCCAGAGGGAGCGGAGAGATAGAAGAGTTCTACGACAGCGTGACGGCGCTCCGGCGATGGTGGTGGAGCTATTCCGGTAGGGCTTCACCTAAGCACTTCAGAAGTCCAATCTAGAGGAGAAACTATGCACTAGAGGAACGGGTAGCACGTGGCTGAGAATCAGGTGCAAAAAACCCTAAAACCTCTAGTATATATAAGAGGAAGAGAGGAGGAGGCTTGGCTCTCAAGGATCCAGCCCTTGGGTCGGCCGAACCTAGTAGGAGAGGTGGAATCCACCTTCAATCCTAGTAGGACTAGGATTCATCCTATTTCTGCCTTTTTCCACCTTTTTCTGTTTGGGCTTTTCTTCCTAGCCTCACGGGCCTTGTGTGGGACTTCCACCAGCCCTAAAGGGCTGGTATTCACTCTCCCAAAGCCCATGTAGCCTCTTGGGTTGAAATACCCCTCCCGATGATCTGCCGGTAGACTACCGGCAATCCCGGTACACTACCGGTACTCCCGGTACAATACCGGTGAGCCCGAAACTTTTCCAGCGACCAAAATAGGAATTCCTTGCCAGACCATTCCGGAGCTCCTCGTGACGTCCGGGATCTCATCCGGGACTCCGAACAACCTTTGGTCACCACCATACATAATTCTATACTACCGAAACGTCACCAAACCTTAAGTGTGCAGACCCTGCGGGTTCGAGAACTTTGTAGACATGACCGAGACACCTCTACGGTCAATAACCAATAGCGGGAACTGGATGCCCATATTGATTCCTACATATTCTGCGAAGATCTTTATCGGTCGAACCTCTATGTGAAGGATTCAGTTAATCCCGTATGATGTTCCCTTTGTTCTTCGTTATGTTACTTGCCCGAGATTCGATCGTCGGTATCTCCATACCTAGTTCAACCTTGTTTCTGGCAAGTCTCTTTACTCATTCCGTAATACAATATCCGATGACTAACACTTAGTCACATTGCTTGCAAGGCTCATTGTTATGTTGTATTATCAAGTGGGCCCTTAGATACCTCTCCGTCACACGGAGTAACAAATCCCAGTCTTGATCCATGCCAACTCAACAGACACCCTCAGAGATACCTGTAGAGCACCTTTATAGTCACCCAGTTACGCTGTGACGTTTGATATGCACAAGGCACTCCTCTGATGTCTGTGAGTTTCATGATCTCATGGTCATAGGAACATATACTTGACATGTAGAAAACAGTAGCAATACACTGACACGATCATGTGCTACATTTGTAGTTTGGGTCTTGTCCATCAAATCATTCTCCTAATGATGTGATCTCATTATCAAACGACATCTCATGTCCATGGCTAGGAAACCTTAACCATCTTTTGATCAACGAGCTAGTCTATTAGAGGCATACTAGGGACATGGTTTTGTCTATGTATCCACACATGCATCTAAGTCTCCGATCAATACAATTATAGCATGGATAATAAACGATTATCATGAACAAGGAAATGTGATAATAACTAATTTAATATTGCCTCTAGGGCATATTTCCAACAGTGACAGCAGCAGGAGCTGATGAAGAGGGCCTCAAGTCTGGAGCTGGCACTGTGGCTGATCAGGCCGGAGTGGGAAACTATGTGCCTATCCTGGGAGGTGATCCATCCTCCTCATCATCATCGTCGTCGTCGTCAGAAGAAGAAGAAGAAGCCTGAGGGATGTGCACCGAGTCAACTTCCTTCTGAAGCTCTGTGACTGTCTTAGTCACCCTGTCCACCTTATCATTAAGATTCTTGATCCTTGTTTGAAAGATCCTCACAAGACTGTTTTGGTTGTCCAGAATCCCCTTAATGTCGTTCTCCATGTCCTGAACTGATGAAATCAACAGATCCATTTGCTCACTTATGGATCTAGGAACATGAGCACTAGTGGCTCTAACTGCCTCTGCCTCTGCCCGAGCTATAGTAGATGTGGGATGTTCTGCATCTATCACCACAACATTATCCTCGAGATCTGAGTGTAGGGGCAAATGTGAATGATCTAGAGAAAATATGTGCTTTTCCAACTTGGAGTTGGTGAGCATGTGGATGTAGGGTGCATAGCAGCAAGAGCGCTTCTGATCAGAAGCAACCTGCTTGACTGTTTCAACAATCAAGTCCATGACTCTGATCCTGGTGTGTCTGTCAAGGCGGATCAACATGTTGATGGCATATCCTCGCATCATCTTGTCATCTCCTGACTTGGGCATCAAAGTATGCCTCAGAATGGTGTTCATGGTGCGGAGGCCAACCTAAAGATAGTAGATGGATCCTAGCTTGTGAGACTTCACATTAGCAGCAGGGATCTCCTTGTACATGTTGGCCATAGCAATGATGGTCTCCTTGGATTCTAAGTAGACATCCAAATCACCATCTTGTGCCTCTGGGACTCCTAGAATTGCAGCCCATTCATCAATAGTGGACTCATATCTTGCTCCTTGTGTCATCCATACAATCCTACCATCTCCATAGAAATGTGGAGTGGAGTATAATTGCATGATCATCTCATCATTCCATGCAGTAAGTGCTCTGCCAACTAATTCATCCAGACCAATGCAGTGGAAATTGTCTTTTACACTTGGAAAGTAGTCCTCATTCTCCTTAATGAATTTCCAGTCTACATATTTTTGGAAATATGCCCTAGAGGCAATAATAAAATGGTTATTATTGTATTTCCTTGTTCATGATAATTGTCTATTCTTCATGCTATAATTGTGTTAACCGGAAACCGTAATGCATGTGTGAATACATAGACCACAACATGTCCCTAGTGAGCCTCTAGTTGACTAGCTCGTTGATCAATAGATGGTCACGGTTTAATGACCATGGACATTGGATGTCATTGATAACAGGATCACATTGGGAGAATGATGTGATGGACATGACCCAATCCTAAGCATAGCACAAGATCGTGTAGTTCGTTTGCTAAAGCTTTTCCAATGTCAAGTATCGTTTCCTTAGACCATCAGATTGTGCAACTCCCGGATACTGTAGGAATACTTTGGGTGTGCCAAACATCACAACGTATCTGGGTGTCTATAAAGGTGCACTACAGGTATCTCCAAAAGTGTTTGTTGGGTTGGCATGAATCGAGATTGGGATTTGTCACTCCGTGTGATGGAGAGGTATCTCTAGGCCCACTTGGTGAAGACACGATGATGGAGATCATGATGATGGCGATCATGGTGTCGTGCCGGTGACAGTGATGATCATGGTGCCTCGAAGATGGAGATCAAAGGAGCAAGATGATATTGGCCATATCATGTCACTATATTGATTGCATGTGATGTTTATCATGTTTACATCTTATTTTCATAGAACGACGGTAGTAAATAAGATGATCTCTCAATAAAATTTCAAGAGATGTGTTCACCCTAACTGTGCACCGTTGCTAATGATCATTGTTCCGAAACACCACGCGATGATCGGGTGTGATAGGATCTAACGTTCGCATACAACGGGTGTAAGCCAGATTTACACATGCGAAACACTTAGGTTGACTTGACGAGCCTAGCATGTACAGACATGGCCTCGGAACACGGAAGACCGAAAGGTTGAACATGAGTCGTATAGAAGATATGATCAACATAGAGATGTTCACCATGGATGACTAGTCTATCTCACGTGATGATCAGACACGGGCTAGTTCACATGGATCATGTATCACTTGGATGACTAGAGAGATGTCTATCTGAGTGGGAGTTCATTAAATAATTTGATTATGTGAACTTAATTATCATGAATTTAGTCTAAAAATGTCTTTACAATCTATATTGTAGATCCAATGGCCAACGCTATTGTCACCCTCAACTTCAACACGTTCCTAGAGAAAACCAAGCTGAAAGATGATGGAAGCAACTATGTGGACTAGATCCGTAGCTTGAGGAGCATCCTCATAGGTTTCAAGAGATTGTATGTCCTTGATGCACCGCTAGGTGACCCACCCATTTTTCCAGCGGACAAAGACATTATGAACGCTTGGCAGTCACGCTGCGATGATTACTCCTTTGTTCAGTGCGGCATGCTTTATAGTTTAGAAACGGGGCTCCAAAAGCGTTTTGAGCAACACGGAGCATATGAGATGTTCCAAGAGCTGAAACTGGTTTTCCAAGCTCATGCCCGGGTCGAGAGATATGACGTCTCTGACAAGTTCTTTAGTTGTAAGATGGAGGAGAATAGTTCTGTCAGTGAGCACATCCTCAAGATGTCTGGACTACACAAACGCTTGACTTAGCTGGGAGTTAATCTCCCGGATGACTCAGTCATTGACATAATCCTCCATTCGCTTCCACCTAGCTACAAGAGCTTTGTGATAAACTACAACTTGCAGGGTATGGAGAAGTCCATTCCTGAGTTGTACTCGATGCTGGAATCAGCGGAGGTCGAGATCAAAAAGGAGCATCAAGTGTTGATGGTAAATAAGACCAGTAGTTTCAAGAAAGGCAAGGGTAAGAAGAACTTCAAGAAGGATGACAAAGTTGTTGCCACACCCGGTAAGCAAGTTGCTGGGAAGAAGAACAAGAATGGACCCAAGCCTGAGACTGAGTGTTTTTATTGCAAGGGTACCGGTCACTGGAAGCGGAACTGCCCCAAGTACTTAGCGGAAAAGAAGGCCGACAACGTTAAAGGTATATGTGATATACTTGTTATTGATGTGTACCTAACCAGCACTCGTAGTAGCTCCTGGGTATTTGATACCGGTGCAGTTGCTCACATTTGTAACTCCAAGCAGGAGCTGCGGAATAAGCGGAGGCTGGCAAAGGACGAGGTGACGATGCGCGTCGGAAATGGTTCCAAGGTCGATGTGATCGCCGTCGGCACGCTACCTCTACATCTACCTTCGGGATTAGTTTTAAACCTTAATAATTGTTATTTAGTACCAGCTTTGAGCATGAACATTGTATATGGATCTCGCTTGATGCAAGATGGCTACTCATTTAAATCTGAGAATAATGGTTGTTCCATTTATATGAGAGAAATGTTTTATGGTCATGCCCCGGTGGTCAATGGTTTATTTTTGATGAATCTCGAACGTGATGTTACACATGTCCATAGTGTGAGTACCAAAAAGTGTAAGGTTGATAACGATAGTTCCACTTACATGTGGCACTGCCGCCTTGGTCATATTGGTGTCAAACACATGAAAAAGCTCCATGCTGATGGACTTTTGGAGTCTCATAATTTCGAATCATTTGACACGTGCAAACCATGCCTCGTGGGAAAGATGACCAAGACTCCGTTCTCTAGAACAATGGAGCGAGCAACTGACTTGTTGGACATAATGCATACCGATTTATGCGGTCCAATGGGCGTCGAGGCTCCTGGTGGCTACCGTTATGTTCTCACCCTCACAGATGTCTTGAGCAGATATGGTTATGTCTACTTAATGAAACACAAGTCTGAAACCTTTGAAAGGTTCAAGGAATTTCAGAGTGAGGTAGAGAATCAATGTGACAGGAAAATAAAGTGCCTACGATCTGATCGTGGCAGAGAATATTTAAGTCACGAGTTTGGCACGCACCTAAGGAAATGTGGAATTGTTTCACAACTCACGCCGCCTGGCACACCTTAGCGAAATGGTGTGTCTGAATGTTGATACATCTCCAACGTATCTACTTTTCCAAAATCTTTTGCCCTTGTTTTGAACTCTAATTTGCATGATTTGAATGAAACTAACCTGGACTGACGTTGTTTTCAGCAGAACTGCCATGGTGTTGTTTTTGTGCAGAAATAGAAGTTCTCAGAATGACCTAAAAGTTGACGAGGAATTTTTGTGGATTATATAAAAAATACGGAAGAAAGAAATAACGGAGGAGGAGCAGCCAGTGGGCCACGAGCCCTGGAGGCGCAGGCACCCCTGGCCGCGCCTGGCAGGCTCGTGGGGCCCACGTGGCTCCTCCGACCTCCTCTCCAGTTCCATATAACCCTATGCGTCCCAGAAAAAGTGAAGGAGAAGAAATAATTGCGTTTTACGATACGGAGCCGCCGCCACCACCTGTTCTTTCTCCGGAGGGCAGATCTAGAGTCTGTTTTGGGCTCCGAAGAGTGGAAATCGAAGCCATCGTCATCATCAACCTTCCTCCATCTCCAATTTCATGATGCTCTTCATTGTCCGTGAGTAATATTATTGTAGGCTTGCTGGACGGTGATGAGTTGGATGAGATCTATCATGTAATCGAGTTAGTTTTGATGGGGTTTGATCCCTAGTATCCACTGTGTTCTAAGATTGATGTTGCTACTACTTTGCTATGCTTAATGCTTGTCACTAGGGCCCGAGTGCCATGATTTCAGATCTGAACCTATTATGTTTTCATCAATATATGTGAGTTCTTGATCCTGTTTTGCAAGTTGTAGTCACCTACTATGTGTTATGACCCGGCAACCCCGGAGTGACAATAGCCGGAACCACTCCCGGAGATGACCATAGTATGAGGATTCCATGTATTCACCATGTGTTAATGCTTTGTTCCGGTACTCTATTAAAAGGAGACCTTAATATCCCTTAGTTTCCATTAGGACCCCACTGCCACAGGAGGGATGGACAAAAGATGTCATGCAAGTTCTTTTCCCTAAGCACGTATGACTATATACGGAATACATGCCTACATTACATTGACGAACTGGAGCTAGTTACATATTACCCGATGTTATAACTCTTACATGATGATTATCATCCAGCACAATCATCCATCACCGATCCAATGCCTACGAGCTTTTCCTATACTGGTTCTTGCTTAGTTACTTTTCCGCTACTGCTGTCACACTTGCTATACTAATCACTACTGCTACTGTCACCGCTACTACTGTTACTATCATATTACTTTGCTACTAAAACTTTGCTTCGGATACTAAATCTTTCAGGTGTGGTTGAATTGACAACTCAACTGCTAATACTCGAGAATATTATTTGGCTCCCCTTGTGTTGAATCAATAAATTTGGGTTGAATACTTTACCCTCAAAAACTGTTGCGATCCCCTATACTTGTGGGTTATCAATACCTTTTTCTAGCGCCGTTGCCGGGGAGCATAGCTCTATTCTTTGAGTCACTTGGGATTTACATCTATTGATCACTATGAAGAATTTGCAAGATCCAAAAACTAAAGTTCTCCCCTCAACTACGAGGATAGGTAAGGAACTGTCATCTAGCTCTGCACTTGATTCACCTTCTGTTATGAGTAAATTTGCAACACCGCCACCTGCCATTAATTCTGATATGTCGCCTGTGCTTGATGATGCTACTTCTGCTATGCATGGTAATTATGATGATGCTTTGCTTGGTAATGATATGCCACTTGGTGAATTTCTTGATGCACAAATTGCTCGAGTTACTACTGAATCAAATGATACTTCTGAAACTGATGAAACTATTGAAATAGAACCTGCTATTACACCTATTAGACCTAGCCCTCCTAAATATGAATTGCCTAATATACCTAAGGGTTATGTTATGGAAGGAGAGGTAGCTGAAGACTTTCTTGCTTGTAAGGATAGCTATGATCTTGAGAAATTATTACGCAAGTGGAAAGAAAAATCTCTGAATGCTAGAATGAAATATGATCCTAAGTTTGCTACTTCACCTATCTTTATTACTGATAAGGATTATGAGTTCTCTGTCGATCCCGAGTTAATCACTTTGGTTGAATCTGATCCTTTTCACGGTTATGAATCTGAAACTATTGTAGCACATCTTACTAAGTTGAATGATATTGCCACCCTATTCACTAATGAGGAAAAAAATCGCCATTACTATATCCTTAAGTTGTTTCCTTTCTCACTAAAGGGTGATGCTAAAACTTGGTTTACTTCTCTTGCTCCGGGTTGTGTGCGTAGTCCCCAGGATATGATATACTACTTCTATGAGAAATATTTTCCTGCCCATAAGAAACAAGCTGCCTTGCAGGATATATATAACTTTGTGCAAATTTAAGAAGAGAGTCTCCCACAAGCTTGGGGGAGGCTTGTCCAGTTACTAAATGCTTTGCCTGGTCACGCTCTTAAGAAAAATGAAATACTTGATATCGTTTATAATGGACTAACCAATGCTTCTAGGGACCACCTAGATAGTTTTGCTGGTTGTGTTTTGAGGGAACAAACTGTGGAACAAGCTGAAATTCTATTAAATAATATCTTGAGCAACGATAATGCTTGGACTATTCCCAAACCACCTCCGAAGCCAACTCCGAAGAAAAGAGGTATTCTATTCCTCAATCCTGAAGATATGCACGAAGCAAAGAAATCTATGAGAGAGAAAGGTATTCAATCCGAAGATGTTAAGAATCTACCACCTATTGAAGAGATACATGGTCTTGATAACCCAACAAAGGTAGAAGAGATACATGGTCTTGATAACCCGACACAGGTAGTAGAGGTAAATTCTCTTCGTAGATTCAATGAGAGTGACACTCCTTATGATCAACCTGCTAGCTTATGCTTAGATGAATTTGACAATTTTGTTGCCAAACAACAAAGTTTTAATGATTATGTTAGCAGACAACTTGAGCAAAATGCTCGTATGATTAATCATACAAGTGCTTGTGTGGATAGAAATGTTAATGATCTTAAGCTTATTAGTAAACATGCTTCTATGGTCACTACTCAAGTAGAGCAAGTACTTAAGGCTCAAAATGACATGCTTAATGAATTGAATGATAATTCTGTTAAAGTTGTTACTAGAGGTGGTAGAATGACTCGGGAACCTTTGTATCATGAGGGCCATCCTAAGAGAATTGAGCAAGATTCTCAAGGAATTAATATTGATGCACCTAGTTATCCTGGTAATAGGAAGAAAAAGAAAGATGATAGGAACTTGCATGCTAGTTAACCTGTTGCTGTTACACCTGAGAATCAAAATGATATATCTATTTCTGATGCCGAGACACGATCTGGTGATGAACATGAGCCTAGTGATAATATTGATAATGATGTTCATATTGATGCTCAACCTAGTAATGATAATGATGTGGAGATTGAACCTGCTATTGAACCTGATAACCCACAACCTAGGAACAAAAGATATGATAAGAGTGATTTTATTTCTAGGAAGCGCGGTAAAGAAAGAGAACCATGGGTTTAGAAACCCATGTCGTTTCCTCCTAAGAGATCCAAGAAAAAGGATGATGAGTATTTTGAACGCGTTGTTGAAATGATTAGACCTATCTTTTTGCAAATGCGTTTGACTGATATGCTCAAAATGTCTCCTTATGCTAAACACATGAAGGATATTGTGACTAATAAAAGAAATATACCTGATGTTGAGATTTGCACCATGCTTGCTAATTACACTTTTAAGGGTGGGACTCGTAAGAAACTAGGTGATCCTGGAGTACCCACTATACCTTGCTCCATTAAAGGAAATTATGTTAGAACTGCTTCATGTGATCTTGGAGTCGGTGTTAATGTTATGCCTCTCTCTTTATATCGTAGACTTGAATTGGATAAGTTAACACCTACTGAAATTTCTTTGCAAATGGCCGATAAATCAACTGCTTTACCTATCGGCATTTGCGAGGATGTGCCTGTTGTGGTTGCAAACGTTACTATCTTAACAGACTTTGTTATTCTTGATTCCCGAGGATAATGCCATGGCAATCATCCTTGGAAGACCCTTCTTAAACACTGCAGGGGCTGTTATTGATTGCAACAAAGGCAGTGTCACTTTCCATGTCAATGGTAATGAACACATGGTGCAATTTCCGAAGAAACAATATCGGGCTCATTGCATAAATTCTATTGAAAAATATTCATCTATTATTATTGGAAGCTTTGAATTTCCTATACCCAATGTCAAGATGAGATATGATATACTTATTGTTGGGGACATGCATATTCCCATTGAGGTAACTGAGTGATTTTTCAAAAATTCTCCGGTTTCATGTGATTCGAAAAAAGTTTGTCAAGGAGACTTGATCAACCTCATTGATGGATTTCTTTTGATGACCATGAGATGGATGAATCTAGAAGTCACAACCTTCTGTTGCCAACTTTTACTTTCTTTTATTTAGTAGAAAAAATAATAAAAATAGCATTATTTTCCCGTTTTCTGCGTTATCCGTCCAATAAAAAATGACCTGAAAATAAAAGTTCTTCAAATGCCCTGAAATTCAAGTATGATTTTTTTTGGAATATATTAGAATTTTTCAGACAAATAACAACCGGAGGGGATGCACCAGTGGGTCACGAGCCCAGGAGGCGCGGCCACCCCCCTGGCCACGCCTGGCTGGCTCGTGGGGCCCACGTGCCCCCCTCCACTTAATCCATCCCCCATCTCCTTCCACCTCCAGAAAAAATCATCCCACAGCTCAAACCCGTGTTCTTGCTCATTTTGCTGCGTTTTTCGATCTCCTTGTGCAAAGCTCCATTCACCAAACTGTTTTAGGGAATTGTTCCTTGGTATGTGACTCCTCCATTGGTCCAATTAGTTTTTGTTCTAGTGCTTTATTCATTGCATATTATTGCTTCCTTGGTGACCCTATTCTTGAGCTTTGCATGTTAATTTTATTTGGTCCTAAGTAGTTTTGATGCAAGATATGGCCTCTAGGCACTTGTAGGAGTGGTTGCTATGAGTTTTGTTAAGTATTGTTCACTTTTATTTTGCGTCACTAAAAATTTCAGAATTATTTCAGAAAAAGGAAAATGTTTAGGAAGAGCTATCATGGTGGTTCCTCGAGCAGGAGGGGTCCCCGTCCCGCAATTTGGGAGCCCATTTTTATCAGCTGAGAGATGCATTGATGCAACCATGTGAATGGCCTTCCGATGAATTCATGATTGATGCAGGCTTCAAGGACGAGTTTGATACGCTCATCCACAACGCCGGGCTCGAAGAATTCATCTCCGATAAATGTGAACAATATACTTCCCTCACTGCCTCCTTTGTTCGTAGATTCAAATTTTCAGTTGGCCGTGACACATCCATATTGTTTGATCTCTATGATAAATCGTATACCATGGATTTAGAGAATTTTAATAGAATATGCAAGATACCTGATTGGGGTAGTCCCAGTGACCCTCCTAAGTCCTCGGTTAGAGATTTTATTTCTAGTATAACTATTGGAGAGACTAGTGATATTACGCAGGCTACCATGGGGAGCATTCATTTTCCTACCTTTCATTATTTTGTCCTCTTCATAGGTAGATAGGTAGATGCATTAATGGTAAGCGTGATCATAGCCACCTCTGCCCACCTGACCTCAGTATACTTAAGAGTGCAGTAACAGGTGATAGAATAATTAACATGGGAGCTATAATTGCTACGAGGCTAAATAACAATGCTAATGCAGGGGATTTCTTTGGTGGGATCTATGCCACTCGCTTAGCTAATTATCTTAGAATACCCATCCAGACTGGAGATCCCCCACTTCACAGTGCCTTTCTTGATCATGCTGCTATGATACGCTTCCAGTTCCTTGAGAGGAGCAATGAGTCCCTCCTATACCGGTTAATATTTAACCGACATCGTGTTTTCCATATTACCCTTCCTGCTCCTGCTTTCTTTGATTTTCAGAGTAAACGAAGATATTACATAACCAGAGAAGAGGCAGAGGAGTATGAGAGGGAGGTGAAGGCTGCTCGCCTCCATGAGGCAGCCATTCAAGCGGTAGCTGCCGCGTCCTTGTACAGCCCCCATTATGATTTTGGATATTACCCGGACCAGCCTTGGGAGTAGACCAACTTAGTACAAAAGCCTAAGCTTGGGGGAGTACGTGTTTCTCACCGACTCTATATTCATGTTCACACATTCACTTTGATAGTCGGTGTTCACACTTTTTCATTATATCATCCATGCCAGTTTATTTTCCTTTCTCGCATTCTTCTTGTGTGTTTGTTTACCTTGAGAAAAATCCAAAAAAAATAAAAATGAGAAAAACAAAAAAAATAGTTATATCTTTATATTCTTGCATGCTTAGTAGTAACTAAAAAGAAAAACCCAAAAAGATTTTTCCGTTCTTCTTTTGCTTGTTGGGAGCTTTCCCGTGTAAATAGTTTTCTTTTTCTTTGGGTCAAGGTAGAAGACCATGATTAAAATGATTAGTGGCTCTCATATGCATTATTGTTTACCCGTCAAAGGTCCATATTACCTTGTCTTCTCCTCTGAGTTTGCTTGCAGATTCAGCTTAGTCCAATGCACTAACACTCTTATTATTATTCACACCATTCGGTCGTGCAAGTGAAAGGCAATAATGACGATATATGATGAAGTGACTGAGCCTGGAAAAGCTGGTATGAACTTGACCTATTTTGTTTTTGTAAATATGACTAGCTCATCGTTCCTAATTCAGCATTGTTATGAGAGAAACATGTTTGCAATGACAACTTAGAGATCATAGTTTCTTATGCCATGCTCAATTTTCTAGGAGCTTATAATGGTTTGTCTTGGATGCCAACATGAATTTTAAAATGATTGTGATGTCGTATGATAGGATGGTATCCTCCTCTGAATGATTCAAGTGGCTTCACTTGGCACATGTTTACGCAAGTAATTGAAACAAAATCAACATAGCCTCCATGATATTCATGTTCATGGTAATTTATATCCTACTCATGCTTGCACTCAATGTTGGTTAATCTCAATGCATGTTTATGACTGTTGTCGCTCTCTAGTTGGTCGCTTCCCAGTCTTTTGCTAGCCTTCACTTGTACTAAGCGGGAATACTGCTTGTGCATCCACTTCCATAAACCCAAAGTTGTTCCATATGAGTCCACCATACCTACCTATATGCGGTATCTACCTGCCGTTCAGTGTAAATTTGCATGTGCCGTTCTCTAAACCTTTGAATAATAATCTGTTTTGTATGTCTGAACCGCTCATGTTGTGACAAGGGGCGGTCAGTATCTTCCATGCTAGGCGTGTTATCCTTGATATGTGTTTATTCACTATCACTCACGAGAAAGGGGCCGGTAATCGGAATGCCCAGTTCCATGCTCAAATCAAATAAAAATATAATTGCAAACAAAACTTCCCCTGGATTGTTGTTGGTATGGACGGCACCCGAGGATTTGGCTAGTCATGGAGTGTGATTGATCGGTGGTGGGGGAGTCAAAACTTTACTATTCTATTTCGGAACCGCATATAATACGTGTAGCATGGAAGATGGTGAAAACTCTTGGTCACCGCATTGACAATGAAAGCATCCCAGCCCAAAAATCATTTATCTCTGTTTTAAAAAGCTTGAGCTCTGGCACCTCTGCAAATCAATGCTTCCCTCTGCGAAGGGCCTATCTATTTATATTTCTGTTGAGTCATCCTCTTCTTATTAAAAAGCACCAGCTAGAGAGCACCTCCGTCACTTGTATGCTTTGTTATTAATTGATATTGAAAATGATTATGACTGGATCTTCTTTACCATGAATTACAATTTCTAGTCAGCCTCTTGTCTTTGAAGATACTCTGCATTTATGTTTTGTGGTCTCAGAAAGGGCTAGCGAGATACCATCTATTCATATTGTATCATGATTGTTTTGATTGAAGTGTTGACGTTTGAAACTTATTATTATTACTCGTAGTTGATTATGTCATTGATATGACTATACCGTGAGACCTTTATGTCATTGCTTATGTGGTTAGCTTATGATCTTGCTGAAAATCTGAATATGAGTTAGACATAATTATAACAACAAGATCAAACAGAGTTCGTAAAAGTTTTTCTTTTGTCTATTTCAGTTTATCAACTGAATTGCTTGAGGACAAGGAAGGCTTTAAGCTTGGGGGAGTTGATACGTCTCCAACGTATCTACTTTTCCAAACTCTTTTGCCCTTGTTTTGAACTCTAATTTGCATGATTTGAATGAAACTAACCTGGACTGACGCTGTTTTTAGCAGAACTGCCATGGTGTTGTTTTTCTGCAGAAATAAAAGTTCTCGGAATGACCTGAAAATTGACGAGGATTATTTGTGGAATATATAAAAAATACCAGAGAAAGAATCAACGGCGGAGGAGCAGCCAGTGGGCCACGAGCCCTGGAGGTGCGCCCCCCTAGCCGCTCCTGGCAAGCTCGTGGGGCCCACATGGCTCCTCCGACCTCCTCTCTAGTTCCATATAACCCTATTCGTCCCAGAAAAAATGAAGGAGAAGAAAAATCGGGTTTTACGATACGAAGCCACTGCCACCACCTGTTCTTCCTCTAGAGGGCAGATCTGGAGTCTGTTTTGGGCTCCGGAGAGTGGAAATCAAAGCCATCGTCATCATCAACCTTCCTCCATCTCCAATTTCATGATGCTCTTCATTGTCCGTGAGTAATCTTATCGTAGGCTTCCTGGACGGTGATGAGTTGGATGAGATCTATCATGTAATCGAGTTAGTTTTGATGGGGTTTGATCCCTAGTATCCACTATGTTCTAAGATTGATGTTGCTACTACTTTGCTATGCTTAATGCTTGTCAATAGGGCCCGAGTGCCATGATTTCAGATCTGAACCTATTATGTTTTCATCACTATATGTGAGTTCTTGATCCTATTTTGCAAGTTGTAGTCACCTATTATGTGTTATGACCCGGCAACCCCGGAGTGACAATAGCCGGAACCACTCCCGGGGATGACCATAGTATGAGGATTCCATGTATTCACCATGTGTTAATGCTTTGTTCCGGTACTCTATTAAAAGGAGACCTTAATATCCCTTAGTTTCCATTAGGACCCCTCTGCCACGGGAGGGATGGACGAAAGATGGCATGCAAGTTCTTTTCCCTAAGCACGTATGACTATATACGGAATACATGCCTACATTACATTGACGAACTGGAGCTAGTTACATATTCCCCTATGATATAACTCTTACATGGTGAATATCATTCGACATAATCATCCATCACCGATCCAATGCCTACGAGCTTTTCCTATACTGGTTCTTTCTTAGTTACTTTTCCGCTACTGTTGTCACACTTGCTATACCAATCACTACTGCTACTGTCACCGCTACTACTGTTACTATCATATTACTTTGCTACTAAAACTTTGATTCAGATACTAAATCTTTCTGGTGTGGTTGAATTGACAACTCAACTGCTAATACTCGAGAATATTCTTTGGCTCCCCTTGTGTCGAATCAATAAATTTGGGTTGAATACTTTACCCTCGAAAACTGTTGCGATCCCCTATACTTGTGGGTTATCAAACGTCATCATCACACTCTATTGGATATGGTGCGATCTATGATGTCTCTTACTGACTTACCGCTATCATTTTGGGGATATGCATTAGAGACTGCCGCATTCACTTTAAATAGGGCACCATCAAAATCCGTTGAGACGACACAGTATGAATTATGGTTTGGAAAGAAACCTAAGCTGTCGTTTCTAAAAGTTTGGGGATGCGATGCTTATGTGAAGAAACTTCAACCTGAGAATCTCGAACCCAAAGCGGAAAAGTGCGTCTTCATAGGATATCCCAAAGAGACTATTGGGTATACCTTTTACTTCAGATCCGAAGGCAAAGTCTTTGTTGCGAAGAATGGATCCTTTCTCGAGAAAGAGTTTCTCTCGAAAGAAGTAAGTGGGAGGAAAATAGAACTTGATGAGGTAATTATACCTCCAATCGAACCGGAGAGTAGCGCAGCACAGGAAGTTGTTTCTGTGGAGCCTACACCGGTTGGAGAGGAAGTTAATGATGATGATCATGAAACTTCAGATCAAGTTACTATTGAACGTTGAAGGTCCACTAGGACACGTTCCGCACCAGAGTGGTACAACAACCCTGTCCTGGAGATCATGTTGTTGGACAATGGTGAACCTTTGAACTATGAAGAATCGTTGGTGGGCCCGGATTCCAACAAATGGCTTGAGGCCATGAAATCCGAGATAGGATCCATGTATGAGAACAAAGTATGAACTTTGGTGGACTTGCCTGATGATAAGCGAGCCATTGAAAATAAATGGATCTTTAAGAAGAAGACTGACGCGGATGGTAATGTAACCGTCTATAAGGCTCGGCTTGTCTCTAAGGGTTAACGACAAGTTCAAGAAGTTGACTACAATGAGACTTTCTCACCCGTAGGGATGCTAAAGTATGTCCGAATCATGTTAGCAATTGCCACATTTTATGATTATGAGATTTTGCAAATGGACATCAAAATGGCATTCCTTAATGGCTTACTCAAGGAAGAACTGTATATGATGCAGCCAGAAGGTTTTGTCGATCCTAAAGATGCTAACAAGGTATGCAAACTCCAGCGCTCCATCTATAGGCTGGTGCAAGCATCTCGGAGTTAAACATTCACTTTAATGAGGTGATTAAAGCGTTTGGGTTTGTACAGGTTTATGGAGAACCCTGTATTTACAAGAAAGTGAGTGGGAGCTCTGTAGCATTTCTCGTATTATATGTGGATGACATACTAATAATGGGAAATTATATAGAACTCTTGGAAAGTATAAAGGCCTACTTGAATAAGTGTTTTTCAATGAAGGACCTTGGAGAAGCTGCTTACATTAGGTATTAAGATCTACAGAGATAGATCGAGACGCCTCATAGGTCTTTCACCAAGCACATACCTTGAAAAGATATTGAAGAAGTTCAATATGGATCAGTCCAAGAAGGGGTTCTTGCCTGTGTTATAGGGTGTGAGATTGAGTACGACTCAATGCCCGACCACGGCAAAAGATACAGAAGAGATTAGTGTCATCCCCTATGCTTCAGCCATAGGCTCTATTATGTATGCTTTGTTGTGTACCAGACCTGATGTGAACCTTGGCATAAGTTTGGTAGGGAGGTACCAAAGTGATCCCGGACCGAAACACTGGACAGCGATCAAGAATATCCTGAAGTACCTAAAAAGGACAAAGGACATGTTTCTCGTATATGGAGGTGCCAAAGAGCTCGTCGTAAAGGGTTACGTTGATGCTAGCTTCGACACGGATCCGGACGACTCCAAGTCGCAAACCGGATACGTGTATATTTTGAATGGAGGGGCAGTCAGCTGGTGTAC
This sequence comes from Hordeum marinum, assembly GCA_022496015.1. Lineage (NCBI taxonomy): Eukaryota > Viridiplantae > Streptophyta > Magnoliopsida > Poales > Poaceae > Hordeum > Hordeum marinum. The sequence goes on along the minus strand of CM039673.1, from coordinate 467,592,533 downwards.
CAGCAAGCAAAGCATCGTGGCGGCATCTACATGTGAAGCAGAGTACATAGCTGCTTCGGAAGCAGCAAAGGAAGGAGTCTGGATGAAGGAGTTCATCACCAACCTAGGAGTGATTCCCAATGTGTCGGGCCTGATGGCTCTATTCTGTGACAACACTAGAGCTATTGCCCTTGCGAAGGAGCCCAGGTTTCACAAGAAAACAAGACACATCAAGCGACGCTTCAACTGCATCTATGATTATATTCAGGAGGGAGATATAGATATTTGTAAAGTGCATACGGATCTGAATGTCGCAGATCCATTGACTAAACCTCTCTCACGAGCAGAACATGATCAACACCAGAATGCTATGGGTGTTCGATTCATAACAATGTAACAAGATTATTGACTCTAGTGCGAGTGGGAGACTGTTGGAAATATGCCCTAGAGGCAATAATAAAATGGTTATTATTGTATTTCCTTGTTCATGACAATTGTCTATTGTTCATACTATAATTGTGTTAACCGGAAACAGTAATGCATGTGTGAATACATAGACCACAACATGTCCCTAGTGAGCCTCTAGTTGCCTAGCTCGTTGATCAATAGATGGTTAGGGTTTCATGACCATGGACATTGGATGTCGGTGATAACGGGATCACATCATTAGGAGAATGATGTGATGGACAAGACCCAATCCTAAGCATAGCACAAGATCGTGTAGTTCGTCTGCTAAAGATTTTCCAATGTCAAGTATCGTTTCCTTAGACCATGAGATTGTGCAACTCCCGGATACCGTAGGAATACTTTGGGTGTGCCAAACGTCACAACGTAACTAGGTGACTATAAAGGTGCACTACGGGTATCTCCAAAAGTGTTTGTTGGGTTGCCACGAATCGAGACTGAGATTTGTCACTCCGTGTGACGAAGAGGTATCTCTGGGCCCACTCGGTAAGACATCATCATAATGAGCTCAATGTTACTAAGGAGTTAGTCACGGGATGATGTATTACAGAACGAGTAAAAGGGACTTGCCGGTAACGAGATTGAACAAGGTATAGGGATACCGACGATCGAATCTCGGGCAAGTATCATACCGATAGACAAAGGGAATTGAATACAGGATTGATTGAATCCCTGACATCGTGGTTAATCCGATGAGATCATCGTGGAGTATGTGGGAGACAACACGGGTATCCAGATCCCGTTGTTGGTTATTGACCGGAGAAGTGTCTCGGTCATGTCCACGTGTCTTCCGAACCCGCAGGGTCTACACACTTAAGGTTTGATGACGCTAGGGTTATAGGGAAATGGTATACGTGATTACCGAAGGTTGTTCGGAGTCTCGTATGAGATCCCGGACGTCACGAGGAGCTCCGAAATGGTCCAGAAGTAAATATTGATATATAGGAAGTCCAGTTTTGGTCACCGGAAAGTTTTCGGGCTCATCGGTATTGTAGTGGGAGTGCCGGGAGGGTGCCGGAGGACCCCCGGGAGGGGTGTGATGACCATAGGACTTTGTGGGCCCTTAGAGGAGGTGTGCCAGCCCTTATTGGGCTGGACAAGACCTTCTAGAAAGGCCCATGCGGCTGGAGATCTAGAGATAAAGGGCAAAGGAGTTTAAAAGAGGAGATCCACCTGCCTTGTGGGAGGTGGACTCCTCCCCCACTTCGGTCGAAGCCCTCGTCCTTGGAGGAGGGGCCAAGGCAGCCCTCCCTCTCCCTCCTCCTATATATACTTCAGGCATTGGCCTTTTGAGAATAGATCTGAACTCTCTCTCTCTCTCATGGCGAAGACCTACCTCTCTTCTTCCTCCTCCGCAGCGCTTAGGCGAAGCCCTGCCAGAATACCTTGCTACTCCACCACCACCACGCTGTCGTGCTTCTATTGGAGCTCTTCCCCCAACCTCTCCTTCCTCCTTGCTGGATCAAGGCATAGGAGACGTCACCGGGATGCACGTGTGTTGAACGCGGAGGCACCGTTGTTCGGCGCTTACATCGGAATCCACCGTGATCTGAATCGTTGCGAGTACGACTCCACCAACCGCGGTCTTGTAACGCTTTCGCTTAGCGATCTTCAAAGGTATGAAGATGCAATCTCTCCCCACTTGTTAATGGTTTCTCCATAGATAGATCATGGTGACATGTAGGAATTTTTTTGATTTACTACTACATCTCCCAACACAGCATACCTTGCAAAAACAAGTTAGACGTCCTCTAATTGTTGTTGCATGTTTTACATGGCTGCTACGGGTATCTAGCAAGAACAATTCTCACCTACGCATAAACCACAACGGTGATACATAAGTTGCTTTTCAACCTTCTCAAGGACCGCCTTAGTCGAATATGATCCAACTAAAGTAGGGAAAACAGGCACCCGCCAGCCATCTTTGTGCAACGAGGTTACACGTTAGTCGATGGAACCGGTCTCTCGTAAGCGTACGAGTAAGGTTGGTCCAGGCGCTTCAACCCACAATACCGCTAAACCAAAACATGACCAAGGGAGGAAGCAATCTAAGCATCAATGCCCACAAACTCTTTGTGTTCTACTCGGGATCCCATCTACACATAGATCTACCTCATGATCCCACCGTTGGGGAACGTTGCATGGGAAACAAAAAATTTCCTACGCACACGCAAGATCTATCCATGGTGATGAGCATCTACAAGAGGGAATGTGGATCTACGTACCCTTGTAGATCGCTAAGCGGTAAGCGTTAAGAAATGCGGTTGATGTAGTCGAACGTCTTCGCAATCCAAATTGCCGAGCGTCCCGCGATCCAATCATGATCCGTCCCGATCTAGCACCGAACAGACGGCACCTCCACGTTCAGCACACATACGGCTTGATGACGATCTCCGCCTCCTTGATCCGGCAAGATGGAGCGGAGAGGTGGACGAGTTCTCTGGCAGCGCGACGGCATTGCGGCGATGGTGGTGGAGCTATTCCAGCAGGGCTTCGCCTAAGCACTGCAGAAAACCGATCTAGAGGAGAAACTACAGACTAGAGGGTAGGGTTACACATGGTTGAAAATCAAGTGCCAAAACCCTAAAAACCTCTAGTATATATAGGAGGAGATGAGGAGGAGGCGTGGCCCTCAAGGGGCCAGCCCTAGTCTTCGGCCAAACCAAGAGGGAGGAGTCCTCCTCCTCCACTCCTAGTAGGATTAGGACTCCTTCCTTATCTAGCCCTTTTTGCCTTTTTCCACCTTTTTCCTTTTGGGATTTTCTTCCCAGACGCATGGGCCTTGTGTGGGACTTCCACCAGCCCACTAAGGGCTGGTATTCATCCTCCCATAGCCCATGTAGCATCTTGGGTCGAAATACCCCTCCCGCTGGTCCCCCGGTACACTACAGGCACTCCCGGTACACTACCGATGAGCCCAAAACTTTTCCGGCGACCAAAACAGGACTTACTATATATCAAACTTTACCTCCGGACCATTCCTGAGCTCCTCGTGACATCTTGGACTCCGAACAACCATTGGTCACTGATACGTCTCCAACATATCTATAATTTTTGATTGTTCCATGCTATTATATTATCAACTTTGGATGTTTTATATGCATGAATATGCTATTTTATATTATTTTTGGGACTAACTTATTAATCCAGTGCCCAGTGCCAGTTCCTTTTTTTCCGTGTTTTTCACCTTTTTCAGATAGGAATATCAAACGGAGTCCAAACGGAATAAAACTTTCGTCGTGATTTTTTATGGAAAATATTAAAAATAGCACAAGGAAAAAATACCGGACAGGCGGCCCGAGGAAGCCACGAGCCTAGGAGGCGCGGGCCCCCCTGGCCGTGGCTAGGGGGCTCGTGACCTTCTCGTGGCGCCTCTTTACTTGTTCCAGACGCCAGATGGTCTTATAAATACGGAAACCCTCAGAGTTAAACCTAGATTGCAAGTTCCGCCGCCGCAGACCTCCAGAGCCACCAAAAAACAATCGGGAAACGGTTTCGGCATCCTGCCGGAGGGGAATTCATCACCGGTGGCCATCTTCATCAACACCATTGCCTCTCCGATGATGCATGAGTAGTTCACCTCAGACCTTCGGGTCCATAGCTAGTATCTAGATGGCTTCTTCTCTCTCTTTGATCTTCAATACAAAGTTCTCCATGATCTTCATGGTGATCTATCCGATGTAATCTTCTTTTGCAGTGTGTTTGTTGAGATCCGATGAATTGTGGATTTATGATCAGATTATCTATGAATATTATTTGAGTCTCCCCTGATTTCTTATATGCATGATTTCATATCCTTGTAATTCTGTTCGAGTTATGGGTTTCGTTTGGCGAACTTGATCTATAGTTCTTGCAATGGGAGAAGTGCTTGGTTTTGGGTTCATACCGTGCGGTGTCCTCACCTAGTGACAGAAGGGGTAGCAAGGCACGCATCGTGTTGTTGCCATCAAGGGTAAAAAGATGGGGTTTATATCATATTGCATGAATCTATCCCTCTACATCATGTCAGCTTGCTTAAAGCGTTTCTCTATTTATCATGAACTTAATACACTAGATGCATGTTGGATAGCGGTCGATGTGTGGAGTAATAGTAGTAGATACAGAAAGTATCGATCTACTTGTCTCAGACGTGATGCCTATATGTATGATCATTGCCTTAGATATCGTCATGACTTTGCGCTATTCTATCAATTGCTCAACAGTAATTTGTTCACCCACCGTAATACTTGTTTTCATGACAGAAGCCTCTAGTGAACACTATGGCCCCCGGGAATATTTTACATATTATATATTCAGATCTAAACACAAAAACACCAAAAATACCTTGCTGCAATTTTATTTACTTATTTACATCTACTTATTTTCACTATCAGATCTCACCTTGCAAGTAATCGTAAAGGGATTGACAACCTCTTTATCGCGTTGGGTGCAAGCTTGTTTGTGTTTGTGCAGGCTCCTTGTGGCCTCTTCTTGATACTCCTACTGGATTGATACCTTGGTTCTCAAACTGAGGGAAATACTTATCTCTACTTTGCTGCATCACCATTTCCTCTTCAAGGGAAAAACCAACGCAAGACAAGGATCAACTTGCCAATTTCTGGCGAAGTTGCAGAGAAGTAGCAGGAAGAATTTCTGGCGCCATTGCCAGGGAGTATTCAAGTGAAGCATATCTACAAGTACCTATCACAAACTCATATCTTGCATTTACATTATTTGCTATTTGGCTCTCGTTTTCCTCTTCCCCACTTCTAAAAAACCAAAACTACAAAAATATTTGCCTTTTTTTATTTGCTCTTTTCTTTCGCTTGATTTCTGTTTGCTTGTGTGCTTGTCTGCTTGCTAAGTCACCATGTCTGAATCATTCAAAAACAAGACTACTCTGCCTAGGTTTAATGCCTGGGATAGCCCCTCTGTCCTCCCCAAACTCACAAATAATGAGTCTATGGGAAGACGTCCTGAGGTTGCTAGAGATACTTTCAGTAATATTGATGATGGGGATCCTGTTCTTTTTCACTATTCACTTATTGAATCCTTAAAAGATGCTTGGGACAGACTGCTGAGAATTCAAATTAGTCATATCCCTCCTTATCATATTGAGTTATACTTAAAACGCTTTTACGCTTGATTGCCCCACTCATTTAAACAAATCTTGGATTCTATATTTGATAAGGGTTTCCTTGTAGGAGATGCCTTTGACACTTATGAAAAGATGAAAGCTATATTTGGGCATCCCAAGGGAGAAAATGAGACCACTGCCCTCATCTGTTTCTATCAAAATGAATCAATAAAAGAAATGAAGGCTAGTTTAGACACGAACTTTCGCAATGTTCTAAATCTTTATTCCTCTATAAATGGTCATGTACTTTCACAAAATAGTAAGATAGATGCTCTTGACAAAAGGGTCTCCCCTTGTTCCCAAAGAAAAGAATATGATAATAATTGATTCTATTGCCTTATGCCTAGCTAAGGGCGTTAAACAATAGCGCTTGTTGGGAGGCAACCCAATGAATGGGTTTATTTTTGCTCTTTTACTTTCTGTTTTGTTGATTAAACACCATCATGATTCTGTTATGATTGTGTTTTTTATGTTTTAATTACTGTTTGTGCCAAGTAGAACCTTTATGATTAGTTTTGGTGATAGTTGTTTAATCATGCTGGAAAAAGACAGAAACTTTGTGCTCACGAAATTATTTTTCATTCCTACCCAGAAAGAGATTTGAGTTGATTCTTTTTTCTGCTGACTGATATGCAAATTGAACTAATTTTCATAATTATTTAAGAATTTTTGAGTAAACATAGGTATACTAAATATACAGATTGCTACAGACTGTTCTGTTTTTGACAGATTCTGTTTTTGTTGTGTTGATTGCTTATTTTGATGAAACTATGGGTAGTATCGGGGGGTATGAGCCATGAAGAAGTGATAATACAGTAATATAACGTCAATATAAATGGAAATTAAAGTTTAATACAGTTCCTAAAAATTTGGTGGTTTGTTTTCTTATGCTAATGCTATCACGAGTTTCTGTTTAAGTTTTGTGTTGTGAAGTTTTCAAGTTTTGGGTGATGTTCTTAAGGAAAATGGAATAAAGAGTGGCAAGAGACTAAGCTTGGGGATGCCCAAGGCATCCCAAGCCAAATTTAAGGGCACCAAAGAGCCTAATCTTGGGGATGCCCCGGGAAGGCATGCCCTCTTTCGTCTTCAATCCATCGGTAACGTTACTTGGAGCTATATTTTAATTCACCACATGATATGTGTTTTTCTTGGAGCGTCGTGTATTATAAGAGTCTTTGATTTTTTTTTGTCACAATCATCCTTGCTGCACACCTTTTGAGAGAGACATGCACTCATCGTGAGTTTGTTAGAATACTCAATGAGCTTCACTTATATCTTTTGAGTTGCGCAATTTAGCTCCCATGTGCTTCACTTATATCATTTGAGCTTGGTAATTTAGCTCCCATGTGCTTCACTTATATATTTTGAGCTTGGTAATTTTGCTCCCATGCGCTTCACTTATATCTTTTGAGATTGGTAATTTTTCTCCCATGTGCTTCACTTATATCTTTTGAGCTGGATAATTTTGCTCTAGTGCTTCACTTAAATCTTTGTAGAGCACGGCGGTGTCATATTTTGTAGAAATACAAACTCTCGAATCTTTACTTATATCAGTTTGAGAGTGATCTCTCTAAGTAACTTGGTAATTGGCGTGTGTTATGAAATTAGTCCTAAATATGATAGGCATCCAAAGAGGATATAATAAAAACTTTCATATTCAAGTGCATTGATTAGTAAGATAAGTTTGATTCCTCGCAATTAGTTTTGAGCTATGGATGTGGTAATATTAGAGTTATGTTAGTAGGGTGTTGTGAATCTAGAAATACTTGTGTTGAAGTTAGTGATTCCCGTAGTATGCATGTATGGTGAACCGCTATGTTAGGAAGTCAGAGCATAATTGATTTATTGATTGTCATCCTTTGTGTAGAGGTCGGGATTGCGCAATGGTTAACTCCTACCAACCCTTCCCCTAGGAGTATGCGTTTAGCACTGTGTTTCGATTACTAATAAATTTTTTGCAATAAGTATATGAGTTCTTCATGACTAATGTGAGTCCATGGTATAGATGCACTTTCACCTTCCACCATTGCTACCCTCTCTAGTGCCGCCAACTTTCACCGGTGCACAAACCCACCATATGCCTTCCTCAAACCAGCGACCATACCTACCTATTATGGCATTTTCATAGCCATTCCGAGATATATTGGCATGCAACTTTCACTGTTCCATCTCATGACATGTTCCATCACTTTCATTTATATAGAGTCATTATTGTTCTAGGTATCGAGTTGTAAGTAAATAAAAGTGTGATGATCATCATTATTAGAGCATTGTCCCATGTGAGGAAATAAAAGATGCCAAAGATGCCCTCCAAATAAAAAAATAGAGGCCAAAGATCCCAAACAAAAAAATGAGAGAAAAAGAGAGAAGGGGCAATGCTACTATCTTTTTCCACACTTGTGCTTCAAATAGCACCATGATCTTCATGATAGAGAGTCTCTTGTTTTGTCACTTTCATATGCTAGTGGAATTTTTCATTATATAACTTGGCTTGTATATTCCAATGATGGGCTTCCTCAAATTGCCCTAGGTCTTCATGATCAAGCAAGTTGGGTGCACACCCACTAGTTTTCATTTGTGACCTTTCATACACTTATAGCTCTAGTGCATCCGTTACATGGCAATCCCTACTCATTCACATTGATATCTACTGATGGGCATCTCCATAGACTATTGATACGCCTAGTCGATGTGACCATATCCTCCTTTTTGCCTCACAACCTCCACCACACTCTATTCCACCTATAGTTCTATATCCATGGCTCACGCTCATGTATTGCATGAGAGTTGAAAAAGTTTGAAAAAAATAAGAGTGCGAAAACAATTACTTGATCAATACCGGGGTTGTGCATGATTTGAATTCTTTGTGTGGGGATGATGGAGCATAGCCAGACTATATGATTTTGTAGGGATAACTTTCTTTGGCTTTGTTATTTCGAAAGGTCATGATTTCTTTGCTATTATGCTTGAAGTATTATAGTTTTCATGTCAAAATTAAACTATTGTTTTGAATCTGACGGATCTGAACATTCATGCCACAATAAAGAGATTACATAAAACAAATGTGTTAGGTAGCATTCCACATGAAAAATTCGTTCTTTATCACTTCCCTACTCGAGGACGAGCAGGAGTTAAGCTTGGGGATGCTTGATACGTCTCCAACATATCTATAATTTTTTATTGTTCCATGCTATTATATTATCAACTTTGGATGTTTTATATGCATGAATATGCTATTTGATATTATTTTTGGGACTAACTTATTAATCCAGTGCCCAGTGCCAGTTCCTGCTTTTTCCGTGTTTTTGACCTTTTTCACATAGAAATATCAAACGGAGTCCAAATGGAATAAAACTTTCGCCGTGATTTTTTATGGAAAATATCAAAAATATCTGAATAAAACTTTCTTTTGCGGTGTGTTTGTTGACCTCCAATGAATTGTGGATTTATGATCAGATTATCTATGAATATTATTTGAGTCTCCTCTGATTTCTTATATGCATGATTTCATATCCTTGTAATTCTCTTCGATTTATGGGTTTCGTTTGGCCAACTTGATCTATAGTTCTTGCAATGGGAGAAGTGCTTGGTTTTGGGTTCATACCGTGCGGTGTCCTTGCCTAGTGACAGAAGGGGTAGCGAGGCACGCATCGTGTTGTTGCCATCAAGGGTAAAAAGATGGGGTTTATATCATATTGCATGAATTTATCCCTCTACATCATGTCATCTTGCTTAAGGCGTTACTCTGTTTGTTATGAACTTAATACACTAGATGCATGCTGGATAGCGGTCGATGTGTGGAGTAATAGTAGTAGATGCAGAAAGTATCGGTCTACTTGTCTCGGACATGATGCCCATATGTATGATCATTGCCTTAGATATCGTCATGACTTTGCACTATTCTATCAATTTCTCAACATTAATTTGTTCACCCACTGTAATACTTGCTTTCATGAGAGAAGCCTCTAGTGAACACTATGGCCCCCGGGTCTATTTTACATATTATATATTCAGATCTAAAAAAAAAACAAAAAATACCTTGCTGCAATTTTATTTACTTGTTTACATCTACTTATTTTCACTATCAGATCTCACCTTGCAAGTAATCGTAAAGGGATTGACAACCTCTTTATCGCATTGGGTGCAAGTTTGTTTGTGTTTGTGCAGGTTCCTTGTGGCCTCTTCTTGATACTCCTACTGGATTGATACCTTGGTTCTCAAACTGAGGGAAAAACCAACGCAAGACAAGAATCAACATGCCAATTTCTGGCAACGTTGCAGAGAAGTAGCACCCCCGTCCCCGATAACTTTGACATGAGTGGGGTCGATATACCCCCTCCCCGATAACATTTTTTCTAAGTTACTGAGGTAAAATGTTCATATAGAAAACTCCTGTAATATAGATTTATCACGAATGCCCCCATTATAGATGTGCACAAGTTGATCCAAATTTTTCTGATCCCATATATATATATATTCTTCTATATGTCATGTTGTGTGTCAAAGTATTGAAGAAATCCATAGCTTCATCATCAGTCGGAAGTAACCGGCGTATGATGTGACGAAGCTCTTCAAAGTTGTTTTGGAACGGAGTTCTAGATAGAATAATCCGCTTTTTGGTATGAATTTTAGCAACGGCCTTCCAAATAGAGATATTCCGAACGCTCTTGCTGAACTTCGTACCAAAAAGCTAATTATTGTATCCGTGACTCCGTTTGAAAACAATTTTGGAGAGCTTCGTACCATTATGCGCCTGTTACTTCCGGGTAATGATGAAGCCATGGTTTTCTTGAATCCTTTGACACTAGACAACGTGACATACATAAGGGTAGATGAGATCAAGAAAAATATGGACCATTTTCTGCACATCTAGAATGGCGCCATTTTTTTAAATCCCTAAAGGTTAAGAGAATCCTGGCCCTCTTGCCTGACCAAACCCTAGAAGCATCGAGGGCCACCCCTTACCCTGGAAGCATTCTCAAGGACACCCCAAATCGTGGATAAGTATATTAATTGCCATGTCTTAATATTTGTAGAAAATATGGATCAAAGAGACTTGGAACAAGAACAGCTGTTGAGGGACATAATCCGAGGCAATCCTGATGCTGTCTTGTGGTATCTCAACGAAAACCGATGGTCTTGAAGGAGAGGAAGGACATGATCATGATGGCTTCGGTGATCGAATGCCGGAGGAAGAAGGAGACCATGGTGACGGCTCTGGTGACCGTACGGAGGAGGAAGATGTTGCAAAGTCCGACGAGGTATATATATTTATTAAGCATGTGCTGACTAGTTGATTGATGCATTAATTGTTTTGGTATGTACATATATTAACTCTTATTTATTCTTTTATATAGCCCTCTGGATCGAGCCAAACCTCGGTAACGAGACGAGGCCCAAAGAGAAGGTTGAAAAAGGAACAAAGGTTCACGATCACAGCACTCGTGGACGATGGCCTACCGATTGAACCAAAGCGGACCAAGGATGCATTTGCTGCTCAGTGCAGAGCTATTGTTAGGGACAACATCCCAATCAGCATCAAGCAATGGAATAAGCCTAAGGACGACGCCCATGAAGGTGATTATGTCACCGATAGACAGAAAGATGATCTTCGGATCGCGCTGAAGGCTAATTTCACCCTACCGCCAGAGGAGGATCTGAATAAGCCAGTTATAGAGCCACTGGTCAAGGCGTGTGCTCTTAAGAAGGTGGCAGATCTATTCAGGAGGTGGAAAAATGAGTTGAAATCAAAGTTTGTCAACAAAGGGAAGACTCCAGAATTCATCGGCCGATTTGAGAAGATAAGAGATCACTGGCGCGCATTTGTGGCCTACAAGACATCAGTGAAGAGTAAGAAAATGTTTGAGACAAACAAGATCAATGCTGCAAAGAAGCAGTATCACCATCACATGGGGTCAGGTGGCTACCTCAAAGCCCGACCGTTGTGGGACAAAGCTGAGAATGACCTGCTTGCTAAAGGGGTCCAACCACAGACATATAACAGGCCAGACCATTCAAAGGACTTGGTTCTTCGGGGTTGGGGGAACTTTGGACCGTGAAAAACAGGGAAGTGCCGTTGGATGAACGAGCAACTTGCAATACCCATCATGAAGCTTCGGAAGTATATCACCGCAGCGCGGGATGGGACGTTCATTCCCGACAGATAGAAGGACGAGCTGACTGAGGCCCTAGGGAATGCTGAGCACCCTGGACGAACATGAGGCACACCAGGCTCCGTTTCGTGGAAGGTTGGGTTTCCTGACACAGGCATTTACAGAAGCCGGCAAAGAAAGAGGAGAGCGGAGCTGAGCGAAATGCAGAAGCTCAATGCAAGACTAGAAAAGCTAGAGGAAGCTGAGAGCCAGCAAGATGCCGGCCAACCATCTCAGCGGCATGAAGCTACCCCAGAAGCTACCCTGCCATCTCAGCGGAGAACCAGCGTGGCTTCCACGGAGCTTGTTCAGCCTAACTTCACGGCTCCTATCTACCCCGTGGATACTATCACGGAGGTTCAAAATTGCGAGCTTTGGAAGAAATTCCGGAACCTCACTTTCAAGGCGGCTCTCGGCTCTGTTGCACCTCCTCAACCCAACGAAACTTTTCACTACCGTCCGATTCCACATGGCTATGTTGTTGTGATGGTGGATGAAGTAATGGAGGGATCTGATGATCTCGAGCTTGACCACCTTACTTGTGAAGGGGAGAAGAAGCTGGTTAATGCTCTGAGGAGTACATGCCTATGGCCGAAGGAGTACATCAAGCTTCCAAACTCGATGCCTCCGTCTCCTCCTCCTCCTCTGGCGCATCAGGGCACTCTGCCTCCTTCTCCGGCTCCTCCGACGCGTGACGGCACTCCGCCTCCTCCTTCGCCTACTCCGGCGCGTCGGAGTAGTCTGCCTCCTCTGGTGCGTGAGGCCACTCCGCCTCCTCCTCCTCCTCCTCCTCCGGCTCGTCAAGCCACTCAGCCTCCTCCTCTGGCATGTCAGGCCACTAAGCCACAACGTAAGAGAGGCGCCGTCGTCGCTCCGACGGCTAGCAGTACTATAGGCGGGAAAAAAATACAAATTTGGTCCAAGCCTCAAGCCTGTTACAAAGTTACCATACGAGAGGACTGATGAAGAGAATGCTGAGATCAATAATGCCGAAGTGAAGGCCCATTTTGCACGAAAACAACCACCTCAGAAGAAAAGAATAGATCCGGTGAAAGCGAAGCGCACTCTGGATGCCCTGAAGCGACCATCACTGCCTCCGCTGCTATCAAACTATGACCGCTGTATTATAAAGACATATAATGAAGCGCAGCGGTCGGGAAGTACCTCTAGTTCTGCCCGTGTCAAAGAATGAAGAAGTGGGAAAACAATTCCCCGGCTCGGCAAACAGGAGAAGCAATCGTGCCCTCCGCTCAAGGTGTAGCGACATTGCTAATGATCCGATGATACTGCCCGGTACCAAACTTGGTGATTACTTGGGGGATGATCTACTTTTTGAAATTGCTGAGGTAACCAAAGAAGAACACGAATATGCGCATGGGAAGCCTCTCGTCAAACCTGATCATCCTCCTCTAACAAGGATGATGTACAAATTGCATAAGTGGTACATGAAAACCTGTAGGGAGTCTGGGAGAGACACTATGTATGTGGCAGTGAAACCACAGCATGAATTCATTGGACTTCCCATGATGCCTATTGAATTTGTGGAGTTATTTCAGTTATACAATCAATAGGCCCTCGACAAACAACTCATGACTGCCTACTGTCTGTAAGTATTACTTCTATAGTTAAGTCTCTAGCTCAACTCGTTCATATATATACATATATATATATATATATATCATCACTATATTATGCAGACTGAAGATCGTCCAATGCAAAAAAAGCAGGAATCTTCGACGTTGGGTTCATTAGCCCAGATGCCGTAAATGAATGGTCGATACGAAAAGAACCCGCAGCAACCGAGGAGAACTTGCTAAAGTCATTCCTTGCGCACCAAAACAAAAGGGAAATACTCTTTCCTTACAACTTCAAGCGAGTGTTGATGTCTTCTCTATATACTTGGTTTCGCTTACTCGAGGTTAAGTAATGTAATTGATGAGTTATATATGCATGCACAGTTACCACTTTATTCTGCTATCCATTAAGCTTGACAAAGCATTAGTAACTGTCTGAGACTCGAGACGTAAAGATCCCGATAATTATGTGGACATGAATTCAATGGTCAAGAAGTTCAGTCAATACAGGGACCATATCGGCATGCAACTTTCGTTAATTTCCTGATATTAAGTAATCATTTTCTTTGTCTGGCAGGGTTTGGAAGAAGTTCACCCGAAAGGTTGCTGGTCTAAACAAAGAGTTGCGATTTACGCACCCCAAAGTAAGTAGTACTAGCTAGTTCCGCTCATCTCTAATTGATTCAAAATTTCATCAATATATCATTACCATGCTTGCTTACCAGTTTGATTGAACTCTATTCTCGTAAAGTGCGTGTACTAGAAAGAAGGGATTGTTTTATGTGGATACTACGTATGCGAGCTCATTCGCCAATCGACCTCTGAGCGGGGCTTCTCTGACAGACAATTTGAAGTGCATAAATAATATTCACAATTTTATTTTATATATTACCATCAATTGTGGTGATTCTTATTCATATATATGCATGTATTGACCCCATCTTCAAATTAGATGTGGAAGATGCGGGATGAACTCCTACCACATGATCGCATATGAGCAATTCAAGAGGAATTGGCGGGATTCTTTCTTGACCACGTCATACCTGAAGACGGAGAATACTATGTGAATTTGTGACTGGATCTTTGGAATTGTAAGAGATCTTATATTGTATATATGTAGCTAGTAGCGTTGGATAGATATACAAAAACTTGTTGTTCGACCAATCTCTCAAAGAAAAAGAGGTCGATCACTTCTTTCTGTATATGTTCATGACGATCTTGTGTACTTAATGGTTCCTTCATTTTCTTACTAGCTAGCGTGTTGAGTTCTCTCTATAGTAGCTAGCGTCGACCAAGCACGGAGAATGAGAGGACACTTCTCTCTATTAATTAGCTAGCTAACACAATATGAAACCCCTAAATTAACCCTCCAAAAACCGCTAAACCCCCCTACAAAAAAAACCAGCAACTATTGGAAATATGCCCTAGAGGCCATAATAAACTGTTTATTATTGTATTTCCTTGTTCATGATAATTGTCTACTGTTCATGCTATAATTGTGTTAACAGGAAACCGTAATGCATGTGTGAATACATAGACCACAACATGTCCCTACTGAGCCTCTAGTTGACTAGCTCGTTGATCAATAGATGGTCATGGTTTCATGACCATGGACATTGGTGTCGTTGATAACGGGATCACATCATTAGGAGAATGATGTGATGGACAAGACCCAATCCTAAGCATAGCACAACATCGTGTAGTTCGTCTGCTAAAGCTTTTCCAATGTCAAGTATCGTTTCCTTAGACCATGAGATTGTGCAACTCTCGGATACCGTAGGAATACTTTGGGTGTGACAAATGTCATAACGTAACTAGGTGGCTATAAAGGTGCACTACGGGTATCTTCGAAAGTGTCTGTTAGGTTGGCACGAATCAAGACTAGGAGTTGTCACTCCGTCTAACGGAGAGGTATCTCTGGGCCCACTCGGTAAGACATCATCATAATGAGCTCAATGTGACTAAGGAGTTAGACACGGGATGATGTATTATGGAACGAGTGAAAGAGACTTGCCGGTAATGAGATTGAACAAGGTATAGGGATACCGACGATCGAATCTCGGGCAAGTATCATACCGATACACAAAGGGAATTGAATACGGGATTGATTGAATCCCCGACATCGTGGTTCATCCGATGAGATCATTGTGCAGTATGTGGGATCCACCATGGGTATCCAGATCCCACTGTTGGTTATTGACCAGAGAGGTGTCTCGGTCATGTCTGCGTGTCTCCCAAACCCGTAGGGTCTACACACTTAAGGTTCTATGACGCTAGGGTTATAGGGAAATGTTGTACGTGGTTACCTAAGGTTGTTCGGAGTCCCAAATGAGATCCCGGATGTCATGAGGAGCTCCGGAATGGTCCGGAGGTAAAGATTGATAGATAGGAAGTCCAGTTTTGGTCACCGGAAAGTTTTCGGGCTCATCGGTAATGTACCAGGCGTGCCGGGAGGGTACTGGAGGACCCCCGGGAGGCGTGTGACGACCAAAGGGCTTCATGGGCTGCTAGAGGAGGTGGACCAGCCCTTATTGGGATGGAAAAGTCCTTCCGGAAAGGCCCATGAGGTTAGGGATAAGAGATAAGGCTGAAAAGGATTCAAAAGGAAGAGATCCACCTCCCTTGTGGGAGGTGGACTCCTCCCTAGGTTCGGCCGAACCTCTCCTCCTTGGAGGAGGGGCCAAGGCAGATCTCCCTCTCCCTCCTCCTATATATACCCAAGGTTTTGGGATGATTTGAGACACGACTTCTCTTTCTCTCGGCGCAGCCCTACCCTTCCTCTTCCTTGTTCTCCGCATCGCTTGGCGAAGCCCTGCCGGAGTCCACGTAGCTCCACCGTCACCACGTCGTCGTGCTGCCGGAGCTCTCCATCAACCTCTCCTTCCTCCTTGCTGGATCAAGGCGTAGGAGACGTCATCGGGCTACACGTGTGTTGAACGCGAAGGCGTCGTTGTTCAGCGCTAAGATCGGATTCCACCGCGATCTGAATCGCTACGAGTACGACTCCACCAACCACGTTCTTGTAACGCTTCCACTTAGCGATCTTCAAAGGTATGAAGAGGCAATATATTCCCTCTCGTTGCTGGTTTCTCCATAGATAGATCTTGGTGACACGTAGGAAATTTTTTGATTTACTACTATGTTCCCCAACAGTGGCATCATGAGCTAGGTCTATGCGTAGAATCTATGCACGAGTACAACACAAACTATTTGTGGGCATCGATCTTGTTAATTTGATTACCACTACTAGTCTTATCTTGATTCGGCGGTATTGTGGGATGAAGCGGCCCGGACCAACTTTACACATACGCTTACGTGAGACCGGTTCCACCGCCTGACATGCACTTGTTGCATAAGGTGGCTAGCGGGTGTCTATCTCTCCCACCTTAGTCGGATTGGATTCGATGAAAAGGGTCCTTATGAAGGGTAAATAGCAATTGGCATATCACGTTGTGGTTTTGGCATAGGTAAGAAACGTTCTTGCTAGAAACCTATAGCATCCACGTAAAACTTGCAACTCCAAATTAGAGGACGTCTAACTTGTTTTTGCAGCATATCCAATGTTATGTGATATGGCCAAAGGATTTGATGTGATGCATTGTGATGTATGAGATTGATCATGTTCTTGTAATAGGATTCACGACTTGCATGTCCATGAGTATGACAACCGGCAGGAGCCATAGGAGTTGTCTTATTTTATTGTATGACCTGCCTGTCAATCATAAACGCCATGTAATTACTTTACTTTATTGCTAAACGTTAGCCATAGTGGTAGAAGTAATAGTTGGCGAGACAACTTCATGAAGACACGATGATGGAGATCATGATGATGGAGATCATGGTGTCGTGCCGGTGACAGTGATGATCATGGTGCCTCGAAGATGGAGATCAAAGGAGCAAGATGATATTGGCCATATCATGTCACTATATTGATTGCATGTGATGTTTATCATGTTTACATCTTATTTGCTTAGAACGGCGGTAGTAAATAAGATGATCTCTCAATAAAATTTCAAGAGATGTGTTCACCCTAAATGTGCACCGTTGCTAAGGATCGTTGTCCCAAAGCACCACGTGATCATCGGGTGTGATAGGTTCTAACGTTCGCATACAACGGATGTAAGCCAGATTTACACACGTGAAACACTTAGGTTGACTTGATGAGCCTAGCATGTACAGACATGGCCTCGGAACACGGAAGACCAAAAGGTCGAACATGAGTCGTATAGAAGATACGATCAACATGGAGATGTGCACCATGGATGACTAGTCTGTATCACGTGATGATCGGACACGGGCTAGTTGACATGGATCATGTAGTACTTGGATGACTAGAGAGATGTCTATCTGAGTGGGAGTTCATTAAATAATTTGATTATGTGAACTTAATTGTCATGAACTTAGTCTAAAATTGTCTTTACAATCTATATTATAGATCCAATGGCCAATGGTAATGTCACCCTCAACTTCAACGTGTTCCTAGAGAAAACCAAGCTGAAAGATGATGGAAGCAACTATGCGGACTGGGTCCGTGGCTTGAGGATCATCCTCATAGCTTCCAAAAGATTGTATGTCCTTGATGCACCGCTAGGTGACCCACCCATTTTCCCACCGGACCAAGATGTTAAGAACGCTTGGCAGTCCCGCTGCGATGATTACTCCCTTGTTCAGTGTGGCATGCTTTACAGTTTAGAAACGGGGCTCCAAAAGCGTTTTGAGCAACACGGAGCATATGAGATGCAAGAGCTGAAACTGGTTTAACAAGCTCATGCCCAGGTCGAGAGAGATGACATCTCCGACAAGTTCTTCAGATGTAAGATGGAGGAGAATAGTTCTGTCAGTGAGCACATACTCAAGATGTCTGGGTTGCACAACCACTTGACTTAGCTGGGAGTTAATCTTCCGGATGACTCGGTCATTGACAGAATCCTCCAATCGCTTCCACCTAGCTACAAGAGCTTTGTGATGAACTACAACATGCAGGGTATGGAGAAGTCCATTCCTGAGTTGTACTCAATGCTGAAATCAGCGGAGGTCGAGATCAAAAAGGAGCATCAAGTGTTGATGGTGAATAAGACCACCAGTTTCAAGAAAGGCAAGGGGAAAAAGAACTTCAACAAGGACGGCAAAGATGTTGCCGCGCCCGGTAATCAAGTTGCCGGGAAGAAGAACAAGAATGGACCCAAGCCTGAGATTGAGTGCTTTTACTGCAAGGGTACCGGTCACTGGAAGCGGAACTGCCCCAAGTACTTAGCGGATAAGAAGGCCGGCAACGTTAAAGGTATATGTGATATACTTGTTATTGATGTGTACCTAACCGGCGCTCGTAGTAGCTCCTGGGTATATGATACCGGTGCAGTTGCTCACATTTGTAACTCCAAGCAGGAGTTGCAGAATAAGCAGAGGCTGGCAAAGGACGAGGTGACGATGCGCGTCGGGAATGGTTCCAAGGTCGATGTGATCACCGTGGGCACGCTACCTCTACATCCACCTTCGGGATTAATTTTAAACGTTAATAATTGTTATTTAGTACCAGCTTTGAGCATGAACATCGTATCTGGATCTCGCTTGATGCGAGATGGCTACTCATTTAAATCTGAGAATAATGGTTGTTCTATTTATATGAGAGAAATGTTTTATGGTCATGCCCCGCTGTTCAATGGTTTATTTTTGATGAATCTCGAACGTGATGTTACAAATGTCCATAGTGTGAGTACCAAAAAGTGTAAGGTTGATAACGATAGTCCCACTTACATGTGGCACTGCCGCCTTGGTCATATTGGTGTCGAACGTATGAAGAAGCACCATGTTGATGGACTTTTGGAGTATCTTGATTTCGAATCATTTGACACGTGTGAATCATGCCTCATGGGCAAGATGACCAAGACTCCGTTCTCCGGAACAATGGAGCGAGCAACTGACTTGTTGGAGATAATACATACCGATGTATGTAGTCCAATGGGCGTCGAGGCTCGCAGTGGCTACCGTTATGTTCTCACCCTCACTGATGACTTGAGCAGATATGGGTATGTCTACTTAATGAAACACAAGTCTGAAACCTTTGAAAGGTTCAAGGAATTTCAGAGTGAGGTAGAGAATCAACGTGATAGGAAAATAAAGTGCCTACGATTTGATCGTGGCGAAGAATATTTAAGTCACGAGTTTGGCACGCACTAAGGAAATGTGAAATTGTTTCACAACTCACGCCGCCTGGCACACCTCAGCGAAATGTTGTGTATGAACGTCGTAATCGCACTCTATTGGATATGGTGCGATCTATGATGTCTCTTACTGACTTATTGCTATCATTTTGGGATATGCATTAGAGACTGCCGCATTCACTTTAAATAGGGCACCGTCTAAATCCGTTGAGACGACACCGTATGAATTATGGTTTGGAAAGAAACCTAAGCTGTCGTTTCCAAAAGTTTGGGGATGCGATGCTTATGTGAAGAAACTTCAACCTGAGAAGCTCGAACCAAAAGAGGAAAAGTGCGTCTTCATAGGATATCCCAAAGAGACTATTGGGTATACCTTCTACCTCAGATCCGTAGGCAAAGTCTTTGTTGCCAAGAATGGATCCTTTGTCGAGAAAGAGTTTCTCTCGAAAGAAGTAAGTGGGAGGAAAATAGAACTTGATGAGGTAATTGTACTTCCACTCGAACCGGAGAGTAGCGCAGCACAGGAAGTTGTTTCTGTGGAGCCTACACCGGCTAGAGGGGAAGTTAATGATGATGATCATGAAACTTCAGATCAAGTTACTATTGAACGTCAAAGGTCCACTAGGACACGTTCCGCACCAGAGTGGTACGGCAACCCTGTCCTGGAGATCATGTTGTTGGACAACGGTGAACCTTCGAACTATGAAGAAGCGATGGCGGGCCCGGATTCCAACAAATGGCTTGAGGCCATGAAATCCGAGATAGGATCCATGTATGAGAACAAAGTATGGACTTTGGTGGACTTGCCTGATGATAAGCGAGCCATTGAAAATAAATGGATCTTTAAGAAGACTAACGCGGATGGTAATGTAACCGTCTATAAGCCTCGGCTTGTCGCTAAGGGTTATCGACAAGTTCAAGGAGTTGACTATGATGAGACTTTCTCACCCGTAGCGATGCTGAAGTCTGTCCAAATCATGTTAGCAATTGCCGCATTTTATGATTATGAGATCTGGCAAATGGACGTCAAAACGGCACTCCTTAATGGCTTCCTCGAGGAAGAACTGTATATGATGCAACCGGAAGGTTTTGTCGATCCTAGAGATGCTAACAAGGTATGCAAGCTCCAGTGCTCAATCTATGGGCTGGTGCAAGCATCTCGGAGTTGGAACATTCGCTTTAATGAGGTGATTAAAGCGTTTGGGTTTGTACAGGTTTATGGAGAACCCTGTATTTACAAGAAAGTGAGTGGGAGCTCTGTAGCATTTCTTATATTATATGTGGATGACATCCTGATAATGGGAAATGATATAGAACTCTTGGAAAGTATAAAGGCCTACTTGAATGAGTGTTTTTCAGTGAAGGACCTTGGAGAAGCTGCTTACATATTAGGTATTAAGATCTATAGAGATAGATCGAGACGCCTCATAGGTCTTTCACAAAGCACATACCTTGAAAAGATATTGAAGAAGTTAAATATGGATTAGTCCAAGAAGGGGTTCTTGCCTGTGTTACAGGGTGTGAGATTGAGTGCGACTCAATGCCCGACCACGGCAAAGGATAGAGAAGAGATGAGTGTCATCCCCTATGCTTTAGCCATAGGCTCTATTATGTATGCCATGTTGTGTACCAGACCCGATGTGAACCTTGCCATAAGTTTAGTAGGGAGGTACCAAAGTGATCCCGGAGCGGAACACTGGACAGCGGTCAAGAATATCCTGAAGTACCTGAAAAGGACAAAGGACATGTTTCTCGTATATGGAGGTGCCGAAGAGCTCGTCGTAAAGGGTTACGTCGACGCTAGCTTCGACACAGATTCGAACGACTCCAAGTCGCAAACCGGATACGTGTATATTTTGAATGGAGGGGCAGTCAGCTGGTGTAGCAGCAAGCAAAGCATCGTGGCAGCATCTACATGTGAAGCGGAGTACATAGCTGCTTCGGAAGCAGCAATGGAGGGAGTCTAGATGAAGGAGTTCATCATCGACCTAGGAGTAATTCCCAATGCGTTGGGCCCGATGACTCTACTCTATGACAACACTGGAGCTATTGCCCTTGCGACGGAGCCTAGGTTTCACAAGAAGACAAGACACATCAAGCGCCGCTTGAACTCCATCCGTGATTACATTCAGGAGGGAGATATAGATATTTGTAAAGTACATACGGATCTGAATGTCATAGATCCGTTGACTAAACCAATCTCACAAGCAAAACATAATCAACACCAGAATGCTATGGGTGTTCGATTCATCACAATGTAACTAGATTCTAGTGCAAGTGGGAGACTGTTAGAAATATACCCTAGAGGCAATAATAAAATGGTTATTATTGTATTTCCTTGTTCATGATAATTGTCTATTGTTCATGCTATAATTGTGTTAACCGGAAACCGTAATGCATGTGTGAATACATAGACCATAACATGTCCCTAGTGAGCCTCTAGTTGACTAGCTCGTTGATCAAAAGATGGTCACGGTTTCAGGACCATGGACATTGGATGTCGTTGATAACGGGATCATATCATTAGGAGAATGATGTGATGGACAAGACCGAATCCTAAGCATAGCACAACATCGTGTAGTTCGTCTGGTAAAGCTTTTCCAATGTCAAGTATCGTTTCCTTAGACCATGAGATTGTGCAACTCCCGGATACCGTAGGATTAATTTGTGTGTGCCAAACGTCACAACGTAACTAGGTGTCTATAAAGGTGCACTACGGGTATCTCCGAAAGTGTCTGTTGGGTTGGCACGAATCAAGACTGGGATTTGTCACTCCGTCTGACGGAGAGGTATCTCTGGGCCCACTCGGTAAGACATCATCATAATGAGCTCAATGTGACTAAGGAGTTAGCCACGGGATGATGTATTACGGAACGAGTAAAAGAAACTTGCCGGTAACGAGATTGAACAAGGTATAGGAATACCGACGATCGAATCTCGTGCAAGTATCATACCGATACACAAAGGGAATTGAATACGGGGTTGATTGAATCCCCGAAATCGTGGTTCATCCGATGAGATCATCGTGGAGTATGTGGGAGCCAACATGTGTATCCAGATCCTACTGTTGGTTATTGACCGGAGAGGTGTCTCGGTCATGTCTACGTGTCTTCCGAACCCGTAGGGTCTACAAACTTAAGGTTCTATGACGCTAGGGTTATAGGGAAATGTTGTACGTGGTTATCGAAGGTTGTTCGGAGTCCTGGATGAGATCCCGTACGTCACGAGGAGCTTCGGAATGGTCCGAAGGTAAAGATTGATATATAGGAAGTCCAGTTTTGGTCACCAGAAAGTTTTCAGGCTCATCAGTAATGTAACGGGAGTGCCGGGAGGGTGTCAGAGGACCCCCGGGAGGGGTGTGACGACCAAAGGGCTTCATGGGCAGCTAGAGGAGGTGGACCAGCCCTTATTGGGCTGGACAAGTCCTTCCGGAAAGGCCCATGAGGTTAGGGATAAGAGATAAGGCTGAAAAGGATTCAAAAGGAAGAGATCCACCTCCCTTGTGGGAGGTGGACTCCTCCCTAGGTTCGGTCGAACCTCTCCTCCTTGGAGGAGGGGCCAAGGCAGCCTTCCCTCTCCCTCCTCCAATATATACCCAAGGTTTTGGGCAGATTTGAGACACGACTTCTCTTTCTCTCGGCGCAGCCCTACCCTTCCTCTTCCTCGTTCTCCGCAGCGCTTGTCGAAGCCCTGTCGGAGTCCATGTAGCTCCACCGTCACCACACCTTCGTGCTGCCGGAGCTATCCCTCAACCTCTCCTTCCTCCTTGCTGGATCAAGACGTAGGAGATGTCATCGGGCTACACGTGTGTTGAACGCGGAGGCGCCGTTGTTCGGCGCCAAGATCGGAGTCCACCGCGATCTGAATCGCTACGAGTACGACTCCACCAACTGTGTTCTTGTAACGCTTCCGCTTAGCGATCTTCAAAGGTATGAAGATGCAATCTCTCCGCTCTCATTGCTGGTTTCTCCATAGATAGATCTTGGTGACACGTAGGAAATTTTTTGATTTACTACTACGTTCCCCAACAGCAAGTGACAGATGTTGATGCGTGGATGTCTTTTGGTCCCGGTTGGTGTTACCAACCGGGACTAAAGGTCCTCCTGCCTGGGCTCCCCGCAGAGGCCACGTGGATCCCCTTCTGTCCCGGTTTGTAAGCGAACCGGGACTAAAGGTTTGGGGCTTTAGTCCCGACCCTTTAGTCCCGGTTCCAGAACCGGGACAAATGGGTCATTTTCTACTAGTGTTGGGGTATTCTTCCTCTTGTCCACCTCGATCATCCAGATCTGCTTGTCGCCGTCCTCAATGTCGATGAGATGACGCCGCTCGCTCCTCAGCATGAGGCAGACGACATCGGGCTCGTCTGTGCTAACGACCGGATACTCACTACAAAGAATATGCTAACTTGCGACCATCAATATTGTTCACCGAATGGTCATTGTTTTTCATTTACGACCTTTTTATGACAAAAAACTGTTGGTCAAAAGCTGACCGTCAAGAATGAAAATTAACGACCTTCTTTGTGATATCGTCGTAGAAGGTTACGACCAAAATAAAAGGTCGTTGGTCCTATGACCAATTGTTTTGCTCGCTGGTTGTCTGCCCAGGCCATGTCGGATCCAACGTGGCTAGTTGATGTAGCAAAATTTCGACCAATTGGATTGGTCGTTGATAAGATTCAGCCCGGTCCATTTCGATGTCTATATGGGCCGAGCCCATTAATTCAGCCTTTTTAATATATATTTTTCGTGTTAATTTTCTCTAGCTACATGGCCCTAGCCCAGCAATTCGGCCTTTTATTTTTTATAATGCAGCCTTTTACAGTCTACTGATTTTTTATTTTCAACCATTTTATTTTGCAACTGGTCCCACCGGTCAGATTGGTCCCACTTATCATGCTTATCTCAAAATTGGTCCCACACATCAGAAATTTCAAAAATTGTCAAACAACCATTATAACTTGCACCCCTTGTCAGGTTTCCATTTCACGGGTATAGAAATCACATACACAATCATTATTTCGAACAATCCAGAGAGCAAATGAAATTCGCCCAAAACAACACTACATTATTCTATTATACAATCGTTATAGTATACTGCAGCTAAGATAAGCCTACTGCTGCCTACAATTACAACACATAATATGCTACTCTTTGTTGATATGCTTCACAACTTCGGCCTTGGCTTCGCACTTCACTTGTGCAAAAAATAGAATGAACATATAAGAATAAGAATGTGTACAGAACATAAAACAGTGGCCAATGAGGGATCCAATAACTTATAAGTAAGCATTCACAGCAAATGAAATGTACATAAATAGTATGACTAACACTAACCAGTATGTGTTTATGGAATGACTAAAATGTTCTCACTAGCAAGGATTTTTTCTGTGTATAGTATACTGACATGTGCAACTCTAATTAAATTGATCATAGAAATGAAAAAAATTGTAAGAACGAGTTCATTTAGAATCCACACATGTCAAATTTTAAGCACCAGCAGAACATATCTAACAAACCAAAACATGATCATCATGCATCAGGATTTGTGGTTCTAGCAAAAGAGTAAAGAGACGGAGATACACGCATCAAGCATACCAGCTACTACAATAAGAGGTCCAAATGCATGCATGAGAACTTCTTAATATTTATATTCATCATCATAGCTGCATGCAAAACAAAATTAGCAAGACGAAATGTAATCTGATTGCATAAGACATATGGCATTATCAACAAGGCAAAGCATAATTTAAAGTGCCAGCTCGTGAATAAGGCAAAGCAAAATTTATAGTGTGAGCTCAGGATACCACCATGCACACTCCAACAAAAACTAATCGGTATCAAGACAAATACAATTAGTATCTACATCAGATCTTCAAAGCAAGAATAGTGAAGGTGTTTATGCTATAAACAACAAGGAGATGATGCAAACTCTAACGAAGCAGACATAGTATACCAACAGCTCTAATACTAAAAATATACAGTTGAGTACACATTTACTACATCAAATTTTGCTAGGTTACAAAGCTTTGTTATAACTTGTCAAATTCAACATCAGAGAGGTCCACTTCCAACTAAAGAATACATATTATTATCAATTAAAAGAGTTCTTCTATGCATTTTAACTTACCAGCAGCAGCACAATCGTATGTAAAACTGAATAAATATTGATCATTTGCATATTAATTTGATATTATTATAGAGCATAATATCATACTAGTAGAGCAGCACCAGATTTTGTTTATTTTTCAACTGTAGGAGACCAAGAAACAGTACAGAGTAAGCAGTTAGAAATGCAAATAAATTTCAAGAAGAAACAGTACAGGTGAACGCAGGTGCTGAGATCAGGTATACAAGAAGCAATCAGCTATCCCGTAGAAACCAGCGACCTGCACATTACAGCAGCACCGGGAAGATTAAAAGTACCAGGATTTAGAAAAAACCACGAGACAAACAGAGCAGTTCAGATGCAAGTGGTCAGTCGGTGACTCGAGGCATAACAATTTCGCACTGGTAGCTTACATAGCTGGGACTGAGACCGAATACTATTGCAAGGAATCTCCTTCAGGAGCTCACGGGCGTGGCGTGGCGTGCAATATGATCGAAGCATGCATACCATCGAAGAGGTCGTATTCATAGCTCATAGAAACAGGATGGAAGACTGTTAGTTGACACTTGACATACATGTAATCCTGAGAATGGTTTATAAACTGCACCATAATAACTAAACTAAACCATGGTTGTGTCTAAGACGGTTCAGGCGACGTGCAACACTGTTTATAAGCTGCACAATTCTGAAATTATGTCTCAGTCTTACAGTACCAAATATGAACATTTTCTCAAAGTTTTACTAACCATGACAAGATCTATCTGTCATCAGCAAATCAGCTAACACTCTCAAATCTCAATTATTGTTCATCACAACGAAACATTCTTCACACTGGATTCTACTGTTGTACATGACATGGGTTAGAGTATCAGACAGATGCAGCAAAGAACAAGTACAGTACCAACCAACGAGACGGCACAACAAAATCCGACCAAGATCCACCTAATTTGCCAAGGAAGATTCAGTACCCGAATGGCACGAAACGAAAAGGATACCTAAAAATAACAGGAGGAAAATTCCAGCTGATGCGCACCAAATCGGTGTACAAGAAACAAGAAAATCAGTGTAGCAGCCTCAGCCCACGGGATCTCCTAAGGGTTCCTGTTAAGTAAGAGAACATCAAAGATTAGCTTCACAACTAAACGAACAGAAACCTTCCGAAAAGGCTATAATATCAATACTACCTGACGCCAAAGACAGTAACTGGCTTCTCGCCGAAGTGCAGCGTCTTGTCGTCCATGAGTTAATGTATCATACTTGAACACGTGATGTCTCAAACCATAGAATTCAACTCAATAAAACAAACCAACCGAGCAGAGTCATGATATCTGAAGGCATGCTACAGACGGCGACTAATGCTACTAGCATAAGCAGGCAACCAAAAAAACGATATACTGAGATCGTAGAGATAACAGTACACTGCAGGATATATTACCAAATCGTAAAAGGATAGCCATGTACCTCTTAACAAGATAGAGACCACTCCTAAATCACGAGAAGTCTCAGACTTCACGGAACGCTAACATGATCCAGTAGCG
The DNA here is from genome assembly GCA_022496015.1 of Hordeum marinum. Taxonomy (NCBI): domain Eukaryota; kingdom Viridiplantae; phylum Streptophyta; class Magnoliopsida; order Poales; family Poaceae; genus Hordeum; species Hordeum marinum. The sequence goes on along the minus strand of CM039673.1, from coordinate 467,565,440 downwards.
CCGGTGCGCGTTGCTGCCGGGCACATGTATAACATACTAGAATGAGGCCAAAACACTAGCAACATTACAGAAGGAGGGTGAACTGGGTATCCCTTTTGATAACAGTTGGGAACACACCAAAACATAACAAGAGCGGACTCAATGGAGCATCATTAGATTGTTTCAGAGAATGACTCGTTAAATATATCCATGCAGAATGAGGCCCCATCCACATGCATGATCAACTATCTACCAAATACCATGTTTCAGCAATGCCACAGAACAAACAAATTAAGCCTAGAACATACAAGTGAGTCGGAGACCAATATACACATACTACTACAGAAGGAACTAGTGACATTCAGTAGAAAGGACAGGCAAGAAAACTAAATTCATAGACTGCAATTTCGTTTGCAGTTTGTATTTGTGTGAACGCCAGAACAATCACACATTCAGCTAAGCAAAGCGCAGAAGACAGTGCTGGTGGTTGAATTACCTCTTGACAGGGCCAAAAGCACGACACCCCATGACAAGCAGATCGGCCTTGAGCTTGGCCGCCACCTCGCAGATCTTCTCCTTGGGATCCCCCACCACCACATGCGTCTTCACCTCCACCTTCCACCTTCCACATACCAAGAACCCGATCCAGTTTAAGCACAAATCAAGCAAGAGCAGCCGGGATAATCAAAAGAAATCAGCAATCGGCACATATACGCCTTGTCTACTCACGCAACCTCCTTACATTGTTGTCGCACTACCAGAATTGGACCCTACGCCGACGGCCTGACACCGTCGGCATAGGCCAAAATGCCGTCGGCGTAGGCCTACGCCGACGGCCCCCGTCGGTATAGGTCCGTCGGGATCGTGAACGTCGGCGTACCCGGGCATTCTCGTCGGCGTAGAAAAACCGTCGGCATAGGTCCCTATGCCGACCTCCGGCCATACGACCGCTGGCGTAGATGCGTCGTCGGCGTAGTTCCCACTTGACGGCGGCAGACGGCGACGGCGGAGTTTTTCCTCCAACCGGAAACTGCCACGTGGCGCGGCTACGCCGATGGTTATACCGTCGGCATAGGCTCATCACCTATGCCGACTGTGTAACCGTCGGCGTAGCCTGCCACGTGTTCGTCCGTGGCGCACCCGCGGTCGGGCCTACGCCAACGGTTACACCGTGCCTATGCTGACGGTGTAACCGTCGGTGTAGCCGCGCCACGTGGCAAAAGCTGGCGCACCTGCGGCCAGGGCTATGCCGACGGTTACGCCGTTGGCGTAGCCTCCACGTGTCAAAATCTGGTGCGTCGCGGCCGGGGCTACGCCGACGGTGACACCGTCGGCATAGGTGCTATTTTTTTGGGTTTTTTTTATTTTTCGGCAATATACAGGACAAATATGTCACAGCTAATACACAACATATATATATATCATACGTCCACATCATTATCACCACAATATAAGTATTACCATCAGAACATACGTGAAATCAATAAAACATACGTCAAAATAACACAACATACGCCTGAACAACATAATATGAATGCATAAAACATAAGTCATGACCACAACCATGAAGAGGCCTAAGCATCAGGAGGTCCACCACCAAGTTCGGTACCGCCAAGACCGCCAAAGCCAAGGTCATCACTGCTACCAGCAGCGCTACCGGCAAGACCGTGACTGCCACCTCCTCGGTGGATTGGAGTGACCGGGCTCCGTGACTCGGGAGTGATGCCAGAATTGGCACCACCACCAACGGAGGATCGATCAGTAGTGTCGGAGCAAACCTTGAGCGCGTGCTCCAGGATCAGGTCTTTCACACCTGAGCACCTCCTTCACACCGGAGCACCCAGCGCCGCGACCCACCGAACAAGCAGTCAGCACGGTAATGGGCAAGAGCAAGCAAGGACGTGCACACGCTTGAGATGGGGAGTGTGAGGTTGCTTACTGGGGCCGCCGAAGGGGATGGGGCCGGGGTTGATGTGGAGCACGACGTAGGGGCGGAGGCGCCGGCTGTCGAGCGCCCAGCGTAGCGCCTTCATGCTCTCCTCGCTGTCGTCGACCGCCACCACCACACTGGACAGGTTGCCGGTGGCCATGGCTGCCTGCCTGCCTCTTGGTAAGAGCATCTCCAGCCGTTGGCTCCCCAGGGGTCGATTTTAGCTTCGTCTGGAGCGTGCCGGCGCTAAAATCGGCCTGGGGGCTCGGCCACCCAGTCGCGATCCCGAGGTTTCCCATAATGCGGCTTTTCAGCTCATTATGGACGTAGAAACGGTTCAAGAGTGGCCCAAACAGTCAGGTTTTCATTAAAACTATAATACAAAATACTTAAAAAAACCTACGTCGACTACGTCATCCTGCCGCCGCTTCCCGTCGCCGTGCCACCGCGTTCTACATGCCGAGGAGCTTGTAAAAGTTGGTGTAGTCGTCGTCGTCGTCCCCGTCCCCGTCACTGCCGTCGTCGTCCGGCGCGACGCGGCCGCCGTCCCTGTTGCAGCCCTGTCCTGGGTCGCCGAGACGGTGCAGGTCGGGGTTGGAGGGGCCGGGTGCCTCCCTGTCGCTGTCGTCGTCGAGGATGATGAGGCCGGCGATCTCCTCCTCGCGGTGGCGAGCCTCGAGCTCCTCGAGGGCCCAACGTTGCCGCTCCACCTCTTGCCGGACGTAGTCGTCCCGCGCCCACTTCAGGGCGGCCTCATCGTCGGTGGCGGCCATGGCCAGATGCTCCTCCTTGACCACCACCGCCAGCTCCTTCGGCCTGACAAGGCGGAGGTGGCCGCGGGGAGAAGAGGGCTCGCGGCACCGGCCCTCGTTGATGGTGATGCCACCGCCGCTGCGGCCACTGCGTCGAACGAGCGGTGATAGCAGGCCGGGCTCGGGCTTGACGGCGACGAGAGGCGTGCGCGCGCCGGAGGAGTGGGAGGACTGGGAGGACTGGGAGGAGAACGACGACGATGACGACGGCGCCTCCATACAGTGGGGCTGCCACGACGAGCCCCTCCGGTAGGAGACGGAGGGTGCCTCCGGTACCCAAGGCGCGGCTCGTTGCCGGCCTCGATGTGCTCGAGGACGGCCTCGAGCATGCGTCCGGGGACGCCCCACCAACGCCGGTGGCCCTCGCTGTTATTGCGGCCGCCGATCGTGGGGCCGCCGTTGGTGAAGGCGAGCTGCTCCTCGCGGCGGCCCTCGAAGTATGCCGTCTAGAGGGAGGTGTTGTCCGGGGCATACCTCGGCAGCCGGCAGTGCTCCTCGGACAAGGTGGACCTGATCCGGGCGATTTCGGAGCGCCGCTCGCTTCCGGTTGGCACCGGCGGCACGGGGATGCTGCCCGCGCCGAGTCTCCAGTTGCCGGGCGCCCGCATGTCCGGCTGCCGGGTATTCCGCCTCGAACAGCAGGCGGGCCTCGTCCTCGTGGAGGTGCCGACGACCGAAGAAGTTGCGGGCCGCGCCGTCGCCGGGGTAGCGCTCGGCCATTGCTTTGCGGGGTGAGGGGAGGAGAGATCGCGGCGGGAAGAAGAGAGATCATGGGGGAGGAGACATCGCAGACGAGGTGTGGCGACCATCGGTGAGGTCGCCTTTTATAGCGGCGAGGGGGCGGCACCGTGCGAATGCGTGGGAGGCGAGGTGTGGACGCGCAGCGCCGCCCCGTGAATGTTGGCTCATCAATGGGAGGTTGACCGGCGGGCAGGCGGGCATCCTTGGCATTGATTCGATTCCCCATGAGGAAACCGAGGCGATGAGGACGACAACGCGTGCTCGGGGTCGCTGACTCGGCGGACCCACCCTAGGTTTCGTGCCAAAATGTTTCGCCCGGCGCCCCCAGGCGCCCCAAGCGCACCGGGTTCGTCCTGGGTACGCCGGCGCTAAATTCGGCCCTACCCGGCGAAATTTGGGCGCGTAGGTGCACGACTGGGCCGATTTTCGCTCGCCGGCGCAAAAAACGGCCTTTGGGGTGGCCTCTTGGGGGGCGGTTGGAGATGCTCTAAGGTTGCCTCTTGGTAAGGGAAGAGGGAGGGGAGGCGATGGGGCATGAGATGGGAGAGAGCGAAGGAGAGCGGCCTAGGGCTGCGACGAGGATCTCCATCTGGATCAGGAGAGGAAAGGGACTAAGGGAGGCGGCGGCGGCAGAATAGGAATCGAGGGAGGAGAGTGTGTTGGACCCTGTGTTTAGGTTAGGTATATAAGAAGGAAGTGAGACACGTTGGATCATCAGGTCATGGACGGTTCAGATCAGCAACACTGGGGTGATCCAGGGGAGAGTATGTTCTGCGTTTTAATTGGTAAGAAATATATGTCATCTAAAATAGTTGTTCAGTGTTGAAAACAGACGGGGTTTGTTAAGCAGCTACCAAAAATATATCGTCAAGTACTTCGCCAATATGACAAGGGTGCATATTAAAAAGGCAAATAGTGTTTCTAAAGGGAGGTTTTATTTTCTTTGGGCGAAAAACCCATTTTCACTTTTTTGAGCCCAAAATGAGTTTTTCTTTGTGAAGGACTTACCAAATATTCATTCCAAAATTGGACCAAATCATTTTTCTAAAACATTAGGCCATATTTAATGCACAGTTGACCAAATGGTTGGGGCCAAAAGCTTTCAATCCACCTGTAGTGAAAAAGACAAAACTCTGCCGATTCAGCAGGACCCCAAGAAAATTTGAACTAGAGGTGCCTCATAGTTTGCTCATGATTTTTCCAAAAATAATTTTTAGGTAAATAAATAGTCATTTAATCAGAGATCCAACAAAATATTGGCAAGATTCAACCCCTAGCTACGAACGGTCATGCCCGCCATTTAGATCGCATTTTGAAACGGCCATAAATAATTCAAAAAAAATCACAAAATTGCAAAACCTTCGTGTTGTGTCATCGTATGTGACCAAGTTATCAGGAAAAATAATAAACTTGTAATACTTTAATTATTTTAAAAAAGTGTTCTCACAAATGACCTATCATGCGTGAAGATTCATGGCTTTCAAACAAAATGATCAATCTTATGGCCACATTCATGGCATAGTTTGTTCAAATGATCTCATACTATGCACAAGGGTGCATGTTGAAATGTCAAACAATGTTGTCGAATGGAGTTTTCAATTTCTTTGGACAAAAAAATCATTTTCCTTTTTTCGAGTGCCCAAATGAGTTTTTCGGGAAGGACCTACCAAATATTCGTTGCAAAATTGGACAAAATCATTTTTATAAAATATTAGGCCATATTTAATGCGCAATTGGCAAATGGTTTGGTGTCAAAAGCTTTTGATCCACCTCTCGTGAAAAAGACAAAACTCTCTCGATTTAGTTGGAAGCGGGTTAAATCTGAACTAGAGGTGCCTCATTGTTTTCTCTTTATTTTTTCTGAAAATCATTTATAGTTAAATAAGTATCTATTTCATAAGAGATCCGACAGAATTATGGCAAGATTCAACCCCTAGCTATGAACGGTCATGCCCACCGTTTCGATCACATTTTGAAACGGGCATAAATAATTCAAAAAATCAAAAAAATGCAAAACCTTCGCGTTGTGTCATCATATGTGACCAAGTTACCAGGAAAAATAATAAACTTGTAATACGGTAATTATTTTAAAAAAGTATTCTTAGAAATGACCTATCATGTGTGAAGATTCATGGCTTTCAAGCCAAATGATCAATCTTATGGCCACATTCATGGCATAGTTTGTTCAAATGATCTCATATTGTGCACAAGGGTGCATATTGAAATGGCAAACAATGTTGCCGAAGGGAGTTTTCATTTTCTTTGCACAAAAAATTCATTTTCCTTTTTTCGAGTGCCCAAAATGAGTTTTTTTGTGAAGGACCTACCAAATATTCGTTGCAAAATTAGACAAAATCATTTTTATAAAATATTAGGACATATTTCATGTGCGAATGGCAAAATATTTGGGTTTCAAAAGCTTTCGATCCACCTCTAGTGAAAAAGACAAAACTCTGTCGATTCAGTTGGAAGCGGGTCAAATTTGAACTGCAGTTGTCTTATAGTTTGCTCTTTATTTTTTCTAAAAATCATTTCTAGTTACATAAGTATCTATTTAATCAGAAATACATGGTTTGCTGGCGATACGATCGAGGTTTGGATAGTGGCCGAGTGACCCAACTCCAGAGCGTGTAAACTCGCATGCCCGTCGCGTGGTCGCCATTTGACCATGGCGTTGCCATGCATTCTGGGTGGCCTAGGCATGTCTAGTGAGTTGGGCTCTCCCCAGGTAGGTGCTAGGAAGAAAATGACAACAAAAGATTCTCATGAGGAGACCGAAGTATGCTCAAACATGAAATAGCAAGCAAGTGTTTGATAAGCTGTACGGGAAATACACATGGACAATGGGCGTGAGTTTTTGTTGAGGATGATCATTTACTAAGAAGACTGTCTTCACAAATTTTCAGCTCAAATGGAGCATCCTAGGAGGTACTTGCTTTGCAAAGTACCACACTAGACAGAAATATGAATGTTGAAGCTCGGCTCAAAATAATGAATGGATTGAGCTAAAAATTTGGGGGGGCATAGGAAAGCGTTGTAGAAAACTGATATCATTTGGACATGCCAAAGTAGTACTTCCTTCACAATGCTATTCTCTGGACAAAAAACTTGGGAAAATAAGTGAGAGAAACTGGATAAACGAAATGATCTCAAATTTGTTGTAGGTAAGTTACATAGGTATGGTCATGCCTTACAAATAATTAAGCAATATATAATATAGTTGCTTCACAAAGTTCTCTCTGGATAGAAACTTTGGAAATTTTCTAAGGAGGATTTACTAGGAAAATTGAGCTGTATATTATCATGTTGCAATTATTTGGGTATGGAAGAGTACCCAAAAATTTAAGGGTAATAGGAGGGGTCTAGATAGCACTTGCTTTGCAATGTGCCAATCTGGCCATAAAATAGAAATTGAACCTGGGCTCACATAGTTAATTTTAGTGAGCTGCAATTTGGAAGAGGGTGATAATGTGGGCATATGAAGTTATTGTATAAATTTCATGCCATTTGTATATATAAAAAATTACTTCCTTCACAATGCTCTCTAGTGAACAGAAAATTGGGAAAAATATTGAGGGAAAGTGGTTAAATTAAATGAGCTAAAATTTGGTGGAGGGAGGTTCTATGGGCACGATCATGTCCTGGTAAATTTGCAGCACTTATAAAGCAATATAAAATATAGTTGCTTCACAAACTGAAAATATTACCAGAAGCAAAGATTGGACGGTGAGCTCTCATGGATTGCTAGATGGGGATAGTGTTTTTTGGAGAGCTATGATATGGGCACATAGAAGATGTGGAGAAAATTCAACTCATTAGGATATTCTTAGATAGTACTTCCTTCGCAAAGCTTCTAGCTGAAGAAAAACTTGAGAAATTTGCCGAGCAAGATTTACTAGGCAAATGGAGCTGAATTTTGTCATGAGGCAATGATTTGGATAGGAAAGAGTGCCAAAACTTTTTGAGGGCAATCAAGAATATATAAATATCACTTCCTTCCCAAAGTGCTATTCTGAACAGAATAGGAAAATGAATATTGTTGAATTATTTTTGAACTAGGCAAGGAAGGTATTTGACATATTTGACGAATATATAATCCAAAGAATTTATGAGAATTTTTTGGGAATTTTGGGAATAACAGATATATAGGTTGCTTCACAACCTAAGACAAAAATTGACACATGGACATGACACATGGGCAAAACTGATGAGGTAGCGCCTAGTCATCGCAACCCACCACAATTTACAACGTTATGACCATCTGTATTGGTCGTGATCAACTAGAAATAAGGCAGTGGACCAGTGATGTCTGCCTTACGACCATTTCGTGTAAGAAAATCATGACCTTTCTGACCAAAATGGTCATTATAGTTGAGGGTTTGGAGACCTCCGAACAGCTTACGACCAGTTGGTCTCAAATTGTCATGGATTTACGACCATTTCTTCCAGGGTCACTGAGGCCCGTCCCAATGCTTCACCTTGTACAGGTGCTAAGGCTGCCATATAAACAAAAAATATGATGTGGCATGGTATTTAAGAGGAGAGAGATGGATGTGGTGACCCCAGGAAGAAACGGTGCCAAGCACGTGAACCTAGGCAAAATAATTAAATGAAAGGAAGTCCACCAATGCATGAATAACTTTAGTACCTAAATCATTAAATAGAGTGTTCTTAGCTACAACAAGTCAAGCATCTATGCATTGAGGGGTTTGGTTGCTAAACTTTTAAATATGCTTAGCACCTCATCTTAGCACTAATGCATTGGAAGTAGCCTCACAGAAGGTCACAAGTTGACATATTTCTTGTAGTGACTCCGTCTCGACGCGTGGGAGGTCCTCGCAGCTCGGGAGCGCCCACAGCTCGTCCGTGTAGAGCATGCCATCCTCCGTCCATGTCATGACGTCGTCCATGTTGAGGGTCCAGGTGTTGACGCAGAACAAGAAGCGGGAGCGATGGCAGTTGCTCCAGGGTTTAACGACGTCACCGCAGTAGTAGTGTGGCTCTATGCTGACCAGCTTCACGGTCCCGCCGGCCATGACGCCGAGGGTCCGGCTTTGCTTGATGGAAAGAAGATCGCGGTAGTCTCGCGCCCGCACCAGGGCAGCCGCGGCCGGCAACGGCACGTAACGGTGCACAGGGTTCACGTACAACATGTTGCACAACATCAGGCCGACGTAGTAGTCCACCCAGTAGAGGAACCTGTCGTCGATGGGGACGACCGCGTCGGAGAGCCACGTTCTGGGCACTCTGGCGGCCGGCACCGGCTTGATCTCCCACTCGAGGCCGTCGTTGACGGGGCCAAGACGCAGCATGCAGAGCTCGTGTTCCCCTTTCCACAAGTCGAGTTTGGCCACCACGAGCTCGTCCTCACCGTCGCCGCCGTGGACATGGAGGACACCCGTTCTCTCCGATGCCATTATTCGCTCCTCGCGTCTTCCGATCCTCTGGTGTCTGCCTCTCTCGTATGACATCGGCAGGTAGCAATGCAGGAGCAGCGACAGAGACGGCGGCCGGGAAGGGCCACCGGCCCTGTATACGAAGAGCTCGAACGGGCCGTAGTTCTACGAGTCGCGCAGATCCCTCATCCTAAATAGGACGGCGTCTCCATGGGCCGCGATGAGCTCTAGCCTCTCCAGCGCCTGGTCACCGAGCACTGGCAGGTCCAGACAATGGACGTAGAGGGTGGAGTTTCCTGGCGGCGCCGCGAGACGGAAAGAGGCGTAGATGCACTGGTTGGTGGAGGTGCGTGTTGACCTAGGCACGGACGGAGTCCTTGAGGTGGCCATGGTCGTCGACAATCAACAAGCAAAGATAGGCGGCATCGGGCTAATTGAAGGGTTTGGTTGTTGGGGAACGTCGCATGGGAAACAAAAAAATTCCTACGCACACGCAAACCTATCCATGGTGATGAGTATCTACGAGAGGGAGAGTGGATCTACTTACCCTTGTAGATCGCTAAGCGGGAAGCGTTAAGAAACGCGGTTGGTGTAGTCGAACTTCTTCGCGATCCAAATCGCCGAGCGTCCCGCGAACCAATCGCGAACCGTCCCGCGATCCAATCACGAACCGTCTCGCGATCTCGTCACGATCCGTCCCGCGATCCAATCACGAACGTCTCGTGGCCTTGATCACGATCCTTCCGATCTAGTACCGAACGGACGGCACCTCCGCGTTCAGCACACGTGCAGCTTGATGACGATCTCCACCGGCTTGATCCAGCAAGAGGAGTTGGAGAGGAGAGAGAGTTCACCGGCAGCGTGACGGCGCTTCGGTGATGTTGGTGGTGGAGCAATTCCAGTAGGGCTTCGCCTAAGCGCTGCAGAAATCCGATCTAGAGGAGCACCGGCGAAACGGGTAACACGTGGTCGTAAGTTGTATCCCGTGTGCTAGCCCTGCCCCTCTATTTATATGTTGAGCAATGGGGTCTAATCTTGGAGCAAAAACCTCTACAAGGTCGGTTTTGCCCGCACAAGGTCGGTTTGGCCCGCAAGGAAAGAGTCCAACTCGGATCCCTGCAGTCCCGCGCACAAGCGGTAGTACCGCTTCACGAGCGGTAGTACTGCCCTACTGCTTAAGGCAGTAGCAAAACTTCCTTTTGCCCTTTCCAATACCTTGTGGGTTTCACCCCATTGGTCCATATAAAGTGTTGCTATACCCGAACACTTCGGTAAACATCCGGAACCCCTTCCGATTAATTCCGGAACTCTTCCAGAGATCAAAACACTATTATCACATATATCAATCTTTATCTCCAGACTCTTCCGGAGATCCTCGTCATGTCCGGGATCGTATCCGAGACTCTGAACATCCTTCGGTCACCACCATACATAACTCTATACTACCGAAACGTCACCAAACCTTAAGTGTGCAGACCCTGCGGGTTCGAGAACTATGTAGACATGACCGAGACACCTCTACGGCCAATAACCAATGGTGGGACCTGGACGTCCACATTGGTTCCTACATATTCTACGAAGATCTGTCGGTCGAACCTCTATGTCAAGGATTCAGTTAATCCCGTATAACGTTCCCTTTGTTCTTCGGTATGTTACTTGCCCGAAATTCGATCGTCGGTATCTCCATACCTAGTTCAATCTCGTTACCGGCAAGTCTCTTTACTCGTTCCGTAATACAAGATCCCACAACTAACAATTAGTCATATTTCTTGCAAGGCTTATTGTGATGTTGCATTACCGAGTGGGCCCCGAGATACCTCTTCGTCACACGGAGTAACAAATCCCAGTCTCGATCCATACCAACTCAACAGACACCATCGGAGATACCTGTAGAGCACCTTTATAGTCACCCAGTTACGTTGCGACGTTTGATACACACAAGGCACTCCTTCGATATCCGTGAGTTGCATGATCTCATGGTCATAGGAACATATACTTTGACATGCAGAAAACAGTAGCAATAAACTGACACGATCATATGCTACGTTTGTAGTTTGGGTCTTGTCCATCACATCATTCTCCTAATGATGTGATCCCGTTATCAAATGACATCACATGTCTATGGCTAGGAAACCCTGACCATCTTTGATCAACGAGCTAGTTCACTAGAGGCATACTAGGGACACACTGTTGTCTATTCACCCACACATGCAGTGTGTTTCCGATCACTACAATTATAGCATGGATAATAAACGATTATCATGAAAAGGGAAATATAATAATAAACACTTTATATATTGCCTCTAGGGCATATTTCCAACAGTCTCCCACTTGCACTAGAGTCAATAATCTAGTTCACATCACTATGTGATTTACATGGTAATAAATCGAACACCCATACAGTTCTGGTGTTGATCATGTTTAGTCCTTGGAAGAGGTTTAGTCAACGGGTCTGCCACATTCAGATCCGTGTGCACTTTGCTAATATTTATGTCCTTCTCCTCGATGTAGAACCGGATGGAGTTGAAGCGTCGCTTTATGTGTCTGGTCCTCTTATGAAACCTTGGTTCCTTGGCTAGAGCAATGGCACCAGTGTTGTCACATAACAGGTTTATTGGATTAAGTGCACTGGGCATTACTCCAAGATCTGTCATGAACTGCTTTATCCAGACACCTTCCTTCGCTGCCTCCGAGGCTGCGATGTACTCCGCTTCGCACGTAGAATCAGCTACCACGCTTTGCTTGGAACTGCACCAGCTTACCGCTGCCCCGTTAAGAATAAATACGTATCCAGTTTGCGATTTAGAATCGTCTGGATCAGTGTCAAAGCTTGCATCGACGTAACCCTTTACGACGAGCTCTTCATCACCTCCATAAACGAGAAACATGTCCTTAGTCCTGTTAAGGTACTTAAGGATATTCTTGACCGCTTGCCAGTGCTCCATTCCAGGATCACTTTGAAACCTTCCAGCCATACTTATGGCAAGGCTGACATCGGGTCTTGTGCACAGCACTGCATACATGATAGAGCCTATGGCTGAAGCATAGGAGATGACGCTCATCTTTTCTTTTTCTTCTGCAGTCACTGGGCATTGAGTCTTACTCAACTTCACACCTTGTAACACAGGCAAGAACCCTTTCTTGGACTGTTCCATTTTGAACTTCTTCAAAACTTTATCAAGGTATGTGCTCTGTGAAAGTGCTATTAAGCGCCTCGACCTATCTCTATAGATCTTAATGCCTAATATGAAAGCAGCTTATCCTAGGTCCTTCATTGAAAAACTCTTATTCAAATATTCCTTCACGCTTTCCAGCATTTCTATATCGTTTCCGATCAGCAATATGTCATCCACATATAACACTAGAAACGCTATAGAGCTCCCACTCACTTTCTTGTAAATACAAGCTTCTCCATAAACTTGTATAAACCCAAACGCTTTGATCACCTCATCAAAGCGCTTATTCCAACTCCGAGATGCTTGCACTAGTCCATAAATGAATCGCTGGAGTTTGCAAACTTTGCCAGCATTCTCTGGATCGACAAAACCTTCGGGTTGCATCATATACAACTCTTCCTCAAGGAAACCGTTGAGGAACGCCGTTCTGACGTCCATCTGCCAAATTTCATAGTCGAAATAAGCAGCTATTGCCAACATGATTCTAACAGACTTAAGCATCGCTACGGGTGAGAAAGTCTCATCATAGTCAACTCCTTGAACTTGTGAAAAACCCTTTGTCACAAGTCGAGCTTTATGGACGGTGACATTACCGTCCGCGTCCGTCTTCTTCTTATAGATCCATTTGTTCTGAATGGCCTTTCGCCCTTCAGGTAGTACTTCCAAAGTCCATACTTTTTTTCATACATGGATCCCATCTCAGATTTCATGGCCTCTAACCATTTCTCGGAATCCGGGCCCATCACTGCTCCTCCATAGCTCGTAGGTTCATTGTTGTCCAACAACATGACCTCTAAGACAGGGTTGCCATACCACTCGGGAGTAGTACGCGTCCTTGTCGACCTACGAGGTTCAATAGCAACTTGATCCGAAGCTTCATGATCATCATCATTAACTTCCTCTTCTACCGTCGTAGGTTCCACAGAAACATCTTTCTGCGCTGCGCTACTCTCTGGTTGAAGTAAAGGTTCAATAACCTCATCAAGCTCTATTTTCCTCCCACTCAATTCTTTCGAGAGAAACTCTTTCTCAAGAAATGTTCTGTTCTTAGCGACAAACACTTTGCCTTCGGATCTGAGATAGAAGGTATACCCGACTGTCTCTTTCGGGTATCCTATGAAGACGCATTTTTTCGCTTTGGGTTCCAGCTTTTCAGGCTGAAGCTTTTTGACATAAGCATCACATCCCCAAACTTTAAGAAACGACAACTTCGGCTTTTTGCCAAACCACAATTCATATGGCGTCGTCTCAACGGATTTCGATGGTGCCCTATTTAAAGTGAATGCAACTGTCTCTAATGCATAACCCCAAAATGATAGTGGCAAATCGGCAAGAGACATCATAGAACGCACCATATCTAATAAGGTCCGATTACGACGTTCAGACACACCATTACGTTGTGGTGTTCCGGGCGGTGTCAACTGTGAAACAATTCCACACTGTCTTAAGTGACTGCCAAACTCATAACTCAGATATTCACCTCCTCGATCAGATCGTAGAAATTTAATCTTCTTGTTACGATGATTCTCAACTTCACTCTGAAATTGCTTGAACTTTTCAAATGTTTCAGACTTGTGTTTCATCAAGTAAATATACCCATATCTACTCAAGTCATCAGTGAAGGTGAGAAAGTAACGATAACCACCACGCGCTTCAACATTCATTGGACCGCACACATCAGTATGTATGATTTCCAACAAGTCACTCGCCCGTTCCATTGTTCCAGAGAACGGCGTTTTGGTCATCTTGCCCATAAGGCATGGTTCACATGTGCCAAGTGATTCAAAATCAAGTGACTCCAAAAGTCCATTAGCATGGATCTTCCTCATGCTTTTTATACCAATATGACCTAAACGGCAGTGCCACAAGAAAGTGGTACTATCATTAACAACCCTACATCTTTTGGCATCAATGTTATGAACATGTGTGTCATCACTATCAAGATTCAAAATGAATAAACCCCTAACATTGGGTGCATGACCATAAAAGATATTACTCATATAAATAGAACAACCTTTATTCTCTGATTTAAATGAGTAACCGTCTCGCAATAAACAAGATCCAGATATAATGTTCATGCTTAACGCAGGCACTAAATAACAATTATTCAGGTTCATCACTAATCCCGATGGTAATCGAAGAGAGAGCGTGCCGACGGCGATCACATCAACCTTGGAACCATTTCCCACGCGCATTGTCACTTCGTCCTTTGCCAGTCTTCGTTTATTCCGTAGTTCCTGTTTTGAGTTACAAATGTGAGCAACCGAACCGGTATCAAATACCTAGGCACTACTACGAGAACTAGTAAGGTACACATCAATAACATGTGTATCATATATACCTTGTTTGTCTTTGGCCGCCTTCTTGTCAGCCAAGTACTTGGGGCAGTTCCGCTTCCAGTGACCAGTTCCCTTGCAATGAAAGCACTCAGTTTCTGGCTTAGGTCCATGCTTAGGCTTCTTTGTAGGAGTAGCAACTGCTTTGCCATCCTTCTTAGTTTTACCCTTCTTGCCCTTGCCCTTGCCATTTTTCTTGAAACTAGTGGTTTTATTGACCATCAACACTTGATGTTCTTTTTGGATTTCAGACTCACCGACTTTCAGCATCGCAAACAGCTCGGCTGATGACTTGTTCATCCCGTGCATGTTATAGTTCATCACAAAACTCTTGTAACTAGGTGGCAGTGATTGAAGAACTCTATCAATGATTGCCTCTTGCGGAAGGGCAATTCCCAACTCAGCTAGACGGTTTGAGTACCTAGACATTCTGGGTTCATGCCCACAAGTTCATCCAACCAAGTTCAAAATGCAAACCAAGTTCATGACACAAATGAAAGACACATCAAGCCTCGTCCTTGTCTTCGTCCTCATCTTCCGAAGACGATTCTTCCTCCTCCGAAGATGATTCTTCCTCCTCATCATCATCATTGTCATGCACCGCATCACGTGAAGCTCGGACGGTGTTGGCAAGATCTTCAATGGCATCTTCATGGGAAGGTGTGTGAGGCACACCGGAAGACATTCCGCCCACGGCCGCCGGAGGTGCACCCATGCCTCCCATGAGATATGCAAAACTCATGCCTCCCATGGCGGCCATGGCTCCGGGGGTGCTCCAAAGCCACCCATGCCTCCCATGGTCTCCATGGTAGGTCCAAAGCCACCAATGGCACCTAAGCCGCCCATGATAGCTCCGAAGCTACCCATGCCTCCCATGGCGCCAAGGCCACTGCCACCCATGGCGCCAAGGCCACTGCCACCCATTGCGCGAATCATGGCTCTTTTTTGGATCAAGACTTCTTCACGGGAAAGATTGACATACTCCTTTTGCGCCTCATTGAGGATAGATGTGTCCAAGAAGAACAAGTGCTTCTCACATTCCAGCAATCTAGTTCGCTCCTCATTGCTCACCTTCCTCTCCTGCAAAGCCACCTTCCTCTCCTCGGCCGCCACCCTCCTCTCCTCGGCCACCAACCTCCTCTCCTCAGCCGCGACATCTTGGTTCCTTGCCATTTTCTTCACCTCATTGGCTTCTTTTCTTGCCTTCACAATAGCTTCCATAGCATTTTTGAGCTCATCATCTCCTTTCCTCTTCTTCTTTTCTTTTGCGTCTTTCTTGCACCCATACGGCCGTTTTGGCTTCGAGTATGAAACCGAGTTGGGTGTGGGGCTTCTCTTGCCGTCATCACTTGATGCATCCTCCTCCTCATCATCATCCAACTCAATTGTTCGCTTGTGTTTGTTGCTCAAATCCAAATCATCACGCTTCTTCCATTTCTCATCATCCTTCAACACGTCATAGCAATGAGGCAAGGTAAATGGCCTTCCTTTCTTGATCTTCTCCTTCTTGGTCCTCTTCTCCTCTCCTTTGAACAAGTTTTGTGCAATGTTGTACTACATGAAAACAAAACAAGTTAGCACGTCAAACACCAACAACAAGTATGATGAACATGGATGAAATGCCACTTACTCTATCGTCCTCATTGGTGCCACTTGGGTTCAACTTGTCAACCGCCTTTTGTGCGGCCGCTCACTTTTGACAATCCCTGTTGATTGTCGACCACCGGGACCGAAGAGATCGGTCGGAGCGGTCAATTCCACTCACGTTGCGAACATCAAAGTGTTCCTTCATCCGGTTCCAATAAGCATCTCTACTTTGAGCACCTCCAATGGATGGATCCCTCGACACTTGCAACCATGTATTGCATAGTAACATGTCTTCGGCGTTGGTGTAATTGCCTGCTCTTCCTTTCGGTGCGTCGACAATGCCCTCACCATCCTCGTCCACCTCGAACTCATGGTCATCAAAGTGCATGTAATTGGTTTGAGACCAATGCGAATTGTTGGAGCCAACACCCATAGTTGACATGTATGCATCATCGTTGAGACTACAAAATATATAGAACAATGCAAATACGCTATCTATATCTATGCATTCAAAAAATAACAAGAAAAAAGTTGGGGAATTTTTCTACCTTTGGGGCATATCGTCGAACACATTGTGCGTGTCGGCCGCCGACTCAACGAGTGAGCTCGTCGACGCTTCGGTAGCCGCCGCGCCCGTCACACGCTCTGCAAGCTTCTTCCTCGAAGCCATCAAGGTGTCGGAGCCGTCCGCCGCCTTGTTCTTCTTCACGGATTTCTTGCCCTTCTTCGGTCGTGCCGCATTTGGGAGCTTCGAGGGGGGGGGGCACGGGGCGGCGTCGGCGCGACGCCACCCGCCGTCGAGGTCATCCGCGGCGCCATGAAGAAGCCGCATGCGAGGCCGATGCTCGGAGGAGCGCCGACAAAGGCAAGGCCAACGCTCCACGCGCTAGGGTTTGCGGCGTCGGCGGTGAAGGGGTCACGGCTGTAGGATGGGGTGAGCGGGGTGCCGGCGCATGCGTCCATCGGGTCCAGTTCGCCGGCGCCGGCGCACGCGGGGCAAAGGTGGCGCGGAGGAGAGAGTGCGGCGCGAGCGCTCGTGAGTGCTGCGTGCGGAAGCGGGCTTCCCAAATACACAGCGCGCGTTGGTGATTCGGACCGCGCGCCCAACTCCATATGCCGCGCACGCTACCGGTTGCGCGCGCGCTAAAATGACCAAATTTGCGGCGCGACGCTTATTTAGCGCGGCTATTGGAGATGCTCTAAGGCCTCCTTTGGTTTGGAAGAATTTCATAGGAATTCTATAGGATAGGATTCTTGTAGGAATTTTTCCTTTAGAACCCTTTGGTTTATAGGAATGCATTTCTATTTCTACGTAGGATTGATTCATATCCTCCACATTTAAAAGGAAAATAAAAAAGATCCTAGACTCAATGAAAAATTTCCTATGATGTGAATCAAAGGACATGTTTTCTCCTAATCCTACTCATAGGATTTAAGATGTATGTCATCTCATTTTCTACAAAATTTCTATTCCTATGATGATCCTATTCTATGAACCAAAGGAGGCCGAACTTTTTTGGCCGACTATGTAGTACTTTACAAAAATCTTATACGACCTGGGTCGCACGCAGCGATCATGAGATCCTCTCTAGCTGTGGACACATGGCAAAAACGAATCTCAAAGCACGTAGGTCACTTACCCTCTGCTTCCACTGTCAAATCTCAAAGCACAAAATTGTGTACTTGCTCGCCGCGGCAGCCTCCGCCGACTCCGCCCCGTCGCCTCCAGTGCTTTCCCCGGCGCCCCGTCTCGCTTGCTTCTTCATCTCGCTCGCCGCGGCAGTGGCCGCCGTCCCTGCTGCTCTCCTATGCCGTCCACGACCGCGTTCCTCGGCGCCCGGCAGCTCGTCCTTGAGGATCGGCTGGTCGCGTCGCTTCCCACCAAAGCTCCGTCCACGGCCACCCTCGACGTTGACCTGCTGGCTGCATCTTCACATGGGGCTGGACTGACATGAGTTGTGTGCAAAGAAAGACATACCCAACAGTGACTGCAGCAGAGGATACTTTTTCTTGACAGTGATTTCAGCTGGTGATACATGTACACAATTTTGTAGTTTGCACATGTTGCCAGTGATTTGAGCTGCTCATACATGTACAATATTTTTAGTTTGCACATCTTGCCAGTGATTTGAGATGTTGTTGTATAACAGAATTTGATGTACACTGTAAAATAAGGCTCTTGTATTTGAATCTCCTTGTGAAATTTGCAGTACAGTATATATTTGATAAACAGAAGCCTGTCATTGTTAGGGTCCTGGAGCCATGCTTGTACATGAGGTTTTGCCAAATATGGCTGCACTTTAGGATCCAGAACTGAGATTACACCTGACCATTATATTGAGAAAAACATCAAGTATCAGAAGCTTGTATTCACATATACACCAAGTTCTGTTATACAATAAAAAGCGTACAACAAATTCAGTTATATAATAAAAAGCTCCACAATGCGCTTCAACTATCCTATCTTGACTTCATGAGAAAATTCAGAAGAAAAATAAGAAAAGCATCAACAATACTAAGCTACTCCCTCCGTAAAGAAATATAAGAGCGTTTGGATCACTAAAATATAACACTCTTATATTTGTTTGCAGAGGGAGTACATGACTTGAGTTTCTGATTGTTTGGTCTAGTTGAGTGAAACAAATTGCACGGACCGGTGGATCCAAGCTGAGGAGGGTGGCCATGGAAGAGAAGCTTGGCCGTAGCCAAGGGCGAGTGGACAGTGGAGGCGCCCAGGAGCATCGCCGACAGGAAGAAGTAGATGGGGTGGCGCCGCCGACGGGGATGAAGCATGCCGATCTGGGGAGGTGTGCTGGGCGTGGAGGAGCACGCCGGCGGCGATGTGGCTAGCAGCAGGGACGTATCACGCCGTCGGTGGCTAGAATTTGGGGGCCATGTAGATTGAAACTGTCTTGCAAATAGGGAAGTGGAGGGAACAAGATGGGGCCGCGGCTTTGAGATTCGTATCGCCACGCGTCGCTCATCGGAGAGGGACTCACGATTGCTCTCGTACGACCCAGGTCTTATAGGATTTTTTTTCGTACTGGAAAGAAGCGTTCCCGCTAAAAAATTGCATGAAAAAAAATTAGCCCGAGCCAATTTTAGAAAATTCTGATACATTCATAATCAATTAAGGCAGATAATAATAAATACAACCAGATTCATGAACGATCTAGCTAGCAACGACTACAAAAACTAGAGTGAGCCGAAAGCACGGCACGTCAAACATGTAAACATGTAAACATCCAAACAAAAACTGGATCCAAACAAAACCACCTAAGACCAGCACTGACTGAATCCCACGAGGAAGTCATAGATCGGAAGGATCAAACATGCAAATATCCAAACGAAGACTAGATCCAAACAGAACCACCTAAGATCAGCACTGACCGAATCCCACGAGAAAGTCGTAGATCGAAAGGATCAAACATGAAAATATCCAAACGAAGAGATTCAAACAGAACCACCTAAGACCAGCACTGACCGAATCCCACGAGATCAGACGGAGACACACCTCCACATGCCCTTTAACGATGCTAGACGCACCATCAGGACAAGGATTGAACGTGGAAGACATTATTCCTACTAAGGAGCATCGCCACCACCACGTTGAAGATCGCAATGGATGACGAAAGAACCATTTCCTCGACAATTGTTGAGAGGCCCACAAAGTCCATTGTTTTTAATGTACATAAGTGACAGGTTGTCAAACGTTGATGTCAAGTTGGTGGCCAGAGGGGATCCTTGCGAACAAATTGTGCGAGGACAAGCTGTCAGGTTCAAGGCCTCCAAAGATGCAAGACTTGATAAGCTTGATGGGATTTCACCAGAGAGGTTAATAATTTTGGGAGGGGTCGAGAGATACCAATGAGTGCACAACGCCTATCATGTTTTGCGCAAATACAGGTTCGTGGGTTTTCTCGTAAGTACCCACTTGGGTTTACTGGAGAGTCCTTTTCACTTCGTTTTTCCTTATATGTCAAAGTGGGCGTGATTCCCATGTTACTTTTTGTTTGAGAAGAGAACCACATAGAATATCTTTAGTTGATTTTGCAACCACACTGGTGTGGAAACTATGGTATACCGCTGACAAAAGTAGAGTGCATAGACCTTGAACTTACTCTTTTTCAGAATCAATTTCTAATTGGTATTAAAGAACAATTCATTGAAACAAGTTATTTCATATCCACACCCACACTTTGCTTACTTTATTTCTCATGGGCTGCGTAGAGATGATAGAGCATCGCAAACACATAAGCATGCCCAATCCTGGTATGTTCCCGCTCCCGAATCCAAAATCCGGAGGCATGCCAGCTATCACCTTCTTGACCGATGGCCTTGCCAACAACGTTTCCCACCACGCCTTGGCATGCGGGTACGCGTCAAGCACGATAGCATGCTCCGTCGCCATGAAGTAGCGCATGAAGGAGAAATGGATGAGGTCGGCGAAGCTCACGAAATCCCCGGCCAAGTACTTGTTGGTTGATAGTCTCGCCTAGTACACCTCCAGCAGCTTCTTCAGCTTCTCGACGCTCTCGTTGACGAGGCATTGGTCGACGTCCCTCCCTACGAAGGGGTTGATGATGCAGTTCCACACGATGGGCTTGAGTACGGGCTCGAGCTGGTGGGCATCCACATCGACCCATACGTCCACCATCGCCGACTCCTCGAGGCTGCCGGCTCCTAGGAATTCGGGCTTGTATTTGCGAAGCACATGCCTTGCAATGGCGCGTGATTCTGGAAAAAGAATTGCGGAGAGAAACTAATAACCCTTATTTTCTTAATCAATTCCACCAAATTGCTTATCAATCCGTAGAAAAGCATAGCTACTTTCTTGGTCTCTCCGTCTCATGTTAGTTGACGTTGCTTTAGTAGTATAACTTTATGCTAAAGCAGTGTCAATTAATATGAATCGAAGGGAGGAAGTATATTAAATCAAAATAAAATAAAAGACATGAAGGCTTACGGTAAAGTGTCAGGTTGGCGTCCTCCAGCACCGGGATCTCACCGAAGGGCTGCAGAATTATTGGACGGGAACAGTAGTGTTAGTAGGTGACCTTGACCTTGGGGATGGGATCTGTTTCTTTCTTGCTTCCAGCAGAACTCGAGTAGTACCAAAGCCGAACCGGATACGGAGAAGCTTAGCAGAGCACACGTACGTTTCTGGCGAGGTGCTCCGGCCGCCGGTGGTCGCCGCCGTTGCGGCTCATGGGCACGAGCTCGTACTCGGCGCCGGCCTCCTCCAGGCAGACGAGGACCCGCGCCATCCATGGCGACACCGCCCAGCCGTATACCTTCATGGGCGCCATCCCTTCTTCTCCCTTTGGGTCTGCAAGCTACTCCTACTCTGCCATTTATGTGTGTAGTCCATCATCGAGCACCAGTACTGTTGTTCATTTAGTATGCCGGCAGTCCAACCCAATCCAAAACAATATTTTAGGTAGTGGGGTTCCCTGTATACAGTCAAACTTAAGTTTTCTAGGCGACGCCGATCGTCACTGCTTGCGTGCGCAGTGCCATCCATTGGTAGGTGAGCAAAAATGATCATCTATCGTGCGAAAATAATCAAGGATTGGCAGCACGGACATTTCCAAGGATTGCTTTTCCATGCCCGTGTTTTCAGGGCTCCTGTGATACAAATGATTTTCATTGTATTTTGAAGGATTTAAATCCTTAGGATTTTTTTATGATTATCGTTTGATTCATAAGATTGAAATCTTCTGGAATTTTTTCATAGAATTCATTTGTACTGCATTTTGAACGAAAATTTTCATCCGCTCAAACTTCTTTGCATAATTCCTTTGTATTTCCTGTGCTATCAAACACACTTTCAAATTCGGTAGGATAGAAAAGAACATGACATTCTATTTTTACGTTTTTCCTACATTTTAGGAATACTACGAATCAAAGAGGCCCTCATCTGAATCTGAACATGGTCGAGGATGAAGGCCATGACCCAACTCAACTCGCCGCCATGCCATTATCGCACGAGCACGAGTACAAACATGCCAAGTAAATCTATTCGAGAAAGCAAACCAAGTGAAAAAGCCGCCAACCAATGCACCCAAGCCGAAGCACTTTTTTAAAGAAAAAATACTAGTAGGAAACTGCCATTTTTGTTTGGGCTGGGATCAGGCGTAGGATTTTTGGGTCGGGCTTAAGCCCATCTCTGGAAAAACTATGTAACTCATAGCCCATTTTACAAGATGTAAATGATGTACTAAAAAAAAGATGTAACTGACCTTTCTAGAAGGAAAGAACAGGATGTAACTGACAGCCAATATCCTAATTACTACCCTAAATAAATGAAACAACTATTAGTATTTGATAAAAAAATCCTAGATATAGTTGTCACCTGTAAATAGTTGTGCTCATCCTTGTGGTACCTCTTCCTATAAATAGTCGGCCGTGCTAACAGCTTTCTCCAAATAGATAGTACTGTGCAGCACAAATAAAATTACCCTAGGTTAGCATCTCTCTCCATCCAGATACAACCGGCAAGATCCATGAGGCTGCCAGTGGCTCTTGTGGTCGTAGCCACCGTCGTTCTCGTGTTGTCCGGTGTCGATGCGACTGTGGAAACAACCTGCAAGGCGGCGGCCGACCAGGACGCGCATGTCAACTACGAATTCTGTGTGTCGGAGTTGAGAAAGCACCACCGGAGCTCCAACGCAGACACATGGGGCCTAGCCAAGGTAGCGGCCAACATGGGCGTCAACAACGCCTACGGCGCCCTCCATGACATCGAGGGCCTGCTAGCGAAGCCTGGCATAGACGACAAGACAAAGGCGGCGCTTCGACAATGCCAGGGGTTGTATGACAAGATGAAGTTCGCGTTCGCCGGAGCCTACGATGAGATCAACGGTCGGAATTACGCCGCGGGGAAGGAGGAGGCAGCACATGCTATCTCCTTGGTGCACCAGTGTGACGATGCCTTTGTGAAGGCTACCGTCACGTCGCCTCTCAAGCAACGTAGCTTCTACTCCGTGCAAATAGCGATGGTTTGCACGGCCATCACCAACCTTATCAAGTGATGAATAACATCATGATTCCAAATCATGGGAGACTTTAGAGGTCGGATCAAACTTTAGTGATTAGTACCAGGAACCTTTGTAAAGTACATGGAAGGAATAAAACGTGCTTTCGTTAGTTGTGGGTTTAATTACATGCCTAATAGAGTTCTCAAGGAATCTTGATTTGGTTTCTGCTCTTATAAAAGAAAAACATGCATTAAATTTCACTGTACCCTTTCAATGTGCTATATTAATTTTTCTTGTAGCGTAGCCAAAGAATTGTCTTATGTCACCGAAATAAAGAAGGGTTGAGCAAAGAATAGGAAAACCCAATGAAGACCGATACACACAAAAAATGCCCTCTCAACATAATGGCATTCAAATGTTTCGCGCCAGAGGGGACCCAATTTCTAGGGCTATCCTTGATCTTAAATGTACTATATAATTGCACATGTAAATGTTGCCAAAATGTTTATGGTTGCTGTGTCTTTCTTCTTGATCTTAAGTGCACTAAATAATTGTGTGTATGGACGTGAAAAATATATTTTTTTACAGTGTTGAAGTTTTCATGATAACGTCACAACAATTTCTTTCCTTAGCGAAGATTTAATTCCGGATTGTTCTCAAGTTTTTCTTCATTAGGTTATTCCTAATATTGGGCATTGAAATTTCGACATTAGAGTAAACTCAGTTTTACCTTTGTGTGGGCTCTCACGCCATCGAGAATTCGCAGGGTCATGAACAACCAGCGTCCACACGTGCATACACCTAGCCTATCTTTTTTGGCCCATGTTTTTCTTGACGACATCGTTTCGTTTCTGTTACCGATAAGTTTGTCCACGCTGGAGGGTTCGGGCTTGACAACCGACTGCACGTGTCCATTGAGTGTGTCAAGTTTCCTCGCCTGTAACAAACAAGTCAGGTTTCTCCCGAATGGACACAACCCAAAAACTGATAGCATAACAATATATGGGATTGATCAAACGCATATAGCCATGCTAAAGGAAAATGGAATCAATCCAGATAAAGCTCGACCAAGACCGGACATGATAGATCCCGAACAATCTGCAAGAAGAGATGGACCTGTTTTTTAGCATACAAGCTCATGGGAAATTCTCGCTGAAAACTTGATTTTGCAACACAAAAAGGCAGAACCAGGAGAGATCTCCAAGGCAGCAAGATCACTGTTTACAAAGTACTCCCTCCGTTCCTGAATATAAAACATTTTAAAGATTTCACTATAAGACTACATACGGAGTAAAATGAGTGAATCTATATTCTAAAGTATGTCTATATACATCTGTATGTAGTCCATAGTGTAATCTCTAAAATGTCTTATATTTAGAAACGGAGGGAGTAATTAGCAATAAAGCTCAAATAAGAACTTAGTTTTGATAAAACAAAGATGATTGAACCTTGAACACGAGAATTTTGTTACGATTTCCCTCGCAATTCAACTGTTTCACAAGTTTTGTTTTCGTATTTTTTGAACCTTTAAAAATAGTTTTTCTTGCTAATTAAGTGTATCAAGACCATGTATGGACCAGGTTGGGCAGATGCAGGAATAATTGTACTACTAAACTTGTCTGAAATAATTGTGCATTCAATTTTCCAAGAGAATAGTCCGGATATTTTCGTCGACATCAATCATCAAGTACTACTGCGATGTTGCAGGCTGGCTCGGATTGGGTCATCACTTTTTTTGCAGATGTTTTTGTGGTGCAATCTTGTGCTGATTCGTTGAGAGTGCCTCTGCCACCTCGTCTATACAAGATAATATTCCTCACATGAATGATGACTGAACCTTGAACACGGGCAGTCATGTTCAAATTTTTCATCACTTATAAATACTCCCAACTTCATGGTAAATGCATCGACTGATGCAGTGACGGGAACCTCCGTTTTTTCTTTTTCAAGAAAAAAGAAAACTTCATAGTAAACCGGCGACACTTATTTCAAGACGGATGGAATAACATTTGTCCTGATCTGTGAGAGTATGAAGTTGGTCGATGGAATGATTTCCCGCCAGAATGGTCCAGGTCCATGCCACTCGCACATTGCCGCCATCGTGTCTTGCTCTCAACCGAAACATGCAGCAGGCTAATTAATAACCTCTTGACCTAACATGAATCAAAGATGGTGAGTTTTCGGCTTGCAAATGCAAGTTTGCTCTGTACTGTATGTTTTCTGCCTGCAGGCCGGGTACAGAGATCATCATTGTTCTAGAAGCTCATGGCATGGCAGATGGAACATTCCATCACTCCAAAAGCAAATTTGATTTGATCACAGACCGACCAGTGCTACAAGACATGCGAGCTCCACCGCGCCACATAATTACTGTACCTCAGCCGAGCTCCACCGCCGTATCTGCCAAATTCGATCACAGTAGCTGAGCTCCGGACACCAAGGCCATGGCTTTCTTGCACCGGCTGTACAAGGGCAGGCGCAATGCCGCCGCCGTGACCGCGAGCGCCTCCTTCCAGCTGCTCCTGCTCGTCGTCGTAATCATTTCCCTGCGCACGCAGCACGGCGGGACCTACTTCTTTGGCTCGGGCGCCGGCGCGCGGGAGCGGGGCAGCTGCGAGGCGGACCTGCAGGCGCTGGAGGGCCGCGCCGCACGGTGCCGGTACCTCCGGTCGTCGTCCCACCCGCCGTGCGCGCCGACCGGGTACGTCGACTACCTCTCGCTCTTCTACTGCGCGTGCGGGGAGCACGAGGGGCTCTGGTGGTCGCCGTGGCTGGGCGGCGCGGCGATCGCGCTCTGGCTGCTCCTCCTCTTCTACCTCCTCGGCGACACCGCGTCCGAGTACTTCCGCGCCTCGCTCGAGGGCCTCTCCGCCGCGCTCCGCCTGCCGCCCGCCGTGGCCGGGGTCACGCTGCTCTCGCTCGGCAACGGCGCGCCCGACGTGCTCTCCAGCGTCGTGGCGTTCGCGTCCGGTAGCGGGGAGGCCGGGGACGTGGGCTCAGCGGCGCGCTCGGCGGGGCGCTGTTCGTGTCCACCGTCGTCGCCGGCGTGGTCGCCGTCGTCGCGGCTCGCCGCGGAGGCGCCGTCATTGAGCGGCGCGGGTTCGTGCGCGACGTGTGCTTTCTTCTCGTCGCGCTATGCTACCTCCTCGCCGTGCTGGTCGCCGGCACTGTCACGGTCTGGGCCGCCACGTGCTTCCTCTCCCTCTATGCCGCCTACGTCCTCCTCGTCTCAACATCGCACTGCTGCTCCGCACCCGTCGACGACATCGATAGCACCAGCACAGGTACAAAGCCTTTTGATGACCTCGCCGCCCCGCTCCTCCTCCCGGTCGCCGTCTCCTCGAAGCAGCCACCAAGAACCTTCGCCCGCGGCCTCCTTTTGGCAGCGTTCCACGCGCCGCTCTACCTCCCGCGCCGCCTCACCATCCCGGACATCGCCGGGCACCGCTGGAACAGGCCCTGCGCCGTGGCCTCGGCGCTCCTCTCTCCTCTCCTCCTTGCCGCCGTCACCTCCCCGACCAACCCCACCGTGCTACTCGCCGGCGCCCTCACCGGCACGCTCCTCGCCATCGCCGCGGCCGCGACCACGGACGCCGCGGCACCCCCACACAGCCGGTACGCCCGCCTCCCATGGCTCATCGGCGGGTTCCTCATGTCCATCCTCTGGTCCTACCTCCTGGCCCGGGAGCTCGTGGCCCTCCTGGTGTCCACGGGCATCATCATCGGCGTCCCCGCGAGCGTGCTGGGGGTCACCGTGCTCGCGTGGGGCAACTCCCTGGGCGACATGGTCGCGGACGTGGCGATGGCGACGCAGGACGTACGGCGCGTCGGGCGCCCAGACGGCCGTGGCGGGGTGCTACGCCGTCGTGGCCGAGGAAACCCTTCCAAGGAGAGCTGCTTCCATCTCGCGTGGAATGAGATATAGCGCTCGCATAGTGATTTCACCAGCATTCTAAAAAAAAAACCTTCTTTATTTACCCTCGAGAATAACCTAATCTGGGAAAACTCGAGAATAATATGGAATTAAACCTTCGGCAAGGAAGAAAATTGATGCGATTTTATCATGGAAAGTGAAACAATGTGACGACTGTAAATATATATATTTTTTAACGTCAATATGCACAATTATGTACCCTCGCAAAATAAATATATACACAATTATGTAGTGTACATTTAAGATCAAGAAAGATGACGCTGCAAACGTCCTGGTCACAATTAGCCGACGTAGTCATGTTCTGTACCTGTCGTGGATGTGCAATCTCAAAAATTAATGAGCTACACCATGTTGTATGGCAAGAGTGCATTGACTACTTGGAGAAGTCACATCAATGTTTATTTGTGAAGAAAAAAATAGACTCTAAAATGAACATTGAAGGTTCTACACCTTAATGGTGGGAGCCTGTTTGTTGCCTAGGTTTGTAAAGAAGATGAAATAATAGCAATGCATCACTGAGCGCACCATTAGCAAACGTCCTGGCCACAATTAGTCCATAGTTAAGCAACACACAAACCCAGGTCGATGGTAGTTTTGGTTAGTCAACCATGCAAGATAGATAAATAGATATTGTAGATAGAAACTAGGCGGTTGGCTAGAGCGGGAGCATCGACAAGTTGGTTCGGTAAAACAAGGACAAAACTTGCAGGCATATCTGGCAATACTAATACTTCTAGCTAGCGTGCTTAAATCCTTGTTTTTGAAACAACATTTTTATCTTTCTTGATTGAAACAAGAAAAAGACTCAGATAAACAAACAAGCCAGCCAGCTCGACATACTTGTCGTGGAGAAAATCTATCTTCTCCTTGGTCAGGGTCACAACACAAAAAGGCATGATAAGAAGAAAAAAACAATCAGATGTTGGTCTATCTAGTCTTGTGCTCGGCCAACAAAGGAAAAAACACAAGCTGCTGACAATTCATAGACCAACAACAGCACAACAAAAAGGCAATTTGCATCGACAAGTACAACAATCTGGATTTAATTAAAGACTGATGGGGAAAACACTAGTTTCAGAGCAAGGACCCCTCATGGGCAGAAATATCCACAAGTAAATATAATATATTGAAAGCATTGTTTTTAAGGCGGTAAGGCGAGGCAAGGCGCTCGGGGCGCCTCACTACCTAAGCGATAAGGCATAAGGCAAGGCGGACGCCTTAGAGAGTTCTAAGTAACAAAATAGAGTAGAATTTGGTTCATAGTTCATACATACTTTGCAGTTGCTGCTAGTTGTAGAGCCCATATAGCATCCATCCTCTTTGCACTTTCTCTTCTCCCCAACAATGATTCCACAAAAATTTGATACAGCAAGGGAAGCCCCATACCTTGCTCATTGCTTGCTGCTGCCTGCTGTCTTGGAGAGGAGGGAGAAGCTGCAGGAGAGGAGGGGGAGGAGGAACTGCTGGAGAGGAGGGGGAGTAGGAACTGCAGCAGAGGAGTAGGGGAAGCTGCCGGAGAGGAGGGGGAGAAGCTGCTATAGAGGAGGGGGAGAAGCTCAGAGCCTCAGATCCAGCCTGAGGTGGGGGTGGGGGG
The DNA here is from genome assembly GCA_022496015.1 of Hordeum marinum. Taxonomy (NCBI): domain Eukaryota; kingdom Viridiplantae; phylum Streptophyta; class Magnoliopsida; order Poales; family Poaceae; genus Hordeum; species Hordeum marinum. The sequence continues at coordinate 467,536,975 of CM039673.1, read as the reverse complement.
GGGAAACTGAAACTGATTACAACTCTCTCTCCCTGCTAGTAATTGTTGGCGCCAAAACAGACTTTCCTGCCCTTTTATTCCCTCCCAGTTCTCTGTTTCCCGCCTGAACCTCCCAGCCCTGTCTAAGGCGTCCTAATTTGCCTAAGGCGGCTGAAGCGACGCCTTAGGGACGCCTTGGATGCCTTATGTACTAAGGCGGACGCCTTAGGCACACGTGTAAGGCAAGGCCGACGCCTTGGCTCCTGGGGGCGCCCTGACGCCTAGGCGTCGCCTAAGCGACGACGCCTTAGGGACGCCTTAAAAACAATGATTGAAAGCACATCGTGATGGCTCCAAAGTACATCGGGACTGTACTTGTTCTACATATACACATCACAAGAAGCACTAGAGCAATAGGTAAGCATTTTCTTCATTAAACCAAATGCAGTTCCACAGGGGATGTCGCTTATCGAAAACTTGTTGGTCGACCCATGATAAGAGATAAATCAGGCAGTTTATTAGCATATCGGCCGATTTATTGATAAATAGGCAAATTTATCGATCGATTTATCTTATCGGTCATACAATGGTAAAAGATAAATCTACCGATTTATCGACGTATCGAGGGATATCTTGAACAATGTTTAGAACAGTGATGATCTCTGCACCTTGCAAGCAGAAAGTAGGTGTCGATTTCATACAGTACGGAGCAAACTTGCTTTTGCAATCCGAAAACTCATCATCTTGTGTTCGATTCAGACGAAAAAATGGTGAAGAGAGTCAGTTCGTTAAGACCTTTGTTAGAGGAATATTTATCTCCTATCAGAGTCAATTCTTTTATAGACGAGGAATAGTTAAGTACATGCTACTTCTTGAGCTTGCGTTGGTTTTCCCTTGAAGAGAAAAGGGTGATGCAGCAAAGAAGAGATAAGTATTTCCCTCAGTTTGATAGGAGTGCAGAGGCAGACAACATAGAGAAGTACCAGATGGCAAAGAAGGCCGCAAAGCGAGCTGTGAGTGAAGCAAGGGGTCGGGCGTATGAGTACCTCTACCAAATGTTAGACACTAAGGAAGGAGAAAGGGACATCTATAAGATGGCCAAGATCCGAGAGAGGAAGACGAGGGATGTTGACCAAATCAAGAGCATCAAGGACGGAGCAGATCAACTCCTGGTGAAGAACGAGGAGATTAAGCATAGATGGCGGAAGTACTTTGACAAGTTGTTCAACGGGGAGAGTGAGAGCTCTACCATTGATCTGGATGATTCCTTTGATGATACTAACAGGCGTTTTGTGAGGCAAATCCAGGAGTCGGAGGTCAAGGAGGCTTAAAAGAGGATGAAAGGAGGCAAGGCGATGGGCCCCGATTGTATCCCCATTGAGGTGTGGAGAGGCCTCGGGGACATAGCGATAGTATGGCTGACCAAACTTTTTAACCTTATTTTTCGGGCAAATAAGATGCCAGAAGAATCGAGATGGAGTATATTAGTACCAATATTCAAGAACAAGGGGAATGTCATACAATGAAGCTATGGGAGAGATTCATTGAGCACCGTGTAAGAAGAATGATAATCGTGACAAAAAATCAGTTTGGTTTCATGCTTGGGAGATCGACCACGGAAGCCATTTTCTTGGTACGACAACTTATGGACAGATATAGGGAGCAAAAGAAGGACCTACATATGGTGTTCATTGACTTGGAGAAGGACTATGATAAGATTTCGCGGAATGTTATGTGGTGGGCCTTGAAGAAACACAAAGTCCCAACAAAGTACATTACCCTCATCAAGGAGATGTACGATAATGTTGTGACAAGTGTTCGAACAACTGATGGCGACATTGATGACTTCCCAATTAAGATAGGACTGCATCAAGGGTCAGCTTTGAGCCCTTATCTTTTTACCTTGGTGATGGATGAGGTCACAAGGGATATACAAGGAGATATCCCATGGTGTATGCTCTTTGCGGACGATGTGGTGCTAGTCGATGAGAGCCGGACGGGGGTCAACAAGAAGTTGTAGTTATGGAGGCAAACCTTGGAATCGAAAGGTTTTAAACTTAGTAGGACTAAAACCGAGTACATGAGGTGTGCTTTCAGTACTACTAGGAACGAGGAGGAGGAGGATGTTAGCCTTGATGGGCAAGTGGTGCCTCAGAAGGACACCTTTCGATATTTGGGGTCAATGTTGTAGAAGGATGGGGATATTGATGAAGATGTGAACCATCGAATTAAAGCCGGATGGATGAAGTGACGCCAAGCTTCTGGCATTCTTTGTGACAAGAGGGTGCCACAAAAGCTAAAAGGCAAGTTCTATAGGATGGCAGTTTGACCCGCAATGTTGTATGGCGCTGAGTGTTGGCCGACGAAAAGACGAAATGTGCAATAGTTAGGTGTGGCAGAGATGCGCAAGTTGAGATGGATGTGTGGCCACACAAGAAAGGACCGCATTCGGAATGATGATATACGAGATAGAGTTGGGGTAGCGCCAGTTGAAGAGAAGCTTGTCCAACATCGTCTGAGATGGTCAGGGCATATTCAGCGCAGGCCTCCAGAAGCCCCAGTGCACAGCGGACGGCTTAAGCATGCTGATAATGTCAAAATAGGCCGGGGTAGACCGAACTTGACTTGGGAAGAGTCCATAAAGAGAGATCTGAAGGACTGGAGCATCACCAAAGAATTAGCCATGGACAGGGGTGCGTGGAAGCTTGCTATCCATGTGCCAGAACCATGAGTTGGTCGCGAGATCTTATGGGTTTCACCTCTAGCCTACCCCAACTTGTTTGGGACTAAAGACTTTGTTGTTGTTGTTGTTGTTATGTATATGGATCATGCAAACTTTAGTCACAAGTACACAGAAAAAAGAGAAATATGACAGGTACCGATTCTAACTCAGATGTCTTAATATGAACTAATTTTGCCAAACAGGTTTACCTTAACCCAGTCATCACAAAATTCAGAAACTGGCGGACGGTAACGATTCACGTGACCATCAACAGTAGAGACAACCAACAAACAACTGAAATAATGATCCATATAAACAAAAGTATTAGGCGAAAAGATGAATACAGGAATCTGATATATCAGTCAACAGAAATTACCCAGAATTTGGAGCAAATCCTTGTTGAGACCATGAAACTGACCGTGCACACGGTTCAGTATCACGGGCTAAGGATGTTGGCACTAAACTTGGTTCAAAGAGATCTGCAAACATTGAGAACATTTCAATTAAAACAAAAATTGCTATTTTCCAGTTGTCGTAAAGTAGGCGACTTCTTAAATGTCATCCAGATACTTTCATTGTAGTCCGTCCAAAACAAGTACTATAGGATTTTCACTTCATTTAGACAGCATAATAGCATATCCTATTCTCACTGCAATATGCTAGATGTTAACAAACTTCTTACTACAGAACAGCTGAACAACCTTCAATATTTCTGACAGAATGAACAGCTAAACAAGTCACTGAATTCCTCGTTTCAAAAGACTCTCAGGATGAAATAAAAATTTCACCTCATTGTGCCTATCAAACTGCATGAGTGCTCTACTAACATGTGCAATACACATTCAACTTAGGGCCTACCTTCCCTGTTCACCACTCCAATGGGAAAAGGACCTAGGGCGAAGCACAACAAGACCGCGAGGCCCGCCGAGTGCCGCTGGGTTCTAGAGGAAACACATGAGGAACGCAAGGTCAATCCAACAGATTGATTAATTATCATAATGACTCAAGAGTGGAAGTGAATGCAGCGCAATAGGGTGTTGAATTTTCCCGTACCAGGATAGTGACGATGTGGCCAGAAGAAACGGCCACCAAGTTCTCACTGGACCAAGTGATGGCGTCTGGATAGGATGGGGAGGCAATCAGGGTGCTGGCCTCGTAATGCGGAGCCATGGTAGAGAAACCTCAGAGCATCAAACCCTGCAAAACGTATGACATATGATGGCTTGTAGTTAGCCTTGCATTCATTCACGCGATTATACTTCAGAATCAGCTGGGACTAATTTCAAGTTCATAAGCTCAAGAAAGTTTGAGCTAGGGATACAATGTCCGTTACAGAGTCGCATCAGTCAGAGGCCAGAAAAATGTCGCGCGAACAGGGGAAGGGACAGGGAGCAAACGATGTTACGACGACGGCTATGGCGCTCTCCTAGGTTGGGCGCGCGAGCGGCGGGCGACGCTGCACGAGCGGTCTCCGTTCTCGGCCCCCGCCGCCACCCGTTCTCCGGTGCCACCTTCGCCACCGCTCGAGTAGAGAGAGAGAGAGAGTGGGGGCAGGGCATCCTGGGTAGATAGATGAGAGGAGGCACTGACTTGCGACCCGCCGTTAACTACGCATCATTGTCGCCGCCGTCGCCGCCGTCGAGAGAGAGGGGATTCGTGGGAAAGGTTTTGTTTTTACGAAAAGGCCATCAGTCTGTTGGGAATTCGAAACGGAGCCCTCACGTCCTCTCAAGTGAATGACCAATAAAACCAGAACAAGAAAAAACAGTCAAAATATCTATTTTTCTAAAGAAATTAAACATGCATACGCCTTTAACAAGCAAACACACATTGTGATCTGGACAAGCAAGAAAATTTGCTCCGGAAAAGCTACTTTTCATAGAATAGGTTTTGTTCTATTCTCTCAAAAGATCACAATATGTGTTGTTTTCTCATGAAAACGTGCACGCGGATTGGAGACATGAACATATTTATTATACTTCTATTTTAGATATTTTGGAGAAGCCAAAACGACGTCGTGTCAGTTAACTTCGTTTTCAAAAGGAATAAACTTACACGGTAGTTGCATCATAAACTAACGATGGAAAAATAAAAAATTGTTTTTTGCATGAAATCGAAAATCTTGTTAGGGGGCTATCCAACCAATTATAGTGGATTATTCTTGTCCATTGGAGCTAGCTCGTGCTCAAACCCGTTTGATTCACGATTACCTTTATTCAAACATAATTGTGTCGAAATCAAGATTCACCTCTCTAAATTCTTCAAATATCAGAGCATGCACGAGAAATGGCATGACACTATCATCGCATGCGGCCAGTGGCGGAGCCAGGGCAAGCAGGGGCCAGGCCCCTCCCCCCCAATGACTGAGAGGACTTCGAACAGATACATGTCGGCTAGATTGGCAAATTAGCTTCCGTGCTACTCCCTCCGTTCCTAAATTTTTGTCTTTTTAGGGATTCAACTATATATGGACTACATACGGAGTAAAATGCACTGGCCGGGGATTTTGTGAGCTTTGTCGTCCTCACACACTTCTCCTTCATGCGCTACTTCATGGCGACGGAGCATGCTGTCGTGGTCGACGCATACCCGCACGTAAAGGCGTGGTGGGAGGCGTTGCTGGCAAGGCCGTCGGTCAAGAAGGTGATAGCTGGCATGCTTCCGGATTTTGGATTCGGGAGCGGGAGCATACCATGAGAAGGCATGCTTGTGTGTTTGCGATGTTTTAATCATCTCTGCCCAACCAATGAGAAATAAAGTAAGCAAAGTGTGGGTGTGGATATGAAATAACTTGTTTTGGTGAATTGTCCTCTAATGTCCATTAGAATTGGTTCCCAGATGAGCAAGTTCAAGGTCTACGCCCTCTATTTTTGCCAGTAGTACCATGGTTTTCACATCAGTGTTGTTGCAAAATCAACTAAAGACGTTCTATATGGTTCTCTTCTCAAATAAGAATTAATATTGGAATCACGTCCACTTGACATATAAGGAAAAGTAAAAAAAGCAAATTGTTCGTCAAACTCATTGTAAGTGGGTACTTACGAGAAAACTCACGAGCCTACATTTGCGCAAAGGGTGATGAAGTAGCCATGAATTCTCAACTACGCGAGAATAGGAACATTCGCCCACTTTATCAGTTTCGCCTAAATGTAGGCATTCACGTACAAAAGTTGGGCTAATTATGGCATGGTACGGGCTACTGATCTCGATTCCGGAGGAGGCAAGACAACTTTTTCTTACAGCTACGAAATGCTCACTGGGTAGAGGAGATAGAGTTAGCTTCTAGCATGACAGGTGGATTGGTGGGCGGAGTCTCGTGGAGTTGGCGCCAACTTTAATGTCATTCATCAGAGCTCTGATGCTCGTGAAGGGAAGAGAATAACGGTGGCTGATGCTCGGTCATGTTATTTGTGGATCAAGGATATTAGAGGGATTCTGTCCATCGAGCCCATTGTTGAATTCATGGATGTGTGACTAGCAATCAACCCCCCCCCCCGCCCTTATATTGGGAAGAAGACAATTTCATTTGGTGGCTCGAGGAAAATGGGCATTATTCTGCCAAATTGGCCTACAAGGCCTACTTCTTTGGAGTTGAGATGTCTAACCATGCAATACACCTAGGGAAGAATGATGTGTCACCCAAGGAGAGGTATTTCACTTGGCTTACCATGCATGACCCTTGTTGGATGGAAGATCACCTACAATGCAACAAAGAAACACAAAGCGATCACCAGGTTGTTTGTTTTGTGACCAATCCCATGAGAATATAAAGCCTATGATGATTCAATGTTCATACATGCGACAATTTTGTTTTTTTTGCTTCCAATTACGATTAGACCTGGGCTTTTTGCTCCTACCCGGGATGACTTGGCTAGGGCATGGTGATGCACTTGTGCTCCATTACGAGACGATTGACGGTCTCAAATCCGAGAGACATCACGATCATCATTGTTGGTTTTAGGAAGCTTTGCTTAGAAACGAATGTGCGTGCCTTCGAGGCTAAATCGTTGTCGATGCACCATCTGGTACAACTAACACTTGATGAATACAAGCAATGGCGGCAAACAAGGATGTGTGGGGCAGGCGACAATGAGGAGTAGGGCTATGTGAATTAGGGGCGGCTACTAGGGTCGTTGCAGAGTTTGTATCGACTAAGATTCTTTCCTTGTCGATTTCAATTGTAATTTGTAATTCTCCTCCATCTTAATATAACCGATAGGTATTGCATGTTCTTGGAAAAAACATAGGCATTCTTGCCATAATAGCAATAATACGACTCTCCTATGTACTTTGGTCTTGGAGGAGGGTGCTTTTAGAAGACAATGTCTCCCATTTGCAAGAAGACCCCCTCCCCCAACCCGAGAAAAAGTTATTAACTTCTTGCATGTATTGCACCTTGCCAAGAAGCGATTCTGTAAAAAAAGAAAATGGGAAGACACATGCTAGTCCTTAGGATAGTCGCTCTTCACTATCAATGGTTAGTGTGATAGAGGGCCGCATGCAGGGGCAGAGACAGGATTTAAGTATGGGGGGCCGAGCCAATCTGAGAAAAAGAAATCCGATGCAAAAAGTAGTCAAATAAAACAAGGTTGATAAGTTGAGAACTCGAAAGCAAGCGGCTTAAAAACGAATTAATCCTAATGGTGTTTGGTTGTGTTTTTTCTCTTCATAACTGCTGAATGATAAATGGCAATCACAGAATTAGCTATATTGTATAAGTTCGACATAGAAATTTTTGGCATCACAGATAGATAGGAAATTGTATAACATAATTTGCATCACAATAATTTATGAGACATGTAGAAGATATAAACTCTTCGTAGCATCTCGGATCACACAACAAAACAAGTAAAAGTACAATTTTGACACCGAGAGAAGATGAGAATTGGGACATCTTGGGTCAGACAACAAAACAAGTAAAATCTGGTGTATAATTTCGACACCGAGAGAAAATGAGAACTGGGACATCTCGAAGTACACAACAAAACAAGTAAAATCTGATGTATAATTTCCACACCGAGAGAAGATGAGAATTGGGAGATATTCATAGAGTCTGATGTGCTAACCTTTGGCTAGAGCAGCAAATTAGGCTGCGTTTGCTGACACACCGTACAAACCAGATGGTGAGCGTAGAGCAGGGAGAGCAGATCGATCACGGGTAGGCCGCAGGCGGGCGGCAGGGCATGAGACATCGGCAGCGGCGCTAATCACATGTACACGATAATCACGGGAGAATCCAACTTCCAGGAGACTACTCAGGGGCGAAGCCAGCTATCTGGCGAGCTTTGGCGCCCGCCATACCTAAACAAACCTGCTTGCTGCAAATGTATGTATGTATTGTACTGCTTTTTAGAACACGTATGTATTGTAGTAGCCCAAGTGAAGCTGAGCCGTAGCTCCTGCTGGGCCTGGTTAGATGTTTCTTGATGGGCCTGGTTTGACACAACTCTATGACGCTAGATCGAGCGTGGCCACCACGTTCAATAGGATACGACCAAACCTTGCGACTGCCGACTCCTCGTGTGCTCGTTCGTGAAACCACGATTGTGCGCGGCGGCGGATAAGGCATTAGGGCACGACAGGGTGCTAGCGGCCAAAGGAGCGCGACCACCTTCGACCATCAAGTGGCAACCGGCACCGGCGACCGTGACCCGGCCAGGCCATGAGGGTGAGCAGATCTTGGCGCCGTAAATAAGATCGAATACTTGCATGCTATTCTTGTTGAGTTGCCGTTGATTGAAATTGGATGAGATCAACTATTCAAATAGATGCGTACATTCTCCAGTTTTAGACCCAATCACATACGTACTTGCGCATTATATTTATTCCAGTGCTCACATAATTGAAAAACTAATTAATTATTTTCCTCTTGTAGCTGAGATATATATGGACATTTAAAATAATTGTTCTTGATGAAATTAAGAAAGAAATTCAAAATAAGCCTAGAAGAATGCCATTGTCACGGTGTACTTAATAAAGGTAAAGCTTTATTATAAGTATGTATTCATTCTGACTATCTTCGCTTGTATAAATTGTTTTATACGATTCCATCCTAATAATAACTAATTCATGATTTATCATGTTCTTCTATTTCATAAAAATAATAAATTGATGATGGACAATCCACGTAATCTTTGTCTAATGAGGTACTCTGATTACTAATACTTACTTTTGGATTTTAATTCTAGTTTGTCCTTTATGAACTTCGCCACACCTAAAAATTAGTCCTGTCTCCACCACTGAGACTACTACTCCCTTCGTTATGAACTACATACGGATGTATATAGACATAATTTAGAGTATTGATTCATGCACTTTACTCCGTATGTAGTCCATATATAGTTGAATCCCTAAAAAGACAAATATTTAGGAACGGAGGGAGTAGCACGGAAGCTAATTTGCCAATCTAGCCGACTTGTATCTGTTCGAAGTCCGCTCGGTCATTGGGGGGGGGGGGGGGGGGGGGGGAGGGGGCTGGCCCCTGCTTGCCCTGGCTCCGCCACTGGCCGCATGCGATGAAGTGTCATGCCATTTCTCGTGCATGCTTTGATATTTGAAGAATGTAGAGAGGTGAATTTTGATTTCGACACAATTATGTTTGAATAAAGGTAATCGTGAATCAAACGGGTTTGAGCACGAGCTAGCTCCAATGGACAAGAATAATCCACTATAATTGGTTGGATAGCCCCCTAACAAGATTTTCGATTTCACGCAAAAAACAATTTTCTATTTTTCCATCGCTAGTTTATGATGCAACTACCGTGTAAATTTATTCCTTTTAAAAACGAAGTTAATTGACACGACATCGTTTGGCTTCTCCAAAATATCTAAAATAGAAGTATAATTAATATGTTCATGTCTGCAATCCGCGTGCACGTTTTCATGAGAAAACAACACATATTGTGATCTTTTGAGAGAATAGAACAAAACCTATTCTATGAAAAGTAGCTTTTCCGGAGCAAATTTTCTTGCTTGTCCAGATCACAATGTGTATTTGCTTGTTAAAGGCGTATGCATGTTTAATTTATTTAGAAAAAAGAAGATATTTTGACTGTTTTTTCTTGTTCTGGTTTTATTGGTCATTCACTTGAGAGGACGTGAGGGCTCCGTTTCGAATTCCCAACAGACCGATGGCCTTTTCGAAAAAACAAAACCTTTCCCACGAATCCCCTCTCTCTCGGCGGTGGCGACGGTGACGCGTAGTTGACAGCGGGTCGCAAGTCAGTGCCTCCTCTCATCTATCTACCTGGGATGCCCTGCCCCCACTCTCTCTCTCTCTCTCTCTATCTGCGCGAGCGGTGGCGAAGGTGGCACCTGAGAACAAGTGGCGGCGGGGGCCGAGAACGGAGACCGCTCGTGCAGCGTCGCCCGCCGCTTGCGCGCCCAACCTAGGAGAGCGCCATAGCCGTCGTCGTAACATCGTTCGCTCCCTGTCCCTTCCCCTCTTTGCGCGACATTTTTCTGGCCTCTGACTGATGCGACTCTGTAACGGACACTGTATCCCTAGCTTAAACTTTCTTGACGGACACCCTATTGCGCTGCATTCATTTCCACTCTTCAGTCGTTATGATAATTAATCAATCTGTTGGATTGACCTTGCGTTCATCATGTGTTTCCTCTAGAACCCAGCGGCACTCGACGGGCCTCGCGGTCTTGTTGTGCTTCGCCCTAGGGATCCTTTTCCCATTGGAGTGGTGAACAGGGAAGGTAGGCCCTAAGTTGAATGTGTATTGCACATGTTAGTAGAGCACTCATGCAGTTTGATAGGCACAATGAGGTGAAATTGTTATTTCATCCTGAGAGTCTTTTGAAACGAGGAATTTAGTGGCTTGTTTAGCTGTTCATTCTATCAGAAATATTGAAGGTTGTTTAGCTGTTCTGTAGTAAGAAGTTTGTTAACATCTAGCATATTGCAGTGAGAATAGGATATGCTATTATGTGTCTAAATGAAGTGAAAATCCTATAGTACTTGTTTTGGACGGACTATAGTGAAAGTATCTGGATGACATTTAAGAAGTCGCCTACCTTACGACAACTGGAAAATAGCAATTTTTGTTTTAATTGAAATGTTCTCAATGTTTGCAGATCTCTTTGAACCAAGTTTAGTGCCAACATCCTTAGCCCGTGATACTGAACCGTGTGCACGGTCAGTTTCATGGTCTCAACAAGGATTTGCTCTTGTTCTTGAAGATTGGTACTAATATACTCCGTCTCGATTCTTCTAGCATCTTGTTTGTCCGAAAAATAAGGTTAAAATGTTTTGTTAGCCATACTATCGCTATGTCCCCGAGGCCTCTCCACACCTCAATGGGGATACAATCGGGGCCCATCGCCTTGCCTCCTTTCATCCTCTTTTAAGCCTGCTTGACCTCCGACTCCTGGATTCGCCTCACAAAACGTCTATTAGTATCATCAAAGGAATCATCCAGATCAATGGTACAGCTCTCACTCTCCCCACTGAACAACTTGTCAAAGTACTCCCGCCATCTATGCTTAATCTCCTCATTCTTCACCAGGAGTTGATCTGCTCCGTCCTTGATGCTCTTGATTTGGTCAACATCCCTCGTCTTCCTCTCTTGGCTCTTGGCCATCTTATAGATGTCCCTTTCTCCTTCCTTAGTGTCTAACCTTTGGTAGAGGTACTCATACGCCCAACCCCTTGCTTCACTCACGGCTCGCTTTGCGGCCTTCTTTGCCATCTGGTACTTCTCTATGTTGTCTGCCTCTGCACTCCTATCAAACTGAGGGAAATACTTATCTCTTGTTTGCTGCATCACCCTTTTCTCTTCAAGGGAAAACCAACGCAAGCTCAAGAAGTAGCATGTACTTAACTATTCCTCGTCTATAAAAGAATTAACTCTGATAGAAGATAAATATTCCTCTCACAGAGGTCTTAACGAACTGAGTTTCTTCACCATTTTTTCTTCTGAGTCAAACACAAGATGATGAGTTTTCGGCTTGCAAAAGCAAGTTTACTCCGTACTGTATGACATCGACACCTGCTTTCTGCTTGCAAGGTGCAGAGATCATCACTGTTCTAAACATTATTCAAGATATCCCTCGATATGTCGATAAATCGGTAGATTTATCATTTACCATTGTATGACCGATAAGATAAATCGATCGATAAATTGGCCTATTTATTGATAAATCAGCCCATATGCTAATAAATTGCCTGATTTATCTCTTATCATGGGTCGACCAACAAGTTTTCGATAAGCGACATCCCCTGTGGAACTGCATTTGGTTTAATGAAGAAAATGCTTACCTATTGCTCTAGTGCTTCTTGTGATGTGTATAGGTAGAACAAGTACTGTCCTGATGTACTTTGGAGCCATCATGATGTGCTTTCAATCATTGTTTTTAAGGCGTTGTCGCTTAGGCGATGCCTAGGCGTTAGGGCGCCCCTAGGAGCCAAGGCATCGGCCTTGCCTTACATGTGTGCCTAAGGCGTCCGCCTTAGTACATAAGGCATCCAAGGTGTCCCTAAGGCGTCGCTTCAGCCGCCTTAGGCAAATTAGGACGCCTTAGATAGGGCTGGGAGGTTCAGGCGGGAAACGGAGAACTGGGAGGGAATAAAAGGGCGGGAAAGTATGTTTTGGCGCCAACAATTACTAGTAGGAAGAGAGAGAGTTGTAATCATGTTCAGTTTCCCCCCCCCCCCACCCCCACCTCAGGCTGGATCTGAGGCTCTGAGCTTCTCCCCCTCCTCTATAGTAGCTTCTCCCCCTCCTCTCCGGCAGCTTCCCCTCCTCCTCTACTGTAGTTCCTACTCCCCCTCCTCTCCAGCAGTTCCTCCTCCCCCTCCTCTCCTGCAGCTTCTCCCTCCTCTCCAAGACAGCAGGCGGCAGCAAGCAATTAGCAAGGTATGGGGCTTCCCTTGTTGTATCAAATATTTGTGGAATCATTGTTGGGGAGAAGAGAAAGTGCAAAGAGGATGGATGCTATATGGGCTCTGAAACTAGCAGCAACTACAAAGTATCTATGAACTATGAACCAAATTCTACTCTATTCTGTTACTTAGAAATTTCTAAGGCGTCCGCCTTGCCTTATGCCTTATCGCTTAGGCAATGAGGCGCCCCCAGCGCCTTGCCTCGCCTTACCGCCTTAAAAACAATGCTTTCAATATATGATATTTACTTGTGGATATTTCTGCCCATGAGGGGTCCTTGCTCTGGAACTAGTGTTTTCCCCATCAGTCTTTAATTAAATCCAGATTGTTGTACTTGTCGATGCAAACTGCCCTTTTGTTGTTGCTCTTGTTGGTCTATGAATTGTCAGCAGCTTGTGTTTTTTCCTTTGTTGGCCGAGCACAAGACTAGGTAGACAAACATCTTATTGTTTGTTTCTTCTTATCATGCCTTTTTGTGTTGTGACCCTGACCAAGGAGAAGATATATTTTCTCTACGACAAGTATGTCGAGCTTGCCGGCTTGTTTGTTTATGTTGAGCTGGCTGGCTTGTTTGTTTATCTGAGTCTTTTTCTTGTTTCAATCAAGAAAGATAAAGATGTTGTGTCAAAAACAAGGATTTACGCACGCTAGCTAGAAGTATTAGTATTGCCAGTATATGCCTGCAAGTTTTGTCCTTGTTTTACCGAACCAACTTGTCGATGCTCCGCTCTAGCCTACCACCTAGTTTCTATCTACAATATCTATTTGTGTATCTTGCATGGTTGACTAACCAAAACTACCATCGACCTGGGTTTGGGTGTTGCTTAACTTACATGGACTAATTGTGGCCAGGACGTTTGCTAATGGTGCGCTCAGTGATGCATTGCTATTATTTCATCTGCTTTACAAACCTAGGCAACAAACAGGCTCCCACCATTAAGGTGTAGAACCTTCAATGTTCATTTTAGAGTCAATTTTTTTTCTCCACAAATAAACATTGATGTGACTTCTCCAAGTAGTCAATGCACTCTTGCCATACAACATGGTGTAGCTCATTAATTTTTGAGATTGCACATCAATGACAGGTACAGAACACGACTACGTCGGGCTTAAGCCGGACGACTGCTAGGTAGCTGGACGTGCGGGCATTTTCAGACAAAACTTCTGTTTTTTGGCTGCATAAGTTAGAAAACAAGCCAAAACACCCTCCACATAACTGGGGAATATCTGCTCTCTGCTTGTTATTACGCTACATTTCTTCAGAGAAAGGATACTAACTCGAGAACTTGGTAGTTCTTCATAAGCTCAAATATTTTTAATTAAATTGTTGGTTGTTTAGATTCGAGTACTTTGAAGGCTTTACGTTCACCCTTTTTTTGTTGATACCGAATCTAATTCCATGTTAAGAATTGTTGCCTTCTTTATGTGGAGGATACTCATTACCAGTTTGTTAAGAATTGTTTCCTTCTTTACCTTCAGGAGATCGGAGAAAAACTATCAAAAATTGGAGGCCATTGGTCGCTTCACAAATAACTCGTACATGCTGTAAGAAAATCATTGGAGGATCCAGCCATTCAGGTGAAAGTAAGTTCTCATTCCGGTTTATGTAAATGTGTACATTGTCAAACAACCAACTTAATTATAAAGGAATGATGTGTAGGAAACTTATCGTGTAGCTATTTGCTGCTTGCTTGCATTCAGATAATTAAATTGATTTCCTGTACTGGATAGTCATGTGATCTCTGCTGCAAAAAGGTCTTGTGTTTGACTGGGTTCACAAAATGGTTGGATCCTTTGCTAACGTGTAATGGATGGTCATGTGTTTTGTCCAACACGCTTGCAAGTCTCATGTTTTTGGTTCCCAGCTTTACCTTTCCTATGACACAAAAGAATAAATGAACAGCGGATATCTCTTGGCCCAGGAAGCCTCAAAATTGCGGGCTGAATCCGTATTTGGAAGCACTAGTATGATGATGATGTTATATCCCATAAATTTTTTGGTATTCATGGAACAGTTGTTGGACAAAACTTTGTCTGACCAATCAAAATTCGCTTATCTAGATAGGAGTGAGAGGCAGACAACATAGAGAAGTACCAACTGGTAAAGAAGGCCGCAAAGCGAGCTGTGAGTGAAGCAAGGGGTCGGGCGTATGAGGACCTCTACCAAAGGTTAGACACAAAGGAAGGCGGAAGGGACATCTATAAGATGGCCAAGAGCCGAGAGAGGAAGATGAGGGATGTTGACCAAATCAAGTGCATCAAGGACGGAGCAGATCAACTCCTGGTGAAGAACGAGGAGATTAAGCATAGACGGCGGGAGTACTTTGACAAGTTGTTCAATGGGGACAGTGAGAGCTCTACCATTGATCTGGATGATCCCTTTGATGATACTAGCAGGTGTTTTGTGAGGCGAATCCAGGAGTCGGAGGTCAAGGAGGCTTAAAAGAGTATGAAAGGAGGCAAGGCAATGGGCCCCGATTGTATCCCCATTGAGGTGTGGAGAGGCCTCGGGGACATAGCGATAGTATGGCTAACTAATCTTTTCAACCTTATTTTTTGGGCAAACAAGATGCCAGAAGAATGGAGACGGAGTATATTAGTACCAATCTTCAAGAACAAGGGGAATGTTCAGAGTTATACTAATTACCGTGGAATTAAGCTGATGAGCCATATAATGAAGCTATGGGAGAGAGTCATTGAGCACCTTGTAAGAAGAATGACAAGCGAGACCAAAAATCAGTTTGGTTTCATGCCTGGGAGATCAACCATGGAAGCCATTTTCATGGTACGACAACTTATGGAGAGATATAGGGAGCAAAAGAAGGACCTGCATATGGTGTTCATTGACTTGGACAAGGCCTATGATAAGATTCCGCGGAATGTTATGTGGTCGGCCTTGGAGAAACACAAAGTCCCAACAAAGTACATTACCCTCATCAAGGACATGTACGATAATGTTATGACAAGTGTTCGAACAAGTGATGGCGACACTGACAACTTCCCAATTAAGATAGGACTGCATCAACGGTCAGCTTTGAGCCCTTATCTTTTTGCCTTGGTGATGGATGAGGTCACAAGGGATATACAAGGAGATATCCCATGGTGTATGCTCTTTGCGGATGATGTGGTGCTAGTCGATGAGAGCCGGACGGGGGTCAACAAGAAGTTGAAGTTATGGAGGCAAACCTTGGAATCGAAAGGTTTTAAACTTAATAGGACTAAAACCGAGTACATGAGGTGTGCTTTCAGTACTACTAGGAACGAGGAGGAGGAGGATGTTAGCCTTGATGGGCAAGTGGTGCCTTAGAAGGACACCTTTCGATATTTGGGGTCAATGTTGTAGAAGGATGGGGATATCGATGAAGATGTGAACCATCGAATTAAAGCCGGATGGATGGAGTGGCGCCAAGCTTCTGGCATTCTTTGTGACAAGAGGGTGCCACAAAAGCTAAAAGGCAAGTTCTATAGGACGGCAGTTTGACCCGCAATGTTGTATGGCGCTGAGTGTTGGTCGAGGAAAAGGCGACATGCGCAACAGTTAGGCGTGGCAGAGATGCGCATGTTGAGATGGATGTGTGGCCACACAAGGAAGGACCGCATCCGGAATGATGATATACGAGATATAGTTGGGGTAGCGCCAATTGAAGAGAAGCTTGTCCAACATCGTCTCAGATGGTTTGGGCATATTCAACGTAGGCCTCCAGAAGCCCCAGTGCACAGCGGACGGCTTAAGCATGCTGATAATGTCAAAAGAGGCCGGGGTAGACTGAACTTGACTTGGGAAGAGTCCCTAAAGAGAGATCTGAAGGACTGGAGCATCACCAAAGAATTAGCCATGGACAGGGGTGCGTGGAAGCTTGCTATCCATGTGCCAGAACCATGAGTTGGTCGCGAGATCTTATGGGTTTCACCTCTAGCCTACCCCAACTTGTTTGGGACTAAAGGCTTTGTTGTTGTTGTTATGCATATGGATCATGCAAACTTTAGTCACAAGTACACAAAAAAAAGAGAAATATGACAGGTACCGATTCTAACTCAGATGTCTTAATATGAACTAATTTAGCCAAACAGGTTTACCTTAACCCAGTCATCACAAAATTCAGAAACTGGCGGACGGTAAAGATTCACGTGACCATCAACAGTAGAGACAACCAACAAACAACTGAAATAATGATCCATATAAACAAAAGTATTAGGCGAAAAGATGAATATAGGAATCTGATACATCAGTCAACAGAAATTACCCAGAATTTGGAGCAAATCCTTGTTGAGACCATGAAACTGACAGCGCACACGGTTCAGTATCACGGTCTAAGGATGTTAGCACTAAACTTGGTTCAAAGAGATCTGCAAACATTGAGAACATTTCAATTAAAACAAAAGTAGCTATTTTCCAGTTATCGTTAAGTAGGCGACTTCTTAAATGTCATCCAGATACTTTCACTGTAGTCCGTCCAAAACATGTACTATAGGATTTGCACTTCATTTAGACAGCATAATAGCATATCCTGTTCTCACTACAATATGCTAGATGTTAACAAACTTCTTACTACAGAACAGCTGAACAACCTTCAATATTTCTGACAGAATGAACAGCTAAATAAGTCACTGAATTCCTCGTTTCAAAAGACTCTCAGGATGAAATAACAATTTCACCTCATTGTGCCTATCAAACTGCATGAGTGATCTACTAACAAGTGCAACACACATTCAACTTAGGGCCTACCTTCCCTGTTCATCACTCCAATGGGAAAAGGATCCCTAGGGCGAAGCACAACAAGACCACGAGGCCCGTCGAGTGTCGCTGGGTTCTAGAGGAAACACATGATGAACCCAAGGTCAATCCAATAGATTGATTAATTATCATAATGACTGAAGAGTGGAAGTGAATACAACGCAATAGGGTGCTGAATTTGCCCGTACCAGGATAGTGACGATGTGGCCAGAGGCAACAGCCACCAAGTTGTCACTGGACCAAGTGATGGCGTCTGGATAGGATGGGGTGGCGCACCGAGCGGTGCATTAAGGACATAAGCCTTCTGTGCAGCAATGAGGACAATCCTCAGATCACGGACCCAGTCCGCAATTTTGCTACCAACATCTTTCAATTCTATTTCTCTAGGAACATATAAAAATACAAGGGAGCCACAACGCGAGCTAGTAATCTACAACATAATTTGCAAAGACACTTTGACTATGTTCATGATAATGAGTTCGATTAATCATATTACTTAAGAACTCCCACTCAAATTGACATCCCTCCGATCATTCGAGTGATACATGATCCAAATTCACCAACTCAAGTCCGATCATCACGTGAGTTGAGGTGGCTGCAATGGTGAACATCATCATGTTGATCATATCTACTATATGACTCATGTTCGACCTTTCAGTCTCTTGCGTTCCGAGGCCATGTCTGTACATGCTAGGCTCGTCAAGTTTAACCCGAGTGTTCTGCATGTGCAACACTGGCTTGCACCCGTTGTATGTGAACGTAGAGTCTATCATACCCGATCATCACGTGGTGTCTCAACACGACGAACTTTCGCAACGGTGCACACTCGGGGAGAACACAATTTATCTTGAAATTAAGTGAGGGATCACCTTATAATGCTACCGCCGTCCTAAGCAAAACAAGGTGCATAAAAAGGATTAACATCACATGCAAATCATAAGTGACATGATATGGCCATGCACTTGTGCTTTTGATCTCCATCTAGAAAGCACCGGCATGATCTCCATCGTCACCGGCACGACACCATGATCTCCATCATCTTGATATCCATCAACGTGTCGCCATCGGGGTTGTCACGCCCTACATGCTTCTACTACTATTGCTACCATAGCGATAAAGTAAAGCATTACATAGCGCTTAATGATTGACACGCAGGTCATACAATAATTAAAGACAACCCTATGGCTCCTGCCGATTGCCGTATTCAACGACATGCAAGTCGTGAAATTCTATACATCACATGATCATCTCATACATCACATATATCTCATCATGTAATTGGCCATATCACATCACAACATACCCTGAAAAAACAAGTTAGACGTCCTCTAATTGTTGTTGCATGTTTTACGTGGCTGCTACGGGTATCTAGCAAGAACGATTCTCACCTACGCATAAACCACAACGGTGATACATAGATTGCTTTTCAACCTTCTCAAGGACCGCCTTTGTCGAATCCGATCCAACTAAAGTGAGAGAAACTGTCACCCGCAAGCCATCTAGGCAACAAGTTGCGTCGAGGGAACCGGTCTCTCGTAAGCATACGAGTAATGTTGGTCCGGGCCGCTTCATCTCACAATCCCGCTGAACCAAAATACGACCAAGGGAGGAAGCAATCTGAGCATCAACGCCCACAAACCTTTTGTGTTCTACTCGAGATCTCATCAAACCATCAACCTAGCTCATGATGCCACTGTTGGGGAACGTCGCATGGAAAACAAAAATTTTCCTACGCACACGCAAACCTAACCATGGTGATGAGCATCTACGATAGGGAGAGTGGATCTACATACCCTTGTAGATTGCTAAGCGGGAAGCGTTAAGAAACGCGGTTGGTGTAGTCGAACATCTTCGCGATCTTCGCCGAGCATCCCGCGATCTCATCACGATCCATCCCGCGATCCAATCACGATCCGTCCCGTGAACTCATCACGATCCGTCCCGCGATCTCATCACGATCCGTCTCACGATCTTGATCACGATCTGTCCCGCGAACTCATCACGATCCGTTCCGCGATCTCATCACGAACTGTCTCGCGATCTCGATCACGGTCCTTCCGATCTAGCACCGAACGGACGGCACCTCCGCGTTCAGCGCACGTGCAGCTTGATGACGATCTCCACCATCTTGATCTAGCAAGAGGAGGTGGAGAGGAGAGATAGTTCACCGGCAGCATGACGGCGCTCCGGTGATGGTGGTGGAGTGATTCCGATAGGGCTTCGCCTAAGCGCTGCGGAAAACCGATCTAGAGGAGAAACTATGCACCGGTGTAACGGGTAACACGTGGCCGGAAATTCTGTCCAAAAACCACCCAATACACTAGTATATATAGGAGGAGAGGAGAGGAGAGGCAGCCAAGGCTTTTGGGTCGGCCGAAATAGGAGGTGGGAGCAATCCTACTTCACCTCCAATCCTAGTTGGAGTAGGATTGCCTCCTATTGGCTGATTTTCCACCTTTTGCTTTAGGACTTTCTCTCCTGCGCCATGGGACTTTGTGGCTGTTTTCCCAGCCCACTAAGGGCTGGTTATTATTCTCCCACAGCCCATGGACCTCTTGGGGTCAAAATACCCCTCCCGGAGGTCCCCCGGTACACTACCGGCACTCCCGGTACACTACCGATGAGCCCGAAACTTTTCCGGCGACCAAACTGGGACATCCTATATATGAATCTTTACCTCCGGACCATTCCGGAGCTCCTCGTGACGTCCGGGATCTCATCCGGGACTCTGAACAACCTTCGGTCACCACCATACATAACTCTACACTACCGAAACGTCACCGAACCTTAAGTGTGCACACCCTGCGGGTTCGAGAACTATGTAGACATGACCGAGACACCTCTACGGTCAATAACCAATGGCGGGACCTGGCCATCCACATTGGTTCCTACATATTCTACGAAGATCTTTATCGGTCGAACCTCTATGTCAAGGATTCAGTTAATCCCGTACGATGTTCCCTTTGTTCTTCGGTATGTTACTTGCCCGAGATTCGATCGTCGGTATCTCCATACCTAGTTCAACCTCGTTACTGGCAAGTCTCTTTACTCGTTCCGTAATACAAGATCCCGCAACTAACAATTAGTCACATTGCTTGCAAGGCTCATTGTGATGTTGTATTACCGAGTGGGCCCTGAGATACCTCTCCGTCACACGGAGTAACAAATCCCAGTCTCGATCCATGCCAACTCAACAGACACCCTCGAAGATACCTGTAGAGCACCTTTATAGTCACCCAGTTACGTTGCGACGTTTGATACACACAAGGCACTCCTCCGATATCCGTGAGTTGCATGATCTCATGGTCATAGGAACATATACTTGACATGCAGAAAACAGTAGCAATAAACTGACACGAACATATGCCATGTTTGTAGTTTGGGTCTTATCCATCACATCATTCTCCTAATGATGTGATCCCGTTATCAAATGACATCTCATGTCCATGGCTAGGAAACCTTAACCATCCTTTGATCAACAAGCTAGTCCATTAGAGGCATACTAGGGACATGGTTTTGTCTATGTATCCACACATGCATTTAAGTCTCCGATCAATACAATTATAGCATGGATAATAAATGATTATCATGAACAAGGAAATATGATAATAACTAATTTATTATTATCTCTAGGGCGTATTTCCAACATGACTTGCGACCCGCCGTCAACTACGCGTCACCGTCTCCGCCGTCGCCGCCGCCGAGAGAGAGGGGATTCGTGGGAAAGGTTTTGTTTTTACGAAAAGGCCATCAGTCTGTTGGGAATTCGAAATGGAGCCCTCACGTCCTCTCAAGTGAATGACCAATAAAACCAGAAAAAGAAAAAACAGTCGAAATATCTGTTTTTCTAAAGAAATTAAACATGCATACGCCTTTAACAAGCAAACACACATTGTGATCTGGACAAGCAAGAAAATTTGCTCGGGAAAAGTTAATTTTCATAGAATTGGTTTTGTTCTATTCTCTCAAAAGATCACAATATGTGTTGTTTTCTCATGAAAACGTGCACGCAGATTGGAGACCTGAACATATTTATTATACTTCTATTTTAGATATTTTGGAGAAGCCAAAACGATGTCGTGTCAATTAACTTTGTTTTCAAAAGGAATAAACTTACACCATAGTTGCATCATAAACTAACGATGGAAAAATAAAAGAATTGGTTTTGCGTGAAATCGAAAATCTTGTTAGGGGGCTATCCAACCAATTATGGTGGATTATTCTTGTCCACTGGAGCTAGCTCGTGCTCAAACCCGTTTGATTCACGATTACCTTTATTCAAACATAATTGTGTCGAAATCAAGATTCACCTCTCTACATTATTCAAATATCAGAGCATGCACTAGAAATGGCATGACACTATCATCGCATGCGGCCAGTGGCGGAGCCAGGGCAAGCAGGGGCCAGCCCCCTCCCCCCCCAATGACCGAGCGGACTTCGAACAGATACATGTCGGCTAGATAAATTAGCTTCCGTGCTACTCCCTCCATACCTAAATATTTGTCTTTTTAGGGATTCAACTATATATGGACTACATACGGAGTAAAATGCACTGGCCAGGGATTTTTGAGCTTTGTCGTCCTTACACACTTCTCCTTCATGCGCTACTTCATGGCGACGGAGCATGCTGTCGTGGTCGACGCGTACCCGCACGTAAAGGCGTTGCTGGCAAGGCCGTCGGTCAAGAAGGTGATAGCTGGCATGCTTCCGGATTTTGGATTCGGGAGCGGGAGCATACCATGAGAAGGCATGCTTGTGTGTTTGCGATGTTTTAATCATGTCTGCCCAACCAACACGAAATAAAGTAAGCAAAGTGTGGGTGCGGATATGAAATAACTTGTTTTGGTGAATTGTCCTCTAATGGCCATTAGAATTGGTTCCCAGGTGAGCAAGTTCATGGTCTACGCCCTCTATTTTTGCCAGTAGTACCATGGTTTTCACATCAGTGTTGTTGCAAAATCAACTAAAGAAGTTCTATATGGTTCTCTTCTCAAATAAGAATCAATATTGGAATCACGTCCACTTGACATATAAGGAAAAGTAAAAAAAGTAAATTGTTCATCAAACTCATTGTAAGTGGGTACTTACGAGAAAACTCACGAGCCTACATTTGCGCAAAGGGTGATGAAGTAGCCATGAATTCTCAACTACACGAGAATAGGAACATTCGCCCACTTTATCAGTTTCGTCTAAATGTAGACATTCACGTACAAAAGTTGGGCCAATTATGGCATGGTACGGGCTACTGATCTCGATTCCGGAGGAGGCAAGACAACTTTTTCTTACGGCTACCAAATGCTCACTTGGTAGAGGAGATAGAGTTAGCTTCTAGCATGACAGGTGGATTGGTGGGCGGAGTCTCGTGGAGTTGGCGCCAACTTTAATGTCATTCATCAGAGCTCTGATGCTCGTGAAGGGAAGAGAATAACGATGGTTGATGCTCGGTCATGTTAATTGTGGATCAAGGATATTAGAGGGATTCTGTCCATCGAGCCCATTGTTGAATTCATGGATCTGTAACTAGCAATCAAGCCCCCCCCCTTATATTGGGAAGAAGACAATTTCATATGGTGGCTCGAGGAAAATGGGAATTATTCTGCCAAATTGGCCTACAAGGCCTAATTCTTTGGAGTTGAGATGTCTAACCATGCAATACACCTAGGGAAGAATGATGTGT
Organism: Hordeum marinum; assembly: GCA_022496015.1. Classification (NCBI taxonomy): domain Eukaryota; kingdom Viridiplantae; phylum Streptophyta; class Magnoliopsida; order Poales; family Poaceae; genus Hordeum; species Hordeum marinum. The sequence goes on along the minus strand of CM039673.1, from coordinate 467,513,970 downwards.
CACCCAAGGAAAGGTATTTCACTTGGCTTACCATGCATGACCCTTGTTGGATGGAAGATCACCTACAATGCAACAAAGGAACACAAAGCGACCACCAGGTTGTTTGTTTTGTGACCAATCCCATGAGAATATAAAGCATATGATGATTCAATGTTCATACATGCGACAATTTTGTTTTTTTCTTCCAATTACGATCAGACCTCGGCTTTTTGCTCCTACCCGGGATGACTTGGCTAGGGCATGGTGATGCACTTGTGCTCCATTACGAGACGATTGCCGGTCTCAAATCCGAGAGACATCATGATCATCATTGTTGGTTTTAGGAAGCTTTGCTTAGAAACGAATGTGCGTGCCTTCGAGGCTAAATCGTTGTCGATGCACCATCTGGTACAGCTAACACTTGATGAATACAAGCAATGGCGGCAAACAAGGATGTGTGGGGCAGGCGACAATGAGGAGTAGGGCTATTGAATTAGGGGTGGCTACTAGGGTCGTTGCAGAGTTTGTATCGACTAAGATTCTTTCCTTGTCGATTTCAATTGTAATTTGTAATTCTCCTCCATCTTAATATAACCGATAGGTATTGCATGTTCTTGGAAAAAACATAGGCATTCTTGCCATAATAGCAATAATACGACTCTCCTATGTAGTTTGGTCTTGGAGGAGGGTGCTTTTAGAAGACAATGTCTCCCATTTGCAAGAAGACCCCCTCCCCCAACCCGAGAAAAAGGTATTAACTTCTTGCATGTATTGCACCTTGCCAAGAAGCGATTTTGTAAAAAAAGTAAATGGGAAGACACATGCTAGTCCTTAGGATAGTCGCTCTTCACTATCAATGGTTAGTGTGATAGAGGGCCGCATGCAGGGGCGGAGACAGGATTTAAGTATGGGGGGCCAAGCCAACCTGAGAAAAAGAAATCCGATGCAAAAAGTAGTCAAATAAAACAAGGTTGATAAGTTGAGAACTCGAAAGCAAGCGGCTTAAAAACAAATTAATCCTAATGGTGTTTGGTTGTGTTTTTTCTCTTCATAACTGCTGAATGATAAATGGCAATCACAGAATTAGCTATATTGTATAAGTTCGACATAGAAATTTTTGGCATCACAGATAGATAGGAAATTGTATAACATAATTTGCATCACAATAATTTATGAGACATGTAGAAGATATAAACTCTTCGTAGCATCTCGGATCACGCAACAAAACAAGTAAAAGTACAATTTTGACACCGAGAGAAGATGAGAATTGGGACATCTTGGGTCAGACAACAAAACAAGTGAAATCTGGTGTATAATTTCGACACCGAGAGAAGATGAGAACTGGGACATCTCGGAATACACAACAAAACAAGTAAAATCTGATGTATAATTTCGACACCGAGAGAAGATGAGAATTGGGAGATATTCATAGAGTCTGATGTGCTAACCTTTGTCTGGAGCAGCGAATTAGGCTGCGTTTGCTGACACACCGTACAAACCAGATGGTGAGCGTAGAGCAGGGAGAGCAGATCGATCACGGGCAGGCCGCAGGCGGGCGGCAGGGCACGAGACATCGGCAGCGGCGCTAATCACATGTACACGACAATCACGAGAGAATCCAACTTCCAGGAGACTACTACTCTCTTCATTATGAACTACATACGGATGTATATAGACATAATTTAGAGTATAGATTCATGCATTCTACTCCGTATGTAGTCCATATATAGTTGAATCCCTAAAAAGACAAATATTTAGGAATGGAGGGAGTAGCACGGAAGCTAATTTGCCAATCTAGCCGACATGTATCCGTTCGAAGTCCGCTCGGTCATTCGGGGGGGGGGGGGGGGGGAGGGGAGGGGGCTGGCCCTTGCTTGCCCTGGCTCCGCCACTGGCCACATGCGATGAAGTGTCATGCCATTTCTCGTGCATGCTCTGATATTTGAAGAATGTAGAGAGGTGAATCTTGATTTCGACACAATTATGTTTGAATAAAGGTAATCGTGAATCAAACGGGTTTGAGCACGAGCTAGCTCCAATAGACAAGAATAATCCACTATAATTGGTTGGATAGCCCCTAACAAGATTTTCGATTTCACGCAAAAAACAATTTTCTATTTTTCCATCATTAGTTTATGATGCAACTACCGTGTAAGTTTATTCCTTTTGAAAACGAAGTTAATTGACACGACATCGTTTTGGCTTCTCCAAAATATCTAAAATAGAAGTATAATAAATATGTTCATGTCTCCAATCCGCGTGCACGTTTTCATGCGAATACAACACATATTGTGATCTTTTGAGAGAATAGAACAAAACCTATTCTATGAAAAGTAGCTTTTTCGGAGCAAATTTTCTTGCTTGTCCAGATCACAATGTGTGTTTGCTTGTTAAAGGCGTATGCATGTTTAATTTATTTAGAAAACAGATATTTCGATTGTTTTTTCTTGTTCTGGTTTTATTGGTCATTCAGTTGAGAGGACATGAGGGCTCCGTTTCGAATTCCCAACAGACTGATGGCCTTTTCGTAAAAACAAAACCTTTCCCACGAATCCCCTCTCTCTCGGCGGCGGCGGCGACGGTGACGCGTAGTTGACGGCGGGTCACAAGTCAGTGCCTCCTCTCATCTATCTACCCGGGATGCCCTGCCCCCACTCTCTCTCTCTCTGCGCGAGCGGTGGCGAAGGTGGCACCGGAGAACGGGTGGCGGCGGGGGCCGAGAACGGAGACCGCTCGTGCAGCGTCGCCCGCCGCTCGCGCGCCCAACCTAGGAGAGCGACATAGCCGTCGTCGTAACGTCGTTCGTTCCCTCTCCCTTCCCCTGTTCGTGCGACATTTTTCTGGCCTCTGACTGATGCGACTCTGTAACGGACACTGTATCCCTAGCTCAAACTTTCTTGAGCTTATGAACTTGAAATTAGTCCCAGGTGATTCTGGAGTATAATCGCATGAATGAATGCAAGGCTAACTACAAGCCATCATTAAGGATAGTAAAACTGAACCTAAACCCAGCTCTCTCACGCGTTCACTGATTTAGGCCGTCGGATTTCATAGCTTGTCGTTCCTGGCCGTTTGATAGGCGTCCACTCGCGACGTGGGCTGTTCGTGGGCCAGCTGTCCTATGTGCAGCTACTCCCGAAGCCAAATCGAGACCCTCTCGTTCCTTTATACGATGGAGCGTTCGATCTCAGATGGAAGGTCATCAAACATTCCCTTCCATAGCACACTAATCGACCGTCTCCCTCCTTCAATTCCAACCCACGATCTGTCCTCTGTCTCTCCCCTCATGACACAGGTTGCGCCGCCGCCGTTATTTCGTTTGGCTCACAGTGGTGCAGACCTCGGTCGTCCCGTCGGAATGTCGTCACTCTCTCCGTCTAGCCGCCGATGTCCTCCTTCTCCTAGGAAGGCGCAACAATGAGCATCTATATCTCTGGACCGCCATGAGCGCCCCAGACCTAACCTACCTGCACCGATGAAGGTCAAGTGAGCGGCGGCGATGAAGTCGAACCATTCCCATGGGCGGTCAGGCAGCCCCGCGCGCATCTTGTCGCTCACTGAGGAACATCCGCCAACCCGCCCACGGTGCACTCTGCCATCGATCCGCCCACCCGACCGCGGATCACCGCCGCCGGCAGGTAATTCTGTGCCAGATCCATCGCACCCTTCTCTCTGATTCCCCAAACTCTCGGGGGCGGCAGATCGCCGGTCTCGATGAAGGGCCTGCTATCGATCTGATGGTAACCTCGCTGGTACTTTGCTCTGACCTCACCTACCCAAAAGCAGGGCAATGGTGCCGGTAAAAAGGCAAATGCAGGGCTTTGCTTTTGCCACAAATTCAAGTTCTTCTGTTTTTGGCAAAAGAAATATCTGTCTGGATATGTAAACGGATGTGCTCCTACCGTAGAGTTGCCATACTCTGTTTCCTAATTTTTTGCTTTCTTCCCCGATTACATGTTGAGGCCTTCCAACGTCTGTACGGCATGGTGACCATCCAATCTAAAGTTAGCGTTGTGTTAGCCGCGAACTGGTCCCTATTGCGATGGTTATATACCTCCTCGATTTCCAGCAACTGATCGCTGCTCGAGGTGACCCTCTACCTGGCAGGCGGATTACCATGGTCGACTGGATTGATCGATTAGATACCATCAAGCGCTGGATTCCTTCGGGTGCCTGGCCGCAGCTGAATCTCCTCGGATATTTGAATATCATTCCGGTCTTAAATTATGTTCCTAGAGAGAAACACATGAAACTGAGGTACTGCTACACTGCCTGATCTTCCGTCTCACCAACGGATCTCCTCTCACATGATCCTGCGACGGTTGTCGTGCAGGTATTGACTTCAGTTTCTACATTTTAGATAGATCAGTAGGCTAAATTTTCACCATGGAGATGACTAAGCATGCTTTCTCTGTCTTTTGCACTATTCTTCAGTACAAAATATTGCACCTGACAGGCAGAATTGAGAGGACTTGAATGGGGTAAGGACCTCTGCTACATCGGCTAACACAGCAGCAAGGATTCGCTTACTTAGTATTATCCATTGCTCCAGCCGTATACAATCGTGCAAGTTAGGTTATATCGATGAATATTATTGAAAAAATAATTCTTCATACATTACGACAATGTGATTTATTTCTGGAATATGCTTGCTACAATCGAGTAGAAGGAATACTTACTGAAGTTGCCAGCATTTTCAACTATTTGGTATTTGATCTTTACTACCACCAGTGTTTTTGAGATGTATTTTTCTCTTTCTCCCATTTACAATGCGAGGAAGTTGCAGCTTTCTATAGTTCACAATATTCGAGACATATGTTATTCTTTGGTTTTAGAAAAATAAAGCATAGTGATATAAATACTTCTCAATATTCGAGATATAGAAATGTCAATATTAGAATTGATAGTGTGTCATTTACCTATCTATGCATAAAAAATTAAATTGCATTTTTTAGTTCAATGTTTATGTGGAACAACTAGATGTATTTGGCACACCTTGTTGGTTACTCCATACTTATCCAGATGTCTGCAACAAGTGTTTGTTTCACTTTGCCTTTGGTTACTACATACTTTATCCGGAGAACTATAGCAATTGTTGTTTTGGCGGGACTATAGCAAACCTTTGTTTCGGGACATTGCTTTGGTAACTATTCCCTTCATTTCAAAATAAGTGACTCAGCTTTGTACTAGATTTATACTAAATTTAATACAAAATCGAGTCACTTATTTTGGGATGGAGGGAGTACATGTTTATGTGGAGGACAATAGCAAGTCTTCCTTTTGCCGGACTATGGGAAGTCTTTGTTTCATAGCATCCCGTCATTGCTTTCGTTCACTCTACAACAAGAAAGGAAGGTTTTTATGAGGTATTTGGCTCTTCCTACATGAAAACTTTTTGTAACTATTGGGTCAGCAGGGGGGCAGCATCCAACAAAAAGATAGTGCTGCAGACTATGTGGAGTTGGTCCAGCTAATCAGATAAGCGTGGTGCAGTACCCACAGCTGTCCATATCTATTTTCTCTATTACGATTGCTAATCTGCTGATTTTGTTTCTTCGTTGTGACAGATTGCCGTACATGTGTTGTCTCTAGATCTCCAGAAACCTGTGATGAAACATGCTGGTTGAATGGTCAACTCCATTGTTATTTCAATCTATTTTATCATTTTCATGTGTTATCACTTCATGTACTAACAAAAAAGTTATATATCTCTTTGTCATGAAAACTTCAAAATAGACAGACGCAGCAACGCACGTCAACAATGATCTAGTATGTCATATGTTTTGCAGGGTTTGATGCTCTGAGGTTTCTCTGCCATGGCTCCGCATTACCAGGCCAGCATCCTGATTGCCTCCCCATCCTATCCAGACGCCATCACTTGGTCCAGTGACAACTTGGTGGCCATTGCCTCTGGCCATATCGTCACTATCCTGGTACGGGCAAATTCAGCACCCTATTGTGCTGCATTCACTTCCACTCTTCAGTCATTATGATAATTAATCAATCTGTTGGATTGACCTTGCGTTCATCATGTGTTTCCTCTAGAACCCAGCGGCACTCGACGGGCCTCGCGGTCTTGTTGTGCTTCGCCTTAGGGATCCTTTTCCCATTGGAGTGGTGAACAGGGAAGGTAGGCCCTAAGTTGAATGTGTATTACACATGTTAGTAGAGCACTCATCCAGTTTGATAGGCACAATGAGGTGAAATTGTTATTTCATCCTGAGAGTTTTGAAATGAGGAATTCAGTGACTTGTTTAGCTGTTCATTCTGTCAAAAATATTGAAGGTTGTTCAGTTGTTCTGCAGTAAGAAGTTTGTTAACATCTAGCATATTGCAGTGAGAATAGGATATGATATTATGCTGTCTAAATGAAGTGAAAATCCTATAGTACTTGTTTTGGACGGACTACAGTGAAAATATCTGGATGACATTTAAGAAGTCGCCTACTTTACGACAACTGGAAAATAGCAACTTTTGTTTTAATTGAAATGTTCTCAATGTTTGCAGATCTCTTTGAACCAAGTTTAGTTCCAACATCCTTAGCCCGTGATACTGAACCATGTGCACGGTCAGTTTCATGGTCTCAACAAGGATTTGCTCCAAATTCTGGGTAATTTCTGTTGATTGATATATCAGATTCCTGTATTCATCTTTTCGCCTAATACTTTTGTTTATCTGGATCATTATTTCAGTTGGTTGTTGGTTGTCTCTATTGTTGATAGTCACGTGAATCTTTACCGTCCGCCAGTTTCAGAATTTTGTGATGACTGGGTTAAGGTAAACCTGTTTGGCTAAATTAGTTCATATTAAGACATCTGAGTTAGAATCGGTACCTGTCATATTTCTCTTTTTTCCATGTACTTGTGACTAAAGTTTGCATGATCCATATGCATAACAACAACAACAACAACAAAGCCTTTAGTCCCAAACAAGTTGGGGTAGGCTAGAGGTGAAACCCATAAGATCTCGCGACCAACTCATGGTTCTGGCACATGGATAGCCAGCTTCCACGCACCCCTGTCCATGGCTAATTCTTTCGTGATGCTCCAGTCCTTCAGATCTCTCTTTACAGACTCTTCTTCCCCGGCCTCTTTTGACATTATAAGCATGCTTAAGCTGTCCGCTGTGTACTGGGCTTCTGGAGGCCTGCGTTGAATATGCCCAAACCATCTCAGACGATGTTGGACAAGCTTCTCTTCAATTGGCGCTACCCTAACTCTATCTCGTATATCATCATTCCAGATGCGGTCCTTCCTTGTGTGGCCACACATCCATCTCAACATGCGCATCTCTGCCACACCTAACAGTTGCTCATGTCGCCTTTTCGTCGGCCAACACTCAGCGCCATACAACATTGCGGGTAAAACTTCCGTCCTATAGAACTTGCCTTTTAGCTTTTGTGGCACCCTCTTGTCACAAAGAATGCCAGAAGCTTGGCGCCACTTCATCCATCCGTCTTTAATTCGATGGTTCACATCTTCATCGATATCCCCATCCTTCTACAACATTGACCCCAAATATCGAAAGGTGTCCTTCTGAGGCACCACTTGCCCATCAAGGCTAACATCCTTCTCCTCGTCGTTCCTAGTAGTACTGAAAGCACACCTCATGTACTCGGTTTTAGTCCTACTAAGTTTAAAACCTTTCGATTCCAAGGTTTGCCTCCATAACTTCAACTTCTTGTTGACCCCCGTCCGGCTCTCATCGACTAGCACCACATCGTCCGCAAAGAGCATACACCATGGGATATCTCCTTGTATATCCCTTGTGACCTCATACATCACCAAGGAAAAAAGATAAGGGCTCAAAGCTGACCGTTGATGCAGTTCTATCTTAATTGGGAAGTTGTCAGTGTCGCCATCACTTGTTAGAACACTTGTCATAACATTATCGTACATGTCCTTGATGAGGTAATGTACTTTGTTGGGACTTTGTGTTTCTTCAAGGCCCACCACATAATATTCCGCGAAATCTTATCATAGGCCTTCTCCAAGTCAATGAACACCATATGTAGGTCCTTCTTTTGCTCCCTATATCTCTCCATAAGTTGTCGTACCAAGAAAATGGCTTCCATGGTCGATCTCCCAGGCATGAAACCAAACTGATTTTTGGTCATGCTTGTCATTCTTCTTACACGGTGCTCAATGACTCTCTCCCATAGCTTCATTGTATGGATCATCAGCTTAATTCCACGGTAATTAGTACAACTCTGAACATTCGCCTTGTTCTTGAAGATTGGTACTAATATACTCCGTCTCCATTCTTCTGGCATCTTGTTTGCCCGAAAAATAAGGTTGAAAAGATTGGTTAGCCATACTCTATGTCCCCGAGGCCTCTCCACACCTCAATGGGGATACAATCGGGGCCCATCGCCTTGCCTCCTTTCATCCTCTTTTAAGCCTCTTTGACCTCCGACTCCTGGATTCGCCTCACAAAATGCCTGCTAGTATCATCAAAGGAATCATCCAGATCAATGGTAGAGCTCTCACTCTCCCCATTGAACAACTTGTCAAAGTACTCCCGCCATCTATGCTTAATCTCGTCGTTCTTCACCAGGAGTTGATCTGCTCCGTCCTTGATGCACTTGATTTGGTCAACATCCCTCGTCTTCCTCTCTCGGCTCTTGGCCATCTTATAGGTGCCCTTTTCGCCTTCCTTCGTGTCTAACCTTTGGTAGAGGTCCTCATACGCCCGACCCCAAGCTTCACTCACAGCTCGCTTTGCGGCCTTCTTTGCCATCTGGTACTTCTCTATGTTGTCTGCCTCTCACTCCTATCCAGATAAGCGAATTTTGATTGGTCAGACAAAGTTTTGTCCAACAACTGTTCCATGAATACCAAAAAATTTATGGGATATAACATCATCATCATACTAGTACTGCCAAATACGGATTCAGCCCGCGTTTTTGAGGCTTCCTGGGCCAATAGATATCCGGTGTTCATTTTTTCTTTTGTGTCATAGGAAATTTAAAGCTGGGAACCAAAAACATGAGACTTGCAAGCGTGTTGGACAAAACACATGACCATCCATTACACGTTAGCAAAGGATCCAACCATTTTGTGAACCTAGTCAAAGACAAGAGCTTTTTGCAGCAGAGATCGCATGACTATCCAGTACAGGAAATCAATTTAATTTCTGAATGCAAGCAAGCAGCAAATAGCTACACGATAAGTTTCCTACACATCATTCCTTTATAATTAAGTTGGTTGTTTGACAATGTACACATTTACATAAACCGGAATGAGAACTTATTTTCACCTGAATAGCTGGATCCTCCAATGATTTTCTCACATCATGTATGAGTTATTTGTGAAGCGACCAATGGCCTCCAATTTTTGATAGTTTTTCTCCAATCTCCTGAAGGTAAAGAAGGAAACAATTCTTAACAAACTGGTAATGAGTATCCTCCACATAAAGAAGGCAACAATTCTTAACATGGAATTAGATTCGGTATCAACAAAAAAAGGGTGAACGTAAAGCCTTCAAAGTACTCCAATCTAAACAACCAACAATTTAATTAAAAATATTTGAGCTTATGAAGAACTACCAAGTTCTCGAGTTAGTATCCTTTCTCTGAAGAAATGTAGCGTAATAACAAGCAGAGAGCAGATATTCCCCAGTTATGTGGAGGGTGTTTTGGCTTGTTTTCTAACTTATGCAGCAGAAAAACAGAAGTTTTGTCTGAAAATGCCCGCACGTCCGGCTACCTAGCAGCGGTCCGGCTTAAGCCCGACGTAGTCGTGTTCTGTACCTGTCATCGATGTGCAATCTCAAAAATTGATGAGCTACACCATGTTGTATGGCAAGAGTGCATTGACTACTTGGAGAAGTCACATCAATGTTTATTTGTGGAGAAAAAAATTGACTCTAAAATGAACATTGAAGGTTCTACACCTTAATGGTGGGAGCCTGTTTGTTGCCTAGGTTTGTAAATAAGATGAAATAATAGCAATGCATCACTGAGCGCACCATTAGCAAACGTCCTGGCCACAATTAGTCCATATAAGTTAAGCAGCACCCAAACCCAGGTCGATGGTAGTTTTGGTTAGTCAACCATGCAAGATAGATAAATAGATATTGTAGATAGAAACTAGGTGGTAGGCTAGAGCGGAGCATCGACAAGTTGGTTCGGTAAAACAAGGACAAAACTTGCAGGCATATACTGGCATTACTAATACTTCTAGCTAGCGTGCGTAAATCCTTGTTTTTGAAACAACATATTTATCTTTCTTGATTGAAACAAGAAAAAGACTCAGATAAACAAACAAGCCAGCCAGCTCGACATACTTGTCGTGGAGAAAATCTATCTTCTCCTTGGTCAGGGTCACAACACAAAAAGGCATGATAAGAAGAAAAAACAATCAGATGTTTGTCTACCTAGTCTTGTGCTCGGCCAACAAAGGAAAAAACACAAGCTGCTGACAATTCATAGACCAACAACAGACACAACAAAAAGGCAGTTTGCATCGACAAGTACAACAATCTGGATTTAATTAAAGACTGATGGGGAAAAACACTAGTTTCAAAGCAAGGACCCCTCATGGGCAGAAATATCCACAAGTAAATATCATATATTGAAAGCATTGTTTTTAAGGCGGTAAGGCAAGGCAAGGCGCTGGGGGGCGCCTCACTGCATAAGCGATAAGGCATAAGGCAAGGCAGACGCCTTAGAGAGTTCTAATTAACAGAATAGAGTAGAATTTGGTTCATAGTTCATACATACTTTGCAGTTGCTGCTAGTTGTAGAGCCCATATAGCATCCATCCTCTTTGTACTTTATCTTCTCCCCAACAATGATTCCACAAATAATTGATACAGCAAGGGAAGCCCCATACCTTGCTCATTGCTTGCTGCTGCCTGCTGTCTTGGAGAGGAGGGAGAAGCTGCAGGAGATGAGGGGGAGGAGGAACTGCTGGAGAGGAGGGGGAGTAGGAACTGCAGCAGAGGAGGAGGGGAAGCTGCCGGAGAGGAGGGGGAGAAGCTGCTATAGAGGAGGGGGAGAAGCTCAAAGCCTCAGATCCAGCCTGAGGTGGGGGTGGGGGGAAACTGAAACTGATTACAACTCTCTCTCTCTCCCTGCTAGTAATTGTTGGCGCCAAAACAGACTTTCCTGCCCTTTTATTCCCTCTCAGTTATCTGTTTCCCGCCTGAACCTCCCAGCCCTGTCTAAGGCGTCCTAATTTGCCTAAGGCGGCTAAAGCGACGCCTTCGGGACGCCTTGGATGCCTTATGCACTAAGGCGGACGCCTTAGGTACACATGTAAGGCAAGTCCGACGCCTTGGCTCCTGGGGGCGCCCTGACGCCTAGGCGTCGCCTAAGCGACGATGCCTGAGGGACGCCTTAAAAACAATGATTGAAAGCACATCATGATGGCTCTGAAGTACATCGGGACAGTACTTTTTCTACCTATACACATCACAAGAAGCACTAGAGCAATAGGTAAAAATTTTCTTCATTAAACCAAATGCAGTTCCACAGGGGATGTCGCTTATCGAAAACTTGTTGGTCGACCCATGATAAGAGATAAATCAGGCAGTTTATTAGCATATCGGCCGATTTATCGATAAATAGGCCAATTTATCGATCGATTTATCTTATCGGTCATACAATGGTAAATGATAAATCTACCAATTTATCGACGTATCAAGGGATATCTTGAACAATGTTTAGAACTGTGATGATCTCTGCACCTTGCAAGCAGAAAGCAGGTGTCGATCTCATACAGTACGGAGCAAACTTGCTTTTGCAAGCCGAAAACACATCATCTTGTGTTTGATTCAGAAGAAAAATGGTGAAGAGAGTCAGTTCGTTAAGACCTCTGTCAGAGGAATATTTATCTGCTATCAGCGTCAATTCTTTTATAGACGAGGAATAGTTAAGTACATGCTACTTCTTGAGCTTGCGTTGGTTTTCCCTTGAATAGAAAAGGGTGATGCAGCAAAGAAGAGATAAAGATTTCCCTCAATTTGATAGGAGTGCAGAGGCAGACAACATAGAGAAGTACCAGATGGCAAAGAAGGCCGCAAAGCGAGCTGTGAGTGAAGCAAGGGGTCGGGCGTATGAGTACCTCTACCAAAGGTTAGACACTAAGGAAGGAGAAAGGGACATCTATAAGATGGCCAAGAGCCGAGAGAGGAAGACGAGGGATGTTAACCAAATCAAGAGCATCAAGGACGGAGCAGATCAACTCCTGGTGAAGAACGAGGAGATTAAGCATAGATGGCGGGAGTACTTTGAAAAGTTGTTCAATGGGGAGAGTGAGAGATCTACCATTGATCTGGATGATTCCTTTGATGATACTAACAGGCGTTTTGTGAGGCGAATCCAGGAGTCGGAGGTCAAGGAGGCTTAAAAGAGGATGAAAGGAGGCAAGGCGATGGGCCCCGATTGTATCCCCATTGAGGTGTGGAGAGGCCTCGGGGACATAACGATAGTATGGCTACCCAAACTTTTTAACCTTATTTTTCGGGCAAGCAAGATGCCAGAAGAATCGAGACGGAGTATATTAGTACCAATCTTCAAGAACAAGGGGAATGCCATACAATGAAGCTATGCGAGGGAGTCATTGAGCACCGTGTAAGAAGAATGACAATCGTGACCAAAAATCAGTTTGGTTTCATGCCTCGGAGATCGACCATGGAAGCCATTTTCTTGGTACGAAAACTTATGGAGAGATATAGGGAGCAAAAGAAGGACCTACATATGGTGTTCATTGACTTGGAGAAGGCCTATGATAAGATTCCGCGGAATATTATGTGGTGGGCCTTGAAGAAACACAAAGTCCCAACAAAGTACATTACCTCATCAAGGACATGTACGATAATGTTATGACAAGTGTTCTAACAAGTGATGGCGACACTGACAACTTCCCAATTAAGATAGAACTGCATCAACGGTCAGCTTTGAGCCCTTATCTTTTTTCCTTGGTGATGTATGAGGTCACAAGGGATATACAAGGAGATATCTCATGGTGTATGCTCTTTGCGAACGATGTGGTGCTAGTCGATGAGAGCCGGACGGGGCTCAACAGGAAGTTGGAGTTATGGAGGCAAACCTTGGAATCGAAAGGTTTTAAACTTAGTAGGACTAAAACCGAGTACATGAGGTGTGCTTTCAGTACTACTAGGAACGAGGAGTAGGAGGATGTTAGCCTTGATGGGCAAGTGGTGCCTCAAAAGGACACCTTTCGATATTTGGGGTCAATGTTGTAGAAGGATGGGGATATCGATGAAGATGTGAACCATCGAATTAAAGCCGGATGGATGAAGTGGCGCCAAGCTTCTGGCGTTCTTTGTGACAAGAGGGTGCCACAAAAGCTAAAAGGCAAGTTCTATAGGACGGTAGTTTGACCCGCAATGTTGTATGGCGCTGAGTGTTGGCCGACGAAAAGACGACATGTGCAATAGTTAGGTGTGGCAGAGATGCGCATGTTGAGATGGATGTGTGGCCACACAAGGAAGGACCGCATCCGGAATGATGATATACGAGATAGAGTTGGGGTAGCGCCAATTGAAGAGAAGCTTGTCCAACATCGTCTGAGATGGTTTGGGCATATTCAGCGCAGGCCTCCAGAAGCGGACTAAAGGCTTTGTTGTTGTTGTTGTTGTTATGCATATGGATCATGCAAACTTTAGTCACAAGTACACAGAAAAAAGAGAAATATGACAGGTACCGATTCTAACTCAGTTGTCTTAATATGAACTAATTTAGCCAAACAGGTTTACCTTAACTGAGTCATCACAAAATTCAGAAACTGGCGGACGGTAAAGATTCATGTGACCATCAACAGTAGAGACAACCAACAAACAACTGAAATAATGATCCATATAAACAAAAGTATTAGGCAAAAAGATGAATATAGGAATCTGATATATCAGTCAACAGAAATTACCCAGAATTTAGAGCAAATCCTTGTTGAGACCCTGAAACTGACCGTGCACATGGTTCAGTATCACGACCTAAGGATGTTGGCACTAAACTTGGTTCAAAGAGATCTGCAAACATTGAGAACATTTCAATTAAAACAAAAATTGCTATTTTCCAGTTGTCGTAAAGTACGCGACTTCTTAAATGTCATCCAGATACTTTCACTGTAGTTCGCCCAAAACAAGTACTATAGGATTTTCACTTCATTTAGACAGCATAATAGCATATCCTATTCTCACTGCAATATGCTACATGTTAACAAACTTCTTACTACAGAACAGCTGAACAACCTTCAATATTTCTGGCAGAGTGAACAGCTAAACAAGTCACTGAATTCCTCGTTTCAAAAGACTCTCAGGATGAAATAACAATTTCACCTCATTGTGCCTATCAAACTGCATGAGTGCTGTACTAACATGTGCAATACACATTCAACTGAGGGCCTACCTTCCCTGTTCACCACTCCAATGGGAAAAGGATCCCTAGGGAGAAGCACAACAAGACCGCGAGGCCCGTCGAGTATCGCTGGGTTCTAGAGGAAATACATGATGAACGCAAGGTCAATCCAACAGATTGATTAATTATCATAATGACTGAAGAGTGGAAGTGAATGCAGCGCAATAGGGTGCTGAATTTGTCCGTACCAGGATAGTGACGATGTGGCCAGAGGCAACAGCCGCCAAGTTTTCACTGGACCAAGTGATGGCGTCTGGATAGGATGGGGAGGCAATCAGGGTGCTGGCCTGGTAATGCGGAGCCATGGCAGAGAAACTTCAGAGCATCAAACCCTGCAAAACGTAGGACATATGATGGCTTGTTGTTAGCCTTGCATTCATTCATGCGATTATACTCCAGAATCACCTAGGACTAATTTCAAGTTCATAAGCTCAAGAAAGTTTAAGCTAGGGATACAGTGTCTGTTACAGAGTCGCATCAGTCAGAGGCCAGAAAAATGTCGCACAAACAGGGGAAGGGACAGGGAGCGAACGATGTTACGACGACGGCTATGGCGCTCTCCTAGGTTGGGCGCGCGAGCGGCGGGCGACGCTGCACGAGCGGTCTCCGTTCTCGGCCCCCGCCGCCACCCGTTCTCGAGTGCCACCTTCGCCACCGCTCACGCAGACAGAGAGAGAGAGAGAGTGGGGGCAGGGCATCCCGGGTAGATAGATGAGAGGAGGCACTGGCTTGCGACCCGCCGTCAACTTGGTCTAGTGAAAACTTGGTGGCCGTTGCCTCTGGCCACATCGTCACTATCGTGGTACGGGCAAATTCAGCACCATATTGCGCTGCATTCACTTCCACTCTTCAGTCATTATGATAATTAATCAATCTGTTGGATTGACCTTGCGTTCATCATGTGTTTCCTCTAGAACCCAGCGGCACTCGACGGGCCTCGCGGTCTTGTTGTGCTTCTCCCTAGGGATCCTTTTCCCATTGGAGTGGTGAACAGGGAAGGTAGGCCCTAAGTTGAATGTGTATTGCACATGTTAGTAGAGCACTCATGCAGTTTGATAGGCACAATGAGGTGAAATTGTTATTTCATCCTGAGAGTCTTTTGAAACGAGGAATTCAGTGACTTGTTTAGCTGTTCATTCTGTCAGAAATATTGAAGGTTGTTCAGCTGTTCTGTAGTAAGAAGTTTGTTAACATCTAGCATATTGCAGTGAGAATAGGATATGCTATTATGCTGTCCAAATGAAGTGAAAATCCTATAGTACTTGTTTTGGACGGACTACAGTGAAAGTATCTGGATGACATGTAAGAAGTCGCCTACTTTACGACAACTGGAAAATAGCAATTTTTGTTGTAATTGAAATGTTCTCAATGTTTGCAGATCTCTTTGAACCAAGTTTAGTGCCAACATCCTTAGCCCGTGATACTGAACCGTGTGCACGGTCAGTTTGATGGTCTCAACAAGGATTTGCTCCAAATTCTGGGCAATTTCTGTTGACTGATATATCAGATTCCTGTATTCATCTTTTCGCCTAATACTTTTGTTTATATGGATCATTATTTCAGTTGTTTGTTGGTTGTCTCTACTGTTGATGGTCACATGAATCTTTACCGTTCGCCAGATCTGAATTTTGTGATGACTGGGTTAAGTTAAACCTGTTTGGCTAAATTAGTTCATATTAAGACATCTGAGTTAGAATCGGTACCTATCATATTTCTCTTTTTTCTTTGTACTTGTGACTAAAGTTTGCATGATCCATATGCATAACAACAACAACAACAAAGCCTTTAGTCCCAAACAAGTTGGGGTAGGTTAGAGGTAAAACCCATAAGATCTCGCGACCAACTCATGGTTCTGGCACATGGATAGCAAGCTTCCACGCACCCCTGTCCATGGCTAATTGTTTGCTGATGCTCCAGTCCTTCAGATATCTCTTTATGGACTCTTCCCAAGTCAAGTTCGGTCTACCCCGGCCTCTTTTGACATTATCAGCATGCTTAAGCCATCCGCTGTGCACTGGGGCTTCTGGAGGCCTGCGCTGAATATGCCCAAACCATCTCAGACGATGTTGGACAAGCTTCTCTTCAATTGGCGCTACCACAACTCTATCTCGTATATCATCATTCCGGATGCGGTCCTTCCTTGTGTGGCCACACATCCATCTCAACATGCGCATCTCTGCCACACCTAACTATTGCACATGTCGTCTTTTCGTCGGCCAACACTCAGCGCCATACAACATTGCGGGTCAAACTGCCTTCCTATAGAACTTGCCTTTTAGCTTTTGTGGCACCCTCTTGTCATAAAGAATGCCAGAAGCTTGGCGCCACTTCATCCATCCGTCTTTAATTCGATGGTTCACATCTTCATCGATATCCCCATCCTTCTACAACATTGACCCCAAATATCGAAAGGTGTCCTTTTGAGGCACCACTTGCCCATCAAGGCTAACATCCTCCTCCTCCTCGTTCCTAGTAGTACTGAAAGAACACCTCATGTACTCGGTTTTAGCCCTACTAAGTTTAAAACCTTTCGATTCCAGCGTTTGCCTCCATAACTCCAACTTCCTGTTGACCCCCGTTCGGCTCTCATCGACTAGCACCACATCGTTCGCAAAGAGCATACACCATGAGATATCTCCTTGTATATCCCTTGTGACCTCATCCATCACCAAGGTAAAAAGATAAGGGCTCAAAGCTGACCCTTGATGTAGTCCTATCTTAATTGGGAAGTCATCAATGTCGCCATCAGTTGTTTGAACACTTGTCACAACATTATCGTACATGTCCTTGATGAGGGTAACATACTTTATTGGGACTTTGTGTTTCTCCAAGGCCCACCACATAACATTCCGCGAAATATTATCATAGTCCTTCTCCAAGTCAATGAACACCATATGTAGGTCCTTCTTTTGCTCCCTATATCTCTCCATAAGTTGTCGTACCAATAAAATGGCTTCCATGGTCGATCTCCCAGGCATGAAACCAAACTGATTTTTGGTCACGATTGTCATTCTTCTTACACGGTGCTCAATGACTCTCTCCCATAGCTTCATTGTATGGCATTCCCCTTGTTCTTGAAGATTGATACTAATATACTCCGTCTCGATTCTTCTGGCATCTTGCTTGCCCGAAAAATAAGGTTAAAAAGTTTGGTTAGCCATACTATCGCTATGTCCCCGAGGCCTCTCCACACCTCAATGGGGATACAATCGGGGCCCAACGCCTTGCCTCCTTTCATCCTCTTTTAAGCCTCCTTGACCTCCGACTCCTGGATTTGCCTCAGAAAACGCCTGTTAGTATCATCAAAGGAATCCTCCGACTCCTGGACAAATGACCATCCATTACACGTTACCAAAGGATCCAACCATTTTGTGAACCTAGTCAAACACAAGACCTTTTTGCAGCAGAGATCGCATGACTATCCAGTACAGGAAATCTATTTAATTTCTGAATGCAAGCAAGCAGCAAATAGCTACACGATAAGTTTCCTACACATCATTCCTTTATAGTTAAGTTGATTCCTTTGATGATACTAACAGGCATTTTCTGAGGCAAATCCAAGAGTCGGAGGTCAAGGAGGCTTAAAAGAGGATGAAAGGAGGCAAGGCGATGGGCCCCGATTGTATCCCCATTGAGGTGTGGAGAGGCCTCGGGGACATAGCGATAGTATGGCTAACCAAACTTTTTAACCTTATTTTTCGGGCAAGCAAGATGCCAGAAGAATCGAGACGGAGTATATTAGTATCAATCTTCAAGAACAAGGGGAATGCCATACAATGAAGCTATGGGAGAGAGTCATTGAGCACCGTGTAAGAAGAATGACAAGCGTGACCAAAAATCAGTTTGGTTTCATGCCTGGGAGATCGACCATGGAAGCCATTTTCTTGGTACGACTACTTATGGAGAGATATAGGGAGCAAAAGAAGGACCTGCATATGGTGTTCATTGACTTGGAGAAGGCCTATGATAAGATTTCGCGGAATGTTATGTGGTGGGCCTTGGAGAAACACAAAGTCCCAACAAAGTACATTACCCTCATCAAGGACATGTACGATAATGTTATGACAAGTGTTCGAACAAGTGATGGCGACACTGACAACTTCCCAATTAAGATAGGACTGCATCAACGGTCAGCTTTGAGCCCTTATCTTTTTGCCTTGGTGATGGATGAGGTCACAAGGGATATACAACGAGATATCCCATGGTGTATGCCCTTTGCGGACGATGTGGTGCTAGTCGATGAGAGCCGGACGGGGGTCAACAAGCAGTTGAAGTTATGGAGGCAAACCTTGGAATCGAATGGTTTTAAACTTAGTAGGACTAAAACCGAGTACATGAGGTGTGCTTTCAGTACTACTAGGAACGAGGAGAAGGAGGATGTTAGCCTTGATGGGCAAGTGGTGCCTCAGAAGGACACCTTTCGATATTTGGGGTCAATGTTGTAGAAGGATGGGGATATCGATGAATATGTGAACCATCGAATTAAAGACGGATGGATGAAGTGGCGCCAAGCTTCTGGAATTCTTTGTGGCAAGAGGGTGTCACAAAAGCTAAAAGGCATGTTCTATAGGACGTCAGTTTGACCCACAATGTTGTATGGCGCTGAGTGTTGGCCGACGAAAAGGCGACATGTGCAACAATTAGGTGTGGCAGAGATGCGCATGTTGAGATGGATGTGTGGACACACAAGGAAGGACCGTATCCGGAATGATGATATACGAGATAGAGTTGGGGTAGCACCAATTGAAGAGAAGCTTGTCCAACATCGTCTGAGATGGTTTGGGCATATTCAGCGCAGGCCTCCAGAAGCCCCAGTGCACAGCGGACGGCTTCAGCATGCTGATAATGTCAAAAGAGGCCGGGGTAGACCGAACTTGACTTGGGAAGAGTCTGTAAAGAGATATCTGAAGGACTGGAGCATCACCAAAGAATTAGCCATGGACAGGGGTGCGTGGGAGCTTGCTATCCATGTGCCAGAATCATGAGTTGGTCGCGAGATCTTATGGGTTTCACCTCTAGCCTACCCCAACTTGATTGGGACTAAAGGCTTTGTTGTTGTTGTTGTTGTTATGCATATGGATCATGCAAACTTTAGTCACAAGTACACGGAAAAAGAGAAATATGACAGGTACCGATTCTAACTCAGATGTCTTAATATGAACTAATTTAGCCAAACAGGTTTATCTTAACCCAGTCATCACAAAATTCAGAAACTGGCAGATGGTAAACATTCACGTGACCATCAACAGTAGAGACAACCAACAAACAACTGAAATAATGATCCATATAAACAAAAGTATTAGGCGAAAAGATGAATACAAGAATCTGATATATCAGTCAACAGAAATTACCCAGAATTTGGAGCAAATCCTTGTTGAGACCATGAAACTGACCGGGCACACGGTTCAGTATCACGGGCTAAGGATGTTGGCACTAAACTTGGTTCAAAGAGATCTGCAAACATTGAGAACATTTCAATTAAAACAAAAATTGCTATTTTCCAGTTGTCGTAAAGTACGCGACTTCTTAAATGTCATCCAGATACTTTCACTGTAGTCCGCCCAAAACAAGTACTATAGGATTTTCACTTCATTTAGACAGCATAATAGCATATCCTATTCTCACTGCAATATGCTAGATGTTAACAAACTTCTTACTATAGAACAGCTAAACAACCTTCAATATTTCTGACAGAATGAACAGCTAAACAAGTCACTGAATTCCTCGTTTCAAAAGACTCTCATGATGAAATAACAATTTCACCTCATTGTGCCTATCAAACTGCATGAGTGCTCTACTAACATGTGCAATACACATTCAACTTAGGGCCTACCTTCCATGTTCACCACTCCAATGGGAAAAGGATCCCTAGGGAGAAGCACAACAAGACCGCGAGGCCCGTCGAGTGCCGCTGGGTTCTAGAGGAAACACATGATGAACGCAAGGTCAATCCAACAAATTGATTAATTATCATAATGACTGAAGAGTGGAAGTGAATGCAGCGTAATAGGGTGCTGAATTTGCCCGTACCAGGATAGTGACGATGTGCCCAGAGGCAACGGCCACCAAGTTTTCACTGGACCAAGTGATGGCGTCTGGATAGGATGGGGAGGCAATCAGGGTGCTGGCCTGGTAATGCGGAGCCATGGCAGAGAAACCTCAGAGCATCAAACCCTGCAAAACGTATGACATATGATGGCTTGTAGTTAGCCTTGCATTCATTCATGCAATTATACTCCAGAATCACCTGGGACTAATTTCAAGTTCATAAGCTCAAGAAAGTTTGAGCTAGGGATATAGTGTCTGTTATAGAGTCGCATCAGTCAGAGGCCAGAAAAATGTCGCGCGAACAGGGGAAGGGACAGGGAGCGAATGACGTTACGACGACGGCTATGTCGCTCTCCTAGGTTGGGCGTGCGAGCGGCGGGCGACGCTGCACGAGCGGTCTCCGTTCTCGGCCCCCGCCGCCACCTGTTCTCAGGTGACACCTTCACCACCGCTCGCGCAGATACAGAGAGAGAGAGTGGGGGCAGGGCATCCCGGGTAGATAGATGAGAGGAGGCACTGACTTGCGACCCGCTGTCAACTACGCGTCACCGTCGCCGCCGCCGAGAGAGAGGGGATTCGTGGGAAAGGTTTTGTATTTACGAAAAGGCCATCAGTCTGTTGGGAATTCGAAACGATGTCGTGTCAATTAACTTCGTTTTCAAAAGAATAAACTTACACCGTAGTTGCATCATAAACTAACGATGGAAAAATAAAAAATTGTTTTTGCGTGAAATCGAAAATCTTGTTAGGGGGCTATCCAACCAATTATAGTGGATTATTCTTGTCTATTGGAGCTAGCTCGTGCTCAAACCCGTTTGATTCACGATTACCTTTATTCAAACATAATTGTGTCGAAATCAAGATTCACCTCTCTACATTCTTCAAATATCAGAGCATGCACGAGAAATGGCATGACACTATCATTGCATGCGGCCAGTGGCGGAGCCAGGGCAAGAAGGGGCCAGCCCCCTCGCCCCCCCAATGACCGAGCGGACTTCGAACAGATACATGTCGGCTAGATTGGCAAATTAGCTTCCATGCTACTCCCTCTGTTCCTAATTATTTATCTTTTTAGGGATTCAACTAGATATGGACTACATACGGAGTAAAATGCATTGGCCGGGGATTTTGTGAGCTTTGTCGTCCTCACACACTTCTCCTTCATGCACTACTTCATGGCGACGGAGCATGCAGTCGTGGTCGACGCGTACCCGCACGTAAAGGCGTGGTGGGAGTCGTTGCTGGCAAGGCCGTCGGTCAAGAAGGTGATAGCTGGCATGCTTCCGGATTTTGGATTCGGAGTGGGAGCATACCATGAGAAGGCATGCTTGTGTGTTTGCGATGTTTTAATCATCTCTGCCCAACCAACGAGAAATAAAGTAAGTAAAGTGTGGGTGTGGATATGAAATAACTTCTTTTGGTGAATTGTCCTCTAATGCCCATTAGAATTGGTTCCAAATGAGCAAGTTCAAGGTCTACGCCCTCTATTTTTGCTAGTAGTACCAAGGTTTTCACATCAGTGTTGTTGCAAAATCAACTAAAGACGTTCTATATGGTTCTCTTCTCACATAAGAATTAATATTGGAATCACGTCCACTTGACATATAAGGAAAAGTAAAAAGAGTAAACTGTTCGTCAAACTCATTGTAAGTGGGTACTTACGAGAAAACTCACGAGCCTACATTTGCACAAAGGGTGATGAAGTAGCCATGAATTCTCAACTACGCAAGAATAGGAATATTCGCCCACTTTATCAGTTTCGCCTAAATGTTGGCATTCACGTACAAAAGTTGGGCCAATTATGGGATGGTACGGGCTACTGATCTCGATTCTGGAGGAGGCAAGACAACTTTTTCTTACGGCTACGAAATGCTCACTGGGTAGAGGAGATAGAGTTAGCTTCTAGCATGACAGGTGGATTGGTGTGCGGAGTCTCGTGGAGTTGGCTCTAACTTCAATGTCATTCATCAGAGCTCTGATGCTCGTGAAGGGAAGAGAATAACGATGGCTGATGCTCGGTCATGTTATTTGTGGATCAAGGATATTAGAGGGATTCTTTCCATCGAGCCCATTGTTGAATTCATGGATCTGTGGCTAGCAATCAACCCCCCCCCCCCTTATATTGGGAAGAAGACAATTTCATTTGGTGGCTCAAGGCAAATGGGCATTATTCTGCCAAATTGGCCTACAAGGCCTACTTCTTTGGAGTTGAGATGTCTAACCATGCAATACACCTAGGGAAGAATGATGTGTCGCCCAAGGAGAGGTATTTCAATTGGCTTACCATGCATGACCCTTGTTGGATGGAAGATCACCTACAATGCAACAAAGGAACACAAAGCGACCACCAGGTTGTTTGTTTTGTGACCAATCCCATGAGAATATAAAGCGTATGATGATTCAATGTTCATAGATGCGACAATTTTGTTTTTTTGCTTCCAATTACGATCAGACCTGGGCTTTTTGCTCCTACCCGGGATGACTTGGCTAGGGCATGGTGATGCACTTGTGCTCCATTACGAGACAATTGCCGGTCTCAAATCCGAGAGACATCACGATCATCATTGTTGGTTTTAGGAAGCTTTGCTTAGAAACGAATGTGCGTGCCTTCGAGGCTAAATCGTTGTCGATGCACCATCTGGTACACCTAAAACTTGATGAATACAAGCAATGGTGGCAAACAAGGATGTGTGGGGCAGGCGACAATGAGAAGTAGGGCTATGTGAATTAGGGGCGGCTACTAGGGTCGTTGCAGAGTTTGTATCGACTAAGATTCTTTCCTTGTCGATTTCAATTGTAATTTGTAATTCTCCTCCATCTTAATATAACCGATAGGTATTGCATGTTCTAGGAAAAAAAACATAGGCATTCTTGCCATAATAGCAATAATACGACTCTCCTATGTACTTTGGTCTTGGAGGAGGGTGCTTTTAGAAGACAATGTCTCCCATTTGCAAGAAGACCCCCTCCCCCAACCCGAGAAAAAGGTATTAACTTCTTGCATGTATTGTACCTTGCCAAGGAGCGATTCTGTAAAAAAGAAAATGGGAAGACACATGCTAGTCCTTAGGATACTCGCTCTTCACTATCAATGGTTAGTGTGATAGAGGGCCGCATGCAGGGGCGGAGACAGGATTTAAGTATGGGGGGCCAAGCCAACCTGAGAAAAAGAAATCCGATGCAAAAAAGTAGTCAAATAAAACAAGGTTGATAAGTTGAGAACTCGAAAGCAAGCGGCTTTAAAACGAATTAATCCTAATGGTGTTTGGTTGTGTTTTTTCTCTTCATAACTGCTGAATGATAAATGGAAATCACAGAATTAGTTATATTGTATAAGTTTGACATAGAAATTTTTGGCATCACAGATAGATAGGAAATTGTATAACATAATTTGCATCACAATAATTTATGAGACATGTAGAAGATATAAACTCTTCGTAGCATCTCGGATCACACAACAAAACAAGTAAAAGTACAATTTTGACACCGAGAGAAGATGAGAATTGGGACATCTTGGGTGAGACAACAAAACAAGTAAAATCTGATGTATAATTTTGACACCGAGAGAAGATGAGAACTGGGACATCTCGGAGTACACAACAAAACAAGTAAAATCTGATGTATAATTTCGACACCGAGAGAAGATGAGAATGGGGAGATATTCATAGAGTCTGATGTGCTAACCTTTGGCTGGAGCAGCGAATTAGGCTGCGTTTGCTGACACACCATACAAACCAGATGGTGAGCGTAGAGCAGGGAGAGCAGATCGATCACGGGCAGGCCGCAGGCGGGCGGCAGGGCACGAGACATCGGCAGCGGCGCTAATCACATGTACACGATAATCACGGGAGAATCCAACTTCCAAGAGACTACTACTCTCTTCATTATGAACTACATACAGATGTATATAGAGATAATTTAGAGTATAGATTCATGCATTTTACTCCGTATGTAGTCCATATATAGTTGAATCCCTAAAAAGACAAATATTTAGGAACGGAGGGAGTAGCACGGAAGGTAATTTGCCAATCTAGCCGACATGTATCTGTTCGAAGTCTGCTCGGTCATTGGGGGGGGAGGGGGCTGGCCCCTGCTTGCCCTGGCTCCGCCACTGGCCGCATGCGATGAAGTGCCATGCCATTTCTCGTGCATGCTCTGATATTTGAAGAATGTAGAGAGGTGAATCTTGATTTTGACACAATTATGTTTGAATAAAGGTAATCGTGAATCAAACGGGTTTGAGCACGAGCTAGCTCCAATGGACAAGAATAATCCACCATAATTGGTTGGTTAGCCCCCTAACAAGATTTTTGATTTCATGCAAAAAACAATTTTCTATTTTTCCATCGTTAGTTTATGATGCAACTACCGTGTAAGTTTATTCCTTTTGAAAACGAAGTTAATTGACACGACATCGTTTTGGCTTCTCCAAAATATCTAAAATAGAAGTATAATAAATATGTTCATGTCTCCAATCCGCGTGCACGTTTTCATGAGAAAACAACACATATTGTGATCTTTTGAGAGAATAGAACAAAACCTATTCTATGAAAAGTAGCTCTTCCGGAGCAAATTTTCTTGCTTGTCCTGATCACAATGCGTGTTTGCTTGTTAAAGGCGTATGCATGCTTAATTTCTTTAGAAAAACAAATATTTCGACTGTTTTTTCCTTTGTTGGTTTTATTGGTCATTCACTTGAGAGGACGTGAGGGCTCCATTTGGAATTCCCAACAGACTGATGGCCTTTTCGTAAAAACATAACCTTTCCCACGAATCCCCTCTCTCTCGGCGGCGGCCAACTCATGGTTCTAGCACATGGATAGCAAGCTTCCAAGCACCCCTGTCCATGGCTAATTCTTTGGTGATGCTCCAGTCCTTCAGATCTCTCTTTACGGACTCTTCCCAAGTCAAGTTCGGTCTACCCCGGCCTCTTTTGACATTATCCGCATGCTTAAGCCGTCTGTTGTGCACTGGGGGTTCTGGAGGCCTGCGCTGAATATGCCCAAACCTTCTCAGACGATGTTGGACAAGCTTCTCTTCAATTGGCGCTACCCCAACTATATCTCGTATATCATCATTCCGGATGCGGTCCTTCCTTGTGTGGCCACACATCCATCTCAACATGCGCATCTCTGCCACACCTAACTGTTGCACATGTCGCCTTTTCATCGGCCAACACTCAGCGCCATACAACATTGTGGGTCAAACTGCTGTCCTATAGAACTTGCCTTTTAGCTTTTGTGTCACCCTCTTGCCACAAAGAATGCCAGAAGCTTGGCGTCACTTCATCCATCCGGCTTTAATTCGATGGTTCACATCTTCATCGATATCCCCATCCTTCTACAACATTGACCCCAAATATCGAAAGGTGTCCTTCTGAGGCACCACTTGCCCATCAAGGCTAACATCCTCCTCCTCCTCGTTCCTAGTAGTACTGAAAGCACACCTCATGTATTCGGTTTTAGTCCTACTAAGTTTAAAACCTTTCGATTCCAAGGTTTGCCTCCATAACTTCAACTTCTTGTTGACCCCCGTCCGGCTCTCATCGACTAGCACCACATCATATGCAAAGAGCATACACCATGGGATATCTCCTTGTATATCCCTTGTGACCTCATCCATCACCAAGGCAAAAAGATAAGGGCTCAAAGCTGACCATTGATGCAGTCCTATCTTAATTGGGAAGTCATCAGTGTCGCCATCAGTTGTTCGAACACTTGTCACAACATTATTGTACATGTCCGTGATGAGTGTAATGTACTTTGTTGGGACTTTGTGTTTCTCCAAGGCCCACCACATAGCATTCCGCGGAATCTTATCATAGGCCTTCTCCAAGTCAATGAACACCATATGCAGGTACTTCTTTTGCTCCCTATATCTCTCCATAAGTTGTCATACCACGAAAATGGCTTCCATGGTTGATCTCCCAGGCATGAAACCAAACTGATTTTTGGTCACCCTTGTCATTCTTCTTACACGGTGCTCAATGACTCTCTTCCATAGCTTCATTGTATGGCTCATCAGCTAAATTCCATGGTAATTAGTACAACTTTGAACATGCCCCTTGTTCTTGAAGATTGGTACTAATATACTCCGTCACCATTCTTATGGCATCTTGTTTGCCCAAAAAATAAGGTTGAAAAGATTGGTTAGCCATACTATCGCTATGTCCCCGAGGCCTCTCCACACCTTAATGGGGATACAATCGGGGCCCATCGCCTTGCCTCCTTTCATCCTCTTTTAAGCCTCCTTGACCTCCGACTCCTAGATTCGCCTCACAAAACGCCTGCTAGTATCATCAAAGGAATCATCTAGATCAATGGTAGAGCTCTCACTCTCCCCATTGAACAACCTTTCAAAGTACTCCCGCCGTCTATGCTTAATCTCCTCGTTCTTCACCAGGAGTTGATCTGCTCCGTCCTTGATGCAGTTGATTTGGTCAACATCCCTCCTCTTCCTCTCTCGACTCTTGGCCATCTTATAGATGTCCCTTTCGCCTTCCTTCGTGTCTAACCTTTGGTAGAGGTCCTCATACGCCCGACCCCTTGCTTCACTCACAGCTCGCTTTGCGGCCTTCTTTGCCATCTGGTACTTCTCTATGTTGTCTGCCTCTCACTCCTATCTAGATAAGCGAATTTTGATTGGTCAGACAAAGTTTTGTCCAACATTTGTTCCATGAATACCAAAAAAATTATGGGATATAACATCATCATCATGCTAGTACTTCCAAATATGGATTCAGCCCGCGATTTTGAGGCTTCCTGGGCCAAGAGATATCCGCTGTTCATTTATTCTTTTGTGTCATAGGAAAGGTAAAGCTGGGAACCAAAAACATGAGACTTGCAAGCGTGTTGGACAAAACACATGACCATCCATTACACGTTAGCAAAGGATCCAACCATTTTGTGAACCCAGTCAAACACAAGACCTTTTTGCAGCAGAGATCGCATGACTATCCAGTACATGAAATCAATTTAATTTCTGAATGCAAGCAAGCAGCAAATAGCTACACGATAAGTTTCCTACACATCATTCCTTTATAATTAAGTTGGTTGTTTGACAATGTACACATTTACATAAATCGGAATGAGAACTTACTTTCACCTGAATGGCTGGATCCTCCGATGATTTTCTTACATCATGTACGAGTTATTTGTGAAGCGACCAACGGCCTCCAATTTTTGATAGTTTTTCTCCAATCTCCTGAAGTTAAAGAAGGAAACAATTCTTAACAAACTGGTAATGAGTATCCTCCACATAAAGAAGGCAACAATTCTTAACATGGAATTAGATTCTGTATCAACAAAAAAAGGGTGACCGTAAAGCCTTCAAAGTACTCGAATCTAAACAACCAACAATTTAATTAAAAATATTTGAGCTTATGAAGAACTACCAAGTTCTCGAGTTAGTATCCTTTCTCTGAAGAAATGTAGCGTAATAACAAGCATAGAGCAGATATTCCCCAGTTATGTGGAGGGTGTTTTGGCTTATTTTCTAACTTATGCAACAGAAAAACAGAAGTTTTGTCCGAAAATGCCCACACGTTCGGCTACCTACCAGCCGTCCGGCTTAAGCCTGACGTAGTCGTGTTCTGTACCTGTCATCGATGTGCAATCTCAAAAATTAATGAGCTACACCATGTTGTATGGCAAGAGTGCATTGACTACTTGGAGACGTCACATCAATGTTTATTTGTGGTGAAAAAAATTGACTCTAAAATGAACATTGAAGGTTCTACACCTTAATGGTGGGAGCCTGTTTGTTGCCTAGGTTTGTAAAGAAGATGAAATAATAGCAATGCATCACTGAGCGCACCATTAGCAAACGTCCTGGCCACAATTAGTCCATGTAAGTTACGCAGCACCCAAACCCAGGTCGATGGTAGTTTTGGTTTGTCAACCATGCAAGATAGATAAATAGATATTGTAGATAGAAACTAGGCGGTAGGCTAGAGCGGAGCGTCGACAAGTTGGTTCGGTAAAACAAGGACAAAACTTGCAGGCATATACTGGCAATACTAATACTTCTAGCTAGCGTGCGTAAATCCTTGTTTTTGAAACAACATCTTTATCTTTCTTGATTGAAACAAGAAAAAGACTCAGATAAACAAACAAGCCAGCCAGCTCAACATACTTGTCGTGGAGAAAATCTATCTTCTCCTTGGTCAGGGTCACAACACAAAAAGGCATGATAAGAAGAAAAAAACAATCAAATGTTTGTCTACCTAGTCTTGTGCTCGGCCAACAAAGGAAAAAACACAAGCTGCTGACAATTCATAGACCAACAACAGCAACAACAAAAAGGCTGTTTGCATCGACAAGTACAATAATCTGGATTTAATTAAAGATTGATGGGGAAAAACACTAGTTTCAGAGCAAGGACCCCTCATGGGAAGAAATATCCACAAGTAAATATCATATATTGAAAGCATTGCTTTTAAGGCGGTAAGGCGAGGCAAGGCGCTGGGGGGCGCCTCACTGCCTAAGCGATAAGGCATAAGGCAAGGCGGACGCCTTAGAAGAGTTCTAAGTAACAGAATAGAGTAGAATTTGGTTCATAGTTCATACATACTTTGGAGTTGCTGCTAGTTGTAGAGCCCACATAGCATCCATCCTCTTTGCACTTTCTCTTCTCCCCAACAATGATTCCACAAATATTTCATACAGCAAGGGAAGCCCCATACCTTGCTCATTGCTTGCTGCTGCCTGCTGTCTTGGAGAGGAGGGAGAAGCTGCAGGAGAGGAGGGGGAGGAGGAACTTTTGGAGAGGAGGGGGAGTAGGAACTGCAGCTGAGGAGGAGGGGAAGCTGCCGGAGAGGAGGGGGAGAAGCTGCTATAGAGGAGGGGGAGAAGCTTAGAGCCTCAGATCCAGCCTGAGGTGGGGGTGGGGGGGAAACTGAAACTGATTACAACTCTCTCTCTCCCTGCTAGTAATTGTTGGCGCCAAAAAAGACTTTCCTGCCCTTTTATTCCCTCCCAGTTCACTGTTTCCCCTCTGAACCTCCCAGCCCTGTCTAAGGCATCCTAATTTGACTAAGGCGGCTGAAGCGACGCCTTAGGGACGCCTTGGATGCCTTATGTACTAAGACGGACGCCTTAGGCACACATGTAAGGCAAGTCCGACGCCTTGGCTCCTGGGGGCGCCCTGACGCCTAGGCGTCGCCTAAGCGACGACGCCTTAGGGATGCCTTAAAAACAATGATTGAAATCACATCATGATGGCTCCAAATTACATCGGAACAGTACTTGTTCTACGTATACACATCACAAGAAGCACTAGAGCAATAGGCAAGCATTTTCTTCATTAAACCAAATGAAGTTCCACAGGGGATGTCGCTTATCGAAAACTTGTTGGTCGACCCATGATAAGAGATAAATCAGGCAGTTTATTAGCATATCGGCCGATTTATCGATAAATAGGCCAATTTATCGATCGATTTATCTTATCGGTCATACAATGGTAAATCATAAATCTACCGATTTATCGACGTATCGAGGGATATCTTGAACAATGTTTAGAACAGTGATGATCTCTGCACCTTGCAAGCAGAAAGAAGGTGTCGATCTCATACAGTACGGAGCAAACTTGCTTTTGCAAGCCGAAAACTCATCATCTTGTGTTTGATTCAGAAGAAAAAATGGTGAAGAGAGTCAGTTCATTAAGACCTCTGTCAGAGGAATATTTATTTCCTATCAGAGTCAATTCTTTTATAGACGAGGAATAGTTAAGTACATGCTACTTCTTGAGCTTGCGTTGGTTTTCCCTTGAATAGAAAAGGGTGATGCAGCAAAGAAGAGATAAGTATTTCCCTCAGTTTGATAGGAGTGCAGAGGCAGACAACATAGAGAAGTACCAGATGGCAAAGAAGGCCGCAAAGCGAGCTGTGAGTGAAGCAAGGGGTCGGGCGTATGAGTACCTCTACCAAAGGTTGGACACGAAGGAAGGAGAAAGGGACATCTATAAGATGGCCAAGAGCCGAGAGAGGAAGACGAGGGATGTTGACCAAATCAAGAGCCTCAAGGACGGAGCAGATCAACTCCTGGTGAAGAACGAGGAGATTAAGCATAGATGGCGGGAGTACTTTGACAAGTTGTTCAATAGGGAGAGTGAGAGCTCTACCATTGATCTGGATGATTCCTTTGATGATACTAACAGGCGTTTTGTGAGGCGAAACCAGGAGTTGGAGGTCAAGGAGGCTTAAAAGAGGATGAAAGGAGGCAAGGCGATGGGCCCCGATTGTATCCCATTGAGGTGTAGAGAGGCCTCGGGGACATAGCGATAGTATGGCTAACCAAACTTTTTAACCTTATTTTTCGGGCAAACAAGATGCCAGAAGAATAGAGACGGAGTATATTAGTACCAATCTTCAAGAACAAGGGGAATGCCATACAATGAAGCTATGGGAGAGAGTCATTGAGCACCGTGTAAGAAGAATGACAATCGTGACCAAAAATCAGTTTGGTTTCATGCCTGGGAGGTCGACCATGGAAGCCATTTTCTTGGTACGACAACTTATGGAGAGATATAGGGAGCAAAAGAAGGACCTACATATGGTGTTCATCGACTTGGAGAAGGACTATGATAATATTTCGCGGAATGTTATGTGGTGGGCCTTGGAGATACACAAAGTCCCAACAAAGTACATTACCCTCATCAAGGACATGTACGATAATGTTGTGACAAGTGTTTGAACAACTGATGGCAACATTGATGACTTCCCAATTAAGATAGGACTGCATCAAGGGTCGGCTTTGATCCCTTATCTTTTTGCCTTGGTGATGGATGAGGTCACAAGGGATATACAAGGACATATCCCATGGTGTATGCTCTTTGCGGACGATGTGGTGCTAGTCGATGAGAGCCGGACGGGGGACATCATGCTCCGTCAACATGAAGTAGCGCATGAAGGAGAAGTGTGTGAGGACGACAAAGCTCACAAAATCCCCGGCCAGTGCATTTTACTCCGTATGTAGTCCATATATAGTTGAATCCCTAAAAAGACAAATATTTAGGAACGGAGGGAGTAGCACGGAAGCTAATTTGCCAATCTAGCCGACATGTATCTGTTCGAAGTCCGCTCGGTCATTGGGGAGGAGGGGGCTGGCCCATGCTTGCCCTGGCTCCGCCACTGGCCGCATGCGATGATAGTGTCATGCCATTTCTAGTGCATGCTCTGATATTTGACGAAAGTAGAGAGGTGAATCTTGATTTCGACACAATTATGTTTGAATAAAGGTAATCGTGAATCAAACGGGTTTGAGCACGACCTAGCTCCAATGGACAAGAATAATCCACTATAATTGGTTGGATAGCCGTCTAACAAGATTTTCAATTTCACGCAAAAAACAATTTTCTAATTTTCCATCGTTAGTTTATGATGCAACTACCGCGTAAGTTTATTCCTTTTGAAAACGAAGTTAATTGACACGACATCGTTTTGGCTTCTCCAAAATATCTAAAATAGAAGTATAATAAATATGTTCATGTCTCCAATCCGCGTGCACGTTTTCATGAGAAAACAACACATATTGTGATCTTTTGAGAGAATAGAACAAAACCTATTCTATGAAAAGTAGCTTTTCCGGAGCAAATTTTCTAGCTTGTCCAGATCACAATGTGTGTTTGCTTGTTAAAGGCATATGCATGTTTAATTTATTTAGAAAAACAGATATTTCGATTGTTTTTTCTTGTTTTGGTTTTATTGGTCATTCACTTGAGAGGACGTGAGGGCTCCGTTTCTAGTTCCCAACAGACTGATGGCCTTTTCGTAAAAACAAAACCTTTCCCATGAATCCCCTCTCTCTCGGTGGCGGCGGCGGTGACGGTGACACGTAGTTGACGGCGGGTCGCAAGTCAGTGCCTCCTCTCATCTATCTACCCGGGATGCCCTGCTCCCACTCTCTCTCTCTCTCTCTCTCTCTCTCTCTCTGCGCGAGCAGTGGCGAAGGTGGCACCGGAGAATGGGTGGCGGCGGGGGCCGAGAACGGAGACCGCTCGTGCAGCGTCGCCCGCCGCTCGCTCGCCCAACCTAGGAGAGCGACATAGCCGTCGTCGTAACGTCGTTAGCTCCCTGTACCTTCCCCTGTTCGCGCAACATTTTTCTCGCCTCTGACTGATGCGACTCTGTAACGGACACTGTATCCCTAGCTCAAACTTTCTTGAGCTTATGAACTTGAAATTAGTCCCAGGTGATTCTGGAGTATAATCGCATGAATGAATGCAAGACTAACTACAAGCCATCATATGTCATACGTTTTGTAGGGTTTGATGCTCTGAGATTTCTCTGCCATGGCTCCGCATTACCAGGCCAGCACCCTGATTGCCTCCCCATCCTATCCAGACGCCATCACTTGGTCCAGTGACAACTTGGTGGCCATTGCCTCTGGTCACATCATCACTATCCTGGTACGGGCAAATTCAGCACCCTATTGCGCTGCATTCATTTCCACTCTTCAGTCGTTATTATAATTAATCAATCTGTTGGATTGACCTTGCGTTCATCATGTGTTTCCTCTAGAACCCAGCGGCACTCGACGGGCCTCGCGGTCTTGTTGTGCTTCGCCCTAGGGATCCATTTCCCATTGGAGTGGTGAACAGGAAAGGTATGCCCTAAGTTGAATGTGTATTGCACATGTTAGTAGAGCACTCATGCAGTTTGATAGGCACAATGAGGTGAAATTGTTATTTCATCCTGAGAGTCTTTTGAAACGAGGAATTTAGTGACTTGTTTAGCTGTTCATTCTGTCAGAAATATTGAAGGTTGTTTAGCTGTTCTGTAGTAAGAAGTTTGTTAACATCTAGCATATTGCAGTGAGAATAGGATATGCTATTATGTGTCTAAATGAAGTGAAAATCCTATAGTACTTGTTTTGGACGGACTACAGTGAAAGTATCTGGATGACATTTAAGAAGTCGCCTACCTTACGACAAGTGGAAAATAGCAATTTTTGTTTTAATTGAAATGTTCTCAATGTTTGCAGATCTCTTTGAACCAAGTTTAGTGCCAACATCCTTAGCCAGTGATACTGAACCGTGTGCACGGTCAGTTTCATGGTCTCAACAAGGATTTGCTCTTGTTCTTGAAGATTGGTACTAATATACTCCGTCTCGATTCTTCTAGCATCTTGTTTGTCCGAAAAATAAGGTTAAAATGTTTTGTTAGCCATACTATCGCTATGTCCCCGAGGCCTCTCCACACCTCAATGGGGATAAAATCGGGGCCCATCGCCTTGCCTCCTTTCATCCTGTTTTAAGCCTGCTTGACCTCTGACTCCTGGATTCGCCTCACAAAACGTCTATTAGTATCATCAAAGGAATCATCCAGATCAATGGTACAGCTCTCACTCTCCCCACTAAACAACTTTTCAAAGTACTCCCGCCATCTATGCTTAATCTCCTCGTTCTTCACCAGGAGTTGATCTGCTCCGTCCTTGATGCTCTTGATTTGGTCAACATCCCTCGTCTTCCTCTCTCGGCTCTTGGCCATCTTATAGATGTCCCTTTCTCCTTCCTTAGTGTCTAAACTTTGGTAGAGGTACTCATACGCCCAACCCCTTGCTTCACTCACAGCTCGCTTTGCGGCCTTCTTTGCCATCTGGTACTTCTCTATGTTGTCTGCCTCTGCACTCCTATCAAACTGAGGGAAATACTTATCTCTTGTTTGCTGCATAACCCTTTTCTCTTCAAGGGAAAACCAACGCAAGCTCAAGAAGTAGGATGTACTTAACTATTCCTCGTCTATAAAAGAATTAACTCTCATAGAAGATAAATATTCCTCTCACAGAGGTCTTAACGAACTGAGTATCTTCACCATTTTTTCTTCTGAATCAAACACAAGATGATGAGTTTTCGGCTTGCAAAAGCAAGTTTACTCCGTACTGTATGAGATCGACACCTGCTTTCTGCTTGCAAGGTGCAGAGATCATCACTGTTCTAAACATTATTCAAGATATCCCTCGATACGTCGATAAATCGGTAGATTTATCATTTACCATTGTATGACCGATAAGATAAATCGATCGATAAATTGGCCTATTTATCGATAAATCGGCCCATGTGCTAATGAACTGCCTGATTTATCTCTTATCATGGGTCGACCAACAAGTTTTCGATAAGCGACATCCCCTGTGGAACTGCATTTGGTTTAATGAAGAAAATGCTTACCTATTGCTCTAGTGCTTCTTGTGATGTGTATAGGTAGAACAAGTACTGTCCTGATGTACTTTGGAGCCATCATGATGTGCTTTCAATCATTGTTTTTAAGGCGTCCCTAAGGCGTTGTCGCTTAGGCGATGCCTAGGCGTCAGGGCGCCCCTAGGAGCCAAGGCATCGGCCTTGCCTTACATGTGTGCCTAAGGTGTCCGCCTTAGTACATAAGGCATCCAAGGCGTCCCTAAGGCGTCGCTTCAGCCGCCTTAGGCAAATTAGGACGCCTTAGATAGGGCTGGGAGGTTCAGGAGGGAAACGGAGAACTGGGAGGGAATAAAAGGGCGGGAAAGTATCTTTTGGCGCCAACAATTACTAGTAGGGAGAGAGAGAGTTGTAATCAGTTTCAGTTTCCCCCCCCCCCCCACCCCCACCTCAGGCTGGATCTGAGGCTCTGAGCTTCTCCCCCTCCTCTATAGTAGCTTCTCCCCCTCCTCTCCGGCAGCTTCCCCTCCTCCTCTGCTGTAGTTCCTACTCCCCCTCCTCTCCAGCAGTTCCTCCTCCCCCTCCTCTCCTGCAGCTTCTCCCTCCTCTCCAAGACAGCAGGCGGCAGCAAGCAATTAGGAAGGTATGGGACTTCCCTTGTTGTATCAAATATTTGTGGAATCATTGTTGGGGAGAAGAGAAAGTGCAAAGAGGATGGATGCTATATGGGCTCTGAAACTAGCAGCAACTACAAAGTATCTATGAACTATGAACCAAATTCTACTCTATTCTGTTACTTAGAAATTTCTAAGGCGTCCGCCTTGCCTTATGCCTTATCGCTTAGGCAATGAGGCGCCCCCAGCGCCTTGCCTCGCCTTACCACCTTAAAAACAATGCTTTCAATATATGATATTTACTTGTGGATATTTCTGCCCATGAGGGGTCCTTGCTCTGGAACTAGTGTTTTCCCCATCAGTCTTTAATTAAATCCAGATTGTTGTACTTGTCGATGCAAACTACCCTTTTAATGTTGCTGTTCTTGGTCTATGAATTGTCAGCAGCTTGTGTTTTTTCCTTTGTTGGCCGAGCACAAGACTAGGTAGACAAACATCTTATTGTTTGTTTCTTCTTATCATGCCTTTTTGTGTTGTGACCCTGACCAAGGAGAAGATAGATTTTCTCTACGACAAGTATGTCGAGCTTGCTGGCAGTTTGTTTATGTTGAGCTGGCTGGCTTGTTTGTTTATCTGAGTCTTTTTCTTGTTTCAATCAAGAAAGATAAAGATGTTGTTTCAAAAACAAGGATTTACGCACACTAGCTAGAAGTATTAGTATTGCCAGTATATGCCTGCAAGTTTTGTCCTTGTTTTACCGAACCAACTTGTCGATGCTCAGCTCTAGCCTACCACCTAGTTTCTATCTACAATATCTATTTGTCTATCTTGCATGGTTGACTAACCAAAACTACCATCGACCTGGGTTTGGGTGTTGCTTAACTTACATGGACTAATTGTGGCCAGGACGTTTGCTAATGGTGCGCTAAGTGATGCATTGCTATTATTTCATCTGCTTTACAAACCTAGGCAACAAACAGGCTCCCACCATTAAGGTGTAGAACCTTCAATGTTCATTTTAGAGTCAATTTTTCTCTCCACAAATAAACATTGATGTGACTTCTCCAAGTAGTCAATGCACTCTTTCCATACAACATGGTGTAGCTCATTAATTTTTGAGATTGCACATCAATGACAGGTACAGAACACGACTACGTCGGGCTTAAGCCGGACGACTGCTAGGTAGCTGGACGTGCGGGCATTTTCAGACAAAACTTCTGTTTTTCGGCTGCATAAGTTAGAAAACAAGCCAAAACACCCTCCACAGAACTGGGGAATATCTGCTCTCTGCTTGTTATTACGCTACATTTCTTCAGAGAAAGGATACTAACTCAAGAACTTGGTAGTTCTTCATAAGCTCAAATATGTTTAATTAAATTGTTGGTTGTTTAGATTCGAGTACTTTGAAGGCTTTACGTTCACCCTTTTTTTGTTGATACCGAATCTAATTCCATGTTAAGAATTGTTGCCTTATTTATGTGGAGGATACTCATTACCAGTTTGTTAAGAATTGTTTCCTTCTTTACCTTCAGGAGATCGGAGAAAAACTATCAAAAATTGGAGGCCATTGGTCGCTTCACAAATAACTCGTACATGCTGTAAGAAAATCATTGGAGGATCCAACCATTCAGGTGAAAGTAAGTTCTCATTCCGGTTTATGTAAATGTGTACATTGTCAAACAACCAACTTAATTATAAAGGAATGATGTGTAGGAAACTTATCTTGTAGCTATTTGCTGCTTGCTTGCATTCAGATAATTAAATTGATTTCCTGTACTGGATAGTCATGTGATCTCTGCTGCAAAAAGGTCTTGTGTTTGACTGGGTTCACAAAATGGTTGGATCCTTTGCTAACGTGTAATGGTTGGTCATGTGTTTTGTCCAACACGCTTGCAAGTCTCATGTTTTTGGTTCCCAGCTTTACCTTTCCTATGACACAAAAGAATAAATGAACAGCGGATATCTCTTGGCCTAGGAAGCCTCAAAATTGCGGGCTGAATCCGTATTTGGAAGTACTAGTATGATGATGATGTTATATCCCATAAATTTTTTGGTATTCATTGAACAGTTGTTGGACAAAACTTTGTGTGACGAATCAAAATTCGCTTATTTGGATAGGAGTGAGAGGCAGACAACATAGAGAAGTACCAACTGGCAAAGAAGGCCGCAAAGCGAGCTGTGAGTGAAGCAAGGGGTCGGGCGTATGAGGACCTCTACCAAAGGTTAGACACGAAGGAAGGCGGCAGGCACATCTATAAGATGGCCAAGAGCCGAGAGAGGAAGATGAGGGATGTTGACCAAATCAAGTGCATCAAGGACGGAGCAGATCAACTCCTGGTGAAGAACGAGGAGATTAAGCATAGACGGCGGGAGTACTTTGACAAGTTGTTCAATGGGGACAGTGAGAGCTCTACCATTGATCTGGATGATCCCTTTCATGATACTAGCAGGTGTTTTGTGAGGCGAATCCAGGAGTCGGAGGTCAAGGAGGCTTAAAAGAGGATGAAAGGAGGCAAGGCGATGGGCCCCGATTGTATCCCCATTGAGGTGTGGAGAGGCCTTGGGGACATAGCGATAGTATGGCTAACCAATCTGTTCAACCTTATTTTTTGGGCAAACAAGATGCCAGAAGAATGGAGACGGAGTATATTAGTACCAATCTTCAAGAACAAGGGGAATGTTCAGAGTTGTACTAATTACCGTGGAATTAAGCTGATGAGCCATATAATGAAGCTATGGGAGAGAGTCATTGAGCACCTTGTAAGAAGAATGGCAAGCGAGACCAAAAATCAGTTTGGTTTCATGCTTGGGAGATCAACCATGGAAGCCATTTTCATGGTACGACAACTTATGGAGAGATATAGGGAGCAAAAGAAGGACCTGCATATGGTGTTCATTGACTTGGACAAGGCCTACAATAAGATTCCGCGGAATGTTATGTGGTCGGCCTTGGAGAAACACAAAGTCCCAACAAAGTACATTACCCTCAACAAGGACATGTACGATAATGTTATGACAAGTGTTCGAACAAGTGATGGCGACACTGACAACCTCCCAATTAAGATAGGACTGCATCAACGGTCAGCTTTGAGCCCTTATCTTTTTGCCTTGGTGATGGATGAGGTCACAAGGGATATACAAGGAGATATCCCATGGTGTATGCTCTTTGCGGATGATGTGGTGCTAGTCGATGAGATACGGACGGGGGTCAACAAGAAGTTGAAGTTATGGAGGCAAACCTTGGAATCGAAAGGTTTTAAACTTAATAGGACTAAAACCGAGTACATGAGGTGTGCTTTCAGTACTACTAGGAACGAGGAGGAGGAGGATGTTAGCCTTGATGGGCAAGTGGTGCCTTAGAAGGACACCTTTCGATATTTGGGGTCAATGTTGTAGAAGGATGGGGATATCGATGAAGATGTGAACCATCGAATTAAAGCCGGATGGATGGAATGGCGCCAAGCTTCTGGCATTCTTTGTGACAAGAGGGTGCCACAAAAGCTAAAAGGCAAGTTCTATAGGTTGACAGTTTGACCCGCAATGTTGTATGGCGCTGAGTGTTGGCCGAGGAAAAGGCGACATGTGCAACAGTTAGGCGTGGCAGAGATGCGCATGTTGAGATGGATGTGTGGCCACACAAGGAAGGACCGCATCCGGAATGATGATATACGAGATATAGTTGGGGTAGCGCCAATTGAAGAGAAGCTTGTCCAACATCGTCTGAGATGGTTTGGGCATATTCAGCGTAGGCCTCCAGAAGCCCCAGTGCATAGCGAACGGCTTAAGCATGCTGATAATGTCAAAAGAGGCCGGGGTAGACTGAACTTGACTTGGGAAGAGTCCCTAAAGAGAGATCTGAAGGACTGCAGCATCACCAAAGAATTAGCCATGGACAGGGGTGCGTGGAAGCTTGCTATCCATGTGCCAGAATCATGAGTTGGTCGCGAGATCTTATGGGTTTCACCTCTAGCCTACCCCAACTTGTTTGGGACTAAAGGCTTTGTTGTTGTTGTTATGCATATGGATCATGCAAACTTTAGTCACAAGTACACAAAAAAAAGAGAAATATGACAGGTACCGATTCTAACTCAGATGTCTTAATATGAACTAATTTAGCCAAACAGGTTTACCTTAACCCAGTCATCACAAAATTCAGAAACTGGCGGACGGTAAAGATTCACGTGACCATCAACAGTAGAGACAACCAACAAACAACTGAAATAATGATCCATATAAAAAAAAGTATTAGGCGAAAAGATGAATACAGGAATCTGATATATCAGTCAACAGAAATTACCCAGAATTTGGAGCAAATCCTTGTTGAGACCATGAAACTGACCGCGCACACGGTTCAGTATCACGGTCTAAGGATGTTAGCACTAAACTTGGTTCAAAGACATCTGCAAACATTGAGAACATTTCAATTAAAACAAAAGTAGCTATTTTCCAGCTGTCGTAAAGTAGGCGACTTCTTAAATATCATCCAGATACTTTCACTGTATTCCGTCCAAAACATGTACTATAGGATTTGCACTTCATTTAGACAGCATAATAGCATATCCTATTCTCACTACAATATGCTAGATGTTAACAAACTTCTTACTACAGAACAGCTGAACAACCTTCAATATTTCTGACAGAATGAACAGCTAAACAAGTCACTGAATTCCTCGTTTCAAAAGACTCTCAGGATGAAATAACAATTTCACCTCATTGTGCCTATCAAACTGCATGAGTGCTCTACTAACATGTGCAATACACATTCAACTTAGGGCCTACCTTCCCTGTTCACCACTCCAATGGGAAAAGGATCCCTAGGGCGAAGCACAACAAGACCACGAGGCCAGTCGAGTGCCTCTGGGTTCTAGAGGAAACACATGATGAACGCAAGGTCAATCCAACAGATTGATTAATTATCATAATGACTGAAGAGTGGAAGTGAATACAACGCAATAGGGTGCTGAATTTGCCCGTACCAGGATAGTGACGATGTGGCCAGAGGCAACAGCCACCAAGTTGTCACTGGACCAAGTGATGGCGTCTGGATAGGATGGGGTGGCGCACCGAGCGGTGCATTAAGGACATAAGCCTTCTGTGCAGCAATGAGGAAAATCCTCAGATCACGGACCCAGTCCGCAATTTTGCTACCAAAATCTTTCAATTCTATTTCTCTAGGAACATATAAAAATACAAGGGAGCCACAACGCGAGCTAGTAATCTACAACATAATTTGCAAAGACACTTTGACTATGTTCATGATAATGAGTTCAATTAATCATATTACTTAAGAACTCCCACTCAAATTGACATACCTCCGATCATTCGAGTGATACATGATCCAAATTCACCAACTCAAGTCCGATCATCACGTGAGTTGAGGTGGCTGCAATGGTGAACATCATCATGTTGATCATATCTACTATATGACTCATGTTCGACCTTTCGGTCTCTTGCGTTCCGAGGCCATGTCTGTACATGCTAGGCTCGTCAAGTTTAACCCGAGTGTTCTGCATGTGCAACACTGGCTTGCACCCGTTGTATGTGAACATAGAGTCTATCACACCCGATCATCACGTGGTGTCTCAACACAACGAACTTTCGCAACGGTGCACACTCGGGGAGAACACAATTTATCTTGAAATTAAGTGAGGGATCACCTTATAATGCTACCGCCGTCCTAAGCAAAACAAGGTGCATAAAAAGGATTAACATCACATGCAAATCATAAGTGACATGATATGGCCATGCACTTGTGCATTTGATCTCCATCTAGAAAGCACCGGCATGATCTCCATCGTCACCGGCACGACACCATGATCTCCATCATCTTGATCTCCATCAACGTGTCGCCATCGGGGTTGTCACGCGCTACATGCTTCTACTACTATTGCTACCGTAGCGATAAAGTAAAGCATTACATAGCGCTTAATGATTGACACGCAGGTCATACAATAATTAAAGACAACCCTATGGCTCCTGCCGATTGCCGTATTCAACGACATGCAAGTCGTGAAATTCTATACATCACATGATCATCTCATACATCACATATATCTCATCATGTAATTGTCCATATCACATCACAACATACCCTGCAAAAACAAGTTAGACGTCCTCTAATTGTTGTTGCATATTTTACGTGGCTGCTACGGGTATCTAGCAAGAACGATTCTCACCTACTCATAAACCACAACGGTGATACATAGATTGCTTTTCAACCTTCTCAAGGACCGCCTTTGTCGAATCCGATCCAACTAAAGTGAGAGAAACTATCACCCGCAAGCCATCTAGGCAACAAGTTGCGTCGAGGGAACCGGTCTCTCGTAAGCGTACGAGTAATGTTGGTCCGGGCCGCTTCATCTCACAATCCCGCTGAACCAAAATACGACCAAGGGAGGAAGCAATCTGAGCATCAACGCCCACAAACCTTTTGTGTTCTACTCGAGATCTCATCAAACCATCAACCTACCTCATGATGCCACTGTTGGGGAACGTCGCATGGGAAAAAAAAATTCCTACGCACACGCAAACCTATCCATGGTGACGAGTATCTACGAGAGGGAGAGTGGATCTACATACCCTTGTAGATCGCTAAGCGGGAAGCGTTAAGAAACGCGGTTGATGTAGTCGAACATCTTCGCGATCCAAATCGCCGAGCGTCCCGCGATCTCATCACGATCCATCCCGCGATCCGATCATGATTCGTCCCGTGAACTCATCACGATCCGTCCCGCGATCTCATCACGATCCGTCTCACGATCTTGATTACGATCTGTCCCGTGAACTCATCACGATCCGTTCTGCGATCTCATCACGAACTGTCTCGCGATCTCGATCACGGTCCTTCCGATCTAGCACCGAACGGACGGCACCTCCGCGTTCAGCGCACGTGCAGCTTGATGACGATATCCACCGTCTTGATCCAGCAAGAGGAGGTGGATAGGAGATAGAGTTCACCGGCAGCATGACGGTGCTCCGGTGATGGTGGTGGAGTGATTCCGACAGGGCTTCGCCTAAGCGCTGCGGAAAACCGATCTAGAGGAGAAACTATGCACCGGTGTAACGGGTAGCACGTGGCCGGAAATTCTGTCCAAAAACCACCCAATCCACTAGTATATATAGGAGGAGAGGAGAGGAGAGGCAGCCAAGTCCTTTGGGTCGGCCGAAATAGGAGGTGGGAGCAATCCTACTTCACCTCCAATCCTAGTTGGAGTAGGATTGCCTCCTATTGGCTGATTTTCCACCTTTTGCTTTAGGACTTTCTCTCCTGCGCCATGGGCCTTTGTGGCTGTTTTCCCAGCCCACTAAGGGATGGTTATTATTCTCCCACAGCCCATGGACCTCTTGGGGTCGAAATACCCCTCCCGGAGGTCCCCCGGTACACTACCGGCACTCCCGGTACACTACCGATACTCCCGGTACACTACCGATGAGCCCGAAACTTTTCCGGCGACCAAACTGGGACATCCTATATATGAATCTTTACCTCCGGACCATTCCGGAGCTCCTCGTGACGTCCGGGATCTCATCCGGGACTCCGAACAACCTTCGGTCACCACCATACATAACTCTACACTACCGAAACGTCACCGAACCTTAAGTGTGCACACCCTGCGGGTTCGAGAACTATGTAGACATGACCGAGACACCTCTACGGTCAATAACCAATGGCGGGACCTCGACGTCCACATTGGTTGCTACATATTCTACGAAGATCTTTATCGGTCGAACCTCTATGTCAAGGATTCAGTTAATCCCGTACGATGTTCCCTTTGTTCTTCGGTATGTTACTTGCCCGAGATTCGATCGTCGGTATCTCCATACCTAGTTCAACCCCGTTACTGGCAAGTCTCTTTACTCATTCCGTAATACAAGATCCCGCAACTAACAATTAGTCACATTGCTTGCAAGGCTCATTGTGATGTTGTATTACCGAGTGGGCCCTGAGATACCTCTCCGTCACTCGGAGTAACAAATCCCAGTCTCGATCCATGCCAACTCAACAGACACCCTCGAAGATACTTGTAGAGCACCTTTATAGTCACCCAGTTACGTTGCGACGTTTGATACACACAAGGCACTCCTCCGATATCCGTGAGTTGCATGATCTCATGGTCATAGGAACATATACTTGACATGCAGAAAACAGTAGCAATAAACTGACACGATCATATGCTATGTTTGTAGTTTGGGTCTTATCCATCACATCATTCTCCTAATGATGTGATCCCGTTATCAAATGACATCTCATGTCCATGGCTAGGAAACCTTAACCATCCTTTGATCAACGAGCTAGTCCATTACAGGCATACTAGGGACATGGTTTTGTCTATGTATCCACACATGCATTTAAGTCTCCGATCAATACAATTATAGCATGGATAATAAACGATTATCATGAACAAGGAAATATGATAATAACTAATTTATTATTGCCTCTAGGGCGTATTTCCAATAGTCTCCCACTTGCACTAGAGTCAATAATCTAGTTCACATCACCATGGGATTCGCATTGTTATGAATATAACACCCAATGAGTTTTGGGGCTCGATCATGCTTTGCATGTGAGAGAGGTCTTATAGTCAACGGGTCTACGATATTCAGATCCGTGTGTACTTTGCAAATCTCTATGTCAAACCATAAACACTGCTACCACACTCCACTTGGTACTATTTCCAAATGGCTGCTCCACTATACGTATCCAGATTGCTACTACTAGTCATCCGGATAGGTGTTAAAGCTTGCATCGACGTAACTCTTTACGGCAAACTCTTTATCACCTCCATAATCTAGAAACATCTCCTTAGTCTTTTAGTTACTAAGGACAATCTTGACCGCTGTCCAGTGCTCCATTCCAGGATCACTTTGGAACCTTCCAGCTATACTTATGGCAAGGCTGACATCGGGTCTTGTGCACAGCATTGCATACATGATAGAGCCTATGGCTGAAGCATAGGTGATGACACTCATCCTTTTTCTATCTTGTGCAGTCACTGGGCATAGAGTCATACTCAATTTTATACCTTACAAATCAGGCGAGAACTCTTTCTCTGACTGATCCATTTTGAACTCTTTCAAAATCTTGTCAAGGTACGTGCTCATTGAAAGTCTCATCAGGTATCTTGATCTATCTCTATAGATCTTGATGCTCAACAATTAGGTAGCTTTATCCAGGTCTTCCTTTGAAAAATCACTTTTCAAACAACCATTTATGCTTCCCAGAAATCCTACATTATTTCCGATCAACAATATGTCATCCACATATACTTATCAGAAATTCTATAGTGCTCCCACTCACTTTATTGTAAATACAAGTTTCTCAGAAACCTTGTATAAACATTAAAACTTTGATCACCTCATCAAAGCGTATATTCCAACTCCGAGATGCTTGCTTCAGTCCATAGAAGGATCACTAAAGCTTGCACACCTTTTAGCATCCTTAGGACTAACAAAACCATCCGGTTGTATCACATACAACCTTTCCTCAAGTAAACAGTTAAGGAAACGATGTTTTGACATCCATCTGCCAGATTTCATAATTGAAAACACAGCAACTGCTAACATAATTCCAACAGACTTTAGCACCACTACGAGTGAGAAAGTCTCATCATAGTCAACTCCTTGAACTTGTCACAAACATCTTTGCAACAAGTCGAGCTTTACAAATAGTGACATTCACCATCAGTGTCTGTCTTCATTTTAAAGATCCATTTGTACTCAATGACCTGCCGTCCAACGAGCAAGTCTACCAA
Organism: Hordeum marinum; assembly: GCA_022496015.1. Lineage (NCBI taxonomy): Eukaryota > Viridiplantae > Streptophyta > Magnoliopsida > Poales > Poaceae > Hordeum > Hordeum marinum. The sequence goes on along the minus strand of CM039673.1, from coordinate 467,469,064 downwards.
AGTCTACACTTGGTTTCCATACATGGATCCTATCTCGGATTTCATGGCCTCCAACCATTTGTCGGAATCCGGGCCCATCATCGCTTCTCCATAGCTCGTAGGTTCATCGTTGTCCAACAACATGATCTCCAAGACAGAGTTGTCGTACCACTTAGGAGCAGTACACATCCTTGTCGACCTACGAAGTTCGATAGTAACTTGATCCTGAAGCTTCATGATCATCATCATTAACTTCCTCTTCAACTAACGTAGGCTTCACAGAAACATCTTTCTGCGCTGCGCTACTCTCTGGTTGAACAAAGGTTTAACAACCTCATCAAGTTCTATCTTCCTCCCACTCAATTCTTTCGCGAGAAACATTTCCTCGAGAAAGGATCCGTTTAAACAACAAACACTTTGCACTAGGATCTGAGATTGAAGGTTCACCCAACTGATCTTAGGGTATTCTATGAAGATGCATTTGTCCGCCTTGGGTTCGACCTCATTAGGTGAAAACATTTTCCACACAAGTGTCATAGACCCAAATATTAAGAAATGACAGCTTAGGTTTCTATCAAACCATAATTCACATGGTGTCATCTCAACGGATTTAGATGATGCCCTATTTAAAGTGAATGTAGTTGTCTCTAATGCATAACCCCAAAAATTATAGTAGTAAAACGATAAGAGACGTCACATTATGCACCATATCAATAGAGCATGACTATGATGTTCGGACACACCATCACACTATGGTGTTCTAGGTGGCGTTAGTTGTGAAACAAATTTCACATTGTCTTAAGTTGTATGCCAAACTCGTAACTCAGATATTCACCTCCACGATCATATCGCAGTTATTTTTATCTTCTTGTCACGATGATCTTAAACTTCACTCTGAATTTGCTTGAACCTTTCAAACGATTCAGACTTGTGTTTCATTACGTAAATATACACTATATTTACTCAAATCATCAGTGAAGGTAAGAAAATAACGATATCCACTGCACGCTACAAAACTTACTAGATTGCATACATCAAAATGTATCATTTCCAATGAATCACTTGCCCGCTCCATCCAACGGGGTCCTTTGGTCATCTTGCCCAAGAGGCATGGTTCGCATGTCTCAACCGATTCGAAATCGAATGAGTCCAAATATCCATCACCATGGAGTTTCTCCATGCGCTTTATACCAATATGACATTTTGCGGCAGTGCCACAAGTATGTGGTACTATCATTATTTAACTTTGTATCTTTTGACATCAATGTTATGAACAAGTGTATTACTACGATCAAGATTTCAACAAACCATTCTCACTGGGTGCATGACCATTGAAGGTATTATTCATGTAAACAGAATAACTATTATTCTCTGACTTAAATGAATAACCGTATTGCAACAAACATGATCTAATCATGTTCATGCTCAACGCAAAACACCAAATAACATTTATTTAGGTTCGTCACTAACCCTGAAGGTTGAGAGAGCGTGCGATGTTGATCACATCAACCTTGGAAACATTTCCAACACACATCGTCACCTCACCCTTAGCTAGTTCTCCGTTTATTCCGTAGCATTTATTTCGAGTTACTAACATTTAGCAACCAAACCGGTATCCAATACCCAGGTGCTACTAGGAGTACTAGCAAGGTACACATCAATAACTCGTATATCAAATATACTTCTGTCGATGTTGCCAGCCTTCTTATCTACCAAGTATCTAGGGTTGTTCCGCTTCAGCGACCTCTCACCTCATAATAGAAGCACTTAGTCTCGGGTTTGAGTTCAACTTTGGGTTGCTTCACTGGAGCAGCAACTGACTTGCTATCCATGAAGTTTCCCTCCTTGCTCTTGCCCTTCTCGAAACTAGTGGTTTGATTAACCATCAACACTTGACGCTCCTTCTTGATTTCTACCTTCGCGGTGTCAAACATCGCGAACAGCTCAGGGATCAACATCTCTTTCCCTGGCATTTTATAGTTCATCACCAAGTTCTAGTAGCTCAGTGACAGTGACTTGGAGAACTACATCAATCACTATCTTATCTGGAAGATCAACTCCCACTCGATTCAAGCGATTGTAGTACCCAGACAGTCTGAGCACATGCTCAATGATTGAGCTATTCTCTTTTATCTTGCAGGCAAAGAATCTCGTTGGAGATCTTATATCTCGCAACTCGGGCATGAGGCTGAGATCACAATCTCAGCTCTTAGAACATCTCATATGTTCCGTGACGTTCAAAACGTTTTGGAGCCTCAATTCTAAGCCGTAATGCATGACGCACTAAACTATCAAGTAGTCATCGAAACGTGCCTGTCAGATGTTCACAACATCTACAGTCGACGCTAGATGGGGTAGCGCACCGAGCGGTGCATTAAGGACATAAGCCTTCTTTGCAGCAATGAGGACAATCCTCAGATCACGGACCCAGTCCGCAATTTTGCTACCAACATCTTTCAATTCTATTTCTCTAGGAACATATAAAAATACAAGGGAGCCACAACGCGAGCTAGTAATCTACAACATAATTTGCAAAGACACTTTGACTATGTTCATGATAATGAGTTCAATTAATCATATTACTTAAGAACTCCCACTCAAATTGACATCCCTCCGATCATTCGAGTGATACATGATCCAAATTCACCAACTCAAGTCCGATCATCACGTGAGTTGAGGTGGCTGCAATGGTGAACATCATCATGTTGATCATATCTACTATATGACTCATGTTCGACCTTTCGGTCTCTTGCGTTCCGAGGCCATGTCTGTACATGCTAGGCTCGTCAAGTTTAACCCGAGTGTTCTGCATGTGCAACACTGGCTTGCACCCGTTGTATGTGAACGTAGAGTCTATCACACCCGATCATCACGTGGTGTCTCAACACGACAAACTTTCGCAACGGTGCACACTCGGGGAGAACACAATTTATCTTGAAATTAAGTGAGGGATCACCTTATAATGCTACCGCCGTCCTAAGCAAAACAAGGTGCATAAAAAGGATTAACATCACATGCAAATCATAAGTGACATGATATGGCCATGCACTTGTGCTTTTGATCTCCATCTAGAAAGCACCGGCATGATCTCCATCGTCACCGGCACGACACCATGGTCTCCATCATCTTGATATCCATCAACGTGTCGCCATCGGGGTTGTCACGCCCTACATGCTTCTACTACTATTGCTACCGTAGCGATAAAGTAAAGCATTACATAGCGCTTAATGATTGACACGCAGGTCATACAATAATTAAAGACAACCCTATGGCTCCTGCCGATTGCCGTATTCAACGACATGCAAGTCGTGAAATTCTATACATCACATGATCATCTCATACATCACATATATCTCATCATGTAATTGGCCATATCACATCACAACATACCCTGCAAAAACAAGTTAGACGTCCTCTAATTGTTGTTGCATGTTTTACGTGGCTGCTACGGGTATCTAGCAAGAACGATTCTCACCTACGCATAAACCACAACGGTGATACATAGATTGCTTTTCAACCTTCTCAAGGACCGCCTTTGTCGAATCCGATCCAACTAAAGTGAGAGAAACTGTCACCCGCAAGCCATCTAGGCAACAAGTTGCGTTGAGGGAACCGGTCTCTCGTAAGCGTACGAGTAATGTTGGTCCGAGCCGCTTCATCTCACAATCCCGCTGAACCAAAATACGACCAAGGGAGGAAGCAATCTGAGCATCAACGCCCACAAACCTTTTGTGTTCTACTCGAGATCTCATCAAACCATCAACCTAGCTCATGATGCCACTGTTGGGGAACGTCGCATGGGAAACAAAAAATTTCCTATGCACACGCAAACCTATCCATGGTGATGAGCATCTACGAGAGGGAGAGTGGATCTACATACCCTTGTAGATCGCTAAGCGGGAAGCATTAAGAAACGCGGTTGGTGTAGTCAAACATCTTCGCGATCCAAATCGCCGAGCGTCCCGCGATCTCATCACGATCCATCCCGCGATCCAATCACGATCCGTCCCGTGAACTCATCACGATCCGTCCCGCGATCTCATCACGATCCGTCTCACGATCTTGATCACGATCTGTCCCGCGAACTCATCACGATCCGTTCCGCGATCTCATCACGAACTGTCTCGCGATCTCGATCACGGTCCTTCCGATCTAGCACCGAACGGACGGCACCTCCGCGTTCAGCGCACGTGCAGCTTGATGACGATCTTCACCGTCTTGATCCAGCAAGAGGAGGTGGAGAGGAGAGATAGTTCACCGGCAGCATGACGGCGCTCCGGTGATGGTGGTGGAGTGATTTCGACAGGGCTTCGCCTAAGCGCTACGGAAAACCGATCTAGAGGAGAAACTATGCACCGGTGTAACGGGTAGCACGTGGCCGGAAATTCTGTCCAAAAACCACCCAATCCAAGGGGAGCAATCCTACTTCACCTCCAATCCTAGTTGGAGTAGGATTGCCTCCTATTGGCTGATTTTCCACCTTTTGCTTTAGGACTTTCTCTCCTGCGCCATGGGCCTTTGTGGATGTTTTCCCAGCCCACTAAGGGCTGGTTATTATTCTCCCACAGCCCATGGACCTCTTGGGGTCGAAATACCCCTCCCGGAGGTCCCCCGGTACACTACCGGCACTCCCGGTACACTACCGATACTCCCGGTACACTACCGATGAGCCCGAAACTTTTCCGGCGACCAAACTGGGACATCCTATATATGAATCTTTACCTCCGGACCATTCCGGAGCTCCTCGTGACGTCCGGGATCTCATCCGGGACTCCGAACAACCTTCGGTCACCACCATACATAACTCTACACTACCGAAACGTCACCGAACCTTAAGTGTGCACACCCTGCGGGTTCGAGAACTATGTAGACATGACCGAGACACCTCTACGGTCAATAACCAATGGCGGGACCTCGACGACCACATTGGTTCCTACATATTCTACGAAGATCTTTATCGGTCGAACCTCTATGTCAAGGATTCAGTTAATCCCGTACGATGTTCCCTTTGTTCTTCGGTATGTTACTTGCCCGAGATTCGATCGTCGGTATCTCCATACCTAGTTCAACCTCGTTACTGGCAAGTCTCTTTACTCGTTCCGTAATACAAGATCCCGCAACTAACAATTAGTCACATTGCTTTCAAGGCTCATTGTGATGTTGTATTACCGAGTGGGCCCTGAGATACCTCTCCGTCACACGGAGTAACAAATCCCAGTCTCGATCCATGCCAACTCAACAGACACCCTCGAAGATACCTGTAGAGCACATTTATAGTCACCCAGTTACGTTGCGACGTTTGATACACACAAGGCATTCCTCCGATATCCGTGAGTTGCATGATCTCATGGTCATAGGAACATATACTTGACATGCAGAAAACAGTAGCAATAAACTGACACGATCATATGCTATGTTTGTAGTTTGGGTCTTATCCATCACATCATTCTCCTAATGATGTGATCCCGTTATCAAATGACATCTCATGTCCATGGCTAGGAAACCTTAACCATCCTTTGATCAACAAGCTAGTCCATTAGAGGCATACTAGGGACATGGTTTTGTCTATGTATCCACACATGCATTTAAGTCTCCGATCAATACAATTATAGCATGGATAATAAACGATTATCATGAACAAGGAAATATGATAATAACTAATTTATTATTGCCTCTAGGGCGTATTTCCAACATGACTTGCGACCCGCCGTCAACTACGCGTCACCGTCTCCGCCGTCGCCGCCGCCGAGAGAGAGGGGATTCGTGGGAAAGGTTTTGTTTTTACGAAAAGGCCATCAGTCTGTTGGGAATTCGAAACGGAGCCCTCACGTCCTCTCAAGTGAATGACCAATAAAACCAGAAAAAGAAAAAACAGTCGAAATATCTGTTTTTCTAAAGAAATTAAACATGCATACGCCTTTAACAAGCAAACACACATTGTGATCTGGACAAGCAAGAAAATTTGCTCGGGAAAAGCTAATTTTCATAGAATTGGTTTTGTTCTATTCTCTCAAAAGATCACAATATGTGTTGTTTTCTCATGAAAACGTGCACGCAGATTGGAGACCTGAACATATTTATTATACTTCTATTTTAGATATTTTGGAGAAGCCAAAACGATGTCGTGTCAATTAACTTTGTTTTCAAAAGGAATAAACTTACACCGTAGTTGCATCATAAACTAACGATGGAAAAATAAAAGAATTGGTTTTGCGTGAAATCGAAAATCTTGTTAGGGGGCTATCCAACCAATTATAGTGGATTATTCTTGTCCACTGGATCTAGCTACGTAAAGGCGTGGTGGGAGGCGTTGCTGGCAAGGCCGTCGGTCAAGAAGGTGATAGCTGGCATGCTTCCGGATTTTGGATTCAGGAGCGGGAGCATACCATGAGAAGGCATGCTTGTGTGTTTGCGATGTTTTAATCATGTCTGCCCAACCAACAAGAAATAAAGTAAGCAAAGTGTGGGTGCGGATATGAAATAACTTGTTTTCGTGAATTGTCCTCTAATGCCCATTAGAATTGGTTCCCAGGTGAGCAAGTTCATGGTCTACGCCCTCTATTTTTGCCAGTAGTACCATGGTTTTCACATCAGTGTTGTTGCAAAATCAACTAAAGATGTTCTATATGGTTCTCTTCTCAAATAAGAATCAATATTGGAATCACGTCCACTTGACATATAAGGAAAAGTAAAAAAAGTAAATTGTTCATCAAACTCATTGTAAGTGGGTACTTACGAGAAAACTCAAGAGCCTACATTTGCGCAAAGGGTGATGAAGTAGCCATGAATTCTCAAGTACACGAGAATAGGAACATTCGCCCACTTTATCAGTTTCGTCTAAATGTAGACATTCACGTACAAAAGTTGGGCCAATTATGGCATGGTACGTGCTACTGATCTCGATTCCGGAGGAGGCAAGACAACTTTTTCTTACGGCTACAAAATGCTCACTGGGTAGAGGAGATAGAGTTAGCTTCTAGCATGACAGGTGGATTGGTGGGCGGAGTCTCGTGGAGTTGGTGCCAACTTTAATGTCATTCATCAGAGCTCTGATGCTCGTGAAGGGAAGAGAATAACGATGGTTGATGCTCGGTCATGTTAATTGTGGATCAAGGATATTAGAGGGATTCTGTCCATCGAGCCCATTGTTGAATTCATGGATCTGTGACTAGCAATCAAGCCCCCCCTTATATTGGGAAGAAGACAATTTCATATAGTGGCTCGAGGAAAATGGGCATTATTCTGCCAAATTGGCCTACAAGGCCTACTTCTTTGGAGTTGAGATGTCTAACCATGCAATACACCTAGGGAAGAATGATGTGTCACCCAAGGAAAGGTATTTCACTTGGCTTACCATGCATGACCCTTATTGGATGGAAGATCACCTGCAATGCAACAAAGGAACACAAAGCGACCACCAGGTTGTTTGTTTTGTGACCAATCCCATGAGAATATAAAGCATATGATGATTCAATGTTCATACATGCGACAATTTTGTTTTTTTGCTTCCAATTACGATCAGACCTGGGCTTTTTGCTCCTACCCGGGATGACTTGGCTAGGGCATGGTGATGCACTTGTGCTCCATTACGAGACAATTGCCGGTCTCAAATCCGAGAGACATCATGATCATCATTGTTGGTTTTAGGAAGCTTTGCTTAGAAACGAATGTGCGTGCCTTCGAGGCTAAATCGTTGTCGATGCACCATCTGGTACAGCTAACACTTGATGAATACAAGCAATGGCGGCAAACAAGGATGTGTGGGGCAGGCGACAATGAGGAGTAGGGCTATTGAATTAGGGGCGGCTACTAGGGTCGTTGCAGAGTTTGTATCGACTAAGATTCTTTCCTTGTCGATTTCAATTGTAATTTGTAATTCTCCTCCATCTTAATATAACCGATAGGTATTGCATGTTCTTGGAAAAAACATAGGCATTCTTGCCATAATAGCAATAATACGACTCTCCTATGTACTTTGGTCTTGGAGGAGGGTGCTTTTAGAAGACAATGTCTCCCATTTGCAAGAAGACCCCCTCCCCCAACCAGACAAAAAGGTATTAACTTCTTGCATGTATTGCACCTTGCCAAGAAGCGATTCTGTAAAAAAAGTAAATGGGAAGACACATGCTAGTCCTTAGGATAGTCGCTCTTCACTATCAATGGTTAGTGTGATAGAGGGCCGCATGCAGGGGCGGAGACAGGATTTAAGTATGGGGGGCCAAGCCAACCTGAGAAAAAGAAATCCGATGCAAAAAGTAGTCAAATAAAACAAGGTTGATAAGTTGAGAACTCGAAAGCAAGCGGCTTAAAAACAAATTAATCCTAATGGTGTTTGGTTGTGTTTTTTCTCTTCATAACTGCTGAATGATAAATGGCAATCACAAAATTAGCTATATTGTATAAGTTTGACATAGAAATTTTTGGCATCACAGATAGATAGGAAATTGTATAACATAATTTGCATCACAATAATTTATGAGACATGTAGAAGATATAAACTCTTCGTAGCATCTCGGATCACACAACAAAACAAGTAAAAGTACAATTTTGACACCGAGAGAAGATGAGAATTGGGACATCTTGGGTCAGACAACAAAACAAGTAAAATCTGGTGTATAGTTTCGACACCGAGAGAAGATGAGAACTGGGACATCTCGGAATACACAACAAAACAAATAAAATCTGATGTATAATTTCGACACCGAGAGAAGATGTGAATTGGGAGATATTCATAGAGTCTGATGTGCTAACCTTTGTCTGGAGCAGCGAATTAGGCTGCGTTTGCCGACACACCGTACAAACCAGATGGTGAGCGTAGAGCAGGGAGAGCAGATCGATCACGGGCAGGCCGCAGGCGGGCGGCAGGGCACGAGACATCGGCATCGGCGCTAATCACATGTACACGACAATCACGAGAGAATCCAACTTCCAGGAGACTACTACTCTCTTCATTATGAACTACATATGGATGTATATAGACATAATTTAGAGTATAGATTCATGCATTCTACTCCGTATGTAGTCCATATATAGTTGAATCCCTAAAAAGACAAATATTTAGGAATGGAGGGAGTAGCACGGAAGCTAATTTGCCAATCTAGCCGACATGTATCTGTTCGAAGTCCGCTCGGTCATTCGGGGGGGGGGGGGAGGGGAGGGGGCTGGCCCTTGCTTGCCCTGGCTCCGCCACTGGCCGCATGCGATGAAGTGTCATGCCATTTCTCGTGCATGCTCTGATATTTGAAGAATGTAGAGAGGTGAATCTTGATTTCAACACAATTATGTTTGAATAAAGGTAATCGTGAATCAAACAGGTTTGAGCACGAGCTAGCTCCAATAGACAAGAATAATCCACTATAATTGGTTGGATAGCCCCTAACAAGATTTTTGATTTCACGCAAAAAACAATTTTCTATTTTTCCATCATTAGTTTATGATGCAACTACCTGTAAGTTTATTCCTTTTGAAAACGAAGTTAATTGACACGACATTGTTTTGGCTTCTCCAAAATATCTAAAATAGAAGTATAATAAATATGTTCATGTCTCCAATCCGCGTGCACGTTTTCATGCGAAAACAACACATATTGTGATCTTTTGAGAGAATAGAACCAAACCTATTCTATGAAAAGTAGCTTTCTCGGAGCAAATTTTCTTGCTTGTCCAGATCACAATGTGTGTTTGCTTGTTAAAGGCGTATGCATGTTTAATTTATTTAGAAAAACAGATATTTCGATTGTTTTTTCTTGTTCTCGTTTTATAGGTCATTCACTTGAGAGGACATGAGGGCTCCATTTCGAATTCCCAACAGACTGATGGCCTTTTCGTAAAAACAAAACCTTTACCACGAATCCCCTCTCTCTCGACGGCGGCGGCGACGGTGACGCGTAGTTGACGGCGGGTCACAAGTCAGTGCCTCCTCTCATCTATCTACCCGGGATGCCCTGCCCCCACTCTCTCTCTCTCTCTCTGCGCGAGCGGTGGCGAAGGTGGCACCGGAGAACGGGTGGCGGCGGGGGCCGAGAACGGAGACCGCTCATGCAGCGTCGCCCGCCGCTCGTGCGCCCAACCTAGGAGAGCGACATAGCCGTCGTCGTAACGTCGTTCGTTCCCTGTCCCTTCCCCTGTTCGCGCGACATTTTTCTGGCCTCTGACTGATGCGACTCTGTAACGGACACTGTATCCCTAGCTCAAACTTTCTTGAGCTTATGAACTTGAAATTAGTCCCAGGTGATTCTGGAGTATAATCGCATGAATGAATGCAAGGCTAACTACAAGCCATCATTAAGGATAGTAAAACTGAACCTAAACCCAGCTCTCTCACGCGTTCACTAATTTAGGCCGTCGGATTTCATAGCTTGTCGTTCCTGGCCGTTTGATTGGCGTCCACTCGCGACGTGGGCTGTTCGTGGGCCAGCTGTCCTATGTGAAGCTACTCCCGAAGCCGAATCGAGACCCTCTCGTTCCTTTATACGATGGAGCGTTCGATCTCAGATGGAAGGTCATCAAACATTCCCTTCCATTGCACACTAATCGACCGTCTCCCTCCTTCAATTCCAACCCACTATCTATCCTCTGTCTCTCCCCTCATGACACAGGTTGCGCCGCCGCCGTTATTTCGTTTGGCTCACAGTGGCGCAGACCTCGGTCGTCCCGTCGGAATGTCGTCACTCTCTCCGTCTAGCCGCCGATGTCCTCCTTCTCCTAGGAAGGCGCAACAATGAGCATCTATATCTCTGGACCGCCATGAGCGCCCCAGACCTAACCTACCTGCACCGATGAAGGTCAAGTGAGCGGCGGCGATGAAGTCGAACCATTCCCATGGGCGGTCAGGCAGCCCCGCGCGCATCTTGTCGCTCACTGAGGAACATCCGCCAACCCGCCCACGGTGCACTCTGCCATCGATCCGCCCGCCCGACCGCGGATCACCGCCGCCGGCAGGTAATTCTGTGCCAGATCCATCGCGCCCTTCTCTCTGATTCTCCAAACTCTCGGGGGCGGCAGATCGCCGGTCTCGATGAAGGGCCTGCTATCGATCTGATGGTAACCTCGCTGGTACTTTGCTCTGACCTCACCTACCCAAAAGCAGGGCAATGGTGCCGGTAAAAAGGCAAATGCAGGGCTTTGCTTTTGCCACAAATTCGAGTTCTTCTGTTTTTGGCAAACGAAATATCTGTCTGGATATGTAAACGGATGTGCTCCTACCGTAGAGTTGCCATACTCTGTTTCCTAATTTTTTGCTTTCTTCCCCGATTACATGTTGAGGCCTTCCAACGTCTGTACGGCATGGTGACCATCCAATATAAAGTTAGCGCTGTGTTAGCCGCGAACTGGTCCCTATTGCGATGGTTATATACCTCCTCGATTTCCAGCAACTGATCGCTGCTCGAGGTGACCCTCTACCTGGCAGGCGGATTACCATGGTCGACTGGATTGATCGATTAGATACCATCAAGCGCTGGATTCCTTCGGGTGCCTGGCCGCAGCTGAATCTCCTCAGTGCGTTGTCTCCCCCTCGCACTAGATCCCCTCGGATATTTGAATATCATTCCGGTCTTAAATTATGTTCCTGGAGAGAAACACATGAAACTGAGGTACTGCTACGCTGCCTGATCTTCCGTCTCACCAACGGATCTCCTCTCACATGATCCTGCGACGGTTGTCGTGCAGGTATTGACTTCAGTTTCTACATTTTAGATAGATCAGTAGGCTAAATTTTCACCATGGAGATGACTAAGCATGCTTTCTCTGTCTTTTGCACTATTCTTCAATACAAAATATTGCACCTGACAGGCAGAATTGAGAGGACTTGAATGGGGTAAGGACCTCTGCTACATCGGCTAACACAGCAGCAAGGATTCGCTTACTCGGTATTATCCATTGCTCCAGCCGTATACAACCGTGCAAGTTAGGTTATATCGATGAATATTATTGAAAAAATAATTCTTCATACATTACGACAATGTGATTTATTTCTGGAATATGCTTGCTACAATCGAGTAGAAGGAATACTTACTGAAGTTGCCAGCATTTTCAACTGTGTGGTATTTGATCTTTACTACCACCAGTGTTTTTCAGATGTATTTTTCTCTTTCTCCCATTTACAATGCGAGGAAGTTGCAGCTTTCTATAGTTCACAATATTCGAGACATATGTTATTCTTTGGTTTTAGAAAAATAAAGCATAGTGATATAAATACTTCTCAATATTCGAGATATAGAAATGTCAATATTAGAATTGATAGTGTGTCATTTACCTATCTATGCATAAAAAATTAACTTGCATTTTTTAGTTCAATGTTTATGTGGAACAACTAGATGTATTTGGCACACCTTGTTGGTTACTCCATACTTATCCAGATGGCTGCAACAAGTGTTTGTTTCACTTTGCCTTTGGTTACTACATACTTTATCCGGAGAACTATAGCAATTGTTGTTTTGGCGGGACTATAGCAAACCTTTGTTTCGGGACATTGCTTTGGTAACTATTCCCTTCATTTCAAAATAAGTGACTCGGCTTTGTACTAGATTTATACTAAATTTAATACAAAATCGAGTCACTTATTTTGGGATGGAGGGAGTACATGTTTATGTGGAGGACAATAGCAAGTATTCCTTTTGCCGGACTATGGGAAGTCTTTGTTTCATAGCATCCCGTCATTGCTTTCGTTCACTCTACAACAAGAAAGGAAGGTTTTTATGAGGTATTTGGCTCTTCCTACATGAAAACTTTTTGTAACTATTGGGTCAGCAGGGGGGCAGCATCCAACAAAAAGATAGTGCTGCAGACTATGTGGAGTTGGTCCAGCTAATTAGATAAGCGTGCTGCAGTACCCACAGCTGTCCATATCTATTTTCTCTATTACGATTGCTAATCTGCTGATTTTGTTTCTTCGTTGTGACAGATTGCCGTACATGTGTTGTCTCTAGATCTCCAGAAACCTGTGATGAAACATGCTGGTTGAATGGTCAACTCCATTGTTATTTCAATCTATTTTATCATTTTCATGTGTTATCACTTCATGTACTAACAAAAAAGTTATATATCTCTTTGTCAAGAAAACTTCAAAATAGACGGATGCAGCAACGCACGTCAACAATGATCTAGTATGTCATATGTTTTGCAGGGTTTGATGCTCTGAGGTTTCTCTGCCATGGCTCCGCATTACCAGGCCAGCATCCTGATTGCCTCCCCATCCTATCCAGACGCCATCACTTGGTCCAGTGACAACTTGGTGGCCGTTGCCTCTGGCCATATCGTCACTATCCTGGTACGGGCAAATTCAACACCCTATTGCGCTGCATTCACTTTCACTCTTCAGTCATTATGATAATTAATCAATCTGTTGGATTGACCTTGCGTTCATCATGTGTTTCCTCTAGAACCCAGCGGCACTCGACGGGCCTCGCGGTCTTGTTGTGCTTCGCCTTAGGGATCCTTTTCCCATTGGAGTGGTGAACAGGGAAGGTAGGCCCTAAGTTGAATGTGTATTGCACATGTTAGTAGAGCACTCATGCAGTTTGATAGGCACAATGAGGTGAAATTGTTATTTCATCCTGAGAGTCTTTTGAAACGAGGAATTCAGTGACTTGTTTAGCTGTTCATTCTGTCAAAAATATTGAAGGTTGTTCAGTTGTTCTGTAGTAAGAAGTTTGTTAACATCTAGCATATTGCAGTGAGAATAGGATATGATATTATGCTGTCTAAATGAAGTGAAAATCCTATAGTACTTGTTTTGGACGGACTACAGTGAAAATATCTGGATGACATTTAAGAAGTTGCCTACTTTACGACAACCGGAAAATAGCAACTTTTGTTTTAATTGAAATGTTCTCAATGTTTGCAGATCTCTTTGAACCAAGTTTCGTGCCAACATCCTTAGCCCGTGATACTGAACCATGTGCACGGTCAGTTTCATGGTCTCAACAAGGATTTGCTCCAAATTCTGGGTAATTTCTGTTGACTGATATATCAGATTCTTGTATTCATCTTTTCGCCTAATACTTTTGTTTATATGGATCATTATTTCAGTTGTTTGTTGGTTGTCTCTATTGTTGATAGTCACGTGAATCTTTACCGTCCGCCAGTTTCAGAATTTTGTGATGACTGGGTTAAGGTAAACCTGTTTGGCTAAATTAGTTCATATTAAGACATCTGAGTTAGAATCGGTACCTGTCATATTTCTCTTTTTCCATGTACTTGTGACTAAAGTTTGCATGATCCATATGCATAACAACAACAACAACAAAGCCTTTAGTCCCAAACAAGTTGGGGTAGGCTAGAGGTGAAACCCATAAGATCTCGCGACCAACTCATGGTTCTGGCACATGGATAGCCAGCTTCCACGCACCCCTGTCCATGGCTAATTCTTTCGTGATGCTCCAGTCCTTCAGATCTCTCTTTACGGACTCTTCTACCCCGGCCTCTTTTGACATTATCAGCATGCTTAAGCTGTCCGCTGTGTACTGGGCTTCTGGAGGCCTGCGTTGAATATGCCCAAACCATCTCAGACGATGTTGGACAAGCTTCTCTTCAATTGGCGCTACCCTAACTCTATCTCGTATATCATCATTCCAGATGCGGTCCTTCCTTGTGTGGCCACACATCCATCTCAACATGCGCATCTCTGCCACACCTAACTGTTGCACATGTCGCCTTTTCGTCGGCCAACACTCAGCGCCATACAACATTGCGGGTCAAACTGTCGTCCTATAGAACTTGCCTTTTAGCTTTTGTGGCACCCTCTTGTCACAAAGAATGCCAGAAGCTTGGCGCCACTTCATCCATCCGTCTTTAATTCGATGGTTCACATCTTCATCGATATCCCCATCCTTCTACAACATTGACCCCAAATATCGAAAGGTGTCCTTCTGAGGCACCACTTGCCCATCAAGGCTAACATCCTTCTCCTCGTCGTTCCTAGTAGTACTGAAAGCACACCTCATGTACTCGGTTTTAGTCCTACTAAGTTTAAAACCTTTCGATTCCAAGGTTTGCCTCCATAACTTCAACTTCTTGTTGACCCCCGTCCGGCTCTCATCGACTAGCACCACATCGTCCGCAAAGAGCATACACCATGGGATATCTCCTTGTATATCCCTTGTGACCTCATACATCACCAAGGAAAAAAGATAAGGGCTCAAAGCTGACCGTTGATGCAGTTCTATCTTAATTGGGAAGTTGTCACTGTCGCCATCACTTGTTAGAACACTTGTCATAGCATTATCGTACATGTCCTTGATGAGGTAATGTACTTTGTTGGGACTTTGTGTTTCTTCAAGGCCCACCACATAATATTCCGCGGAATCTTATCATAGGCCTTCTCCAAGTCAATGAACACCATATGTAGGTCCTTCTTTTGCTCCCTATATCTCTCCATAAGTTGTCGTACCAAGAAAATGGCTTCCATGGTCGATCTCCCAGGCATGAAACCAAACTGATTTTTGGTCACGCTTGTCATTCTTCTTACACGGTGCTCAATGACTCTCTCCCATAGCTTCATTGTATGGATCATCAGCTTAATCACACGGTAATTAGTACAACTCTGAACATTCGCCTTGTTCTTGAAGATTGGTACTAATATACTCCGTCTCCATTCTTCTGGCATCTTGTTTGCCCGAAAAATAAGGTTGAAAAGATTGGTTAGCCATACTATCGCTATGTCCCCGAGGCCTCTCCACACCTCAATGGGGATACAATCGGGGCCCATCGCCTTGCCTCCTTTCATCCTCTTTTAAGCCTCTTTGACCTCCGACTCCTGGATTCGCCTCACAAAACGCCTGCTAGTATCATCAAAGGAATCATCCAGATCAATGGTACAGCTCTCACTCTCCCCATTGAACAACTTGTCAAAGTACTCCCGCCATCTATGCTTAATCTGCTCGTTCTTCACCAGGAGTTGATCTGCTCCGTCCTTGATGCACTTGATTTGGTCAACATCCCTCGTCTTCCTCTCTCGGCTCTTGGCCATCTTATAGGTGCCCCTTTCGCCTTCCTTCGTGTCTAACCTTTGGTAGAGGTCCTCATACGCCCGACCCCAAGCTTCACTCACAGCTCGCTTTGCGGCCTTCTTTGCCATCTGGTACTTCTCTATGTTGTCTGCCTCTCACTCCTATCCAGATAAGCGAATTTTGATTGGTCAGACAAAGTTTTGTCCAACAACTGTTCCATGAATACCAAAAAATTTATGGGATATAACATCATCATCATACTAGTACTTCCAAATACGGATTCAGCCCGCATTTTTTAGGCTTCCTGGGCCAATAGATATCCGGTGTTCATTTTTTCTTTTGTGTCATAGGAAATTTAAAGCTGGGAACCAAAAACATGAGACTTGCAAGCGTGTTGGACAAAACACATGACCATCCATTACACGTTAGCAAAGGATCCAACCATTTTGTGAACCCAGTCAAACACAAGAGCTTTTTGCAGCAGAGATCGCATGACTATCCAGTACAGGAAATCAATTTAATTTCTGAATGCAAGCAAGCAGCAAATAGCTACACGATAAGTTTCCTACACATCATTCCTTTATAATTAAGTTGGTTGTTTGACAATGTACACATTTACATAAACCGGAATGAGAACTTATTTTCACTTGAATGGCTGGATCCTCCAATGATTTTCTTACATCATGTACGAGTTATTTGTGAAGCGACCAATGGCCTCCAATTTTTGATAGTTTTTCTCCAATCTCCTGAAGGTAAAGAAGGAAACAATTCTTAACAAACTGGTAATGAGTATCCTCCACATAAAGAAGGCAACAATTCTTAACATGGAATTAGATTCGGTATCAACAAAAAAAGGGTGAACGTAAAGCCTTCAAAGTACTCCAATCTAAACAACCAACAATTTAATTAAAAATATTTGAGCTTATGAAGAACTACCAAGTTCTCGAGTTAGTATCCTTTCTCTGAAGAAATGTAGCGTAATAACAAGCAGAGAGCAGATATTCCCCAGTTATGTGGAGGGTGTTTTGGCTTGTTTTCTAACTTATGCAGCAGAAAAACAGAAGTTTTGTCTGAAAATGCCTGCACGTCCGGCTACCTAGCAGCCGTCCGGCTTAAGCCCGACGTAGTCGTGTTCTATACCTGTCATCGATGTGCAATCTCAAAAATTGATGAGCTACACCATGTTGTATGGCAAGAGTGCATTGACTACTTGGAGAAGTCACATCAATGTTTATTTGTGGAGAAAAAATTGACTCTAAAATGAACATTGAAGGTTCTACACCTTAATGGTGGGAGCCTGTTTGTTGCTTAGGTTTGTAAATAAGATGAAATAATAGCAATGCATCACTGAGCGCACCATTAGCAAACGTCCTGGCCACAATTAGTCCATAGAAGTTAAGCAGCACCAAGACCCAGGTTGATGGTAGTTTTGGTTAGTCAACCATGTAAGATAGATAAATAGATATTGTAGATAGAAACTAGGTGGTAGGCTAGAGCGGAGCATCGACAAGTTGGTTCGGTAAAACAAGGACAAAACTTGCAGGCATATACTGGCATTACTAATACTTCTAGCTAGCGTGCGTAAATCCTTGTTTTTGAAACAACATATTTATCTTTCTTGATTGAAACAAGAAAAAGACTCAGATAAACAAACAAGCCAGCCAGCTCGACATACTTGTCGTGGAGAAAATCTATCTTCTCCTTGGTCAGGGTCACAACAAAAAAAGGCATGATAAGAAGAAAAAACAATCAGATGTTTGTCTACCTAGTCTTGTGCTCGGCCAACAAAGGAAAAAACACAAGCTGCTGACAATTCATAGACCAACAACAGACACAACAAAAAGGCAGTTTGCATCGACAAGTACAACAATCTGGATTTAATTAAAGACTGATGGGGAAAAACACTAGTTTCAGAGCAAGGACCCCTCATGGGCAGAAATATCCACAAGTAAATATCATATATTGAAAGCATTGTTTTTAAGGCGGTAAGGCGAGGCAAGGCGCTGGGGGCGCCTCACTGCCTAAGCGATAAGGCATAAGGCAAGGCAGACGCCTTAGAGAGTTCTAAGTAACAGAATAGAGTAGAATTTGGTTCATAGTTCATACATACTTTGCAGTTGCTGCTAGTTGTAGAGCCCATATAGCATCCATCCTCTTTGCGCTTTATCTTCTCCCCAACAATGATTCCACAAATATTTGATACAGCAAGGGAAGCCCCATACCTTGCTCATTGCTTGCTGCTGCCTGCTATCTTGGAGAGGAGGGAGAAGCTGCAGGAGATGAGGGGGAGGAGGAACTGCTGGAGAGGAGGGGGAGTAGGAACTGCAGCAGAGGAGGAGGGGAAGCTGCCGGAGAGGAGGGGGAGAAGCTGCTATAGAGGAGGGGGAGAAGCTCAAAGCCTCAGATCCAGCCTAAGGTGGGGGTGGGGGGAAACTGAAACTGATTACAACTCTCTCTCTCTCCCTGTTGGTAATTGTTGGCGCCAAAACAGACTTTCCTGCCCTTTTATTCCCTCTCAGTTATCTGTTTCCCGCCTGAACCTCCCAGCCCTGTCTAAGGCGTCCTAATTTGCCTAAGGCGGCTAAAGCGACGCCTTCGGGACGCCTTGGATGCCTTATGCACTAAGGCGGACGCCTTAGGCACACATGTAAGGCAAGTCCAACGCCTTGGCTCCTGGGGGCGCCCTGACGCCTAGGCGTCGCCTAAGCGACGATGCCTGAGGGACGCCTTAAAAACAATGATTGAAAGCACATCATGATGGCTCTAAAGTACATCGGGACAGTACTTGTTCTACCTATACACATCACAAGAAGCACTAGAGCAATAGGTAAGCATTTTCTTCATTAAACCAAATGCAGTTCCACAGGGGATGTCGCTTATCGAAAACTTGTTGGTCGACCCATGATAAGAGATAAATCAGGCAGTTTATTAGCATATCGGCCGATTTATCGATAAATAGGCCAATTTATCGATCAATTTATCTTATCGGTCATACAATGGTAAATGATAAAACTACCAATTTATCGACGTATCAAGGGATATCTTGAACAATGTTTAGAACTGTGATGATCTCTGCACCTTGCAAGCAGAAAGCAGGTGTCGATCTCATACAGTACGGAGCAAACTTGCTTTTGCAAGCCGAAAACACATCATCTTGTGTTTGATTCAGAAGAAAAAATGGTGAAGAGAGTCAGTTCGTTAAGACCTCTGTCAGAGGAATATTTATCTGCTATCAGCGTCAATTCTTTTATAGACGAGGAATAGTTAAGTACATGCTACTTCTTGAGATTGCGTTGGTTTTCCCTTGAATAGAAAAGGGTGATGCAGCAAAGAAGAGATAAAGATTTCCCTCAATTTGATAGGAGTGCAGAGGCAGACAACATAGAGAAGTACCAGATGGCAAAGAAGGCCGCAAAGCGAGCTGTGAGTGAAGCAAGGGGTCGGGCGTATGAGTACCTCTACCAAAGGTTAGACACTAAGGAAGGAGAAAGGGACATCTATAAGATGGCCAAGAGCCGAGAGAGGAAGACGAGGGATGTTAACCAAATCAAGAGCATCAAGGACGGAGCAGATCAACTCCTGGTGAAGAACGAGGAGATTAAGCATAGATGGCGGGAGTACTTTGAAAATTGTTCAATGGGGAGAGTGACAGATCTACCATTGATCTGGATGATTCCTTTGATGATACTAACAAGCGTTTTGTGAGGCGAATCCAGGAGTCGGAGGTCAAGGAGGCTTAAAAGAGGATGAAAGGAGGCAAGGCGATGGGCCCCGATTGTATCCCCATTGAGGTGTGGAGAGGCCTCGGGGACATAGCGATAGTATGGATACCCAAACTTTTTAACCTTATTTTTCGGGCAAGCAAGATGCCTGAAGAATCGAGACGGAGTATATTAGTACCAATCTTCAAGAACAAAGGATGCCATACAACGAAGCCATGCGAGAGAGTCATTGAGCACCGTGTAAGAAGAATGACAATCGTGACCAAAAATCAGTTTGGTTTCATGCCTGGGAGATCGACCATGGAAGCCATTTTCTTGGTACGACAACTTATGGAGAGATATAGGGAGCAAAAGAAGGACCTACATATGGTGTTCATTGACTTGGAGAAGGCCTATGATAAGATTCCGCGGAATATTATGTGGTGGGCCTTGAAGAAACACAAAGTCCCAACAAAGTACATTACCAAATCAAGGACATGTACGATAATGTTATGACAAGTGTTCTAACAAGTGATGGCGACACTGACAACTTCCCAATTAAGATAGAACTGCATCAATGGTCAGCTTTGAGCCCTTATCTTTTTTCCTTGGTGATGTATGAGGTCACAAGGGATATACAAGGAGATATCTCATGGTGTATGCTCTTTGTGAACGATGTGGTGCTAGTCGATGAGAGCCGGACGGGGGTCAACAGGAAGTTGGAGTTATGGAGGTAAACCTTGGAATCGAAAGGTTTTAAACTTAGTAGGTCTAAAACCGAGTACATGAGGTGTGCTTTCAGTACTACTAGGAACGAGGAGTGGGAGGATGTTAGCCTTGATGGGCAAGTGGTGCCTCAAAAGGACACCTTTCGATATTTGGGATCAATGTTATAGAAGGATGGGGATATCGATGAAGATGTGAACCATCGAATTAAAGCCGGATGGATGAAGTGGCGCCAAGCTTCTGGCGTTCTTTATGACAAGAGGGTGCCAAAAAAGCTAAAAGGCAAGTTCTATAGGACGGTAGTTTGACCCTCAATGTTGTATGGCGCTGAGTGTTGGCCGACGAAAAGACGACATGTGCAATAGTTAGGTGTGGCAGAGATGCGCATGTTGAGATGGATGTGTGGCCACACTAGGAAGGACCGCATCTAGAATGATGATATACGAGATAGAGTTGGCGTAGCGCCAATTGAAGAGAAGCTTGTCCAACATCGTCTGAGATGGTTTGGGCATATTCAGCGCAGGCCTCCAGAAGCCCCAGTGCACAGCGGACTAAAGGCTTTGTTGTTGTTGTTGTTATGCATATGGATCATGCAAACTTTAGTCACAAGTACACAGAAAAAAGAGAAATATCACAGGTACCGATTCCAACTCGGTTGTCTTAATATGAACTAATTTAGCCAAACAGGTTTACCTTAACCCAGTCATCACAAAATTCAGAAACTGGCGGACGGTAAAGATTCACGTGACCATCAACAGTAGAGACAACCAACAAACAACTGAAATAATGATCCATATAAACAAAAGTATTAGGCAAAAAGATGAATACAGGAATCTGATATATCAGTCAACAGAAATTACCCAGAATTTGGAGCAAATCCTTGTTGAGACCCTGAAACTGACCGTGCACACGGTTCAGTATCACGGGCTAAGGATGTTGGCACTAAACTTGGTTCAAAGAGATCTGCAAACATTGAGAACATTTCAATTAAAACAAAAATTGCTATTTTCCAGTTGTCGTAAAGTAGGCGACTTCTTAAATGTCAGCCAGATACTTTCACTGTAGTCCGTCCAAAACAAGTACTATAGGATTTTCACTTATTTAGACAGCATAATAGCATATCCTATTCTCACTGCAATATGCTACATGTTAACAAACTTCTTACTACAGAACAGCTGAACAACCTTCAATATTTCTGACAGAATGAACAGCTAAACAAGTCACTGAATTCCTCGTTTCAAAAGACTCTCAGGATGAAATAACAATTTCACCTCATTGTGCCTATCAAACTGCATGAGTGTTGTACTAACATGTGCAATACACATTCAACTTAGGGCCTACCTTCCCTGTTCACCACTCCAATGGGAAAAGGATCCCTAGGGAGAAGCACAACAAGACCGCGAGGCCCGTCGAGTATCGCTGGGTTCTAGAGGAAACACATAATGAACGCAAGGTCAATCCAACAGATTGATTAATTATCATAATGACTGAAGAGTGGAAGTGAATGCAGCGCAATAGGGTGCTGAATTTGTCCGTACCAGGATAGTGACGATGTGGCCAGAGGCAATGGCCGCCAAGTTTTCACTGGACCAAGTGATGGCGTCTGGATAGGATGGGTAGGCAATCAGGGTGCTGGCCTGGTAATGCGGAGCCATGGCAGAGAAACTTCAGAGCATCAAACCCTGCAAAACGTAGGACATATGATGGCTTGTAGTTAGCCTTGCATTCATTCATGCGATTATACTCCAGAATCACCTGGGACTAATTTCAAGTTCATAAGCTCAAGAAAGTTTCAGCTAGGGATACAGTGTCCGTTACAGAGTCACATCAGTCAGAGGCCAGAAAAATGTCGCGCAAACAGGGGAAGGGACAGGGAGCGAACGATGTTACGACGACGGCTATGGCGCTCTCCTAGGTTGGGCGCGCGAGCGCCGGGCGATGCTGCACGAGCGGTCTCCGTTCTCGGTCCCCGCCGCCACCCGTTCTCCAGTGCCACCTTCGCCACCGCTCGCGCAGACAGAGAGAGAGAGAGAGAGTGGGGGCAGGGCATCCCGGGTAGATAGATGAGAGGAGGCACAGACTTGCGACCCGCCGTCAACTATGCGTCACCGTCGCCGCCGCCGAGAGAGAGGGGATTCATGGGAAAGGTTTTGTTTTTACGAAAAGGCCATCAGTCTGTTGGGAATTCGAAACGGAGCTCTCACGTCCTCTCAAGTGAATGACCAATAACACCAGAACAAGAAAAAACAGTCGAAATATCTGTTTTTCTAAAGAAATTAAACATGCATACGCCTTTAACAAGCAAACACACATTGTGATCTGGACAAGCAAGAAAATTTGCTCCGGAAAAGCTACTTTTCATAGAATAGGTTTTTCTTCTATTCTCTCAAAATTTCACAATATGTGTTGTTTTCTCATGAAAACGTGCATGCGGATTGGAGACATGAACATATTTATTATACTTCTATTTTAGATATTTTGGAGAAGCCAAAATGATGTCTTGTCAATTAACTTCGTTTTCATAAGGAATAAACTTACACGGTAGTTGCATCATAAACTAACGATGGAAAAATAGAAAATTGTTTTTTGCGTGAAATCGAAAATCTTGTTAGGGGGCTATCCAACCAATTATAGTGGATTATTCTTGTCTATTGGAGCTAGCTCGTGCTCAAACCCGTTTGATTCACGATTACCTTTATTCAAACATAATTGTGTCGAAATCAAGATTCACCTCTCTACATTCTTCAAATATCAGAGCATGCACGAGAAATGGCATGACACTATCATTGCATGCGGCCAGTGACGGAGCCAGGGCAAGAAGGGGCCAGCCCCCTCCCCCCCCCCCCCCCCCAATGACCGAGCGGACTTCGAACAGATACATGTCGGCTAGATTGGCAAATTAGCTTCCATTCTACTCCCTCTGTTCCTAAATATTTATCTTTTTAGGGATTCAACTATATACGGACTACATACGGAGTAAAATGCATTGGCCGGGGATTTTGTGAGCTTTGTCGTCCTCACACACTTCTCCTTCATGCGCTACTTCATGGCGACGGAGCATGCAGTCGTGGTTGACGCGTACCCGCACGTAAAGGCGTGGTGGGAGTCGTTGCTGGCAAGGCCGTCGGTCAAGAAGGTGATAGCTGGCATGCTTCCGGATTTTGGATTCGGGAGTGGGAGCATACCATGAGAAGGCATGCTTGTGTGTTTGCGATGTTTTAATCATCTCTGCCCAACCAACGAGAAATAAAGTAAGTAAAGTGTGGGTGTGGATATGAAATAACTTGTTTTGGTGAATTGTCCTCTAATGCCCATTAGAATTGGTTCCAGATGAGCAAGTTCAAGGTCTACGCCCTCTATTTTTGCTAGTAGTACCAAGGTTTTCACATCAGTGTTGTTGCAAAATCAACTAAAGACGTTCTATATGGTTCTCTTCTCAAATAAGAATTAATATTGGAATCACGTCCACTTGACATATAAGGAAAAGTAAAAAGAGTAAACTGTTCGTCAAACTCATTGTAAGTGGGTACTTACGAGAAAACTCACGAGCCTACATTTGCGCAAAGGGTGATGAAGTAGCCATGAATTCTCAACTACGCAAGAATAGGAACATTCACCCACTTTATCAGTTTCGCCTAAATGTTGGCATTCACGTACAAAAGTTGGGCCAATTATGGCATGGTACGGGCTACTGATCTCGATTCCGGAGGAGGCAAGACAACTTTTTCTTACGGCTACGAAATGCTCACTAGGTAGAGGAGATAGAGTTAGCTTCTAGCATGACAGGTGGATTGGTGCGCGGAGTCTCGCGGAGTTGGCTCTAACTTTAATGTCATTCATCAGAGCTCTGACGCTCGTGAAGGGAAGAGAATAACGATGGCTGATGCTCGGTCATGTTATTTGTGGATCAAGGATATTAGAGGGATTCTGTCCATCGAGCCCATTGTTGAATTCATGGATCTGTGGCTAGCAATCAACCCCCCCCCCTTATATTGGGAAGAAGACAATTTCATTTGGTGGCTCAAGGCAAATGGGCATTATTCTGCCAAATTGGCCTACAAGGCCTACTTCTTTGGAGTTGAGATATCTAACCATGCAATACACCTAGGGAAGAATCATGTGTCGCCCAAGGAGAGGTATTTCAATTGGCTTACCATGCATGACCCTTGTTGGATGGAAGATCACCTACAATGCAACAAAGGAACACAAAGCGACCACCAGGTTGTTTGTTTTGTGACCAATCCCATGAGAATATAAAGCGTATGATGATTCAATGTTCATACATGCGACAATTTTGTTTTTTTGCTTCCAATTACGATCAGACCTGGGCTTTTTGCTCCTACCCGGGATGACTTGGCTAGGGCATGGTGATGCACTTGTGCTCCATTACGACACAATTGCCGGTCTCAAATCCGACAGACATCACGATCATCATTGTTGGTTTTAGGAAGCTTTGCTTAGAAACGAATGTGCGTGCCTTCGAGGCTAAATCGTTGTCGATGCACCATCTGGTACACCTAAAACTTGATGAATACAAGCAATGGTGGCAAACAAGGATGTGTGGGGCAGGCGACAATGAGGAGTAGGGCTATGTAAATTAGGGGCGGCTACTAGGGTCGTTGCAGAGTTTGTATCGACTAAGATTCTTTCCTTGTCGATTTCAATTGTAATTTGTAATTCTCCTCCATCTTAATATAACCGATAGGTATTGCATGTTCTAGGAAAAAATATAGGTATTATTGCCATAATAGCAATAATACGACTCTCCTATGTACTTTGGTCTTGGAGGAGGGTGCTTTTAGAAGACAATGTCTCCCATTTGCAAGAAGATCCCCTCCCCCAACCCGAGAAAAAGGTATTAACTTCTTGCATGTATTGTACCTTGCCAAGAAGCGATTCTGTAAAAAAAGAAAATGGGAAGACACATGCTAGTCCTTAGGATACTCGCTCTTCACTATCAATGGTTAGTGTGATAGAGGGCCGCATGCAGGGGCGGAGACAGGATTTAAGTATGGGGGGCCAAGCCAACCTGAGAAAAAGAAATCCGATGCAAAAAGTAGTCAAATAAAACAAGGTTGATAAGTTGAGAACTCGAAAGCAAGCGGCTTTAAAACGAATTAATCCTAATGGTGTTTGGTTGTGTTTTTTCTCTTCATAACTGCTGAATGATAAATGGCAATCACAGAATTAGTTATATTGTATAAGTTTGACATATAAATTTTTGGCATCACAGATAGATTGGAAATTGTATAACATAATTTGCATCACAATAATTTATGAGACATGTAGAAGATATAAACTCTTCGTAGCATCTCAGATCACACAACAAAACAAGTAAAAGTACAATTTTGACACCGAGAGAAGATGAGAATTGGGACATCTTGGGTGAGACAACAAAACAAGTAAAATCTGGTGTATAATTTCGACACCGAGAGAAGATGAGAACTGGGACATCTCGGAGTACACAACAAAGAAAGTAAAATCTGATGTATAATTTTGACACCGAGAGAAGATGAGAATGGGGAGATATTCATAGAGTCTGATGTGCTAACCTTTGGCTGGAGCAGCGAATTAGGCTGTGTTTGCTGACACACCACACAAACCAGATGGTGAGCGTAGAGCAGGGAGAGCAGATCGATCACGGGCAGGCTGCAGGCGGGCGGCAGGGCACGAGACATCGGCAGCGGCGCTAATCACATGTACACGATAATCACGGGAGAATCCAACTTCCAAGAGACTACTACTCTCTTCATTATGAACTACATACGGATGTATATAGACATAATTTAGAGTATAGATTCATGCATTTTACTCCGTATGTAGTCCATATATAGTTGAATCCCTAAAAAGACAAATATTTAGGAACGGAGGGAGTAGCACGGAAGGTAATTTGCCAATCTAGCCGACATGTATCTGTTCGAAGTCTGCTCGGTCATTCGGGGGGGGGGGAGGGGAGGGGGCTGGCCCTTGCTTGCCCTGGCTCCGCCACTGGCCGCATGCGATGAAGTGTCATGCCATTTCTCGTGCATGCTCTGATATTTGAAGAATGTAGAGAGGTGAATCTTGATTTTGACACAATTATTTTTGAATAAAGGTAATCGTGAATCAAACGGGTTTGAGCACGAACTAGCTCCAATGGACAAGAATAATCCACTATAATTGGTTGGTTAGCCCACTAACAAGATTTTTGATTTCACGCACAAAACAATTTTCTATTTTTCCATCATTAGTTTATGATGCAACTACCGTGTAAGTTTATTCCTTTTGAAAACGAAGTTAATTGACACGACATCGTTTTGGCTCCTCCAAAATATCTAAAATAGAAGTATAATAAATATGTTCATGTCTCCAATCCGCGTGCACGTTTTCATGAGAAAACAACACATATTGTGATCTTTTGAGAGAATAGAACAAAACCTATTCTATGAAAAGTAGCTTTTCCGGAGCAAATTTTCTTGCTTGTCCTGATCACAATGCGTGTTTACTTGTTAAAGGCGTATGCATGCTTAATTTCTTTAGAAAAACAAATATTTCGACTGTTTTTTCCTTTGTTGGTTTTATTGGTCATTCACTTGAGAGGACGTGAGGGCTCCATTTGGAATTCCCAACAGACTGATGGCCTTTTCGTAAAAACAAAACCTTTCCCACGAATCCCCTCTCTCTCGGCGGCGGCCAACTCATGGTTCTAGCACATGGATAGCAAGCTTCCAAGCACCCCTGTCCATGGCTAATTCTTTGGTGATGCTCCAGTCCTTCAGATCTCTCTTTACGGACTCTTCCCAAGTCAAGTTCGGTCTACCCCGGCCTCTTTTGACATTATACGGATGCTTAACCCGTCCTTTGTGCACTGGGGCTTCTGGAGGCCTGCGCTGAATATGCCCAAACCATCTCAAACGATGTTGGACAAGCTTCTCTTCAATTGGCGCTACCCCAACTATATCTCGTATATCATCATTCCGGATGCGGTCCTTCCTTGTGTGGCCACACATCCATCTCAACATGCGCATCTCTGCCACACCTAACTGTTGCACATGTCGCCTTTTCATCGGCCAACACTCAGCGCCATACAACATTGCGGGTCAAACAGCCGTCCTATAGAACTTGCCTTTTAGCTTTTGTGGCACCCTCTTGTCACAAAGAATGCCAGAAGCTTGGCGCCACTTCATGCATCCGGCTTTAATTCGATGGTTCACATCTTCATCGATATCCCCATCCTTCTACAACATTGACCCCAAATATCAAAAGGTGTCCTTCTGAGGCACCACTTGCCCATCAAGGCTAACATCCTCCTCCTCCTCGTTCCTACTAGTACTGAAAGCACACCTCATGTACTCGGTTTTATTCCTACTAAGTTTAAAACCTTTCGATTCCAAGGTTTGCCTCCATAACTTCAACTTCTTGTTGACCCCCGTCCGGCTCTCATCGACTAGCACCACATCGTCCGCAAAGAGCATACATCATGGGATATCTCTTTGTATATCCCTTGTGACCTTATCCATCACCAAGGCAAAAAGATAAGGGCTCAAAGCTGACCGTTGATGCAGTCCTATCTTAATTGGGAAGTTGTCAGTGTCGCCATCACTTGTTCGAACACTTGTCATAACATTATCGTACATGTCCTTAATGAGTGTAATGTACTTTGTTGGGACTTTGTGTTTCTCCAAGGCCCACCACATAACATTCCGCGGAATCTTATCATAGGCCTTCTCCAAGTCAATGAACACCATATGCAGGTCCTTCTTTTGCTCCCTATATCTCTCCATAAGTTGTCGTACCACGAAAATGGCTTCCATGGTTGATCTCCCAGGCATGAAACAAAACTGATTTTTGGTCACGCTTGTCATTCTTCTTACACGGTGCTCAATGACTCTCTCCCATAGCTTCATTGTATGGCTCATCAGCTTAATTCCACGGTAATTAGTACAACTCTGAACATTCCCCTTGTTCTTGAAGATTGGTACTAATATACTCCGTCTCCATTCTTCTGGCATCTTGTTTGCCCAAAAAATAAGGTTGAAAAGATTGGTTAGCCATACTATCGCTATGTCCCCGAGGCCTCTCCACACCTCAATGGGGATACAATCGGGGCCCATCGCCTTGCCTCCTTTCATCCTCTTTTAAGCCTCCTTGACCTCCGACTCGTGGATTCGCCTCACAAAACGCCTGCTAGTATCATCAAAGGAATCATCCAGATCAATGGTAGAGCTCTCACTCTCCCCATTGAACAACTTGTCAAAGTACTCCCGTCGTCTATGCTTAATCTCCTCGTTCTTCACCAGGAGTTGATCTGCTCCGTCCTTGATGCAGTTGATTTGGTCAACATCCCTCCTCTTCCTCTCTCGGCTCTTGGCCATCTTATAGATGTCCCTTTCGCCTTCCTTCGTGTGTAACCTTTGGTAGAGGTCCTCATACGCCCGACCCCTTGCTTCACTCACAGCTCGCTTTGCGGCCTTCTTTGCCATCTGGTACTTCTCTATGTTGTCTGCCTCTCACTCCTATCTAGATAAGCGAATTTTGATTGGTCACACAAAGTTTTGTCCAACAACTGTTCGATGAATACCAAAAAAATTATGGGATATAACATCATCATCATACTAGTACTTCCAAATACGGATTCAGCCAGCGATTTTGAGGCTTCCTGGGCCAAGAGATATCCGCTGTTCATTTATTCTTTTGTGTCATAGGAAAGGTAAAGCTGGGAACCAAAAACATGAGACTTGCAAGCATGTTGGACAAAACACATGACCATCCATTACACGTTAGCAAAGGATCCAACCATTTTGTGAACCCAGTCAAACACAAGACCTTTTTGCAGCAGAGATCGCATGACTATCCAGTACAGGAAATCAATTTAATTTCTGAATGCAAGCAAGCAGCAAATAGCTACACGATAAGTTTCCTACACATCATTCCTTTATAATTAAGTTGGTTGTTTGACAATGTACACATTTACATAAATCGGAATGAGAACTTATTTTCACCTGAATGGCTGGATCCTCCGATGATTTTCTTACATCGTGTACGAGTTATTTGTGAAGCGACCAACGGCCTCCAATTTTTGATAGTTGTTCTCCAATCTCCTGAAGGTAAAGAAGGAAACAATTCTTAACAAACTGGTAATGAGTATCCTCCACATAAAGAAGGCAACAATTCTTAACATGGAATTAGATTCGGTATCAACAAAAAAAGGGTGAACGTAAAGCCTTCAAAGTACTCCAATCTAAACAACCAACAATTTAATTAAAAATATTTGAGCTTATGAAGAACTACCAAGTTCTCGAGTTAGTATCCTTTCTCTGAAGAAATGTAGCGTAATAACAAGCATAGAGCAGATATTCCCCAGTTATGTGGAGGGTGTTTTGGCTTATTTTCTAACTTATGCAACAGAAAAACAGAAGTTTTGTCCGAAAATGCCCACACGTCCGGCTACCTAGCAGTCGTCCGGCTTAAGCCTGACGTAGTCGTGTTTTGTACCTGTCATCGATGTGCAATCTCAAAAATTAATGAGCTACACCATGTTGTATGGCAAGAGTGCATTGACTACTTGGAGACGTCACATCAATGTTTATTCGTGGCGAAAAAAATTGACTCTAAAATGAACATTGAAGGTTCTACACCTTAATGGTGGGAGCCTGTTTGTTGCCTAGGTTTGTAAAGAAGATGAAATAATAGCAATGCATCACTGAGCGCACCATTAGCAAACGTCCTGGCCACAATTAGTCCATGTAAGTTACGCAGCACCCAAACCCAGGTCGATGGTAGTTTTGGTTTGTCAACCATGCAAGATACATAAATAGATATTGTAGGTAGAAACTAGGTGGTAGGCTAGAGCGGAGCGTCGACAAGTTGGTTCGGTAAAACAAGGACAAAACTTGCAGGCATATACTGGCAATACTAATACTTCTAGCTAGCGTGCGTAAATCCTTGTTTTTGAAACAACATATTTATCTTTCTTGATTGAAACAAGAAAAAGACTCAGATAAACAAACAAGCCAGCCAGCTCGACATACTTGTCGTGGAGAAAATCTATCTTCTCCTTGGTCAGGGTCACAACAAAAAAAGGCATGATAAGAAGAAAAAACAATCAGATGTTTGTCTACCAAGTCTTGTGCTCGGCCAACAATGGAAAAAACACAAGCTGCTGACAATTAATAGACCGACAACAGCAACAACAAAAAGGCAGTTTGCATCGACAAGTACAATAATCTGGATTTAATTAAAGATTGATGGGGAAAAACACTAGTTTCAGAGCAAGGACCCCTCATGGGAAGAAATATCCACAAGTAAATATCATATATTGAAAGCATTGCTTTTAAGGCGGTAAGGCGAGGCAAGGCGCTGGGGGGCGCCTCACTGCCTAAGCGATAAGGCATAAGGCAAGGCAGACACCTTAGAGAGTTCTAAGTAACAGAATAGAGTAGAATTTGGGTCATAGTTCATACATATTTTGCAGTTGCTACTAGTTGTAGAGCCCATATAGCATCCATCCTCTTTGCACTTTCTCTTCTCCCCAACAATGATTCCACAAATATTTGATACAGCAAGGGCAGCCCCATACCTTGCTCATTGCTTGCTGCTGCCTGCTGTCTTGGAGAGGAGGGAGAAGCTGCAGGAGAGGAGGGGGAGGAGGAACTTTTGGAGAGGAGGGGGAGTAGGAACTGCAGCTGAGGAGGAGGGGAAGCTGCCGGAGAGGAGGGGGAGAAGCTGCTATAGAGGAGGGGGAGAAGCTCAGAGCCTCAGATCCAGCCTGAGGTCGGGGTGGGGGGGAACTGAAACTGATTACAACTCTCTCTCTCCCTGCTAGTAATTGTTGGCGCCAAAAAAGACTTTCCTGCCCTTTTATTCCCTCCCAGTTCTCTGTTTCCCGCCTGAACCTCCCACCCTTGTCTAAGGCATCCTAATTTGACTAAGGCGGCTGAAGCGACGCCTTAGGGACGCCTTGGATGCCTTATGTACTAAGACGGACGCCTTAGGCACACATGTAAGGCAAGTCCGACGCCTTGGCTCCTGGGGGCGCCCTGACGCCTAGGCGTCGCCTAAGCGACGACGCCTTAGGGACGCCTTAAAAACAATGATTGAAAGCACATCATGATGGCTCCAAAGTACATCGGAACAGTACTTGTTCTACCTATACACATCACAAGAAGCACTAGAGCAATAGGCAAGCATTTTCTTCATTAAACCAAATGAAGTTCCACAGGGGATGTCGCTTATCGAAAACTTGTTGGTCGACCAATGATAAGAGATAAATCAGGCAGTTTATTAGCATATCGGCCGATTTATCGATAAATAGGCCAATTTATCGATCAATTTATCTTATCGGTCATACAATGGTAAATGATAAAACTACCAATTTATCGACGTATCAAGGGATATCTTGAACAATGTTTAGAACTGTGATGATCTCTGCACCTTGCAAGCAGAAAGCAGGTGTCGATCTCATACAGTACGGAGCAAACTTGCTTTTGCAAGCCGAAAACACATCATCTTGTGTTTGATTCAGAAGAAAAAATGGTGAAGAGAGTCAGTTCGTTAAGACCTCTGTCAGAGGAATATTTATCTGCTATCAGCGTCAATTCTTTTATAGACGAGGAATAGTTAAGTACATGCTACTTCTTGAGATTGCGTTGGTTTTCCCTTGAATAGAAAAGGGTGATGCAGCAAAGAAGAGATAAAGATTTCCCTCAATTTGATAGGAGTGCAGAGGCAGACAACATAGAGAAGTACCAGATGGCAAAGAAGGCCGCAAAGCGAGCTGTGAGTGAAGCAAGGGGTCGGGCGTATGAGTACCTCTACCAAAGGTTAGACACTAAGGAAGGAGAAAGGGACATCTATAAGATGGCCAAGAGCCGAGAGAGGAAGACGAGGGATGTTAACCAAATCAAGAGCATCAAGGACGGAGCAGATCAACTCCTGGTGAAGAACGAGGAGATTAAGCATAGATGGCGGGAGTACTTTGAAAATTGTTCAATGGGGAGAGTGAGAGCTCTACCATTGATCTGGATGATTCCTTTGATGATACTAACAGGCGTTTTGTGAGGCGAAACCAGGAGTCGGAGGTCAAGGAGGCTTAAAAGAGGATGAAAGGAGGCAAGGCGATGGGCCCCGATTGTATCTCCATTGAGGTGTAGAGAGGCCTCGGGGACATAGCGATAGTATGGCTAACCAAACTTTTTAACCTTATTTTTCGGGCAAACAAGATGCCAGAAGAATCGAGACGGAGTATATTAGTACCAATCTTCAAGAACAAGGGGAATGCCATACAATGAAGCTATGGGAGAGAGTCATTGAGCATCGTGTAAGAAGAATGACAATCGTGACCAAAAATCAGTTTGGTTTCATGCCTGGGAGATCGACCATGGAAGCCATTTTCTTGGTACGACAACTTATGGAGAGATATAGGGAGCAAAGGAAGGACCTACATATGGTGTTCATCGACTTGGAGAAGGACTATGATAATATTTCGCGGAATGTTATGTGGTGGGTCTTGGAGAAACACAAAGTCCCAACAAAGTACATTACCCTCATCAAGGACATGTACGATAATGTTGTGACAAGTGTTTGAACAACTGATTGCAACATTGATGACTTCCCAATTAAGATAGGACTGCATCAAGGGTCGGCTTTGAGCCCTTATCTTTTTGCCTTGGTGATGGATGAGGTCACAAGGGATATATAAGGAGATATCCCATGGTGTATGCTCTTTGCGGACGATGTGGTGCTAGTCGATGAGAGCCGGACGGGGGACATCATGCTCCGTCAACATGAAGTAGCGCATGAAGGAGAAGTGTGTGAGGACGACAAAGCTCACAAAATCCCCGGCCAGTGCATTTTACTCCGTATGTAGTCCATATATAGTTGAATCCCTAAAAAGACAAATATTTAGGAACGGAGGGAGTAGCACGGAAACTAATTTGCCAATCTAGCCGACATGTATCTGTTCGAAGTCCGCTCGGTCATTGGGGAGGAGGGGGCTGGCCCCTGCTTGCCCTGGCTCCGCCACTGGCCGCATGCGATGATAGTGTCATGCCATTTCTAGTGCATGCTCTGATATTTGAAGAATGTAGAGAGGTGAATCCTGATTTCGACACAATTATGTTTGAATAAAGGTAATCGTGAATCAAACGGGTTTGAGCACGAGCTAGCTCCAATGGACAAGAATAATCCACTATAATTGGTTGGATAGCCCTCTAACAAGATTTTCAATTTCACGCAAAAAACAATTTGCTATTTTTCCATCGTTAGTTTATGATGCAACTACAGCGTAAGTTTATTCCTTTTGAAAACGAAGTTAATTGACACGACATCGTTTTGGCTTCTCCAAAATATCTAAAATAGAAGTATAATAAATATGTTCAAGTCTCCAATCCGCGTGCATGTTTTCATGAGAAAACAACACATATTGTGATCTTTTGAGAGAATAAAACAAAACCTATTCTATGAAAAGTAGCTTTTCCGGAGCAAATTTTCTTGCTTGTCCAGATCACAATGTGTGTTTGCTTGTTAAAGGCCTATGCATGTTTAATTTATTTAGAAAAACAGATATTTCGATTGTTTTTTCTTGTTTTGGTTTTTTGGTCATTCACTTGAGAGGACGTGAGGGCTCCGTTTCGAATTCCCAACAGACTGATGGCCTTTTCGTAAAAACAAAACCTTTCCCACGAATCCCCTCTCTCTCTCTCGGTGGCGGCGGCGGTGACGGTAACGCGTAGTTGACGGCGGGTCGCAAGTTAGTGCCTCCTCTCATCTATCTACCCGGGATGCCCTGCTCCCACTCTCTCTCTCTCTCTGCGCGAGCGGTGGCGAAGGTGGCACCGGAGAATGGGTCGCCCGCCGCTCGCACGCCCAACCTAGGAGAGCGACATAGCCGTCGTTGTAATGTCGTTCGCTCCCTGTCCCTTCCCCTGTTCGCGCAACATTTTTCTCGCCTCTGACTGATGCGACTCTGTAACGGACACTGTATCCCTAGCTCAAACTTTCTTGAGCTTATGACCTTGAAATTAGTCCCAGGTGATTCTGGAGTATAATCGCATGAATGAATGCAAGACTAACTACAAGCCATCATATGTCATACGTTTTGCAGGGTTTGATGCTCTGAGATTTCTCTGCCATGGCTCCGCATTACCAGGCCAGCACCCTGATTGCCTCCCCATCCTATCCAGACGCCATCACTTGGTCCAGTGACAACTTGGTGGCCATTGCCTCTGGTCACATCGTCACTATCCTGGTACGGGAAAATTCAGCACCCTATTGCGCTGCATTCATTTCCACTCTTCAGTCGTTATGATAATTAATCAATATGTTGGATTGACCTTGCGTTCATCATGTGTTTCCTCTAGAACCCAGCGACACTCGACGGGCCTCGCGGTCTTGTTGTGCTTCGCCCTAGGGATCCTTTTCCCATTGGAGTGGTGAACACGGAAGGTAGGCCCTAAGTTGAATGTGTATTGCACATGTTAGTAGAGCACTCATGCAGTTTGATAGGCACAATGAGGTGAAATTGTTATTTCATCCTGAGAGTCTTTTGAAACGAGGAATTTAGTGACTTGTTTAGCTGTTCATTCTGTCAGAAATATTGAAGGTTGTTTAGCTGTTCTGTAGTAAGAAGTTTGTTAACATCTAGCATATTGCAGTGAGAATACGATATGCTATTATGTGTCTAAATGAAGTGAAAATCCTATAGTACTTGTTTTGGACGGACTATAGTGAAAGTATCTGGATGACATTTAAGAAGTCGCCTACTTTACGACAAGTGGAAAATAGCAATTTTTGTTTTAATTGAAATGTTCTCAATGTTTGCAGATCTCTTTGAACCAAGTTTAGTGCCAACATCCTTAGCCCGTGATACTGAACCGTGTGCACGGTCAGTTTCATGGTCTCAACAAGGATTTGCTCTTGTTCTTGAAGATTGGTACTAATATACTCCGTCTCGAGTCTTCTAGCATCTTGTTTGTCCAAAAAATAAGGTTAAAATGTTTTGTTAGCCATACTATCGCTATGTCCTCGAGGCCTCTCCACACCTCAATGGGGATACAATCGGGGCCCATCGCCTTGCCTCCTTCAATCCTCTTTTAAGCCTGCTTGACCTCCGACTCCTGGATTCTCCTCACAAAACGTCTGTTAGTATCATCAAAGGAATCATCCAGATCAATGATACAGCTCTCACTCTCCCCACTGAACAACTTGTCAAAGTACTCCCGCCATCTATGCTTAATCTCCTCGTTCTTCACCAGGAGTTGATCTGCTCCGTCCTTGATGCTCTTGATTTGGTCAACATCCCTCGTCTTCCTCTCTCGGCTCTTGGCCATCTTATAGATGTCCCTTTCTCCTTCCTTAGTGTCTAACCTTTGGTAGAGGTACTCATACGCCCAACCCCTTGCTTCACTCACAGCTCGCTTTGCGGCCTTCTTTGCCATCTGGTACTTCTCTATGTTGTCTGCCTCTGCACTCCTATCAAACTGAGGGAAATACTTATCTCTTGTTGCTGCATCACCCTTTTCTCTTCAAGGGAAAACCAACGCAAGCTCAAGAAGTAGCATGTACTTAACTATTCCTCGTCTATAAAAGAATTAACTCTGATAGAAGATAAATATTCCTCTCACAGAGGTCTTAACGAACTGAGTATCTTCACCATTTTTTCTTCTGAATCAAACACAAGATGATGAGTTTTCGGCTTGCAAAAGCAAGTTTACTCCGTACTGTATGAGATCGACACCTGCTTTCTGCTTGCAAGGTGCAGAGATCATCACTGTTCTAAACATTATTCAAGATATCCCTCGATACGTCGATAAATCGGTAGATTTATCATTTACCATTGTATGACCGATAAGATAAATCGATCAATAAATTGGCCTATTTATCGATAAATCGGCCCATATGCTAATAAACTGCCTGATTTATCTCTTATCATGGGTCGACCAACAAGTTTTCGATAAGCGACATCCCCTGTGGAACTGCATTTGGTTTAATGAAGAAAATGCTTACCTATTGCTCTAGTGCTTCTTGTGATGTGTATAGGTAGAACAAGTACTGTCCTGATGTACTTTGGAGCCATCATGATGTGCTTTCAATCATTGTTTTTAAGGCGTCCCTAAGGCGTTGTCGCTTAGGCGATGCCTAGGCGTCAGGGCGCCCCTAGGAGCCAAGGCATCGGCCTTGCCTTACATGTGTGCCTAAGGCGTCCGCCTTAGTACATAAGGCATCCAAGGCGTCCCTAAGGCGTCGCTTCAGCCGCCTTAGGCAAATTAGGACGCCTTAGATAGGGCTGGGAGGTTCAGGCGGGAAACGGAGAACTGGGAGGGAATAAAAGGGCGGGAAAGTATGTTTTGGCGCCAACAATTACTAGTAGGGAGAGAGAAAGTTGTAATCAGTTTCAGTTTCCCCCCCACCCCACCCCCACCTCAGGCTGGATCTGAGGCTCTGAGATTCTCCCCCTCCTCTATAGTAGCTTCTCCCCCTCCTCTCTGGCAGCTTCCCCTCCTCCTCTGCTGTAGTTCCTACTCCCCCTCCTCTCTAGCAGTTCCTCCTCCCCCTCCTCTCCTGCAGCTTCTCCCTCCTCTCCAAGACAGCAGGCGGCAGCAAGCAATTAGCAAGGTATGGGGCTTCCCTTGTTGTATCAAATATTTGTGGAATCATTGTTGGGGAGAAGAGAAAGTGCAAAGAGGATGGATGCTATATGGGCTCTGAAACTAGCAGCAACTACAAAGTATCTATGAACTATGAACCAAATTCTACTCTATTCTGTTACTTAGAAATTTCTAAGGCGTCCGCCTTGCCTTATGCCTTATCGCTTAGGCAATGAGGCGCCCCCAGCGCCTTGCCTCGCCTTACCGCCTTAAAAACAATGCTTTCAATATATGATATTTACTTGTGGATATTTCTGCCCATGAGGGGTCCTTGCTCTGGAACTAGTGTTTTCCCCATCAGTCTTTAATTAAATCCAGATTGTTGTACTTGTCGATGCAAACTGCCTTTTTGTTCTTGCTGTTGTTGGTCTATGAATTGTCAGCAGCTTGTGTTTTTTCCTTTGTTGGCCGAGCACAAGACTAGGTAGACAAACATCTTATTGTTTGTTTCTTCTTATCATGCCTTTTTGTGTTGTGACCCTGACCAAGGAGAAGATAGATTTTCTCTACGACAAGTATGTCGAGCTTGCTGGCTTGTTTGTTTATGTTGAGTTGGCTGGCTTGTTTGTTTATCTGAGTCTTTTTCTTGTTTCAATCAAGAAAGATAAAGATGTTGTTTCAAAAACAAGGATTTACGCACGCTAGCTAGAAGTATTAGTATTGCCAGTATATGCCTGCAAGTTTTGTCCTTGTTTTACCGAACCAACTTGTCGATGCTCCGCTCTAGCCTACCACCTAGTTTCTATCTACAATATCTATTTGTCTATCTTGCATGGTTGACTAACCAAAACTACCATCGACCTGGGTTTGGGTGTTGCTTAACTTACATGGACTAATTGTGGCCAGGACGTTTGCTAATGGTGCGCTCAGTGATGCATTGCTATTATTTCATCTGCTTTACAAACCTAGGCAACAAACAGGCTCCCACCATTAAGGTGTAGAACCTTCAATGTTCATTTTAGAGTCAATTTTTTTCTCCACAAATAAACATTGATGTGACTTCTCCAAGTAGTCAATGCACTCTTGCCATACAACATGGTGTAGCTCATTAATTTTTGAGACTGCACATCAATGACAGGTACAGAACACGACTACGTCGGGCTTAAGCCGGACGACTGCTAGGTAGCTGGACGTGCGGGCATTTTCAGACAAAACTTCTGTTTTTCGGCTGCATAAGTTAGAAAACAAGCCAATACACCCTCCACATAACTGGGGAATATCTTCTCTCTGCTTGTTATTACGCTACATTTCTTCAGAGAAAGGATACTAACTCGAGAACTTGGTAGTTCTTCATAAGCTCAAATATTTTTAATTAAATTGTTGGTTGTTTAGATTGGAGTACTTTGAAGGCTTTACGTTCACCCTTTTTTTGTTGATACCGAATCTAATTCCATGTTAAGAATTGTTGCCTTCTTTATGTGGAGGATACTCATTACCAGTTTGTTAAGAATTGTTTCCTTCTTTACCTTCACGAGATCGGAGAACAACTATCAAAAATTGGAGGCCATTGGTCGCTTCACAAATAACTCGTACATGATGTAAGAAAATCATTGGAGGATCCAGCCATTCAGGTGAAAGTAAGTTCTCATTCCGGTTTATGTAAATGTGTACATTGTCAAACAACCAACTTAATTATAAAGGAATGATGTGTAGGAAACTTATCGTGTAGCTATTTGCTGCTTGCTTGCATTCAGATAATTAAATTGATTTCCTGTACTGGATAGTCATGTGATCTCTGCTGCAAAAAGGTCTTGTGTTTTACTGAGTTCACAAAATGGTTGGATCCTTTGCTAACGTGTAATGGATGGTCATGTGTTTTGTCCAACACGCTTGCAAGTCTCATGTTTTTGGTTCCCAGCTTTACCTTTCCTATGACAGAAAAGAATAAATGAACAGCGGATATCTCTTGGCCCAGGAAGCCTCAAAATTGCGGGCTGAATCCGTATTTGGAAGTACTAGTATGATGATGATGTTATATCCCATAAATTTTTTGGTATTCATGCAACAGTTGTTGGACAAAACTTTGTCTGACCAATCAAAATTCGCTTATCTGGATAGGAGTGAGAGGCAGACAACATAGAGAAGTACCAGCCGGCAAAGAAGGCCGCAAAGCGAGCTGTGAGTGAAGCAAGGGGTCGGGCGTATGAGGACCTCTACCAAAGGTTAGACACGAAGGAAGGCGGAAGGGACATCTATAAGATGGCCAAGAGCCGAGAGAGGAAGATGAGGGATGTTGACCAAATCAAGTGCATCAAGGACGGAGCAGATCAACTCCTGGTGAAGCACGAGGAGATTAAGCATAGACGGCGGGAGTACTTTGACAAGTTGTTCAATGGGGACAGTGAGAGCTCTACCATTGATCTGGATGATCCCTTTGATGATACTAGCAGGTGTTTTGTGAGGCGAATCCAGGAGTCGGAGGTCAAGGAGGCTTAAAAGAGGATGAAAGGAGGCAAGGCGATGGGCCCCGATTGTATCCCCATTGAGGTGTGGAGAGGCCTCGGGGACATAGCGATAGTATGGCTAACCAATCTTTTCAACCTTATTTTTTGGGCAAACAAGATGCCAGAAGAATGGAGACGGAGTATATTAGTACCAATCTTCAAGAACAAGGGGAATGTTCAGAGTTGTACTAATTACCGTGGAATTAAGCTGATGAGCCATATAATGAAGCTATGGGAGAGAGTCATTGAGCACCTTGTAAGAAGAATGACAAGCGTGACCAAAAATCAGTTTGGTTTCATGCCTGGGAGATCAACCATGGAAGCCATTTTCATGGTACGACAACTTATGGAGAGATATAGGGAGCAAAAGAAGGACCTGCATATGGTGTTCATTGACTTGGACAAGGCCTATGATAAGATTCCGCGGAATGTTATGTGGTCGGCCTTGGAGAAACACAAAGTCCCAACAAAGTACATTACCCTCATCAAGGACATGTACGATAATGTTATGACAAGTGTTCGAACAAGTGATGGCGACACTGACAACTTCCCAATTAAGATAGGTCTGCATCAACGGTCAGCTTTGAGCCCTTATCTTTTTGCCTTGGTGATGGATGAGGTCACAAGGGATATACAAGGAGATATCCCATGGTGTATGCTCTTTGCGGATGATGTGGTGCTAGTCGATGAGAGCTGGACGGGGGTTAACAAGAAGTTGAAGTTATGGAGGCAAACCTTGGAATCGAAAGGTTTTAAACTTAATAGGACTAAAACCGAGTACATGAGGTGTGCTTTCAGTACTACTAGGAACGAGGAGGAGGAGGATGTTAGCCTTGATGGGCAAGTGGTGCCTTAGAAGGACACCTTTCGATATTTGGGGTCAATGTTGTAGAAGGATGGGGATATCGATGAAGATGTGAACCATCGAATTAAAGCCGGATGGATGGAGTGGCGCCAAGCTTCTGGCATTCTTTGTGACAAGAGGGTGCCACAAAAGCTAAAAGGCAAGTTCTATAGGATGGCAGTTTGACCCGCAATGTTGTATGGCGCTGAGTGTTGGCCGAGGAAAAGGCGACATGTGCAACAGTTAGGCGTGGCAGAGATGCGCATGTTGAGATGGATGTGTGGCCACACAAGGAAGCACCGCATCCGGAATGATGATATACGAGATATAGTTGGGGTAGCGCCAATTGAAGAGAAGCTTGTCCAACATCGTCTGAGATGGTTTGGGCATATTCAGCGTAGGCCTCCAGAAGCCCCAGTGCACAGCGGACGGCTTAAGCATGCTGATAATGTCAAAAGAGGCCGGGGTAGACTGAACTTGACTTGGGAAGAGTCCCTAAAGAGAGATCTGAAGGACTGGAGCATCACCAAAGAATTAGCCATGGACAGGGGTGCGTGGAAGCTTGCTATCCATGTGCCAGAACCATGAGTTGGTCGCGAGATCTTATGGGTTTCACCTATAGCCTACCCCAACTTGTTTGGGACTAAAGGCTTTGTTGTTGTTGTTATGCATATGGATCATGCAAACTTTAGTCACAAGTACACAGAAAAAAGAGAAATATGATAGGTACCGATTCTAACTCAGTTGTCTTAATATGAACTAATTTAGCCAAACAGGTTTACCTTAACCCAGTCATCACAAAATTCAGAAACTGGCGGACGGTAAAGATTCATGTGACCATCAACAGTAGAGACAACCAACAATCAACTGAAATAATGATCCATATAAACAAAAGTATTAGGAAAAAAGATGAATACAGGAATCTGATATATCAGTCAACAGAAATTACCCAGAATTTGGAGCAAATCCTTGTTGAGACCCTGAAACTGACCGTGCACACGGTTCAGTATCACGGGCTAAGGATGTTGGCACTAAACTTGGTTCAAAGAGATCTGCAAACATTGAGAACATTTCAATTAAAACAAAAATTGCTATTTTCCACTTGTCGTAAAGTAGGCGACTTCTTAAATGTCATCCAGATACTTTCACTGTAGTCCGTCCAAAACAAGTACTATAGGATTTTCACTTATTTAGACAGCATAATAGCATATCCTATTCTCACTGCAATATGCTATATGTTAACAAACTTCTTACTACAGAATAGCTGAACAACCTTCAATATTTCTGACAGAATGAACAGCTAAACAAGTCACTGAATTCCTAGTTTCAGAAGACTCTCAGGATGAAATAACAATTTCACCTCATTGTGCCTATCAAACTGCATGAGTGTTGTACTAACATGTGCAATACACATTCAACTTAGGGCCTACCTTCCCTGTTCACCACTCCAATGGGAAAAGGATCCCTAGGGCGAAGCACAACAAGACCGCGAGGCCCGTCGAGTATCGCTGGGTTCTAGAGGAAACACATGATGAACGCAAGGTCAATCCAACAGATTGATTAATTATCATAATGACTGAAGAGTGGAAGTGAATGCAGCGCAATAGGGTGCTGAATTTGTCCGTACCAGGATAGTGACGATGTGGCCAGAGGCAACGGCCGCCAAGTTTTCACTGGACCAAGTGATGGCGTCTGGATAGGATGGGGAGGCAATCAGGGTGCTGGCCTGGTAATGCGGAGCCATGGCAGAGAAACTTCAGAGCATCAAACCCTGCAAAACGTAGGACATATGATGGCTTGTAGTTAGCCTTGCATTCATTCATGCGATTATACTCCAGAATCACCTGGGACTAATTTCAAGTTCATAAGCTCAAGAAAGTTTCAGCTAGGGATACAGTGTCCGTTACAGAGTCGCATCAGTCAGAGGCCAGAAAAATGTCGCGCAAACAGGGGAAGGGACAGGGAGCGAACGATGTTACGACGACGGCTATGGCACTCTCCTAGGTTGGGCGCGCGAGCGGCGGGCGACGCTGCACGAGCGGTCTCCGTTCTCGGCCCCCGCCGCCACCCGTTCTCCAGTGCCACCTTCGCCAC
This sequence comes from Hordeum marinum, assembly GCA_022496015.1. Classification (NCBI taxonomy): domain Eukaryota; kingdom Viridiplantae; phylum Streptophyta; class Magnoliopsida; order Poales; family Poaceae; genus Hordeum; species Hordeum marinum. Next base: position 467,426,702 of record CM039673.1, on the reverse strand, counting down.
CGCTCGCGCAGACAGAGAGAGAGAGAGTGGGGGCAGGGCATCCCGGGTTGATAGATGAGTGGAGGCACTGATTTGCGACCCGCCGTCAACTATGCGTCACCGTCGTCGCCGCCCAGAGAGAGGGGATTCATGGGAAAGGTTTTGTTTTTACGAAAAGGCCATCAGTCTGTTGGGAATTCGAAACGGAGCTCTCACGTCCTCTCAAGTGAATGACCAATAAAACCAGAACAAGAAAAAACAGTCGAAATATCTGTTTTTCTAAAGAAATTAAACATGCATACGCCTTTAACAAGCAAACACACATTGTGATCTGGACAAGCAAGAAAATTTGCTCCGGAAAAGCTACTTTTCATAGAATAGGTTTTGTTCTATTCTCTCAAAATTTAACAATATGTGTTGTTTTCTCATGAAAACGTGCACGCGGATTGGAGACATGAACATATTTATTATACTTCTATTTTAGATATTTTGGAGAAGCCAAAATGATGTTGTGTCAATTAACTTCGTTTTCATAAGGAATAAACTTACACGGTAGTTGCATCATAAACTAACGATGGAAAAATAGAAAATTGTTTTTTGCGTGAAATCAAAAATCTTGTTAGGGGGCTATCCAACCAATTATAGTGGATTATTCTTGTCCATTGGAGCTAGGTTGTGCTCAAACCCGTTTGATTCACGATTTCCTTTATTCAAACATAATTGTGTCGAAATCAAGATTCACATCTCTACATTCTTCAAATATCAGAGCATGCACGAGAAATGGCATGACACTATCATCGCATGCGGCCAGTGGCGGAGCCAGGGCAAGAAGGGGCCAGCCCCCTCCCCCCCCCCCCCCAATGACCGAGCGGACTTCGAACAGATACATGTCGGCTAGATTGGAAAATTAGCTTCCGTGCTACTCCCTCTGTTCCTAAATATTTGTCTTTTTAGGGATTCAACTATATATGGACTACATACGGAGTAAAATGCACTGGCCGGGGATTTTGTGAGCTTTGTCGTCCTCACACACTTCTCCTTGATGCGCTACTTCATGGCGACGGAGCATGCTGTCGTGGTCGACGCGTACCCGCACGTAAAGGCGTGGTGGGAGGCGTTGCTGGCAAGGCCGTCGGTCAAGAAGGTGATAGCTGGCATGCTTCCGGATTTTGGACTCGGGAGCGGGAGCATACCATGAGAAGGCATGCTTGTGTGTTTGCGATGTTTTAATCATCTCTGCCCAACCAACGAGAAATAAAGTAAGCAAAGTGTGGGTGTGGATATGAAATAACTTGTTTTGGTGAATTGTCCTCTAATGCCCATTAGAATTGGTTTCAGATGAGCAAGTTCAAGGTCTACGCCCTCTATTTTTGCCAGTAGTACCATGGTTTTCACATCAGTGTTGTTGCAAAATCAACTAAAGATGTTCTACACGGTTCTCTTCTCAAATAAGAATTAATATTGGAATCACCTCCACTTGACATATAAGGAAAAGTAAAAAGAGTAAATTGTTCGTCAAACTCATTGTAAGTGGGTACTTACGAGAAAACTCACGAGCCTACATTTGCGCAAAGGGTGATGAAGTAGCCATGAATTCTCAACTACGCAAGAATAGGAACATTCTCCCACTTTATCAGTTTCGCCTAAATGTAGGCATTCACGTACAAAAGTTGGGCCAATTATGGCATGGTACGGGCTACTGATCTCGATTCCGGAGGAGGCAAGACAACTTTTTCTTGCAGCTATGAAATCCTCACTGGGTAAAGGAGATAGAGTTAGCTTCTAGCATGACAGGTGGATTGGTGGGCAGAGTCTCGTGGAGTTGGCGCCAACTTTAATGCCATTCATCAGAGCTCTGATGCTCGTGAAGGGAAGAGAATAACGGTGGCTGATGCTCGGTCATGTTATTTGTGGATCAAGGATATTAGAGGGATTCTGTCCATCGAGCCCATTGTTGAATTCATGGATCTGTGGCTAGCAATCAACCCCCCCCCTCTTATATTGGGAAGAAGACAATTTCATTTGGTGGCTCGAGGAAAATGGGCATTATTCTGCCAAATTGGCCTACAAGGCCTACTTCTTTGGAGTTGAGATGTCTAACCATGCAATACACCTAGGGAAGAATGATGTGTCACCCAAGGAGAGGTATTTCACTTGGCTTACCATGCATGACCCTTGTTGGATGGAAGATCACCTGCAATGCAACAAAGGAACAAAAAGCGACCACCAGGTTGTTTGTTTTGTGACCAATCCCATGAGAATATAAAGCATATGATGATTCAATGTTCATACATGCGACAATTTTGTTTTTTTGCTTCCAATTACGATCAGACCTGGGCTTTTTGCTCCTACCTGGGATGACTTGGCTAGGGCATAGTGATGCACTTGTGCTCCATTACGAGACGATTGCCGGTCTCAAATCCGAGAGACATCACGATCATCATTGTTGGTTTTAGGAAGCTTTGCTTAGAAACGAATGTGCGTGCCTTCGAGGCTAAATCGTTGTCGATGCACCATCTGGTACAACTAACACTTGATGAATACAAGTAATGGCTGCAAACAAGGATGTGTGGGGCAGGCGACAATGAGGAGTAGGGCTATGTGAATTAGGGGCGGCTACTAGGGTCGTTGCAGAGTTTGTATCGACTAAGATTCTTTCCTTGTCGATTTCAATTGTAATTTGTAATTCTCCTCCATCTTAATATAACCGATAGGTATTGCATGTTCTTGGAAAAAACATAGGCATTCTTGCCATAATAGCAATAATACGACTCTCCTATGTACTTTGGTCTTGGAGGAGGGTGCTTTTAGAAGACAATGTCTCCCATTTGCAAGAAGACCCCCTCCCCCAACCCGAGAAAAAGTTATTAACTTCTTGCATGTATTGCACCTTGCCAAGAAGCGATTCTGTAAAAAAAGAAAATGGGAAGACACATGCTAGTCCTTAGGATAGTCGCTCTTCACTATCAATGGTTAGTGTGATAGAGGGCCGCATGCAGGGGCAGAGACAGGATTTAAGTATGGGGGGCCGAGCCAATCTGAGAAAAAGAAATCCGATGCAAAAAGTAGTCAAATAAAACAAGGTTGATAAGTTGAGAACTCGAAAGCAAGCGGCTTAAAAACGAATTAATCCTAATGGTGTTTGGTTGTGTTTTTTCTCTTCATAACTTCTGAATGATAAATGGCAATCACAGAATTAGCTATATTGTATAAGTTCGACATAGAAATTTTTGGCATCACAGATAGATAGGAAATTGTATAACATAATTTGCATCACAATAATTTATGAGACATGTAGAAGATATAAACTCTTCGTAGCATCTCGGATCACACAACAAAACAAGTAAAAGTACAATTTTGACACCGAGAGAAGATGAGAATTGGGACATCTTGGGTCAGACAACAAAACAAGTAAAATCTGGTGTATAATTTCGACACCGAGAGAAAATGAGAACTGGGACATCTCGAAGTACACAACAAAACAAGTAAAATCTGATGTATAATTTCCACACCGAGAGAAGATGAGAATTGGGAGATATTCATAGAGTCTGATGTGCTAACCTTTGGCTAGAGCAGCAAATTAGGCTGCGTTTGCTGACACACCGTACAAACCAGATGGTGAGCGTAGAGCAGGGAGAGCAGATCGATCACGGGTAGGCCGCAGGCGGGCGGCAGGGCATGAGACATCGGCAGCGGCGCTAATCACATGTACACGATAATCACGGGAGAATCCAACTTCCAGGAGACTACTACTCCCTCCGTTCCTAAATATTTGTTTTTTTTAAGATTTCATTATGAACTACATACGAATGTATATAGACATAGTTGAATCCCTAAAAAGACAAATATTTAGGAACGGAGGGAGTAGCACGGAAGCTAATTTGCCAATCTAGCTGACATGTATCTGTTCAAAGTACGCTCGGTCATTGGGGGGGCTGGCCCTGGCTCCGCCACTGGCCGCATGCGATGATAGTGCCATGCCATTCCTCGTGTGTGCTCTAATATTTGAAGAATGTAGAGAGGTGAATCATGATTTCGACACAATTATGTTTGAATAAAGGTAATCATGAATCAAACGGGTTTGAGCACAAGCTAGCTCCAATGGACAAGAATAATCCACTATAATTGGTTGGATGGCCCCCTAACAAGATTTTCGATTTCACGCAAAAAAACAATTTTCTATTTTTCCATCGTTATTTTATGATGCAACTACCATGTAAGTTTATTTCTTTTGAAAACGAAGTTAACTGACATGACATCGTTTTGGTTTCTCCAAAATATCTAAAATAGAAGTATAATAAATATGTTCATGTCTTCAATCCGCGTGCACGTTATCATGAGGAAACAACACATAGTATGATCTTTTGGGAGAATATAACAAAACCTATTATATGAAAAGTAGCTTTTCCGAAGCAAATTATCTTTCTTGTCCAGATCACAATGTGTGTTTGCTTGTTAAAGGCATATGCATGTTTAATTTCTTTAGAAAAAGGAAAAAGCTTACCATCCGCCGGCCGATCTGGCGCACACGTCCGTCAGCTCCGTATACGTCGGCTTGTCTTTTGATCCAATGGCTAATAGCATCTGTACCCACGCACACGGGTCTGCAACTCAGTTGTTGTTTTAGAAATGCTTTCTGCAATAGAGCACTTGTTGCGGGGCTATGTGATGGTTAGATCCAGCAAGCAGCGGTGTTGCTATTCCCTCACTGACGGGTTTTTTTTCTTGCAATTTCTTGCAACATCCTCCCTGTTGCAAGAAACATTATGTAGCATCACTAATGTTGCAAAAATTTCATCCATCGATACCTTTGTTTTGAAAAAAAAATCTGCAACAATACCTTTGTTGCAAAAAAAATCTGCAACACAACCTCTGTTGCAAAAAAATCGCAACACAATCTTTCTTACAAATGTTTCTGCAACAAAGTCGTTGTTGCAGGAATTAAGAAGTGGAAGAGGGGACAAACGAAGCGTGGCAGGCGACCAATCGGACAAATGCGCGTAGATCCAACGGCCATCAAGGTGATGGACGTATAGCATACGTCCGTCGGTGGACGCATAGCAGTCCCCAAAAAGTTTTATACGTGAAAGTTGCTCAGAAAAATCCCGCGAATCTAATTGTGCTACCTGTTTCCATGTCGGGACCCTCTACGTAGGTGAACCCACAACTTTTTGCCTGGTTCCTACAGATGAATAGTGCATAACTACCGGCTATTAATTCCAACTTTAATCCTGAAATAACTAAAGTGGTTTAGACATGATTTTAGGCAACCCTTCACTGCATCCTAGATATCCCATGCCTTTAACACCGCAAACATGGAACTTTCCCCTCCGATTCGACTGTTCGATAAATCCGTAGACCCGGGAAATATCGTCAGGTATTCTCCCGCTCCATCTGATGTGTGTAGTATTGCGTTAGTGCATACCTAGCTCTGCATATTGCCATGTCATGCATTATGGTGCACCTGTTTGCTTTATATTTATTGTTTCTACCCCCCCCCCTCTTCTTATCGGTAGACCCCGAGACTGACGCTGCTGCCGAGTATGACTACGCCTTTGACGACCAGCCTTTTGCAGCAGAGCAGCAAGGCAAGCAAAACCCCTTGAGCATTCCGATATCACCCACCTCTCTCCCTCTTATTCTTGCATTAGAATTTTGCTACTCTTTTAGTTAGCTCCTATTCTGATGCATAGCTTGTTTTTGATGAACTGCTACTATTCATGTAATCATACTAACTTCTTAGTATAGGTTGGTTAGTGAATCCCTAGTGACCCCTTAGTCCCAGTTGCCCCTGCTTCTTCATCGACGTCTCGACGATTCGACGACTCAAAGACTCGAAGACTTGGTCAACCGACCAACAAGCCAGGCCCCTCACATCACCGCACTCCCCTTAATTGTATGACTCTATAGTGCCACTATCGAGTACTGAGGGTGACACCTCGTGAAGTACTCATGATGCTAGCCCTGTAGTGCAGCTAGTCGGTCATGGTTATCAAGAGTGATTCCTCCTTCACCATTCCCGACGATGTCTCTGTCATGCAACCCCTCAAGTGTGGGACCCTCGAGGGTGATTCCTCTAAAGTCCACCTTGACGGTTACATCGAGCGGGGACCGTTGAGGGTGATTCCTCAGTTCCCGCCTTGATGTTTTATACACACGGTTACTATGACCTGGTTACAGAAACACGTTGGTGATGGGTCAGCCCCAAGGGTACCCGTGTGAGAAAGATTTGGTGGGATGCGCCGCGAGGCATCTGAAGACTGTTGGAAATATGCCCTAGAGGCAATAAATAAAGTGTTTATTATTATATTTCCTTGTTCATGATAATCGTTTATTATCCATGCTAGAATTGTATTAGATTGGAAACATCGATACATGTGTGGATGCATAGACAACCCAGTGTCCCTAGTATGCCTCTAGTGAACTAGCTTGTTTATCAAAGATGGTTATGGTTTCCGGACCATGGACATAGATGTCATTTGATAACAGGATCACGTCATTGGGAGAATGATGTGATGGAAAAGACCCAAACTACAAATGTAGCATATGATCGTGTCAGTTTATTGCTACTGTTTTATGCATGTCAATGTATATGTTCCTATGACCATGAGATCATGTAACTCACTGACACCGGATGAATACCTTGTGTGTATCAAACGTCGCAATGTAACTGGGTGACTATAAAGGTGCTTTACAGGTATCTCCGAGGGTGTCTGTTGAGTTGACATGGATCAAGACTGGGATTTGTTACTCCGTGTGACGAAGAGGTATCTCAGGGCCCACTCGGTAATACAACATCACATCAAAGCCTTGCAAGCAATGTGACTAAGTGTTAGCCACAGGGATTTTGTATTATGGAACGAGTAAAGAGACTTGCCGGTAACGAGGTTGAACTAGGTATGAAGATACCGACGATCGAATCTCGGGCAAGTAACATACCGAAGAACAAAGGGAACGTTATACAGGATTAACTGAATCCTTGACATAGAGGTTCAACCGATAAAGATCTTCATAGAATATGTAGGAACCAATGTGGATGTCCAGGTCCCGCCATTGGTTATTGACCGTAGAGGTGTCTCGGTCATGTCTACATAGTTCTCGAACCCGCAGGGTCTGCACACTTAAGGTTCGGTGACGTTTCGGTAGTGTAGATTTATGTATGGTGGTGACCGAAGTTTGTTTGGAGTCCTGGATGAGATCCCGGATGTCACGAGCAGCTCCGGAATGGTCTGGAGGTAAAGATTCATATATAGGAAGTCCCAGTTTGGTCGTCGGAAAATTTTTGGGCTCATCGGTAGAGTACCGGGAGTGCCGGTAGTGTACCGGGAGACCTCCGGGAGGGGTATTTCGATCCAAGAGGCTTCATGGGCTGTGGTAAAGTAATAACCAGCCCTTAGTGGGCTGGTGTAACAACCACAAGAGGCCTATGCGGCTGGGAGAAAAAGGCCCAAAGGAAAAAAGGTGGGAAAAAAGGTAAAAAGGAGCAATCCTAGTCCTACTAGGATTGGAGGAGGAGAGTCCTCCTCCACCTCCTTGGTTTGGCCGAAGCCTCCTTGGCTTGGAGGCAAGGCTGCCTGTCCTCCTCCCTCCCTCCTATATATACTAGTGGATTTCTAGGGTTTTGCATAGAATTTACGGCCACGTGCTACCCGTTCCACCGGTGCATAGTTTCTCCTCTAGATCGGTTTTCCGCAGTGCTTAGGCGAAGCCCTGCCGGAATAACTCCACCACCATCGCCGGAGCACCGTCACGCTGCCGGTGAACTCTTCTACCTCTCCTCTCCCTCTTGCTGGATCAAGACGACGGAGATCGTCATCGAGCTGCACGTGTGTTGAACGCGGAGGTGTCGTCCGTTCGGTACTAGATCGGAAGGATCGTGATCAAGGCCACGAGACGTTCGTGATCAGATCGTGGGACGGATCGTGACGAGATCGCAGGATGGTTCGTGATTGGATCGCGGGACGCTCGGCGATTTGGATCGCGAAGACGTTCGACTACACCAACCGTGTTTCTTAACGCTTCCCGTTGAGCGATCTACAAGGGTACGTAGATCCACTCCCCCTCTCGTAGATGCTCATCACCATGGATAGGTTTGCGTGTGCGTAGGAAATTTTTTGTTTCCCATGCTGCGTTCCCCAACAGTGGCATCATGAGCTAGGTTGATGGTTCGATGAGATCTCGAGTAGAACACAAAAGGTTTGTGGGCATTTATGCTTAGATTGCTTCCTCCCTTGATCGTATTTTGGTTCAGCGGTATTGTGGGATGAAGCGGCCCGAACCAACATTACTCGTACGCTTACGAGAGACCGGTTCCCTCGACGCAACTTGTTGCTTAGATGGCTTGCGGGTGACAGTTTCTCTCACTTTAGTTGGATCGGATCCGACAAAGGTGGTCCTTGAGAAGGTTGAAAAGCAAACTAGTGTATCACCGTTGTGGTTTATGCGTAGGTGAGAATTGTTCTTGCTAGATACCCGTAGCAGCCACGTTAAACATGCAACAACAATTAGAGGACGTCTAACTTGTTTTTGCAGGGTATGTTATGATGTGATATGGCCAATTACATGATGTGATATATGTGATGTATGAGATGATCATGTGATGTATAGAAGTTCACGACTTGCATGTCGATGAGTACGGCAACCGGTAGGAGCCATAAGGTTGTCTTTAATTATTGTATGACCTGCGTGTCAATTATTAAGCGCTATGTAATGCTTTACTTTATCGCTAAACGGTAGCAATAGTAGTAGAAGCATGCAGGGCGTGACAACCCCGATGGCGACACGTTGATGGAGATCAAGATGATAGAGATCATGGTGTCGTGCCGGTGACGATGGAGATCATGTCGGTGCTTTCAAGATGGAGATCTTAAGCACAAGTTCATGGCCATATCATGTCACTTATGAATTGCATGTGATGTTAATCCTTTTATGCACCTTGTTTTGCTTAGTACGACGGTAGCATTATAAGGTGATTCCTCACTTAAAATTTTAAGATGAACTGTGTTCTCCCCGGGTGTGCACCGTTGCGAAAGTTCGTCGTGTTGAGACACCACGTGATGATCGGGTGTGATAGACTCTACGTTCACATACAACGGGTGCAAGCCAGTGTTGCACACGCAGAACACTCACGTTAAACTTGACGAGCCTAGCGTGTACAGACATGGCCTCGGAACACAAGAGACCGAAAGGTCGAACATGAGTCATATAGTAGATATGATCAACATAATGATGTTCACCATTGAAGCCACCTCAACTCACGTGATGATCGGACTTGAGTTGGTGAATTTGGATCATGTGACACTCAGATGACCTGAGGAATGTCAATTTGAGTGGGAGCTTTAGTAATTTGATTAACTAAACTCATTATCATGAACAATAGTCTTAGTAACCTTTGCATATTTATGTTGTAGATCAATGGCTCGCGCAGTAGCACCCCTGAATTTTAATGCGTTCCAAGAGAAAGCTAGGCTGAAAGATGATGGAAGTAACTTTGTTGACTGGGCCCGTAATCTGAGGATTATCCTCACGGCTTCCCAGAAACTATACGTCCTTGATGCACCGCTTGGTGATCAACCCGCAGACATGTCATCCGAAGACGTTAAGAACGCTTGGGAGACACGTACTGGAGATTACTCAATAGTTCAATGTGCAATTTTGTATGGCTTAGAACTGGGACTTCAAAGACGTTTTGAACGTCATGGAGCATATGAGATGTTCCAAGAGTTGAATTTTATCTTTGAGAAGAATGCCCGGATCGAGAGGTATGAGACCTCCGATAAGTTCTATGCTTGCAAAATGGAGGAGAACGGGTCTATCAGTGAACATATACTTAGAATGTCTAGGTACTCGATTCGTTTGGCAGAGTTGGGAATTGAACTTCCGCCAGAGGCAATCACTGACAGAGTTCTTCAATTGCTGCCACCTAGCTACAAAAGCTTTGTGATGAACTATAACATGCACGGGATGAACAAGTCAGTCGTCGAGCTGTTTGCGATGCTGAAAGTCGCTGAGTCTGAAATCCATAAAGAACATCAAGTGTTGATGGTCAATAAAACCACCAGTTTCAAGAAGAATGGCAAGGGCAAAGGCAAGAAGGATAAAACCAAGAAGGATGGCAAAGCAGTTGCTACTCCTGTAAAGAAGCCTAAGCATGGACCTAAGCCAGAAACTGAGTGCTTTCATTGCAAGGGAACTGGTCACTGGAAGCGGAATTGCCCCAAGTACCTGGCTAACAAGAAGGCGGCCAAAGACAAACAAGGTATATATGATATGCATGTTATTGATGTGTACCTTACTAGCTCTCGTAGTACTGCCTGGGTATTTGATACCGGTTCGGTTGCTCACATTTGTAACTCAAATCAGGAATACGGAATAAACGAAGGCTGGCAAAGGACGAGTGACGATGCGCGTGGGAAATGGTTCCAAGGTTGATGTGATCACCGTCGGCACGCTCTCTCTTCGATTACCATCGAGATTAGTGATGAACCTGAATAATTGTTATTTAGTGCATGCGTTAAGCATGAACATTATATCTGGATCTTGTATATTGCGAGACGGTTACTCATTTAAATCAGAGAATAAAGGTTGTTCTATTTATATGAGTAATATCTTTTATGGTCATGCACCCAATGTGAGGGGTTTATTCATATTGAATCTTGATAGTGATGACACACATGTTCATAACATTGATGCCAAAAGATGTAGAGTTGATAATGATAGTGACACTTTCTTGTGGCACTGCCGTTTAGGTCATATTGGTGTAAAACGCATGAGGAAGCTCCATGCTGATGGACTTTTGGAGTCACTTGATTTTGAATCACTTGACACATGTGAACCATGCCTCATGGGCAAGATGACTAAAACGCCGTTCTCTGAAATAATGGAACGGGCGAGTGACTTATTGGAAATCATACATACTGATGTGTGCGGTCCGATGAATATTACAGCGTGTGGTGGATATCGTTATTTTCTCACCTTCACTGATGACTTAAGTAGATATGGGTATATTTACTTAATGAAGCACAAGTCTGAAACATTTGAAAAGTTCAAGCAATTTCAGAGTGAAGTTGAGAATCATCGTGACAAGAAGATTAAATTCCTGCGATTTGATCAAGGAGGTGAATACCTGAGTTATGAATTTGGTAATCACTTAAGACGGTGTGGAATTGTTTCACAGTTGACACCGTCCGGAACACCACAACGTAATGGTGTGTCCGAACGTCGTAATCGGACCTTATTAGATATGGTGCGTTCTATGATGTCTCTTGCTGATTTGCCACTATCGTTTTGGGGTTATGCATTAGAGACAGTTGCGTTCACTTTAAATAGGGCACCATCGAAATCCGTTGAGACGCCGCCATATGAACTGTGGTTTGGCAAAAGGCCAAAGTTGTCGTTTTTTAAAGTTTGGGGATGTGATGCTTATGTCAAAAAGCTTCAGCCTGAAAAGCTGGAACCCAAAGCGGAGAAATGCGTCTTCATAGGATACCCGAAAGAGACAGTCGGGTATTCCTTCTATCTCAGATCCGAAAGCAAAGTGTTTGTCGCTAAAAACAGAACATTTCTTGAGAAAGAGTTTCTCTCGAAAGAATTGAGTGGGAGGAAAATAGAGCTTGATGAGGTTGTTGAACTTTTACTTCAACCAGAGAGTAGCGCAGCGCAGAAAGATGTTTCTGTGGAACCTATGACGGTTGAAGAAGTTAATGATGATGATCATGAAGCTTCGGATCAAGCTACTACTGAACCTCATAGGTCGACAAGGACGCGTACTACTCCTGAGTGGTATGGCAACCCTGTCTTGGAGGTCATGTTGTTGGACAACAATGAACCTACCAGCTATGAAGGAGCGGTGATGGGCCCGGATTCCGAGAAATGGTTAGAGGCCATGAAATCCGAGATGGGATCCATGTATGAAACAAAGTATGGACTTTGGAAGTATTACCTGAAGGGCGAAAGGCCATTCAGAATAAATGGATCTTTAAGAAGAAGACAGACGCGAACGGTAATGTCACCGTCTATAAAGCTCGACTTGTGGCAAAGGGTTTTTCACAAGTTCAAGGAGTTGACTACGATGAGACCTTCTCACCCGTAGCGATGCTTAAGTCTGTCAGAATCATGTTAGCAATAGCTGCTTATTTCGACTATGAAATTTGGCAAATGGATGTCAAAACAGCGTTCCTCAACGGTTTCCTTGAGGAAGAGTTGTATATGATACAGTCAGAAGGTTTTGTCGATCCAGAGAATGCTGACAAAGTTTTCAAACTCCAGCGATCCATTTATGGACTAGTGCAAGCATCTCGGAGTTGGAATAAGCGCTTTGATGAGGTGATCAAAGCGTTTGGGTTTATACAAGTTTATGGAGAAGCTTGTATTTACAAGAAAGTGAGTGGGAGCTCTATAGCGTTTCTAATATTATATGTGGATGACATATTGCTGATTGGAAACAATATAGAATTGTTGGAGAGCGTGAAGGAATATTTGAACAAAAGTTTTTCAATGAAGGCCTAGGAGAAGCTGCTTTCATATTAGGCATTAAGATCTATAGAGATAGATCGAGACGCTTAATAGCACTTTCACAAAGCACATACCTTGATAAAGTTTTGAAGAAGTTCAAAATGGAACAGGCTAAGAAGGGGTTCTTGCCTGTGTTACAAGGTGTGAAGTTGAGTAAGACTCAATGCCCAGTGACTGCAGAAGATAAAGAAAAGATGAGTGTCATCCCCTATGCTTCAGCCATAGGCTCTATCATGTATGCAATGTTGTGCACAAGACCCGATGTCAGCCTTGCCATAAGTATGGCCGGAAGGTTTCAAAGTGATCCTGGAATGGAGCATAGGCAAGCGGTCAAGAATATCCTTAAGTACCTGAACAGGACTAAGGAAATGTTTCTCGTTTATGGAGGTGATGAAGAGCTCGTTGTAAAGGGTTACGTCGATGCAAGCTTTGACACTGATCCGGACGACTCTAAGTCGCAAACCGGATACGTATTTATTCTTAACGGTGGTGCAGTAAGCTGGTGCAGTTCCAAGCAAAGCATGGTAGTTGATTCTACGTGCGAAGCGGAATACATCGCAGCCTCGGAGGCAGCGAAGGAAGGTGTTTGGATGAAGCAGTTCATGACAGATCTTGGAGTCGTGCCAAGTGCACTGAATCCAATGAGTCTGTTCTGTGACAACACTGGTGCCATTGCTCTAGCCAAGGAACCAAGGTTTCACAAGAAGACCAGACATATAAAGCGACGCTTCAACTCCATTCGATATTACATCGAGGAGAAGGACATAAATATTTGCAAAGTGCACACGGATCTGAATGTTGCAGACCCATTGACTAAACCTCTTCCAAGGGCTAAACATGATCAACACCAGAACTGCATGGGTCTTCGATTCATTACAATGTAAATCACATAGTGATGTGAGCTAGAATATTGACTCTAGTGCAAGTGGGAGACTGTTGGAAATATGCCCTAGAGGCAATAAATAAAGTTTTTATTATTATATTTCCTTGTTCATGATAATTGTTTATATCCATGCTAGAATTGTATTAAATTGGAAACATCGATACATGTGTGGATACATAGACAACCCAGTGTCCCTAGTATGCCTCTAGTGAACTAGCTTGTTTATCAAAGATGGTTATGGTTTCCTGACCATGGACATAAGATGTCATTTGATAACAGGATCACGTCATTGGGAGAATGATGTGATGGACAAGACCCAAACTACAAACGTAGCATATGATCGTGTCAGTTTATTACTACTGTTTTTTGCATGTCAATGTATATGTTCCTATGATCATGAGATCATGTAACTCACTAACACCGGAGGAATACCTTGTGTGTATCAAACGTCGCAACGTAACTGGGTGACTATAAAGGTGCTCTACAGGTATCTCCGAGGGTGTCTGTTGAGTTGACATGGATCAAGACTGGGATTTGTTACTCCGCGTGACGGAGAGGTATCTCAGGGCCCACTCGGTAATACAACATCACATCAAAGCCTTGCAAGCAACGTGACTAAGTGTTAGCCACAGGGATTTTTTATTACGGGACGAGTAAAGAGACTTGCCGGTAACAAGGTTGAACTAGGTATGAAGATACCGACGATCGAATCTCGGGCAAGTAACATACCGAAGAACAAAGGGAACGTTATATGGGATTAAATGAATCCTTGACATAGAGGTTCAACCGATAAAGATCTTCGTAGAATATGTAGGAACCAATGTGGACGTCCAGGTCCCGCCATTGGTTATTGAGAGTAGAGGTGTCTCGGTCATGTCTACATAGTTCTCGAACCCGCAGGGTCTGCACACTTAAGGTTCGGTGATGTTTCGGTAGTGTAGAGTTATGTATGGTGGTGACCGAAGTTTTTTCGGAGTCCCGGATGAGATCCCGGACTTCACGAGGAGCTCCAGAATGGTCCGGAGGTAAAGATTCATATATAGGAAGTCCCAGTTTAGTCGCCGGAAAAGTTTCGGGCTCATCGGTAGTGTACCGGGAGTGCCGGTAGTGTACCGGGAGACCTCCGGGAGGGGTATTTCGACCCAAGAGGCTTCATGGGCTGTGGGAAAGTAATAAGCAGCCCTTAGTGGGCTGGTGGAACAACCACAAGAGGCCCATGCGGCTGGGAGAAAAAGGCCCAAAGGAAAAAGGTGGACAAAAAGGCAAAAAGGAGCAATACTAGTCCTACTAGGATTGGAGGAGGAGTGTCCTCCTCCACCTCCTTGGTTCGGCCGAAGCCTCCTTGGCTTGGAGGCAAGGCTGCCTGTCCTCCTCCCTCCCTCCTATATATACTAGTGGATTTCTAGGGGTTTGCACAGAATTTACGACCACGTGCTACCCGTTCCACCGGTGCATAGTTTCTCCTCTAGATCGGTTTTCCACAGTGCTTAGGCGAAGCCCTGCCGAAATAACTCCACCACCATCGCCGGAGTGCCGTCACGCTGCCGGTGAACTCTTCTACCTCTCCGCTCCCTCTTGCTAGATCAAGACGACGAAGATCGTCACCGAGCTGCACGTGTGCTGAACGCGGAGGTGTCGTCCGTTCGGTACTAGATTGGAAGGATCATGATCAAGGCCACGAGACGTTCGTGATTGGATCGCGGGACGGATCGTGATGAGATCGCGGGACGGTTCGTGATTGGATCGCGGGACGCTCGGCGATTTGGGTCGCGAAGACGTTCGACTACACCAACCGCGTTTCTTAACGCTTCCCGCTGAGCGATCTACCAGGGTACATAGATCCACTCCCCCTCTCGTAGATGCTCATCACCATGGATAGGTTTTCGTGTGCGTAGGAAATTTTTTGTTTCCCATGTTGCGTTCCCCAACAAAGACTTGGTGGGGTGCGCCGGTAAGACACCCGAGAGTTATTGGCTGGGCAACGGACTGCTTTATGGTTCGCGCTTGCCCCGTATTAATAAAATGCTAATGGATTGGGTATTTGATCTGAGTTGGTCGTTGGCCTTTTACGCACTAAACCTTCACGTGGGAGAAGTTATGGGTACTCAACGTCGTTGTATCAGGCGAAGCTCTTCGGACATCAGCAATGGAGCGGCACGCGCCGGATTGGGCTGGAAGGTACAACTCCCGGACTGAGTGTACTAGGTCTGCTTCCGGCCACCTATGCATCGTGTAGGAGTGCAAGGGCAAGTGGGCCCACAAACCTGTGCGCTTAGGATTTAGACCGGCGGGCTGGCCTCTTTGTTGAGCCTTGGTGGGGCAATGATGTTTTGGATCCCGAGGCCGGGCATTACCCCGGAAAGTGTGTCCGGCCGGAGGTGATCAAGCGTGTTGGAAATGCGGTGCATCCCTGCAGGGAAGAAATTATCTATTCGAATAGTCGTGTCCACGGTAACAGGACGACTTGGAGTTGTACCTTGACCTTATACAACTATAAATGTGATTTGAATTGAAATGAAATGTGGCCCCGGGATTGCTTCCTCGCAGGGAGTCAAGGAAGAATCTCTGGGTGTGGTTACTTAATAAAATTGTTACAATAATATGACCATATATGAGTTACCAGTCTACTCTCTTCTAATGCTGCAAGATGCTAAAGATGCTAGTCTTTGATAGTACTAGGCCTTCCCCCTATTCTTGCTTTCTGCAGTCAGTCTAGATATAACCCCACCCCTTGATAATGATGCATACTTAGCATAGTTATGATGTCAGTCTTACGAGTACTTTGGATGGGTACTCACTGCTGCTTCGCTTTCTCTTTCCCCCTCGATACGATTCTGCGTTCAGACAATGGAGCCCAGGAGATGAAGTTCGCCAGAGATGAATACTACACCACCGTTGGGTCCTGCTTCTACGTGGAGAGTGCTGACGCTCAGGAGTAGTTAGGAGGTTCCCAGGCAGGAGGCCTCGCCTCTTTCGATCTGTTGCTTATGTTTGTGCTAGACTTCTTAAGGCAAAACTTGTTTAACTCATGTCTGTACTTAGATATTATTTGCTTCCGCTGACTCGTGCTTGAGGAGCTTTGTATTCGAGCCCTCGAGGCCCCTGGCTTGTAATATGAAGTTGTATGAATTTAATTTGTGTCTAGAGTTGTGTTGTAATATTGATTAGTGAATCCTTGATCTTGGTCATACGCATTGCTTGTATGTTTAGCGTACGGTCGAAATTGGGGGCGTCACAGTGGTTTTTCTGCAAAGCTTGCAATTCCTCATTCATAGCTATCCTCCAAGTGGGATTAGCGAGGGCTCTTCATTAACAGTGCGGGGTTCACCTAAAGAAGCTGCAAGACCAAACTTGATCTTGTAAATTATTGGCTGAATAGTATCCGATTTAAGGCGAGTGTGCGGTGATCTGGCGGGTGTAGAAGCAGCCGGCACAGAAGATGCAGCAGGCGAGGCAATGTGGTCTAGACATAGAGGACTAGCAGATCCCGAAGTAGATGCGACAGGAGAATCTGCAGTCGTCATGGGACTGCATGCGGACGTGGGATCTTCTACGATCAATGCTGAGGTTGGCAACATGGAGAGCAACATAGAAGATCCGGGAGAGCTGGCAGGAGCGGGAGCAAAACCCACGCCAGGTGATGATGGCGAGCGCGGGCCCCAATGGACGTAGACACGCGCATAGGTTAGCGCCAAACCGCGCGGTTGGCATGTCCCACGGCGCTGATTGGGGCGCGGTTGGTAGTAGGATAGATTCACCAGCCAGCGCCTGCGTGGTAGGTGGGGGTTAGAGTGAAGGTGAGGAAGGTGCCTTGTCCAGAGCCGCCTGATCCAGCTCGGATCCTGGGGTAGATGCGGTCAAGTCTGCTGCTATTAGCGGCGTGGATCCCGAGGAAGATTGCACCATATTTGGCCTAGCACCTAGCAGCCGCCCTTCTGTGTCATTTTCTACAGTATTTTCATTGCTTTGACTCACGTTTTCTTTGTTGTTAAGCCCTCCAGCATCATTCTCAGATATAGTATGAGAGGAGTTAGTCAAAATTTGGTCATCAAGATTATCATCACCCATATAGCCGTCAGAGAGATGAGGAGGAATAAGGAGAATTTCCTTTCGAAGTTGGGCACTGGCGTTTGGATGAAGTTTGGCGAATGGAAATTGCGTTTCATCAAAAATGACGTCATGGGAATATAAAATCAACTGGTGGAAACATCAAGACACTTGACTCCCTTATGTTGGGCACTATAGCCAAGGAAAACACATTGTTTTCAACGGAACATAAGCTTTCGAGTGTTGTATGGTCCAAGAATGGGCTAGCATGCACAACCAAATACACGAAGAATAGTATAGTCAGGAGTGACATGGAGAAGACATTCGGTAGGAGTTTCATTATTAATAGTGAGACTAGGCCACATATTAATAATATGAACGGCGGTAAGAAAGGTTCATCCCAAAATTTGAGTGGCATGGAGGCCAAAGCAAGGAGAGCTAATCCTACTTCAACAATGTGTCTATGTTTGCGTTCAACAGAGCCATTCTGTTGGTGTGCATATGTGCATGAAACATGATGAGAGATGCCTATTCGTTGGAACAAAGAATTTAGTTTATCATATTCCCCAACCCAATCTAATTGAACGACACGAATTTTGCTATCAAATTTGCGCTCAACAAGGGCTTGAAAATATGAAAAACTTGAAAAACATCGAACCGTTTCTTAAGAAGATAGATCCACGTAAATTTACTATAGTCATCAACAAAACTCACATAATAAGAGTGTTTTCTAATAGAGGTGGGTGTTGGACCCCAAACATGAGAAAAAATGAGTTGAGAAGGTTTAGTAGAAACACTCGTGGAGATAGGATAAGGCAATTGATGACTTCTTGCACTTTGGCATGAATCACAAATAGTTTCAGGATTTCTCTCACCAACAACTGGGAGTTTATTTCTACTAAGAACTTGATGAACAGTAACAAATGAAGGATGACCGAGACGACTATGCCACCTCTCGGTAGTGAGTTTGATGGCACCATAGACTTGTTTATTGTACTTGCAATATTGGGGAAGCAATGAGTAGAGCCTTTGGACACATCTACCTCTGTAAAGAATTTTCCTTGTGACCTGATCCTTGATCAAGAACAAGTAGGGGTGAAACTCTAGAAAAACATTATTATCAAGAGCAATACGATGAACCGAGAGAAGGGTTTTTGATGCACTGGGAACATGAAGGATATCATTAAGAACAAGATCTTTGTGTGGGGTTTTGATAATTGGTGTACCAATATGACTAATCCCCATACCTTGACCATGTGCAGTACTGTAGACTTGATCATTGCCACGGTACTTCACATGCATTGTGACCTTCTCTAGTTCCCCGGTGATATGGTTTGTAGCTCCAGTATCCATATACCAATTTGTGTCAACACCATGTGATGCATCGACGGCATCTACAATCTTTTTCTTTTGCGAAGAGTTACCGAAGTAGCGTCAATCACAATCTTTAGCTATGTGATTTCTTACAGATTTGGCATTTGCCTTCGTAGACCTCATATCCTTGAAAGTTGCTACATCCCATGCTGTTGGTGTAGGGGGGGGCGTCGGTTGTTGTTGTTATAGTTTTCCGGTTGATGGTTGTCGTGGCCACTGTGGTAGCCACCACCACCACCTCCGTTCTAGTGGTAGCAACCACCAGTACCGTGATGTTGGTAGTCGTCGCCACCACCATGCTGGTGATAGCCGCTGCCACCAGAGTTGTTGTAGTCGTTGTCGTAGTTGTTGGTGTAGTTGTCGTTGCCGCTGCGTGATCCGCCGCCACCTCCTCCTTGTAGTGGGTTGCGGAAGACTTTTGGACCTCCTTGGCGTCCATGGGAAACGGAGTTTGCTGAAGACTTGAAAGCACCAGCCCATGTACCATGAAACATCTCTACATTTTGATGAAAGTTAGATACCATGGAGAAGAGATTGTCAACGGTGGTAGGCTCGGTGCGGACATCCAGCGTAGAGATTATTGGCTGGTACTCCATGTCCAGACCACTGATGGTGAACGAGAGAAGTTTATCCTCTCCGATCGGTTTTCCCACTGTTGCGAGTTCATCGGAGAGGGCGTGCATATGCCCAAAGTATGCCGCGGCTGATTGAGATCCTTTCTGAGCATTGGTGAGGAAGACTCGAATATTGTTTACATGCGAGAGAGACATGGCCGAAAACATGTTCCCTAGCGCAGTCCATATTGCGTGCGATTTTTCAATTGAAACAACTTGGAAGAGAACTTCTTTGAATAGATTTCTAAGCAGGTAGGCAACTATGTGTTGATCTTGGATGAGCCATTGGGAGTAGGAAGGGTTCACAACGACCTGATTCTTCCCTTTGGTGGTTTTGGTTGTGATGGTTTTTGAGGGTTCTGGGGTTGTTTGATCTAAATAGGCATAGAGGCGGGCGCCCATGATTTGGGGTCTAGCTTGGGCGCGCCAAAGAACATAGTTGGTGCGGGTAAGAGGCTCGGAGGTGTTGTTGTTTAGGCCAGAGTTGAGAATAAAGGATGAATACAATCGTGGTTGCAGGGAAGAAATCTGGCGGCGACTGGAGCTTCTCGCAATGGTTTTGGAGATCAATGGCAAAGGGGTGGATGCAAGCTAGACGAGGTGGAAGAGTCGTGCTCTGTATACCATGTTAAGATTGATGGAAGCATCTCAACTGTCATACACGACAGCCCGCATGTTATATATTGATGATTGCTTGTGTTACAAGGTTACCGGGTGATGTTTAATCCAGTGAAGAGATATTACAAGAGGTTGGACATATAGAGATAAGAATACAATCTAAACAGAATATCCATCTCTAGAATATGCGGCTAGGCAGGCTAACCGAAGTATAACTGAATACATCGTTTAACAGGGATATATGTCTATTTGGCCCTAGCAAACAGTTCATGCTAAGATCCATGTGCTCTACTTCCTCCGTCCCATATTAATGTAAGACGTCTTTTGAGGACGGAGGGAGTACATGCTTCAAGGAAAGCAAAGAGGGACTAATCTTGTCGAACAATGAATCAGCATCACTGCAACCATCGATGTACGGACTTGTATTGGGAAGGCGGAGCTTGATGGCCATGGCCGGTTCTGTTGCTGCAACTGACACCACTCCACCGGCAGCAATCATGTCCGTGCCCACAAGGCGAGGACATGAGCGCCGTCACTTGTGATGCCCTTCTTGAAGGAGAGCAAGGCACTGTCACTAGCGCATGCACTGCTTGTGAATATGAAGCGATGCTTATGATGATGACGGTGAACAAGAGATTGGTTGTGCCGAACATGAGATGCTCTGTTGCTCCACCGGCAGCAATCTTGTCTATGCCATGAGGGTCAAAGTCCTTCAGGGTTCATACAATTCTGTGGCCAGACACTAGATGTTAAGAGTCAAAGTCACTCTTCAATTACCGGAGCAGGCTTTAAAAATTCCAGCATAAGTAGCACAAAAATAAGATAGTACCCGGCAAATAGTGATGGTGGATTATTGTCCTCCAAAATCGAACAAATCTGCCCCACAGCCCCAGCCTCACCTCTGTATGTTATAAATTCTGTTTTTGCCAAATTCACTTGCTGCTTGTCAATTATATATATTGGTAACCAACAATCTGAAGCACAGCTTCACCAAAAGCTAAAATGACAAATCATATAAATCAAGACATGAAAACCCTACAAAATCTTAAAGATCGAGACATGAACGCTTGTGTCCACGGCTCAGCAATTGAAAGTAATCTTGTGAACATCATATGCCAAAACACTTGAAAAGTTACAAGTCCTAGAAGCCTTTTGGACCGTCAGCGACAAAAGGAAAAAAAATGTACAACATGATGAAGAACGGTGAAGCCTTTAAGCCACTAGGCCTCTTCTCTTAAACCATTTCCTTTTGCCTTTAGACTATCTGGCTCTTCCTCGATCTCTACCTAAGCTACAGATGCCACTGCACGCGCTGACCAACATAATATCCAAAACAAGCATCTCCCCAAGAACAATCATGCTGTCCCTGAAATACCATTATAAGAAACTCAGTGGCACAATCAACCAAAAGCCTAATAACAGGCGTATTAAAAAGTAGAGTAATATAATGTGCATGCCGTATGGAAGATAAAGCTCATATTGTTCCTGGTCATATTCCGTAGAAACTTCCAATCATGTGTTAAAAGGGTGTATGTGGATTGCCTAGCCCTTTTCATCAGTTCGGACTTTTGGTTGCATTGGCTAGTGCATGAAGCTTAACAGTTTGGAGCTCAATAATTCAAACATATAGATAAAAGAAATTCAGGACTTACACAGGATGACATTGCTTTCCATCCTTTTTTGGCAGCCTCTAGGAATAAAGAACAAACCCACAATAGTGCAGAAAGAGACGACGTGCACTTGAGCAGAAAAGTCCCACTAGCTTCTATACCGGGGAGACGGAGAGCAGGAACTCTGGCATCAACCTCTGCAGCAGTATGCCGCAGAAGGGGCAACGAGGAACAGCAGGTGCTGAATAGAGTGACGATTCATCGTCTGGATCGGCAGCACCCAACAAAGGAGATGTCTTCATGGCGAAATAGGTCTCGGGCACAAGCTTATCAACCATTGCTCCACAACACACGCAGTACCAGGTTGGTTCCAGAACAGAGCATAAGCGCATCGATGCCGCGCATCTTGACAGCTTGTGCCTTTCGGTGGGAACAATAGCAGGATCGACACTTCCACACAAGGCTATGTCCGGTGACTCGAAGTGAACCGGTGCAGAGCAATAGGCACAGGTTTCTTCAGCTGAGTATTCACAAACAGAGTTGATCCTGCAACAGAAAAACAATTTAAAGCAGATATACTGAATGCCCAATTCTACAGTTCAATGAACTGACAAAACTAATAGATTACTTTAGGTCCTTGAAGTAATGGAATCAGCTTGGCTTAGAGTAGATGAACAATAAATCTAGCAAAAATTGTATACCTGCTTCCAAGACGTTTAATTGTCGAACTGAGAGACCTGAGCCGATTATGCACTCCGCCACTGTTCATAGACACCCAAGAACGCATCTGGGCAACACCAACAGGAAACCACATGTTTTCAGCACATGCGCCCTTGCGAAAATATGACATTCGATTCAAGACAGCAGCAAAAGTGAAAGCCACAAGTCTCTCTCGTAGCTCTCTTTCGCTGCTCAACAGAAGACTGCTCCACAAACCAGTTGACGTGCTATTACCATTTTCTCCAGCAGGATCACGAAGCATTACTTTCCTACAAATGATATTCAGCAGGTGTAGCTTCCGTGAGCTGACATTGGACATCACGCCCTTTCTACACTGACACAGGGTATCGATAGAAACACGTTGTTGATCATCTGAAAACAAATCTGAGACCCATTTATGCATTAGCGTCTCCAGAAATGCCGGTGCGGATTTCATGAGCATTTGTAAAGCAGCTATGACATCCCATAACACAAGTCCGGTTTCACATTTTTCATAATTCTTCAATGACCAAAGAATGTTGGAACCCCACCATAAGAAGTTAGTCTCGGATGACTTCGCAGATTGTTTGCTGGAGATACTAATGTCCTTGTTTAGTGGAATGCCAAGGAACTGACCACCAATCCAAATGAACTCAACCACTGCCTTTTGTGTCCTGTTGTTTTTGTTCACCAAAATGTTACCATGATGAATTGATAATGGACTTTTATCTCAAAGCAGTCAATACATGAAGATTTCTATTACAAGACTCCAGTACTTCCTATACTAAGCTCATAAATAATACCTGGCTTGATACATCTGATCTAGCATATTTGGGTCCAAGCTGCGAACCTGCAAGAGACAATATACATCAATTAGTGTCGCTTATGTACACAAGCCCAAGTGCAAAAGTCGCAGTTGAGCAACATATGTCAGATTTAAGGAACAACCTACAGCATACCACAGCAATCATTACTTCTCCAGGTGCAAGTGTAAGACCAAAGCATTGATGAGATACTACTGAGAGCTGCATGAACATTTGAGATACCAGTTAGTATGATACAAGCTCACACATTCAGGAAAAAGGAGAAGGTCGACAAGGAGTCTCAGTTTTACATCTATCGATTCTTTTAGCTCTGGGAAATTTGTGTGCACAGGAACTTCTTCAAGTTGATTCTTTTCAAAGATCCAACAGCGTGCAGAATTATCCTGATAAAGATGGAAAATTTGCAGAATCCACATGAAAAGCAATGTTTAGGATGACACAAAACAATACTGCGCAGTATAATGCAATTCAGGTGCAAGAAAAGAACATGGACATGGGAGTTATTATTAGAAGCATATTTGTGAAAAACTAAATTAACTCCATCAAATACAGAAGGCATCAAAAGGGACTCGTACAATTTTAGCAGTTACAAGTTTGCAACAAAGCTTGGATAACAGTAACAAAAAGGTATCGTGATAAGCACAGTAGTACTAGTACATAGCCAACAGTACTAATACAACATATGTCAAGGGACCAAGACAGCGGTCATTGACTAATTATACATAACTAGGTCAAGTGGTTAACTAGCCTTTTAGCTTGGGATAACTATCAACATAGATCTGGCACTCCGTTTACCTTCTCACTCATGTCCACAAAGTTTCAGTTACTTGAACTACCCCCCCCCCCCACACACACACACACACCACCACCACACTCCAATGAGTTCCATTGGACCGTAATACACCCAGAGAAAGACCGACATTACGACATAACATGCCATAGCAACATGTCATTTGATGGCATTGACATGGGATGTTCACATGGTATTGGTTGTCAGCTGACATCAGTATCCATCTCACAATAGTAGCAATGATTATGTTGTTAATTCTAGCATATTTGGAGCGTTTCAGTAACTTTAACAACCAAATAAGCACATGCAACCCATACTACCATAGTAACAAAATTTGTTAGGACTTCAGATAGTAGTATTACCACTCCCTGGGGGGAGCTAAGGGACCGGCTAAGGTAACCTACTAGGAGCCAAGGGTAGCAGAGGACACAATTTCATGATTTTTTTTACCCTACCACAATCAGAAGGAATAATCAGAGTTGCGACAAGTTAATGCACCTGACTGCAGCTGTATAAACAGTGGCCATCTAAACCCCATGATAAACCTGTCACCTATGGTAGTGTTGACAATTAGTTGAATTTTATTGGAGAGAAAAGACATTCGATTACAATGAAATTTTACCACTCGATCATGTGCATGACATTCACTGCTATTCTCAACTTTGTTGCTGCACATGTCCAATATCCATGTTTCCAGTGATCCAGATACTCTCCCAACTGCCAAATTAACCTCATGTTGAGGCTGAGCTGGTGTGGACAATGAAATTGATGAGACTGGAGCTGATGAATTAGTGGTCACCTGAAAAGAGGAACATTTCAGAATTGAGTATGTAATTAGAGCAGCCACAGCAATAAAGCTAAAGACAAGCATCCCTATATTCATTGGATGTTACATCAATTAGTCTCGAATATCCATCTATATGCAATTATATGCATCAAATAAACACAGGTACAAAGATATTGCTTAATATGTACCTCTGCAACTGACGAAAATGACACTTCTTTAGCATCTGTACACTGATTCAATCCTTCGATGTCACCTGACCATATCTTCACACTGAAAAAAGTTCATGAAAAATCATTGATCGCGCAGGCTCTATGCTGCTGATCTAGCATCCAGGACTTCTTGCGAAATAGCACAAAACATCTTATTTCTAATTAATTAAACATAGCTACCCTTTTCCACATGTCATGAATCAAGGTCAATGAAACCATTTAAAGACAAACGATAAGTATACATGTGCTTACCTTCCATCTGAGCATCCAGTTGCTAAAAGCAATGAAGATCTTGAACATGAAACTTCCCAGCTCATGGCACAAACCGATGAATTATGAGCTTCAAGAACCCCAACGAATATTGGATCTTTGGTAACAGTGCAAACATTTAATGTGTAGTGCTCGGGCTTATATATTTTCCAAAATGAAACATCCCCAGACTTCGAGCCAACAGCAAGAATGCACCAATGAGAAATAGCATTGTGTGATGGCAAAACTGGTGACCATGCAACTACGAGAGAAGACAAAAGTGCATTGCGACGTGAATATTGTTTTGCTGTGATCAGAGGAAGAAGTTTGTTTTCTCCATTGCAAGATAATGCTTCTTTGGTATTTTGTGAGCCAGCTTGCGCAATTACGACAGCCATGTCATGCACAGGCGTGTCAATCTGGAATCAAAATTGGGCCAAAGTTAAATCCAGAATCAAGTAAAAGACAACCATGTACGTGAGTTAAAAATAAGAAGAATTGACAAAATGACACCTTTCATTGTCCTTGCCAGAATGGCACATATTTGGATGACAGTTAGACAAAATGACAGTGTATTTTTCTCATTTTTGCATTCTGAGTCACATGTCAGAGTTTTTAGGACGAAAATGTTCCTGGTATTTTTGCTGTAGCCTGCTCCCATTTTGATCTAAGAAAGACCGATCGATCAATTAGGGCCGGTACGTGCATCCTGGAGAGAAGAAATAGCAGAGAGGCGTCGCATTGCTGGGCTTTACCCAGGCCTCACTCATCTCATGAACAGCAACCGATGCAATTAATTACATTGCCAAAATGTTGATGACATCCAAAAGACAACAGGAAGCAAGCAGCTGCGACGCTCGCTGCTACAGATAGAGGAGCAACAGCCAAACACCAACAGCCTACAAGTACCTTCAGTGAGCAGAGCAAGTAGCGCCTGGCTGGGGCTAGTTGCACCACCAATGCACAAGTTGGCAGAGCCTGCAAGTCGCCGACGTCCTCAGCACACACAGAAATGGACGACTGAGAGGGGCACCTCAGCACGCCCCTTGCCTGTCTGCTGCTCCCAGTCCACCACAGCACTCAAGCCTCACCTGCTCCGGGGCAGCCACCGCATGGCCTAGTTCCAGGTACCATCGGCCGAGACAGACGGAGGAGGGACGGCAGCAAGCTAGAGGGAGGGACGCGGCGAGGCAGCGGCGAGGGGCAGAACAAGGTGAGGGGCGGCCGGGGAAAGGCGAGGAGAGGACTCAGAGGAGTTGATCGATTTTGATCAATCTGATCGCTTCTAAAACCGGTTCTGATCAATTTGATCAGGAGATGCACAGGGAGTTAGACCAGGGGGCATATTCATCCAACAAATTCTGACATGTGGCCCTAAAACACAAAAATGAGAAGAAGAAAAACACAAACTGTGCCATTTTGTCTACTTGTGATCCAAATAGGTGTCATTTTGGCAAAGACAATGGAACGTGTGCCTTTGAAGCAAAGTCGAAGAAAACTGTGTCATTTTGTCAAATTTCTCAAATAAATCAAGTTAAACTGAACATAAGCCTACACAGCAACATGTAAAAACTACCTTTTTCACAGGTATCTCCGTTAGTGTAGGGCATGGATTCAGAGAGAAGTCTGCATCCTTTGAAGTATCATCTCCATCATCATCATCATAAACATAGCCTTCAACTCTACAATCAGTCAAAATTCACTTCGAATAATTCAGGCACAAAATTATTTTGAATGATCGTTCAGGCACAATATAAGAATGCTAGAAGGCCACCAACAAATGTTGGCATTTCAAATGAAAATAAAATAAATCATTTAAAGACCCAAACATATGCTAGTAAAAATGTGCCATGATGGGTTTGAAAGTTGAAACTGAACACCCCTATGTACCTCATTTATGTGTGGCCGATGAGGCTGATATATCAACAGTTGGCACTGGATATTAGCTAAGATGAATAGATTTTTAGCAACGTTGTGGACCTTTAGCTTGGCTTACCTTATTTCTCCCATTAACGACCAATACTACAACAGAAAAGCATGCATAGCCTTCCCATTGCAGTGTAAATTTATAACCACACAAGGTGACATGCATTCCTTTATATAATGAGCAAGCTTTAGGTGCTTTGTAAACATGGCCAAAACTTTGAATGCTCCTTTTTAATTCTACCAAAAGAGATATCAATGCTTATTGCTAAAGCTCGACATAGCTAAAGCCTTAGATACTGTGGCGTGGTCTTTCCTTTTCAAGCTCCTTAGATATAAGGGCTTTGCAAACCGGTGGTGCTCTGTTACTGCAATCTACTAACTTCTTACGATTGGAGGCCATCATTGCTCACTAAGCATTGGACTTCACTCACAGAGAAAATGCCAAATGCAATAAAGGTACAATCTGTCTCCCAGAAAACAAGTGTTGAAAGTGTGAGGCCCAGAGCAAACTTCTAAACCCATATTTCTCTAGAGTCGCTGTTAATATGAACTAGAACTGTACATGCATGCAAATCTTTTCACACAAACTACTATCTCATCACCGAGCCACTAAGGCATGTGAATCAATCTTATCATTTTGCTTGAACTAACCCCTTTGGATTATCTTGTTATTTGAAAACTTGGTTATGTTTTCAGTGAAAATTGTAAACCTTTGATGATTTAACAGACAGTACCATTCACCTTACTGGCTTCCTTTTTCTCCGTCCAGGACCCCTTCGAGAAAGAGGTTCTTGCAATTCACCGGCATATCCTGTGTCCAGTGTGTGCTTGTTATTTAACTTTTCCTATTATATGAAGGAAAAAAATCATGGCGATATTCTATGATAATCAAGAAAACCACTCAGTGCTCAAGTGGAAGGGAGCATACCTGAGGAGCGTGGTCAATATTTGCCTTTTCCTAATGTATGAGAGAAAACTGTCAACAACAAAATTCTACAATAACCAGGGAAACCTCAGTGCTCGGGTGGAAGGGAGCGTACCTGAGGAAATGAATCTGGACCATCATCCTCTCCGAAGTTAATATTTTGGTAATAGTTAAACAACAATTGAGATAAATCCGTAACCTAACCAACAGATTAGGAGTTCATGAGCATACTTGTAGTTGTGGCCTAGACCAAGTGATAACTCCACAATGGCAGATGAAAATAAAATTGAATGAAAACAGGAAATATTAACTTTGGCAAGAACAAACTTGTGGGAGATTTAATAAAAATGAAAAAAAACTATGACCCAAAATTGTAATGTACAAGTTTCTTTTGTTTGTAACAGGTGAAAAAAAAGGTATTAACATATAAAAACTTGACTGCAAACTAGGTGAAGCTGTTAATGGTGAGCTATTGATATAAATAAATTATAGGGTCCATATGCATATGGATCATGCAAACTTTAGTCCAAAGTACACCAAAAAAAGAGAAATATGGCGGGTAGCGATTCTAACTCCAGATGTCTTAATATGAACTAATTTAGCCAAACAGGTTTACCTTAACCCAGTCATCACAAAATTCAGAAACTGGCGGGCGGTAAAGATTCACGTGACCATCAACAGTACAGACAGCCAACAAACAACTGAAATAATGATCCATATAAACAAAAATATTAGGCAAAAAGATGAATACAGGAATCTAATATATCAGTCAACAGAAATTACCCAGAATTTGGAGCAAATCCTTGTTGAGACCATGAAACTGACCGTGCACACGGTTCAGTATCACGGGCTAAGGATGTTGGCACTAAACTTGGTTCAAAGAGATCTGCAAACATTGAGAACATTTCAATTGAAACAAAAATTGCTATTTTCCAGTTGTCGTAAAGTAGGCGACTTCTTAAATGTCATCCAGATACTTTCACTGTAGTCCGTCCAAAACAAGTACCGTAGGATTTTCACTTCATTTGGACAGCATACTAGCATATCCTATTCTCACTGCAATATGCTAGATGTTAACAAACTTCTTACTACAGAACAGCTGAACAATCTTCAATGTTTCTGACAGAATGAACAGCTAAACAAGTCACCGAATTGCTCGTTTCAAAAGACTCTCAGGATGAAATAATAATTTCACCTCATTGTGCCTATCAAACTGCATGAGTACTCTACCAACATGAATGGTACACATTCAACTTAGGACCTACCTTCCCTGTTAACCACTCCAATGGGAAAAGGATCCCTAGGGCGAAGCACAACAAGTCCGCGAGGCCCGTCGAGTGCCGCTGGATTCTACAAGAAACACATGACGAATAAAAGGTCAATCCAACAGATTGATTAATTATCATAATGACTGAAGAGTGGAAGTGAATGCAGCGTAATAGGGTGCTGAATTTGCCCGTACCAGGATCGTGACGATGTGGCCAGAGGCAACAGCCACCAAGTTGTCACCGGACCAAGTGATGGCGTCTGGATAGGATGGGGAGGCAATCAGGGTGGTGGCCTGGTAATGCGGAGCCATGGCAGAGAAACCTCAGAGCATCAAACCCTGCAAAACGTATGACATGTGATGGCTTGTAGTTTGACATTGCATTCATTCATGCGATTATACTCCAGAATATACTCCAGAATCACCTGGGACTAATTTCAAGTTCATAAGCTCAAGAAAGTTTGAGCTAGGGATACAGTGTCCGTTACAGAGTCGCATCAGTCAGAGGCCAGAAAAATGTGGGAAGGGACAGGGAGCGAACGACGTTGGCTATGGCGCTCTCCTAGGTTGGGCGCGCGAGCGGCGGGCGGCGTTGCACGAGCGGTCTCCATTCTCGGCCCCCGCCGCCACCCGTTCTCCGGTGCCACCTCCGCCACCGCTCGCGTAGAGAGAGAGTGGGGGCAGGGCATCCCGGGTAGATAGATGAGATGAGGCACTGACCTGCGACCCGCCGTCAACTACGCGTCACCGTCGCCGCCGCCGCCGAGAGAGAGGGGATTCATGGGAAAGGTTTTGTTTTTACGAAAAGGCCATCAGTCTGTTGGAAATTCGAAAGGAAGCCCTCACGTCCTCTCAAGTGAATGACCAATAAAACCAGAAGAAGAAAAAACGGTCGAAATATCTGTTTTTCTAAGGGGACTGCTATGCGTCCGACGGACGTATGCTATACGTCCATCACCTTGATGGCCGTTGGATCTACGCGCGTTCGTCCGATCGATCGCCTGCCACGCTTCATTTGTCCCCTCTTCTACTTCTTAATTCCTGCAACAACGACTTTGTTGCACAAACATTTGTAAGAAAGATTGTGTTGCGAATTTTTTTTGCAACAGAGGTTGTGTTGCAGATTTTTTCACAACAAAGATATTGTTGCAGATTTTTTTTTCAAAACAAAGGTATCGATGGATGAAAGTTTTGCAACATTAGTGATGCTACATAATGTTTCTTGCAACAGGGAGGATGTTGCAAGAAAAAAAAAACATCAGTGAGGGAATAGCAACACCACTGCTGCTGGATCTAACCATCACATAGCCCCGCAACAAGTACTCTATTGCAGAAAGGATTTCTAAAACAACAACTGACGTATACGGAGCTGACGGACGTGTGCGCCAGATCGGCCGGCGGATGGTAAGCTTTTTCCATAAAGCTTTTCCATCCGAGCTACGGATTATTTTCTATGATTTTCTAAAGTTTTAAACATTTTCTAGAATTTATTTTATTTTTTAAATCAACACTATCCAGAACAGTGCAGGGTGACATCAGCATGATGTAATGGTGATGTCAGCAGCTAACAGGACGGCTGACCAGGTCAAACTGACATGTGGGTCCCACTGTCATTGACTGACATCCATAATTAATAGATTAACTAGTTGGTTAATTAGTTAGGCTAACTAATCTTGATTAGTTTAAACTAACAGAATTAACTAACTAATTAATTATTCGATTAACTAATTAACTAATATTTATTTTTATTTATTCCTACTTATTTTTCTTTTTAATTCCTATATTTTTTTTAACGTTTTGAGGCCAGCCCAGTCAGCACAGTTGACCAGGTCAAGTGGGGCAAGGGGGGACCACTGGCCAGTGGCCCAGGGCGTGGGCCAGGCCAGCCACGTCGGCGCCGGCCGCCGGAGAGCGCCCCGGCGAGGCCGGGAACGCGCTATGGCGGACCAAAACGGGCGCGGCCAGGCTCTCTAGAACGGTCACTTCGCGCCGCGTCCGATGGTGGTGGTGACGTGGTCGGAGACGGCCGGGAACGGCACCGGCGACGAGGTTTGGCGGCGGTACACTCGGGCGAGCGGCGAGCAGGGGGCTGCGGGGCACGACGAGTCGCGTGCGTGTGCGCGTTGGGCTCTACGCGAGGTGGGGGTCGAGTTGCGCACGGGCCCGGGGCCATTTGGTCGCCGGAGTATCGCCGGCGACGAGCTTGGGCGGAGCCGCGTTCGGGCACAACGGAGGGAAGGGGCTACGGCGGCGGAAGGGAGAGGGAGAGGCCATGGCCGGGGGCCTCACCAGCGTTCGCGGGAAGAGGGGCGGTGAGGCTCGAGGAGGTCCGGTGGGTGGGGGGGGATGAGGAGGTCCGGTGGGGGGCGTTCCGGCGTGGAGGAGCGTCGGGCAGTGCGGCGGCACTACGGTGGTGCGGGGCGAGGTGGCCGCCGGTGGTGCGGGGCGGCGCCGGGCGTCGGGGTCGGGGGGTTGGTTCCCCCGATCCAGATGCAACGAGGGGGAGGGAGAGAGATAGGGGAGAGTGGGGCGAGTGGGGGGAGCGGTTGGTTAGGGTTTCGGGCGAGTGGGGGTAGTTGTAGGCTGTGTGGGCCGGCCGGTCGGGCCAGGCACTGTGCACTGGCCCAGTGTACAGTGGCCTGGGCTCTTTTATTTTCATTTCTGTTTTACCTTTTTTATTAGCTTCGGTTATTACTTATTTTATTTGTTAAATATATTTATAAAAAGTAAATAACATTCCCAATATTTTTAATGCAATATTAGGTAGTACCATAAAAATTTTGGGGGTAGTTTGGAACTGTTTGGAAATTTTTATAAATCCAAAGGCAAGTAATTAATTGTTTTTCCCACCGCTAAATTAGATTTGAGGCACTTAGTTACATGATAAAATTCTGGTTATAATTTTAGAATATCTTATAGAATAATTGAAACCCATACATGATTTTTAATGCCTGGTTTGCAGAACTTTTAAAATCACCTTTCAAATGATTTTGAATTGCAAAGGATTTTGGATCAGGGTTGATTCCAACAGTGATCTTAATTGGATTAGCAAAATGATTAAGCTTGATAAAGGTCATTGTTGTAGCTTAATTACAGAGTTTACTATAGCACTTAACCCGGGGCGTCACAACTCTCTCCTACTAACAAGAATTATCGTCCCGAGAATTAAGAGGTAGAGGTAAGGGGGCAAAGTTTAGGTTAAGAAATTCTAATGGGTCTTCTCGTTCTAGGCTGCTCTCACAGAAGGGGTTGGTCCTTCTTGTAGAGGTATCCATTACTCTGGTTCAGGTCAACCTGATGGAGCCGTCATCCTTTCTTCGGGATCTTCATCGCCCTACATATGCGACAAGGAGGTCAAACTCTGGAAGAACGCATCTCCACCAAGTTGGGCACGTGATAGTGAACTCAAGGAAGAAGACATGAATTATTTCTCGAGTTGTTACTCAGGGAATTCATTGAGAGCAATATGCGATGGTTCAAAAGTTTCAAGCGGGTAGGCAATCATTCGATGACTGATCAGAAGGTAAAGAGGGGGTTCAGAGCAACGAAATAAATATTGCGCCTGACACAATAATAGACCATCCCTCAGGCGGTGGCTCAGGAATTACATACGAAGCCAAGTGCAAAACTGGAATCATAGTGGTACAGGAGAGTCAGGTTTCGATCCTGTGGAACTATGGGTTATGGGACCATCATGTGGGATAGGAGCAGGAAGAGCGGTGACATCTTGCACGGCCATGAAAGAAGATGTGTCAGAGGATAGCTTGTCAGTTATGTTGGAAACAACGTTGGTACCAAGGGCGGGGGACGAATAGAACCATTTTCCTGCTTGTCGAAACGAGGCGGACCAACAGGCAAAGTTCTCGTCCACCGGCGGTTACCGGAATGTTATCAACAATAGTAACAGGTACTTACTGACATAACTGACCACCGAGGTGTTTACCTAAGCAGGGAATTTGTTGGGAGACGTAGTAGTAAATCAAAAAAATTCCTATGTGTCACCAAGATCTATCTATGGAGAAACCAGCAACGAGAGGGGAGAGATTGGATCTTCATACCTTTGAAGATCGCTAAGCGGAAGCGTTGCTAGAACGCGGTTGATGGAGTCGTACTCGCAGCGATTCAGATCGCGGTAGATCCGATCAAGTGCCGAACGGACGGCACCTCCGCGTTCAACACACGTGCAGCCCGGTGATGTCTCCTACGCCTTGATCCAGCAAGGAGGGAGGAGAGGTTGAGGGAGAGCTCCGGCAGCACAACAGCGTGGTGGCGGTGGAGCTGCATGGTACTCCGGCAGAGCTTCGCTAAGCACTACGGAGAACGAGGAGAGGAGGAGGTAGGGCTGCACCAGAGAGAGAGGGAGAACCGTGTCTCTGGCAGCCCCAAAAACCCCACTATATATAGGGGAGAAGGAGGAGGAGGCGCAGCCCCTAGGGTTCCCACCCTAGGGGTGGCGGCAGCCCCAATGGGGATCTGGCCGCCGGCCAGAGAGGGAGTGGGGAGGGGTGGCGCCCTAGATGGGCCCCATCTGCTCTAGGGTTTGCCCCCCTCCACCCCTTGCTGCGCCATGGGCTGCTTGTGGGGGCGCACCAGCCCACCTAGGGGCTGGTTCCCTCCCACTTGTGGCCCATGCAGCCCTCCGGGGTTGGTGGCCCCACTTGGTGGACCCCCGGAACCCTTCCGGTGGTCCCGATACACTACCGGTGACACCCGGAACACTTCCGGTAACCAAATCCTCACTTCCTATATATCAATCTTCGTCTTCGGACCATTCCGGGACTCCTCGTGACGTCCGAGATCTCATCCGGGACTCGGAACAACCTTCGATAACCACGTACACTATTTCCCTATAACCCTAGCGTCATCGAACCTTAAGTGTGTAGACCCTACGGGTTCGGGAGACACGCAGACATGACCGAGACACCTCTCCGGCCAATAACCAACAGCGGGATCTGGATACCCATGTTGGCTCCCACGTACTCCACGATGATCTCATCGGATGAACCACGATGTCAAGGATTCAATCAATCCCGTATACAATTCCCTTTGTCTATCGGTATGGTACTTGCCCGAGATTCGATCGTCGGTATCCCTATACCTTGTTCAATCTCGTTACCGGCAAGTCTCTTTACTCGTTCCGTAACACATCATCCCGTGGCTAACTCCTTAGTCACATTGAGCTCATTATGATGATGTCTTACCGAGTGGGCCCAGAGATACCTCTCTGTCACACGGAGTGACAAATCCCAGTCTCGGTTCATGCCAACCCAACAAACACTTTCGGAGATACCCGTAGTGTACCTTTATAGCCACCCAGTTACGTTGTGACGTTTGGCACACCCAAAGTATTCCTACGGCATCCGGGAGTTGCACAACCTCATGGTCTAAGAACGATACTTGACATTGAAAAGCTTTAGCAAACGAACTACACGATCTTGTGCTATGCTTAGGATTGGGTCTTGTCCATCACATCATTCTCCTAATGGTGTGATCCCGTTATCAACGACATCCAATGTCCATGGTCATGAAACCGTGATCATCTATTGATCAACGAGCTAGCCAACTAGAGGCTCACTAGGGACATATTGTGGTCTATGTATTCACACATGTATTACGGTTTCCGGTTAACACAATTATAGCATGAATAACAGACAATTATCATGAACTAGGAAATACAATAATAACCATTTTATTATTGCCTCTAGGGCATATTTCCAACAGTCTCCCACTTGCACTAGAGTCAATAATCTAGTTTACATTGTGATGAATCGAACACCCATAGCATTCTGGTGTTGATCATGTTTTGCTCGTGAGAGAGGTTTAGTCAACGGATCTGCGACATTCAGATCCGTATGCACTTTACAAATATCTATGTCTCCCTCCTGAATGTAATCACGGATGGAGTTGAAGTGGCGCTTGATGTGTCTTGTCTTCTTGTGAAACCTGGGCTCCTTCGCATGGGCAATAGCTCCAGTGTTGTCACAGAGTAGAGTCATCGGGCCCGACGCATTTGGAATCACTCCTAGGTCGGTGATGAACTCCTTCATCCAGACTCCCTCCTTCGCTGTTTCGAAGCAGCTATGTACTCCGCTTCACATGTAGATGCCGCCACGACGCTTTGCTTGCTACTGCTCCAGCTGACTGCCCCTCCATTCAAAATATACACGTATCCGGTTTGCGACTTAGAGTCGTCCGGATCTGTGTCGAAGCTAGCGTCGATGTAACCCTTTACGATGACCTCTTCGGCACCTCCATATACGAGAAACATGTCCTTTGTCCTTTTCAGGTACTTCAAGATATTCTTGACCGCTGTCCAGTGTTCCGCTCCGGGATCACTTTGGTACCTCCCCACCAAACTTATGGCAAGGTTCACATCAGGTCTGGTACACAGCATGGCATACATGATAGAGCCTATGGCTGAAGCATAGGGGATGACACTCATCTCTTCTCAATCCTTTGCCGTGGTCGGGCATTGAGTCGTACTCAATCTCACACCTTGCAACACAGGCAAGAACCCCTTCTTGGACTGATCCATATTGAACTTCTTCAATATCTTTTCAAGGTATGTGCTTTGTGAAAGACCAATGAGGCGTTTCGATCTATCTCTATAGATCTTAATACCTAATATGTAAGCAGCTTCTCCAAGGTCCTGCATTGAAAAACACTTATTCAAGTAGGCCTTTATACTTTCCAAGAGTTCTATATTATTTCCCATTATCAGCATGTCATCCACATACAGTATAAGAAATGCTATAG